>CM077164.1:84939595-85603901 GCA_039583875.1 Platanthera guangdongensis | reverse complement strand
GGCTGGAGGAGGAGGAGCCTTTTCTTTTCTTTGACAGCATTTTCTTTTTCTTCTTTGCAGCTTTTCATCTGATTCATCATCATCATCTTCTCTTCTTCTTCACTGTCAGAACCCTGAGGGTTATCATATAGAGCATTCAAAGCTTTTAAAGCTTTATCATCAATAACAATTTTTACTGTAGCAGGGGCAGAAATTTCAAGAACTGGAGCTGGAGATGAAACTAGAACTGAAACTGGTGAACTGATTAAGACTGAGCAGTCTTCTTGAACTCTATTCTCTTCCTCAATGTCTTCCTGAATCAATGCGTCCAGGTCAGGCATTGGGGAATCATCCATAATAAAAATTGGGGCTGAGATCTCTTCTAGATAAGATGGAGTAGCTGTAGAGATTGGAGCTAAAGCTGGAATTGCAAAACTATCACAGAGTTGCTTAGCAATTGCTGGACTTATTGGAGAAGTATAGGGTACAATAGCCAAATGGCTTAGTAAAATCTGCTGGAAGAAACTGCATATGTACAGTGTCAAAAACTTGCAGTAATTCTAGTAGATTAACTGTGGGGTTCATAATGAAATCACCAACAGTTTTTACTTGCTCAACTGACTCATCTATGTCAATGTCAGTATCCATAAAATGAATCAATTCAATCATCTCAGAATCAAATTCTAACAAATATCTGTATCTGTATCTGAAACTGCTGCTATGTCTGCTGTTGCTGCTGCATCTGCATCTGCTGCTGCTTCATCATAGAGCATCTCCCCCTACCTGGGTTCAGGAAAACCTGGAGTTAGGCCCCTGAATGAAGAGGAGGCAGTAGAAAGGGCAGAAATTTGAACAGATAAAGAATGGATAGAATTCACAAGAGGTGTAATGGACTCTGTGATAAGGGATTTGATGAGAGGAGTAAGAATGGTGATGATAGATGATATGGTGGTTGAATCAAAGGAGGAAGTGGAAGATGATGGAATGGAGGGTGGAATAGCAGATATGTGATGAGTGGATGGAGATGAAGATGGAATGGGGGCATCTGGCATGACAGAGTCTGTGGGTATGTTGTAAGATGGAATGGAGGACAAATGAGGGAAGTGGAGACTGAGGAGGTGTAGGGATATGGGTGTAATGAGGTGAAGCTGGGGGTGTTGGAATGTTGGTGATGTCCAGAGTTGGAGATGGAGGTGGAGTAGGCACATGATGAGGCTGCTTGGCTGGAAGGGGTGCTGGATGAGATGGTGGAGGGGGATGGATCTCCTCAGCAGGGTGGGGAGTGGCCTTCACAGCCCTAGTGCTCTCATAAGCTGGGATGGAAGAGGAGGAATCCATGGAGGGCTTGGAGATCGTCCTCTCCCATCTGCCAAACAAGACGCAGGTGAGGCGCTTGCTGGCATTGATGAAGATGGTCGGGGAGACCATGAGTTCACCAGCCTTTTCCTGGAGGAAGATCCCCAGGATTCTTCCGAAACAAACTTCTTTCTTGTTGTTCTTTTTCTTTATTAACTCAAAGAAGATTGTTCCCCAGTTGACATGTCTCTTATTAACCACTGCGCACATAACAAGGAATTGATGTCTTGTGATGTAGTCGTGCGCTGAGTGCTTGCCCATCAGCACTTTTCTGACAATGTCTGCCAAGAACTGGTACGCGGCAGACAGTTGTTTCTTCAACAACTTGTTAGGGTTGCTTCCAGAAAACCCCATTAACTTCAACATTTAACTAAATTCTTCAGAATTCATTTCCATATCATCTTCTCCATTCACCAAACCAAAAATCCCAGAGAGAACGGCGGGCGATAGGGAAACAGCGGTACTCCCGATAGTTCCTGTCAATGTTTCATCCTCAAAAATAGTAGACGTGTATACCCATTCTCTAATCTCAGTCGCATGTAGTTTAATCCTTCTGGTCATGAAATCCTTGAGATGAAGTTCTTCTAGCATTTCCAGGATACAGAGAAATATGGGGTCAGAGTGCTGGAAAGAATCGAAATCCATATCAAAACCAGTGTCGAATTTCATTGCGGCTAAGGTGCTTGCTGGAATCGCCATTGATGACCTGCAAGAAAGACAGAGAAAATGACGATCAAGAGCAAGAGAACTGAAAGCGCGGGACAGAGGTCGAAAAAAACCTAGATATAAGTTTTCCAGAATATGAATCGACAAGCTCCGTTCCACGAAAAGAAACAATTCTTCGAACTGAGCTCGACGAAATAAATTATAGACAAATAATTCGTCAATCTCATCCAGAAGAATCGAAAACAGTTCGTCGAACTCTGTTCGACGAAACGTCTTCTGAAGCAAAGTTCGTCGATCTCCGGTCGATGAAAATTATTTCCACACAGAGAATTCGTCAATCTCCGTTCGACGAGAATCTCTCAAACTTTCCCTAATTCGTCGAACTCCGTTCGACGAACTCTGGAAAATTCGTCGAATGCAGACAGAAACTAAGTTAACTCTTCTCCTTGATCATTCCCAGTTGATTTATAAAGAACAGATGAATTTTCTCATCCAAAGGTTTGGTGAAAATGTCTGCTCTCTGTAGATCAGTAGGAATATGGATTAAGTTAATTTTCCTTTTGTCTACATTATCTCTAATGAAATGATGTCTTATTTCAATATGCTTTGTCCTACTATGGTGAACTGGATTCTGTGCTATTACAATAGCACTAGTATTATCACAAAATAATGTTGAATTATTTAAGTTGACACCATAGTTTAGGAGTTGGTTTTGTATCCATAACATTTGTGAACAGCAGCTGCCAGCAGCCATGTATTCTGCTTCTGCAGTTGATGTAGACACAGATGTTTGTTTTTTACAAAAACAGGAGACAAGTCTCATACCCAGGAACTGGCAAGTTCTAGAGGTACTCTTCCTATCCACTATACATCCAACATAGTCAGCATCTGAGTATCCAGTTAACTCAAACTCTGACTGTACAGGATACCAGAGTCCTAGATTAGGACAACTCTTTATATATCTCAAAATTCTTTTTAGGAAAGTAAGGTGAGATTCTTTAGGGTTCACTTGGAACCTAGCACAAAGACATGTGGCAAACATTATATCAGGCCTGCTTGCTGTTAGGTATAATAGGGATCCAACAATTGCCCTATAATGTTTCTAATCTACAGGTTTCCCTACTTCATCGGAATCCACAACAACATTAGTAGCCATGGGTGTTTTCATTCATGAAGCATCACCCATCCCAAACTTCTTGATAAGATCTTTAGCATACTTAGCTTGGGAGAGAAAGATACCATAAGGGAGCTGCTTCACTTGGAGACCAAGCAAGTAGGAAAGCTCACCCATACTACTCATCTAAAATTTAGAATGCCTGAGGTCAGCAAACCTCTTGCACAATTTGGGATCAGTAGACCCAAAGATGATTTCATCCACATATATTTGTACTAATAATATTTGGTCCTTATGATGTCTAGTGAAAAGAGTTTTATATATGGTTCCTCTTGTAAATTTATGCTCTAAAAGAAAGCTTGCTAAGGTCTCATACCAAGCTCTTGGAGCTTGCTTTAAACCATAGAGAGCTTTATGCAATTTAAATACAAAAGAGGGTTGAGTTAGAGAGATAAAACCTGAAGGTTATTCTACATAAACTTCTTCTTGAAGCACTCCATTCAAAAATGCACTCTTGACATCCATTTGGAACACTTTGAATCTTCTGTAAGCTGCATAGGCAAGGAATATCCTAATGGCCTCTAACCTTGCAACATGGGCAAAGGTTTGGAAATAGTCAATTCCTTCCTCTTGCCTGTAGCCTTGAGCAACAAACCTAGCCTTGTTTCTCACTATATTCCCTTGAGCATCTAGCTTGTTTCTATAGACCCATTTGGTTCCAATAACTGGGTAGTTATGAGGTCTTGGAACCAAATCCCAAACTCTACATCTCTCAAACTGATTTAGTTTCTCTTACATTGCAATGATCCAGTGGGGATCTTGCTCAGCTTCATGGATGGTGAGAGGTTCAATCTGAGAGAGAAAACAGACATGCATCAAGTCTTGGTTGAGTTGATGCCTTTTCTATACACCTACTGAAATGTCTCCAATCACTTGAGATCTGGGGTGATCTTTAAGTGTGACAAGATCAGTTGGTGAAGTTTGTTCAGCAACAGCTTCTGTAATTAATTCCTCTTGTCGAATAATACTAGCTGTTGAGGGAAGTTCAGCCACTTCCACTTGAAGTTCTTCTTCACTGTCTTCAGTAACCTGTGGAGTAGGATGGGTTGACACCTCTTGGGTAAGGTTTAGTCCATCCATAGACTCACACAGTTGTGGAACCTGCAAAAAGCTATTGGTAGAAATCTCTTTCTCCTTATAAGATATGTTAGCTTCATCAAAAGATACATGGACAGACTCTTCTATTTTTAAGGGTGGATTTATTAAAAACCCTATAGGACTTGCTTACTTGGGAGTATCCTAGAAAAATCCCTTCTTCAGCCTTAGCCTCAAACTTTCTAATGTATCTCTTGTTGTTTGTGTGAATGTAACATATACAACCAAAAACTTTAAAGTATGTGATTTTAGGTTTCTTCCCTTTAAGTAATTCATAGGGGGTCTTATTTTTCAGCTTATGTATAAGGCTTCTGTTCAAGACATATTTAACAGTGTTTACAGCTTCTGCCCAAAAGGATAGAGACATGTAAGCATTTGCCAATAATGTACCTGCAGATTCAATGAGTGTCCTATTTTTCCTTTCAGCAACCCCATTTTGTTGGGGAGTTCTAGGAGTTGAGAAGCACTGCCTGATACCTTCCATATCACAGAACTCATGCATAAGAAGAGACTCAAACTCTGTACCATGATCACTTCTGATCAATGCAACATGAGTAGAGAACTCAATCTGTATTATCCTGAGAAAATTTGTAAGAATCTTGAATGTATCTGACTTAGCTCTCAAAAAGGCTACCCAACTGAATCTAGAGAAGTCATCAACAATCACCAAAGTGTAAGACTTCCCTCCTAGTCTTTGTACTGTAATGGGTCCAAATAGATCCACATAAAGCAAATACAGAATCCTAGGTGAATCACTTTTATTAATGGATTTGAAACTAGATTTAGTTTTCTTGCGTAATTGACAAGCCCTGCATAGGCTTTCCTTCTTGTAGGGGCCAGAAGGTAAACCTCTAACAAGGTTGTCTTTAGATAACCTAGATATATTCTTAAGGTTTACATGGCCTAATCTTTTATGTCATAACTCATTTTGGTTACTAGTGATATTGAGTAAACAAACATCAGTTTTGGCAGAAATGAAATCTATTAGATATATGTTGCCTTGTCTAACTCCAATTAAAACAGTTTGGTTTTCACTATTAATAATAGAACGAGAGGTAGAGTTAAAGTGTACCTGATAACCTTCATCATATAATTGACTTACAGATATTAGGTTATGTTTGAGTCCTCTTACATATGTTACTTTCTTGAAAGTAACTGTCCCAATCTTGACTGTTCCATTTCCTTCTGACTGGCCACTGTTTGAATCTCCAAAAATCACCTTTGGTCCTAGCTTGGACTTGTAATTGGATAAATTTTCCTTGCTTCCTATCATGTGCTTGGAGCAACCATTGTCCAAGTACCAGGTCTGACTCACCCTTGGACAGCTCTTCACCTATACCTGTAATGAAAAACAAAACTCAATTATTCTTGACCCAGGTTACCTTGGGTCCTTTATTTGGTTGAAAAGAGAAACTGGATATAACTGATAATGCAGGTTGAGATTTATAACCTAAGGGGTGATATCTCCTAGGTGGAATAACCCAATTAGCTACTGGATTGAATGACTTATTAGCTGGTTTAGAGTTTCTGTAAGAGAAATAGTTTAAGTTTGGTCCTTCTGGGTTCGACGAATTTTTGTAAGTTCGTCGACCATAGTTCGACGAATAGGGCTGAGATCATTGATCTCTGCTCAGAGAATGACAATAGTCATTTTCTACGCCCCAAGTTCATCGACCTCTGCTCGACGAACCATACCAAGTTCGTCGATCGCAGTTAGAAGAATTGTTATTACTAAAGTTTGCGTTCAGCATTTGTTGATCTGGGTTCGACGAACTGGCCACATTTTGTCGATTTGAGTTCGACGAATGCTGCTGAACCTTGTTTTTATTAAATGTTTTCTGATTTCTGTTTCTCTTGTCTATAGGTTTTGGATTATTTTCAGACAATGGTTTGTTTATAATCTTTTCCTTTCCCTTGGCAAAAATAAATTTAATAGGTGTTGTAAGAATATTTTTCTTAATTATGGGGGGCAAACTTGATGATGCACCCAAGCCCAGCTTGCCATTTAATCTGGCATTCACTGTGCTTGTAATGTCCATCAGCTTGAGACTTCTCCAATCGAGATATTGCTCAAGTTGTTTGGCCTCTCATAAATCAGATTTTAATTTAATTATTTGGTCATTAGCTAAGGTTAGTTGATCTTGTATTTTAATGTTTTCTGAGTTGACAGATTCAAGATTTCCTAGTCTTTCTCTAAGGTTTTTATTTCCTTTTCTGAGCTAAATAAATATAAACACATAGTTTTGAATTCAATTTTAAATAAATCAGAATTAAAATTAAAACTAGAAAGAACCTGATCTGCCTCTAAGTCTGAGGCTGCTTCATCTTCAGATTCTCCTTCTGATCCAGAATTGCTCCTGGAGGCATCAATTGCCATTAGGCAAACCTCCTTGGATCTTGCTTCTTCCTCTTCTTCACTTGAGCTAGAAGAGGATGATTCTTCCTCTTTATCACTTCATGTCTCAGCAACAAAGCCCTTGTCCTTCTTTTTGTATTTGCTGGAAGAGGGTCTGCTGCTGTGTTTTTCCTGGAGTCCTTTTCTCTATTTTTCTCCTTCTTCTGATTTTCTGGACATTCAGAGATGTAATGTCCAGGCTTTCTGCATCTAAAGCACAAAACCTCCTTGGTTGGTGTCTTATCAAATCTGGGCTTATCATCCTGGTTGGAGGATTTCCTTCTAAAATCCTTTCTAGCCATCTTATAGAATCTTTTTGCAAAGAGGCTCATCAATTCTTCATTTGATGTTGAGGTCTCACTTTCCTTAGATGCTTTAAAGGCTATGCTGTGATCCTTTCTCACTGGAGTTGTTGCCTTCTATTCAACTGCTTCTCTTGATTTGATCAGCTGCTCATAGGATTTTAATTTGCCTAGCAGAGATTCAGTTGATATCTCATTTAGGCTTCTGGCTTCTTTGATTGGCCAGATTCTGGAGTCCCAAGAGCTAGGGAAGCACATCAATATCTTATCATTCATCTCTGTCAGGGTGATGTCCTTATCCAAGGTTTTGAGCTCATTGATGATTGAGCTCAACCTATTATACATGTCAGCCACTGATTCAGCCTCATCCTTATTGAAATTCTCATACAGGGATATGAGATTGGATCTCCTATCTTTCCTTTCATCTGCTGGACCAGCTACCATTTGGTTGAGGGAATACCAAATGGCCTTGGCTGAGGTGTACTCAGCCACCTTTTGAAATATGCCATCTGACATAGTTTGAGCCAAGATGTTCATTGCCTTAGCATCTACCATTTTGGCTTTCTTGTAAGCTTCATTGTTCTCTGGAGGAGGTACTGCAGTCATGTTTATTGAGGTGCTTATAGACGATGTAGGTCCTGGAGGTACTCCTGTCAAGATAGAAGAGAAAATATCTGCATCAATAGAATTCATATATAATCTGATTCTTGCCTTCTAGATGGCAAACTTGTTAAGATTGCAAACTGGAGGTTTGATGCTTGCATAATCTTTGTTTTGAGCCATTTCTGTGAAGAAATAAATCTAATAACAAAAACAAACAAACAAACAGATCTAACATGAGGGATCTTTGTGGTTCAGGTGTTAGCATGTACAACCAATTAAGGTGTGGTATTTTAACCAACCTCCCTCTGATACCAATTGAAAGTGCAGGTTAGATCTGAAATACTCTAGAGGGGGGGGGGTGAATAGAGTATTGTGCTTACATCAAACTTTTTACAACTTTTGTTGTAAGCCTAGGTGAACAAGTCATCAAATAAGGAAAACAAACACAGCAACCTAAACAATCACAGATCACAGCCAAAACAAAAGAAAAAGGGCAAACAGACAACACAAGAAATTTTATAGTGGTTCCCCAACCTGGGTACATACACTCTTCTACCACCCTGGTAGGAATCCACTCAGGTTTTTGATCAGGTGCCTGACACCAATGAGCTTTTGTTCAGGTGCTCAAAAAAACCAAAACCTCAAGTCTTTTGGTAGGAGACTTGTAACCAGGAATAATTTTGAAGGGAATTAAAACCATGTACAAGAGTTGAAAAGAGGTGATGTTGTCTTCTCTTTCTCAATGACAACTGAGAAGACTATGGATTGATGTTAGCAGATTTGCTCCCCCTAAGATCAGGAAAACTGGAGCACTGCTTCATGGTGACAGGTCTTGAAAACTTGAGTGCCTGGACCAGAGATTGCTTTAGGAACTTCTTTGACAGATAGAATTTTTGTTGTCCTTTTGAAGTTGTCCTCCTGAGAATTGAAGGAAGAAGACTCTTGATAGTGATTGTATGTTCTTCTTCTTCTTGATGAAATTATTCTGTGGCCTGGGTTGATTGCAGTAGAACTTTAGATTTCTGTATGATTGTTCTTCTGTGCAATCTGTCTGTGTGTCTGACTGACTGTGTGCAAGATTACTTTCTCTTCTGTGTATATATTTTTGACTGAAGAATCCTTTTCAAATTTGAATGCGTGAGCAGTAATTCCAGTCGGCCTTGAAAAGAAGCGGCAATCAATGATTTCCTTAACTGTCCCATGGAAAAACGACATGTAATAATCCAAGATCAATGCGTGTTCTAACGGTAACATTCTGAGAGGATCTGACATTGATTAATCCGGAATCATCGCCAAGAACCGGGACAGGAAACTAGAGAAGACCTAGTCTGGAATCGTCGAACGAAGAACACCAATCGTCGAGCTGAGTTTGAGTTCGTCGAGCTGATCTTGAGTTCATAGAGCTGAGCTTGATGAGTTCGTCGACCAGACAATAACAATTAGTCTTCCAGGGAAATCTTGTCAATTCTGCTTTAACATTCGTCGAACTGGCAATCTTCATTCGTCGAACTGAGATCCAAATTCGTCGACCTCAGAAGTTGAAAACTTGAGGTCCAAGTTCGTCGAGCTCAGAATCTAGTTCATCGACCAAAGCTTGAAGCTGGACTAGAAATATTCTGAAGTTATCCTGACTTTAGCTTGATGTAGAACCTCAACATTCGTCGAACAGAGAACAAAGATCATCGAGCTCAGCACTAAGAATTGTCTCACGATCGTCGAGCGCCGAACACCCTTCGTCGAGCTGAGTTTGACGAACGTCGAACTCATTTTACTTAGTCTTGAAAACTTCTAATTCTGGAGACTCTGATGGTCTTGTTGATAGCTGGTCCATCTGAAGTTGACTCTAAGGACTTGGCCTATACTCTAGGACACAAATTTGACCCTGGCTATACATGATGGGTCACATCCTAATCTAGTGAACCTAGCCCAAATCAACTAGGGATCCAACACACCGTTTTGAAATCTGAGAGCGGATCTGTGGAGGAGAGTTCGTTGCAAAGAATTCCATCCGTGTAGTTTTTCCATGGCGCCAAAACGGACTACAAGGGTAACGATTCTCTACTTGAGCATGTGAAGCTCTTTCTTTCTACATAGGGAATCCCGCTCCCGCGAGTGTGCGGTGAGTGCATGGTGTTCCTTGGGGTTGATGTGAATAGTCCACCTTGTGTTGCATATAGAGTCCGGAATCGTAAGTACGGGCATAGGCATTGTGTGTGAAGCCTACCCGGACGTGTATTGTCTGGATCGGTGATGTTTTATTTGATTTGTTTTGTCGGAGAAGACTCCGTGCTTTGGGTTTTTCGGGTTTCTACGCGGTAGATTCCGGCAAGGATCCTTGGAGGTTAGCTTCAAGCGCACCCGGAAAACTATGCTGAAATGTGTTCTGCTAACTTGGCAGTCTGGTAACCGGCCTTGATCATAACTGGGTTATGAGATTGTTTGGGAAAATTTTGGGATCCAAGAGAAGCATGGCCCACGCGTAGGACTTAAATTGTATATGCGGCGTGAGCAACGGGCAAGTGGAATTGGACCTAGGCTATGTGGTTCGGTGCGGGAGACCCAAAGACGGGGACTGGCCGTTGTCATAGTCGGGAGCCTTAGAAGGTGGTCAGAAAGACTAAATGCTCACATGTTGTTGCCATCCTGGGGGTGGTGGTGAAGACGCTATAATGACAGGATTCACCGTTAATGTGCCCTGAGTGCACGGGGTGTTTGGCCGTGCGAGCCTACACCTGTGGCGAAATATATAGTTGCACTTTATTGTTTAGCTGGGCTAATGTAACGCAGGGAAAGAGCACCGTCGTCCCGACCTAGGGGCGGGGTCATTATAATTTGGTCGGCTTTTGGCTGACCATTGCTTTGTTTGCCACCGTGCGGTGGAATGTGCTTGCAGGTGCTGCGGAGCTGAGTACTACATAGCGGGCTGGAGCCCATGTTGCTGTGCTGGCCCTAGAAGGCTAAAGCGAATAGTTGTTTTTATTTTTATCATATGTGGTCGGCCTGCGAGCCGATGTATGTAAGACATGTTTTTATTAAGTGAACATTTGTAAGGCCATAAGATCATGTATCCTTTTTAGTGTATTTGGGGTTTCATTCATGTTGTGTGGATGTGGACATTCTTGGATATGGATTTAAGATTTGGGTTCTTTTAACTTTAAAAGATTCCGCTAGAATGCTCTGTGTAGGACGTGTAGTCTTAATTGGATAGTTTGAATATTCTTATGTAACCCTTCCGACTGTCTGTGGTATATGGCGTCGGGTTCCAGCTGGACCTTCTATTATATGTCATGTGACGGCTGGGGGTGTTACAATTTGGTATCAGACTTCTGGTTACGGCCAGGCTTAAATGAATTCGTGGTCGAATTATTTTAAGCGTGGTGAGCACATGTGTGCGTCATCGTTATAACATCAAAAAGAACCCATGAATGTCCATTTATGAATGAAAAATACACTTGTTTTGTGGAATTTGAGTGTTCCAATGATTGCTTTTAGTAATTTGGTTGTCGTCTAATCGTGTCTCTTTGCTACTATAGGCTGCTAGGAGCGGTGCTGGTCAGTCAGAGCGTCCGCAATCGGCGGAAAGTATTGCACCAAGGGACGTGCCTACTACACCTCCTTCAGCGGAAACCATCAGGATGGTGGCTGCACACACCTCCTGCGAATGACAAGAACCGGTTAGGGCGGCAGAGCCGGGAGTGGTGGAGCATGTAGCAGTTGATCTGGTAGAGCTGAGGAGAGCTACAGAGAGGAAGATTAAGCATGTAATGGGCTTTAATCCTCCGAGGTTCGATGGGGTTGGAACACCAGCTCAAGCTGAGGACTGGCTCTCTTCGATAAAGAGGGTCTTGACAGCCACATTAACTGAGGAGTGGCAGAAGACCACCATAGAGACTTTTCTTTTGGTGGGTGAAGCGAGGCTGTGGTGGGATGAGTTGGAGTTTCATCTCTTAGTGGGTAGGCAGCTTGCTGATGTGCCTATGGAGGAATTTTCAAGATTGTTCCTAGCCAGATTTGTACCCTCTGCTCAGAAGTTGGAGATGGAGAATCAGTATCTTGGGCTGACTCAGGGAGCCAGAAGCGTGGACGAGTATCTTCATGAGTTCACACGGTTGGGTCGTTATGTTGGTGCTACGTTTATGGAAGAAGAACGGAAGACCAACCGGTTTTATGAGGGTATACGCGGCAACCTACAGTTACTACTTGCTGGGCCTAAGGCGCAAGGCTTCCTAGCCTTGGTCAATTCGGCCCGATCGTTGGAAAAGGTTGCGAAGAAAGTTCAAGAGAAGAAGGACCCGGGAGAAAAGAAGTCTGAGTTCAAGGTGCCAAATAACAAGTCAAGTTTCCGCAGGAGTAACAAGAAGTGGAGGACTTCGAACTCAGCCCCTTCGGCTGATGCGTCGGGGGCAACTACAAGTCGAGTCCCAGGAGCTTGCTACAACTGCGAGAAGACGGGACATTTTGCTCGGGAGTGTTGGAGCGGACATTCAAAGTCCGAGAGGAAGCCTGGAGCGACCTATGAGGAGAAAGGGAAGGCGGTGGAATCAACCGCGTCCCATCATTCTCCAGTCCAGCCTAGAGTCTACAACCTTGGTCTACAAGAGGCCATAAAGCAGGCAGACGTGGTGACGGGTATGAGTTAAATTGTAGTGGTTTAACTTTCATAGTTGTTACTTTCATATTTGTTAGCTTACTTTTGCGGGTGCTACGCTTTGTGTTGATCTTTGAGTTTCCGGTGAGAGCCTTATTTGATACGGGAGCATCGCATTCCTTCTTGTCCGAAAAATTCATATCGCGCATCGGGGTTCCGTCCTCGATGGCAAAAGACAAGTTGGATGTGTTGTTGCCCAATGGGTGCTCAATGCGCGCGGATAGGGTCTGCTTTGTGAAGATTCAGATTGGAGACCGGGAGTTTTATTTGCGGGCATTAGTTCTACCGTTAGTAGAGTACGACGTAATATTCGGTATGGATTGGCTCTCGGAGCAGGGTGCATGCATTGAGTGCAACCATAAGGAAGTTAAGTTGGGTCTGAATACTGATCGGGAGACTACTTTTGCGGGCATGAAGGGGTCGGGTAAGATTTTGATGTCAGCCCTTTAGGTGTTCAAGGCAGTTCGGTCTGGGGCAGAGCTGTTTGTCACTCTAGTGCAGACTTCGACGCCTAAACCAAGTCTTGACAGTATTCCAATTGTGTCCGATTATCCTGATGTGTTCCCAGATGATCTCCCAGGAGCCCCTCCTCAGCGGGAGATTGATTTTACCATTGAGCTGGTACCGGGTGCCAAACCGGTGTCACGCTCTCCATATCGGATAGCGCCAAGAGATATGGCAGAGTTGAAGGTGAAACTACAAGAGTTGCTAGAGCAAGGTTATGTGCGTCCTAGTTTGTTGCCTTGGAGCGCATCAGTTCTCTTTGTTAAGAAGAAAGATGGGAGCTTGCGGCTTTGTATCGACTACCGGGAATTAAACAAGCTTACGGAAAAGAATAAGTATCCTATTCCCCGGATTGACGATCTATTTGATCAGTTGGTTGGGTCAACGATATATTCGAAGTTAGATCTGAAATCCAGTTACTACTAGTTGAGGATAAGGGAGAGCGACATCCCAAAGACTGCATTCAGTACGCGGTTTGGGCATTACGAGTTCACGGTCATGCCATGCGATGGTTGGGGGTGTTACATCTAAATCGGTAATTGCACTAAAAGTCAGTCCTATCGTATGCCTCAAAGCTGGTGTACTAAGCGGAGCTCCTGCGTACTATTGCCGGCTGGCGTACCGGACTTTACTTGGCCAAGTGCTAAACCACACTTCCCGAGTCAACGTATTGGCATCGGTGCATCGACTCTCCAATACCGAAGACCCACCACCTTTACTTTATGCACATGCAACCTTGATGTATATACACTGAGCCAAAGATCCCCTGACCAACTCGTCCATCACCAACTGAAACCGAGCCAAAGCTCGTCGGGCCAACTTGCCCATCTCCAAATCCACCGAGCCTACTTCCCGAGTGACGTAACCTAACTTCCACAACCTTGGGGAGTGTGATTGCAATCCTAGATTATTTCTACTTACTCTTGCATTTCAATTTTACGTACTATTTAGGTTAGCACAGGACTGCCCATGGTATGCCCCGTGAAGGGCTCTCGAAGGCACTAGGAATTACGATGGGATTATTCCCAAAACTCTCTTTTGCAAGACACTTACTATTATTGGTTGCTACCAGATTTCCCAGCTCTTAGTTGTTTTACTGGATCTAACCCTAGTGCATTAGACACTTCCTCCCTACGGGAAAGACGATCTTCCGTCAATCCCGAGCACTACCAGACACTAGCCAATCCAAGCCCTTACTCATCCCAACTTCCAACGTCGAACTCATTTTCATTCATCCAATTCAGCAAACATCTAACCCCAACTCATGTGCCCAAATTCTTACTCCAACTCAATTTCTGCGATTTTACTAAATGCATACCAACCTAAGCTCTATGATGTGTATAATGAGAGGTGCACAAAATAATCATCCAGTACCCCTTTAATAAATATTGGAGGGCTATAATGACATTTTTAGCCTAAATCCAGAAATTCATATTTTTTCTAATTTGTTTGATAATTTATTATTTATTCTAGTAATCCAAAAATCCAAGTTTGAACATGATGTATTCATTTCAGACAAGCAAATACTCTACAAAATTTATAATAGATTCAATATGAATATTTAACATAAAATCTAGTGTCTCCCAATTTTTCAGCAAGAAATAAGATCTGAATAAACTTTACATCAGATTCCCAAAACTAGGGGTTTGTAAAGTATATACTGCAATTACTCATCTAAAAATCATGAATTAATTTCTCCAAGTGTTTATTGACCTAAAATTATTAGAGACCAAATTCCACAATTTTTGCAACAAGTAAATAGCTCTAAATAATTTATTGACCGTAATTGCGCCTTTTAAAACTTGTGAAGGAAGTACTAAATTTGTTCAACTAAAATTTATAACAAAATTCAGGAATAATCATTTTGACTTAAAACATCTCCTGCCCAAATTTCATGAGCCTCTAATGAACAGTGTGATCATAATAAATAAAATACCATTTAGGGCTACATCATGCATAACAAAGGGGGTTCTAGTAATATTACTCATAAAATTCCAATAAATTCACCAGAGGTCCTATCTAACTTAGAGTCCATGCTACCTAAGTTTCACACCTTTTTAGAAAGTTTTGGTGGCTTATTCTATGCAAAAAGTGGTTATGCCCTAAACTAGGGTTAGGGATTTGAGGTGTCTATCCATATCCAAATCATCCAAGATTCATACCAGAGGACTTGGGCTACCCTAGCATCATTTCTACCAAGTTGCAAGATCCCACAAGGTTATTTGACCCCATGCCCTTCACAACATTCAAAAGCCCCTCCTTAGGGTTTGAGTTTGGATCCTAGGGCAAAGCTACCCTAGACCACCCCATAATCTCTATGAGGGTGTTAAGGGACATTTCAAGTCAGTGGTCAAAATCTCAGCCTCTGTGGAGGTGATTTGACCTCTCAACCTCAAGGTGCACTTTTTACTTAAGAACCCCTCATTAAGGTAAAATAAGGGTTAGGTCATTCCCCATCAAAAACACCTCCAAATGAGGTGAAACGTTATACAGAGACATATCATGAGGCCAGGGACCAAACACCAAAATTTGGGAGGGTTTGGAGGTAATTAGACCACCTAATTAAATTACCATAGTGTTATTAAATAAAACCTAAAACTATAGCCAAAGTATCTCCAAAAATTCCCATTTTTGGGCAGGCCCTAAGTATTGCTAAGGGTGACCACCTGCCCAAAGTTCAGGTCATTTGGACAAGGGATGAAGAGTGGGCACCCATTTTAATTTCTACCTAGCCCTAGGTATAGGCCCCACCAAAATGAGTGCCCTGGTCAAACCATGCACCCAAATTGGTTCTAACTAATTTTGCAGTAAACTAGACTCTCCAGGCTACAATTTTAATGTTGACCACATTCTGTGAATTTGCTTTGAATTAGTTTTAAAAATTAAAAACATTAATTACACTATTTGTGATAGAAATGAAATATTATACACATAACCTATAGTTTAATTTTTGATACTAGCACAAATCTTGGCGCATAATTGGACGGCATCCCGTCATCATCCCCACGCGACAAGGTCTATGATTCAATCTTCGTGGGCCAACTTCAAAGCTCTGCCGCCGGCCACCCAGCCACCTCCCTGGCCGGCTGTTGGAGCATGCGTTCCGCACTTCTTAGTTTGAGAATAACAAATCCCGGATGTATTTGATCTTGGTATGCGTTTTAAATGTGCAGGGATAACAGATTTTTTATGTACAAAGGAATGGCTGAGCATGACATTGATGAAAAGGAAAAATGCGCTATCACTGGCGATAACGCTACCGCGGGCGATAGCATAATCAGTTCCTGCTGACGTCAGCCTTAATTTGCATGTTGTCGCGCACGAAGTCACGGTTCAGCGATATCGCGGGGCGATACCGATGTCGTTGAGCGATATCCCACGATCGTCACGTTTTCCGCTCAGATCTGAAAATCAGCGCGACGTGTGCCACGTGTCAAGCAACGGAGAGTTATCACTATAGCGGGGCGTTAACGCTACCGCCGGCGATAGCATGAAGTGATAAATACGGCCAAAAATTTCAGGGAAGAGTTGGATCGTGCAGAGCTTTGTTTTCCCAGAGAATTTTCAGAGCCTTCATCTCCGTTTCCAGACGAACTCCCTTGGTCCGTTGAAATCTCAAGAGCGAAGGAGATACGACCGTGCGTTCAAGATTGGAGATCTTCTCGTTGGTCCACCATCATCTTCAGAGCTTGTGATTTTGAGGGAGTTTTTAAGTTTTACTATTGTACTTTCATTTTCACTCTTTATCTTTATAATTGGGAAGGGAAAATCACCACCTTGTGTGTGGTGTCTAAGTCCTTGTGTGGTTTAGGGGAAAATCACCACCTTGTGTGTGGTGTCTAGGTCCGTGTGTGGCTTAGGAGTAAATTGTCGCGTTTTGTGCAGCGTCTAGATCATAGGTTTGATTTAAGGGGAGGCTAATAGCCATATCTAGGGAGATATTGACTATAGCCTACCGGTTCTTCGGAGAAGGATCGGTGAAAAAGCTAAAAACTATTATCGTTGTAAGCCTTGATTTCAAGCTTTATTGGAATCATTTTACATATATATTTTGGAGAAATAAAATCTTGATTTTCATTTCATTGATCTGTCTCAAACATAGTATCTAGTTTCATATTTTATAAAAAGTTCAAAAAAAGTTTAAAGAGCCCTTATTCACACCCCCCCCCCCTCTAAGGGCGCCACAAGATCCTACAAGTGGTATCAGAGCTAGTTATTCCTAATACAGTTTCACCACCAGGAAATATGGTGCAGCATGACCATGCTTTCTCTGAGGGGCAAGGAATTAGTAGACCTCCATTATTCACTGGATCTGACTATAATTAATGGAAAACTAGGATGAAGTGTTTTCTTATTTCTCTTGATATTGAAGTTTGGAATATGGTAGAGACTAATTATGCTCATCCCACTTATACAGTAGGCGATATAGTAATGGAAAAACCAAAAGATAAATGGGATGATCAGGATAAGCTAAGGTGCAAAAATAATGCAAAAGCCCTGAATGCATTATTTTGTGCATTAGATAGCACTGAATTTAATAGAACTTGTGCTTGCAATAATTCTTATGAGATTTGGAATTTACTTGAAGTAACACATGAAGGTACCTCGCAGGTGAAGGACTTGAACTATTTCAACTAGAATCGGAATTTGCAAAGCTTAGGATGGAAGTGGATGAGGACGTAGACTCAATGTACACCAGATTCATCAAGATAGTGAATGACTCAAAAGTGCTTGGTAAAAATTTTTCAAATGGTGATTTGGTGAGAAAACTTCTTAGATCTCTCCCCCCTAAGTTTAATCCCAAAGTGACGGCTATTTCTGAATCTCATGATCTTAAATCTCTTAATATTGAAAGCCTGATTGGGAACTTGAAAACTCATGAAGTTGAATTGAAAATTCAACAACAAGAGTACATGGAGCCTAAAAACCTCTAAGATCTAAGAAAGAGGAATGTAGTAATTCTGAGGAGGAAGAAGAAGATGAGGAAAGTCTCTTTGTTAGAAAATTTAAAAAATTTATGAGAAATCCGGAGAGGAGAAATACTTTTAAAAACTATTTTAAGAAGGAGACGTTTAGAAATAATAAACAAAAGGATGACGATGATGAGGAGGAAGAGAGACCCCCACCGGAGTGCTATCATTGCAGGAAGTTAGGACACATTCGAAGCAAGTGTCCAAAGTACTTGAAGGAACTTAAAGAAAAGAAGCACAATGGGAAGAAGAAGATCCTGAAAGCTGAAACATGGGATGATACTACTTCTGAGGATGCAAGCAGTTCAAGCTCAAGCGAGGAGGAGGAGGCCAATATGTGCCTAATGGGAAAAAGCGTCATATTTGATGACGAGTGTAGTGTCCAAAGCGACACTGAGGTAACTCCTCCAACTTATGATGAATTGTTTTCTGAATTTTTAAAAACTTGCAAATATTTTGAAAAAAGTTTAAAAGATAATGATCTTCTTAAAACTGAAAATAAAGTTTTAATTAAAGAAAACAAAAAATTGTTAAATGAAAATAAGACTATTGGAAAAGAAAAAGTCTCTTGCCAAAAGTGTGATCACTTTATGGGAAGAATAAAAGAGCTTGAAGGATCTCTTTCCAAATCTCATTCAGAAATAAAAATTCTCACTAAAAAGAATGAGATTTTAGAGAGAGATCTGAAATCTTCTATTTCCAAAGTCCATAAAGGAAACAAAGCTTTTGAACGTAGATGTGTAAATCTAGTATCCGAGAATAATGAAATGAGAAACTAGATTCATGACTTAACACTAGCCATGAAAAAGTTTGGATTGCGCCAAAGATCACTGGATATGATCTTAGGTTACCAATGTCACGGATCTGGAAGATTTGGACTCGGATACACGACTGGAAACTATGGCCCGGCGATAGGCACTACCGCCGGCGATTGCGAGAAATCCAGAAAATTGAGTTTTAAAAATTATGATAATAATAAATTAACTGATGCTATATTTTCTTATAGTAAAAGTCCAGAGAAGTTATATTCTTCTTGTTATATTATATGTGCCAAATGCAATAGATTTGGTCACACCACGGGCTCGTGCTGGAAGAAAGGAAAAAGTAAAATTAAGTAAATCTGGATGCCTAAGACCTCTACCTATACTATGGGTGGAACCACTTGGGTAGCCAGATCTTTACTCACATCCTCTTTCTAGGTATGCTGGCAGGCTAAGGACAAAGAAGACGTGTGGTACTTGGACTCAGGTTGTTCAAAGCACATGACGGGCAATAAAGAGAAGTTTCTTAGCTTGGAGATGAAGAAAGGAGGAGTTGTTACATTTGGAGATAATGGAAAAGGAAAAATCATGGGCATCGGTGTTGTGGGTAACGAAAGTTTTTCAATTTCAAATGTTTTGTTCGTAAAAGGTTTAAAACATAATTTGATTTCTATTAGCCAATTATGTGATAAGGGTTTAAATGTTTTGTTTGAATCTTCTACAAATTTATGCAAAATTATTGATTACAAAACAAATGAAATTATTTTTACCGCACCTAGATGTCATAACGTATATATGATTAAATTTTATGATTTTTCAAATTCTACTTTAAAATGTTTTTTATCAAAAAATCATGAGTTAGAATTATGGCATAGGCGACTTGGACATACTAGTGCAAAGTTAATTAAAAAACTTTCAAAAGATAAATTAATCAAAGGTTTACCATTGCTAAATGGGAATTTATCTTCATTATGTGAGCCTTGCCAAAAAGGAAAATTTTCAAAATCATCTTTCAAAAGTAAAAATATTATTTCTACAACTAGGCCACTCCAATTAATTCATATGGATTTATTTGGGCCAATTACTATTTCTAGCTTAGGAGGTAGAAAGTATACATTTGTATTGATTGATGATTATTCACGTTTTTGTTGGACTTTGTTTCTAACCTCAAAATCTGATGCGTTTTCAGAATTTTCTAAATTATGTTTGCGTATTCAAAGTGAATTTGAGTTAAAAATTAAACGCATACATTCGGATCATGGAGGGGAATTTGAAAATGAAAAGTTTATTTCTTTTTGTATGGAGTTAGGAATTAAACATGAATTTTCCGCTCCACGCACACCACAGCAAAATGGTGTAGTGGAGAGGAAAAATAGGACTCTTCAAGAGCTAGCCCGTACGATGTTATCTGAATTTTCTTTACCAAAATCTTTTTGGGCTGAAGCAGTGAGTACTGCATGTTATGTAATTAATAGAGTAATGCTTCGCCCTATTTTAAAAGTAACTCCTTATGAATTAATCTTTAATAAAAATACCAAATGTTTCTTATTTCAAAGTTTTTGGTTGTAAATGTTTTATTTTAAATTCTAAAGATTCCTTAGAAAAATTTGATGAAAAATGTGATGAAGGAGTTTTTATTGGGTATTCTTCAACTAGTAAAGCTTATAGAATTTTTAATAAATGAACGAAAATAGTTGAAGAATCTATTCATGTTAGGTTTGATGAGTTTGTTCCATGTGTAGATAAGAAAACTACAGGAAAAGAAGATAAACTCCTTCCTTTGATGGAAAATGATGATGAAGAACATGAAATGAATGAAGAAGGAAAAGAAGAAGAAGAAAGAGAAAAACATGTCCCTCCAATGGAATTGATATTTTCAAAGGATCAACCGAAAGAGCTTATTATTGGAGATCCACAAAAAGGGGTAAGTACTCGTTCTTCTTTACATGTTTTGTTTTCAAACCTTTGCTTTGTCTCTGAAATAGAACCAAAAGATGTTTCCACCGCTTTAAATGATGAATTTTGGTTTTTAGCAATGAATGAAGAACTTAATCAATTTGAACGTAATAAGGTTTGGAATCTTGTAGAACGACCCAAAAATCATCTTGCAGTTGGAGTAAAGTGGATTTTTAAAAATAAATTGGATAGTGATTCTATAATTATTAGAAATAAAGCCAGATTAGTTGCAAAAGGTTATGCACAAATTAAAGGGGTAGACTATGATGAAACTTTTGCACCCATTGCTAGATTAGAAGCGGTTAGGATATTTCTTGCATTTGCTTTCTTTAAAAGATTTAAATTATATCAAATGGATGTCAAAACTGCATTTTTAAACGGGTATATAAAAGAAGAGGTTTATGTAGAACAACCCCCTGGCTTTATTAATGAAAAATATCCAAATTATGTTTATAAATTAGATAAAGCGCTTTATGGGTTAAAACAAGCGCCTCGTGCTTGGTATGATCGTTTAACTCAATACTTATTAAAGCACGATTATAAAATGGGAAGTTTCGATTCTACACTCTTCATTAAGCAAATTGATCATGATTTAGTTATTTTGCAAATTTATGTTGATGATATTATTTTTGGAGCCACTAATGAAGAGTTATGCAATGAAGTAGTTCAAATTATGAAAAATGAATTTGAAATGAGCATGGTAGGAGAACTTTCATATTTTCTAGGTTTTCAAATTGCTCAAAAACATGATGGTATTTTTATTTATCAATCCAAGTATATTCATGATATGTTAAAAAGATTTGGATTTGACAACCTTAAACATGCAAATACTCCTATGAGTGCTTCATTGAAATTGGGAAAAGATGAAAGTGGTATTTCAATTGACCAAACCCTTTATAGAAGTATGATTGGGTCTTTATTATATTTAACTTCTTCTAGACTCGATATTATGTTCGCCGTTTGTTTATGTGCTAGGTTTCAAGCTAATCCAAAAGAATCACATTTAAAAGCGGTGAAACGTATTTTTAGATATCTTATAGGAACATCTAAACTAGTCTTATGGTATCCTCATAATGACTCTTTTATTTTACATGGGTATTCTGATTCTGATTATGCGGGGTGTTCATTAGATCTAAAGAGCACAAGTGGCACTTGTCACTTTATCAGTCCAACACTTATTTCTTGGTCGAGTAGGAAACAGAAATCTGTTGCCCTCTCCACTACTGAGGCCGAATATATTGCACTTGGTAGTTGTTGTGCTCAAGCACTTTGGATGACACAAATACTAGAAGATTTTGGCATACACCAAAATAATGTTGAATTAAAATGTGATAGCAAAAGTGCTATCGATTTAACGAACAATCCCGTATTACATTGTAGATCCAAACATATAGATGTTCGTCATCATTTTATTAGGGATCACATAAAGAAAGGACATATTAAAATAAATTTTATTGGAACAGATTCTCAAATAGCAGATATTTTCACAAAACCACTTAATGATTCACGCTTTTCAAGGTTAAGATTAGAACTTGGAATCTTAGAATTATAAATCAAAATTAAGAATTGGACAACACATAAACATAACATAAAACATAACATAAAACTGGACAGCACATAGGATAACACTGAAAAAGACAATACAAACAACAAAACCACATATTAATAGAGTTTTCACTATCGCCAGGCGACAGCACTGTCGCCGGCGATATCCCAGATTCAGTCAACAACAAAATATTACATCCCTGCCAATAAAAAGTCATTCATCCATGTTCTCTTCAGCAGACACATTCACATCTTCACTGGAAGTCGGAGTTGATTCTCTAGGCCTTCGCGTCCGCCTTATCGAATGTCGTGGAGGATCCTCGACTGGACTCCCCCATTCTCGTTCCTCTTCCGGAGTTGGCTTTAGTTTCAGCCCCTTTACCAGAAACTTCATGAATTTTCGAAAACCGGAATGGCTACGCCTTTGTTCCTCTTTCATCTCCTCCACAGTCTCTCTTAGATCCTCAATAGATTCACGCAAAGAACCTCCTCTTTGGATTGGTTGTCTTGATGATGAGGCAGTCCTAGGAGATGGACCTCTAGCTGGTTCTACGGTATGTATCGCCGGGATACAATCATGAATGTAGAACTCTTGATCTATCCAGTCATATTTTTGATATACGATCCTTTGAATAACACTTCCTAAAGGAAGTGTATTCAGTTTCCTCCTAAGGGGATGCTTCATTTTATACGTATATCGTATAATGGATAACACAAAATCGGCCACATCAAACTTGACTTGGTATCAGAGGCATTTTAAGTGGACCGGTCAGTAAGCTCAATTGAGCCGTGATCTTCCTTGTGTCACCGGACTTCAACATAACCGTGTTCCTTAATATATCCTGAATCACAAATGCATCACGAGAGAGTGATGAGACATCTTGTATCAAACTCCTATTTTCCTTTCCATGAAGGACTTGGTTCAATATCCTCCAATCACGATCCTTTCGATAATTCTCCACTATATCCATAACATGTTCCTCACAAGTGGCAAGATTATATTCTCGTCTTAAGTCAGCATGAGTAATATCTATTTCCACTCCTTGGATTCGAGACCTTACTCCTCCATTCAACCCCGTATATTTCGAGTCTTCCAAATTATTATAAAAGTCACGTATAAAGATGGAGCTAAAAGTGTTCGGTACAATGAGAGACATTATACCTGACTCCACAAGTAGTTCATAGATATGTGGTGGCAATGATTCATCCAAAAGATTAGCAATACCAACTGACGCATTCTCAATCCCCGGGTATGTTTGATATGATGCATGTGGGTTGCGGCTGGTACTTTTTCTTGCACGGGATGATGATGCCGTTTCCTGAAAACATAATGACAACATCGTGTTAACTCAAAAAATTAATTTTCAAAGATTTTTTTTTCTGTCGGCGGCGACAGTACTACCACCGGGCGATAGTGTAAAAACGTCTCCTATTTTGAAATTTACGTGTAGATCTCCTCTAGTAAATTCAGAAAAGCTACTAAAATTAAATCCTCTAGTAAATTCAGAAAGATCTACCACATATACCTCGTTTTTTTGTAAGGTTTTTGCATAAAAATGACCTTTTCTCTTCAAAAATTTTTCTTAACAAAATGTATGCCCAAAATCAAATTTTTTTTCTAGATCTATCTCCTTTCATACTCTAAAGTGCAGATCTATATTTTTTTTGAAGTAAAACACAACCATAAAGAGGGATCTAACCTTACCTTTTGGAGTTCTTGAGGGTTTCCGCTGAAGAAGATGATGCCAAACAGCTCAGGGTCGGTCAAAACAGGAAATGTGTCAGCCCCTTTCAGTTTTTCAACTTTTATATCAAAAAACGCTATCGCCGAGCGGTATCGCTACCGCTGGCGATGGTGCATTTTTCAGCCCACTTTCCAAACATTCTGCAATTTGTTTTAAAAACCTGTTTCTAGTATTACACTAAAGTTTTGGATGCTTATCAGGATACGATACCTAGTGCATGTGTGATTATTAGTTTATAAGTTCTTTGAACATTGTTTTTAACTTGGCTTGCTCTTGATATCTACCTATATCCTTGATGACTAGAACTTGAATAGACTTGTTTCCGCATGCCTCTAAGCATGAGTAACATTTTATGCTTGATAATGTGCTCACATTGACACGAGCTGATAATTACACATCCTTAAGTTTCTTCTTACATGCTATTGGTTTATTTCAAAGATTTGAATACATCGCTAACATTGTCATTTATGCCTCATTCAAATTGATTTTCAAAACTGATGGCCATTCTGAGAAAACCATTTTTTTGTGTTTGCAATACAAGTGAATTCAGAGTCCTACGTCAAAGTTTCTACAAACAAAAATACATGAAAAACAACAAAAAAAAACAATTACATATGACTAGGATACTCCAATCAAGCTATACTCACCCTCCTGATAAGTCTTAATGAGCATTGTGAGGTTGAGCACCTTTACAAGGATTGTAAAGTGTCTTGTGCAAACAAACTTGGCCATTTTTTAAAAGAAAATCTTTATACCATGAGGTTATCTATGCAAAGATGTTAGCTTCTTGTATCCATATATTGCAAACCTTCATGTAACATTATTTCTTAAGGAATATGTATACTCTATCACTCTTCATATGTACACATCATTGTCATTTATAAAATTTCTTCTCATGAGAATTGGACCGGTCATAGTACTTCACTTCTATTTCATCGATTTTCCTATTTTCGATGTCTTGGCCTGACAAGTTTCAATGTTTAAATTCAACTTTTAAATTAATTTTTCCATAGCATACATTTTTTTTGATAAAATTCCAAATCTTAAGGTTATACTATTCCATGGTTTTTACTGTCTATATCCTACTCCTCGTGCTTCTCCATTCTATTTATACTCTCTCAGCTTCTTTCAGCTTCCGCATTTCCACCTCGCTACATCTTTTCCCACCGTTTTTTGCTAATACCAAAAGGGGGAGATTAAGTACGAAATAAATTGATTAGTACATTTAGGGGGAGTAACTATTTCTTCTTTTAAATAGGGGGAAAATATAGGGGGAGCAACTAGTCTTTATTATATGGGGAGTTTATTATAACTATTTATGCACTTTGATTCATAATGATTATTTGAATTGTTTCACATTCTCCTGATCTCACGCAATTTCTTTCTCAGTGGATTTGTTATTATCAAAAGGGGGAGATTGTTGGAGCATGCGTTCCATGCTTCTTAGTTTGAGAATAACAAATCACGGATGTATTTGATCTTGGTATGCATTTTAAATGTGCAGGGATAACAGATTTTTTATGTACAAAGGAATGGCTGAGCATGGCATTGATGAAAAGGGAAAACGCGCTATCACAGGCGATAACGCTACCGCGGGCGATAGCATAATCAGTTCCTGCTGACGTCAGCCTTAATCCGCACGTTGTCGCGCACGAAGTCACGGTTCAGCAATATCGCGGGGCGATACCAATGTCGCTGAGCGATATCCCACGATCGTCACGTTCTCCGCTCAGATCTGAAAATCAGCGCGACGTGTGCCACGTGTCAAGCAACGGAGTGTTATCACTATCGCGGGGCGTTAATGCTACCGCCAGCGATAGCATGAAGTGATATATACGGCCAAACATTTCAGGGAAGAGTTGGATCGTGCAGAGCTTTGTTTTCCCAAAGAATTTTCAGAGCCTTCCTCTCCGTTTCCAGACGAACTACCTTGGTCCGTTGAAATCTCAAGAGCGAAGGAGATACGACCGTGCATTCAAGATTGGAGATCTTCTCGTTGGTCCACCATCATCTTCAGAGCTCGTGATTTTGAGGGAGTTTTTAAGTTTTACTATTGTACATTCATTTTCACTCTTTATCTTTGTAATTGGGAAGGGAAAATCACCACCTTGTGTGTGGTGTCTAAGTCCGTGTGTGGCTTAGGGGCAAATCACCACCTTGTGTGTGGTGTCTAGGTCCGTGTGTGGCTTAGGAGTAAATCGCTGCGTTTTGTGCAGCATCTAGATCATAGGTTTGATTTAGGTGGAGGCTAGTAGCCATATCTAGGGAGATATTGACTATAGCCTACCGGTTCTTGGGAGAAGGATCGGTGAAAAAGCTAAAAACTATTATCACTGTAAGCCTTGATTTCAAGCTTTATTGGAATCATTTTACATATATATTTTGGAGAAATAAAATCTTGATTTTCATTTCATTGATCTGTCTCAAACATAGTATCTAGTTTCATATTTTATAAAAAGTTCAAAAAAAAAGTTTAAAGAGCCCTTATTCACCCCCCCCCCCCCTCTAAGGGCGCCACAAGATCCTACACCGGCCACCGCCACCACCACCTCCGTTGAGGTGGTGGCTGTCGTCAGGCGGCAGCACAGCCGCCGGAGGGGCCTTTTCCGGCGATCCTGACAAGATGAAAATCGTGGAAAAACCAGGAAATTTCAACCTTTGATCGAGCTCAACTGAGGCCGATGCCCTTTCTAAATGAATCCTATGATCTGCCCATGGAAGAAGGAGTGGAGGACCTTGCTTGCGGTCTGGAGAAGCGTCGATAGCCGGAAAGCCATTGGTGGTGGAGATGTCATCGGTGCTCTACAATAGCACTACGAAGTTGGTCATCTCCTTCGGGCAAGATGTGGAACCGAAAGCTTGGAGCCTAGGGAAGCTTTTAAGACAATAAAAGGAGGGAGGGGAGGGGTCTAGCTGGTGGTGGCCATTAATGGCACCTTAAGGTGGCTCTCACTCATGGTGGGGGGGGGGGGGGGGGTTAATCTGGGCTCAATCTAGCCAGGAAATTGCTGGAAATTACTGCTCTTCCCCAGAGGAGTTGAATCCATCCGTTTAGAAGGGGAGGGAAGGTCCAATGCTTCAATGTCCATTAATGTCCATTGAAGGCATTTTTCGGCCATGGCATGGTGCACTGCTCCGGCCATGGACAGCATCCAAATTGGTCCCCTGGTCTTCCTAAAGTGAATGTGGTGTTGGGTCAGCCAATGAGGAGTGGCCTTTGGCCTCCTTGGCCATGAATGGCACCCTTTCACCTTTCTCTCTCTCCTCCATTAAAATGAGGTTGAAGTTTTCTCTCTCTCTTAGTCATCTAGGTTGACTATGCTGACTTCCCCATCCTATTGGCAGCCCACTCATTCATAATTTTCATGGTATTAAGGCAAGCCCAAAAAGGAAAGAGGGCTTGAGCTTGGGTTAGCCCATTTGAGCTAGGTTTGACTTAATCTTGATTAGGGTTGACCTAAGTCAAATTGACCTTTTCAATTAACATCATTGGGTCTTTGGTGACCTATTGGGCTCCCCTAGGGTCTAGGGAGGGATGGGTAGGGTTAACTTGACACTTTGGAGGTCACCTGCCCGTAGGAAGGGTACTTTGCCCAAATTAAGGTTATGGTTGACTTTTGTCAAATTAGCGATTAGGGCTGACCACTGAAAGTGGGGATAATATCTACCGTAACTCTAGAGGGGGGGGGGGGGGGTGAATAGAGTTTATTAAAATAATTTTCAAGTTAAAAATTATTTTGCAGTTGAAGACTTAATTTAAATATATGTGTAAGGTGCTTGCAGTAAATAAAAATTATGAAAGCAAGAAATAAAAAATAGCACACATCAAACAAAATATAGCAACCAGAAGACAAAAGGAGATATATTGGTTCCCCAATCAATCTGGGTACATCCACTCTTCTACCACCCTTGGTAGGAATCCACTACAGGATGAGTTGATCATGTGTCCTGGGCACCAATGAGCTTTTGATAAGGTGCTCAAAAAACAAACTTGATTTTTTGATCAGGTGTCTTGCCACCACTGAGTTTTGACAAGGTCTAAGAAATCAGCACAAAACTTTTGAAGGGAGTTTTGAGAAACCCTTTTACAGCAGAAAAAGAAAGAGGTGAGATGTTCTTCTCTGTCAACAATCAGAGAGAAGACTAGTGGATGATGTTGTCAAAGCTCCCCCTGAGATCTGGAAGTTGTTCAGGAAAAGAAGCTTTGCACTAGGGTGATAGGCCTTCAGTAGATGAGATCTCCAGCAAAGGATGATTCCAGCAGTTGCTAAAATGTGTAGTGTCTGGAGTCTTGTTTGATGAAGCCTCTGAACACTTAATTCAAAAGAGATCTAGAAAATCTTCTTTTCTGTATGTTGATCTCCTTCAGAGGTGAATGTTCTGAATGAATTCTGTATGTGTGTCTGTCTGTGACTTTTTCTTTCTGTGTATATCTATTAGGAGTAGCATAATAATATCCTCTTTTATTCCTTAGATCTGAAAAGAATGAATTGATTCCCTGTCTCCAAGATAGCTGTTAGCCACTCATTAATGACTTCCTTAAATGAATTTGTCTCTGGAGGAAAGTCCTAGAAAACATTCCTTTAAATATCCCTTGAAACTTGCTCCAAATTAATTGAAACGGCTACAGGATCCTTGAAATAAATGTTGGGAATAAATAAGATAGAATTCCATAACTATCTGAATTTGAATCTTGAGAATCGTCGATCTCTCCAGAAAATCGTCGACCTGAGCTCAACTATCGTCGACCTAAGCTCAGAGACTGGAAATAGACTGCAAACAGAAATCATCGATCTGAGCTCAACTATCATTGACCTGAGCTCAGAGACTGGGAAAATAGCTAGAGACAGAAACGTCGAACTGAGCTCGAAGATCGTCGAACGGAGTTCGACGACTCGTTGAACTGAGCTCAGAGATAGTCGAACTGAGTTCGACGATTCATCGACCTGAGCTCGACGAAAATGACTTAGCCTCCTGAAATTGAATATCTGATCTAAGGGTCTTGGGGGCAGCTTTCAAGCCTAAATTCTAACCCTTAGACTCAATCTAATTGACCTTAAAAACTATACAAGGAGGTCAAAACAATTTTCCTAAGGACATAGTGATCCTTGCCCAAATCAGTAATAGGGTGTTCCAACAATCTCCCCCTATTTGGGTTAGGATTACTATTTACATGACATAGGAAATAAAAGCATACAATGCAGATATAAAATCAAAAACAACATTGCAGAAACACAAATAAAATCACATCAGAAATTCAGAATAGATAACACTGTCAGCTTACATAATCATTCCTTTTCCTTGCTCTTTTTGAGAATTATTTCTCTGTTAGGTTTAAGTGCTTCTTTCTTGGATCTTCTGTCATCATCTGCACCTAGAAAAGTTTGATGTTTTGTCCTGGGGACTACAACTTCTGGGTGCAGCTTCATATAGCTTTCTGAGTCGAAGAATTTGCTGGAAGAATATCTTTTAAGTTCTTTCTTTCTCTGTTTTGATAGAGTGGTGAATTTTGATGTATCTCTTCCTTGTTCTTTTGCCTTTTTAATTTGATCTAGTGCATCGAACTCTTTCATTCTTGCTGTCCAAGAAGTAGGATTATTCTCTTGGTCTTCAAATGGAACAGGAGGTTCATATCTGTTTGATTAATCATCAGGAGTAGCTATGGAAGAAACTAGATCTCTTAACTTATAAGGGAAAGAACCAGATGTAGTGTCAGTGGGACCTTGTCCTTCCCTATGATAAGGATGCTGCCTAGAATAACCTTTGGAATAAACTCTGAATTCTCTTTGATTTCCCCTATACTATCCTCTTCTGGACTGGTAGCCTCTTGATTGACATCCTCTTGATTGAGATCTTCCTTGAAACTGAGAGGTGCTTTGACTTTTAGCAACAGATGACTGATAAGCAGAACTTCCACCAGTACCTGCATCTGGTGAAGGAGGAGGATGAGGAGGATTGAAGTGAGATGATCCTTTATCATATTTCCTCTTTTTCTTCATTGCCTTTTGTTGATTCCTAGAAAACTGCATCCATGGTTCTGAAATTGGATAATCATACAAAATATAGTATGGAATATCATTTACATCTTTAATTTTCTCCTCGGGAACTCTCTTTAGGGACTTGCTTCTAGCTTTCCTCTTCCTTGCAATGGTTGCAGAGGAATCATCAAAATCAGTTCTAAATTGATCACTATCTGAGCTCTGAGGATTGTCATATAGTTCATTAATCCTTTTGATGTGATCTCTTTGTTGTTGGGATTGAACAGAAGAAACAACAGCAGCAGCAGCAGTAACAAAAATAGCACTAACAGATGTAACTGGAACAATAGATTCAGAAATAATAACAACAGAATCAGCAGGCTCAGAGTCATTAGCCTCTGTCATAAGCACATCATTAGAAATTAAAACAGCATCAACAGCAGCAGCAGGAACAACAAAAATTGAAGGAGCACTGTCCACAGCCTTGAAAGAATTTATATAATAAGATATTATGCTGGGCTCACAGCTAGAAATAGGCACAATGGCCTTAGTAAGATCTTCACTTTTCTGATATGGAATACAGCTGAGGTAAACAATATCAAACTCTGACAGCAGTGACCTGAGGTCAACTGTTATAACTGGAACCGGAGTTGGAACTGGAATCTCTGAAGCAGGTAATCTCTCTACTTCATATGGCAAATCCCCCTGCCTAGATTCAGTAGTCACTGGATCAAGGCACCCAATAGAAGGGATTGCCTGATGAGGATATAGGGAAGAAAGCCTGTCAGATAACCCTTGAACTGATTTCAGAAGTGGAGCCAGGGAGGTCTCTAGCAGGAGTGATAGCCTTGGAGCTAACATCTCATAGAGCTTATCTGCTATGGCTTAGAGATCTACTTGCTCAAGTGGTGCTTGAGTAGAGGTAGAGATGAGTGTGGCAGAGATGGATGTTGGAGGAGCTGTAGATGTAGTTGGAGAAAGGATTAATGTGGATGGTAGAATTGATGGTTGAGATATAGGAATGGTGGAGATGGAAGTTAATGGAATGGAGATAGATGGGGTGAAGGATGGTTGAGCAATGATTCCTTATAGTATTTGTTGATATGATGTAGAAGAAGATGGTGGCTCAAGGGGTGAGGAGGGAGAATCATCCATATAGGAATCATCTAAGAGAGAGAAGGATGGAAGGAAAAGATCTTCAGTGGATATTGGTGTTGGGGAAGGAATTGAATTTGGAGATGGAATGGATATGGTGGATGAAATTGACATGGTTATGGTGGATGTGATAATTGTTGATGGAACAGTAGGTGGAGAAGGTGGAGAGAGGAGGCAGGCAGTTCTTCTGATGGGGAAGTTGCCTTAGGGGAAGTGACTGGATCAGTCCTTGTGCCTGAAGATAAGATGATTGCAGAGGCTCTGCTTGGCTTTGCAATTTGCCTGTCCCATTTGCCAAAAAGGGCACAGGTTAAGCTCTTAGAGGCATTGATATGCAACCCACTTGAAACAAGCAGCTCAGGGCATCTGCTATGAAGAAATAGCCCTAGAATCCTTCCAAAATTGACATAGTTCTTATTCACTTTCTTCTTAATTAGGTCAAAGAAAACTTCTCCCCAATTCAACTGTTTCTTATCCACCAAAGCACCCATTAAACAGAATTGATACCTGGATATGGTATCATGGGCAGAATGTTTTGCTAACAGGACCTTTCCAACAACATCTGCTAGAAACCTGTATTCCACTGACAGATTTTTCTTAAGCAGCTTGTTAGGGTTTGCTGCTGAATGACCCATCCTATCAAGCATACTTGCAAACTCTTCTCCAGACAACTCAAGAGAATCTTGACCAGTACTGAATTGAAAAACTTTTGTTAATATAGCAGGAGTAAGAGATACCTGATTTCCTGATATAGTTAAAATCACTGTATTTTGATCTTGATTGTGAGCAGTATACACCCATTCTTTGATTTCATCTGCAGGCAGTTTTATCCTTGTGGTCATGATGTGTACTAGCTGTTGATCTTTGAATAAATCTAGAATATCTTTGAAAATCTGATCACTGTTCTCAAACGAGTCCATATCGATATCGAATCCAGTGTCAAATTTCATTGCTGCCAAAACTGCAACAGAAACGGCCATTTTTACCTGCAAAAATGAACAAACAAAAGATCAAGTGTGGAAAAGTTTGGAGGGAAAGGGAAATTCTGCAGAGAGTATGAAAGAGCAAAGGGAGAATGACGGCCAAAAAATGAATTTTATATTAGTGTTCGACGTAGAAAAGGAAATATTGTTGAACTCCGTTTGACGATCTGGGCTTCTAAAGGAATCTGAAAGGTCTTCAACATCGTCGATCTCCGTTCGACGATAATGGAGAGCGTCGAGCTCCATTCGATGATCGCTGACCGGAAGAAGATAGCTTAGCACTATTTGAAAAGCGCTGAACTTCGGTCGACGATTTCTAAGAACGTCGATCTCCGTTCGACGATCTTTGGGAAAAACGTCAAGCGCAGTTCAGAGACCAGAGACAACCTATAGACACTAGAAAAATCAAATTGTTTGCCTAGTCTTGGTCAATTTTAGAGTTTTAAAATCTTAGATCTTATTTTAAACTTCCTCCATCTAACATTCCTAACTGATTCAGGAAGAATGTATGTTTCTTTTCATCCAATGGTTTGGTGAAAATATCTCCCCTTTGCAAGTCAGTTGGGATATATTGAAAGTTCAATTTTATTTTTCTCAACATTGTCCCTTAAAAAGTGATGCCTAATTTCTATATGTTTTGTCCTACTATGGAGGACTGGATTTTATGCTATAGAAATAGCACTAATGTTATCACAGAATATTTTTGACTTCTCTAAGTTGTAGCCATAGTCTAGTAGCTGATTTTGAATCCACAAGATCTGTGAGCAACAACTACCTGCTGCCATATATTCAGCTTCAGCAGCTGATGTGGACACAGATGTTTGTTTCTTACAAAACCAGGAGACAAGTCTGTCACTAAGAAACTGGCAAGTTCCACTGGTGCTTTTCCTGTCTATTCTGCATCGAGCATAATCAGCATCTGAAAATCCATTTAAGTCAAATGCAGAGTCTTTTGGATACCAGAGACCTAGATTTGGAAAACTTTTTACATACCTAAGAATCCTTTTTATTAAGGTTAAGTGTGACTCTCTAGGGATCACTTGGAATCAAGCACATATGCATGTAGCAAACATTATGTCAGGGTCTACTAGCTGTAAGGTACAATAAAGAGCCAATCATTGCTCTATATGTTCTCTGATCAACAGGTTTCTCATATTCATCAGCATCTAATACAACACTAGTAGGCATAGGTGTTTTCATACATGATGCTTCAGACATACCAAATTTCTTAACCAGTTCTTTTGCATACTTGGTTTGAGAGATGAATATGCCTTCAGCATGCTGTTTGACTTGCAATCCTAGAAAGAAGGAAAGCTCACCCATGCTACTCATTTCAAATTTAGAATGCATTAGGTTGGAAAACTTTTTGCACAGATTTGAATCAGTAGAACCAAAGATAATGTCATCTACATAGATTTGTACTAGTAAGGTATTGGACTTATGGGTTTTAATAAAAAGTGTTTGGTCTACTCTACCCCTTATAAAATCATTTTTCAGAAGAAAGCATGCTAGGGTCTCAGACCATGCTCTAGGAGATTGCTTTAGACCATATAATGCTTTATGCAATTTGAAAACATAATCAGGATGAGTTGGAGAAATAAAACCTGGGGGTTGTCTAACATAGACTTCTTCCTTGATGTCTCCATTGAGAAAAGCACTCTTTACATCCATTTGATATACTTTGAATCCTTTGTGTGTTGCATAAGCTAAGAAGATTCTTATGGCCTCTAACCTTGCAACTGGTGCAAAGGTCTGGTCATAGTCTATCCCTTCTTCTTGAGAGTATCATTTGAGCAACTAGCCTTGCCTTGTTCCTTACAATGACTCCTTGATCATCCAATTTATTTCTGAACACCCATTTTGTTCCAACAATGGAGTGATCCTTTGGCCTTGGCACTAGTTCCCAAACTTTGTTCCATTCAAATTGATGTAATTCCTCTTGCATTGCAATGATCCAATGTGGATCTTGTTCTGCATCTTGAATGGATTGAGGCTCAATTTGAGAAAGAAAGCAGGTGTGCACCAGGTTTTGGTTGACCTGATTTCTGGTTTGCACACCAGCTGAGATGTCTCCAATCACTTGGGAGATTGGATGGTCTCTTGATGTTACTAAATCAACAGGGGCTGTTGATTGTTCACCAGCCTGTGTTGTTGTTTCCTCTTGTGGAACAACAACTGTCTCTTCAAGAAGATTCTCTCTAGGATGTTGAATATCTTCTTCATCTTCACTGCTTTCATCCTTTTGTATAATATGTAACCTGTCCAAATTTTCAGCAAGAGAGTGTACCTGCAAAGATTCTATTGTAGAAGCATTCTTCTCCTTAAAAGACATGTTAGATTCATCAAAGGATACATGAACAGATTCTTCAATTTTAAGAGTAGATTTGTTATACACCCTATAAGCTTTACTGATCATGGAGTATCCCATAAACACTCCTTCATCAGCTTTAGCTTGAAATTTTGCTATGTATTTCTTGTCATTAATGTGAATGTAACAAATGCAACCAAAAATTTTAAAATAATCTACTTTAGGTTTCTTCCCTTTGAGTAATTCATAGGGAGTCTTGCCCTTCAGCTTATGTATCAAACTTCTATTCAACACATAGTTGGAGGTGTTCACTGCCTCTGCCCAAAAGAATAGAGGAAGGTGAGCATCTGACAACAATGTAGTAGCAGATTCAATAAGGGTTCTATTTTTCCTTTCAGCTACCCCATTTTGTTGAGGAGTTCTAGGAGCTGAGAAAGTGTGCCTGATGTTGAAGCCAAATAAGACCTCAACGGGAGTTCGAATAAAAGGGGGTGCATCCAAAACCTACTTCTCTCAAGTCTCAACCCTCGACTGGAATTCAAAGGACCTAAGACTGACCCAATAGCCTCAACAGGGAGGTCCCACCTCACACCCGGAAGATCTCTGAGAGCTTCCCCTCCAAAGCCAAAGCTAGGCTAGGAGCTCCTCAGAAAGCACTGGAATTTGAGAGATAATGACAGCTTGCCTTCTAAAGAGTCCTTATGGGTCTATTTATAGCATCGTGCTGACCTGAAATTACTGAAAAGCCCTTAGTTGGTCTGCCAATAGCCGAGTCCCACTGTTTTCCTGAGGGCGCTGGGGGTAATTTTGCCTGAGGGAAATTAGGAAATTTTACCCAAGGCCCTGGGCCCCATTCGGCGAGAGCTGAGCCGAGGATCTCCTGTCTAGAGCCTGGCGTGAATGCTCTCGCCTGCTTACAGGCGAGAGCCCTTTGAGATTGGAACCTAGCGCAAGCACAAGCATTCCCGCGCTGGCCGCGCTTGACGATCTTGGCCCGCTGTTCTCCGTTCGACGATTCGGCGCGAACGTTCCCGCCAACTTGGGCGAGGTCTTCTTTAGGGCGGGAAATCCTTCGGCTAGCCCAATTGCGACCATTGCGCCTCCTGGTCTGACTCAGCAAATATGGGGTTGACTTGGGCGAGGTCTTCTTTAGGGCAGGAACTCCTTCGGCTAGCCTAATTGCGACCATTGCGCCTCCTGGTCGACTCAGCGAATATGGGGTTGTACACAATCCCCACCCTTTTGAGCTAGCTCTGCGCTTGAAAAGACACGTCCAACCCAAAAATATTCGCTGAGCACGTGTCAACATCAGGAAATCTTTTGGTGGGCCGTACGGTGTCTATAAATACGTGTGCTGATAGACGGCCATAACACTTCCCTCGAGTCATCATTCTTCGCCTGAGCTCTCGCCTCCTCTCGCGATGACTTCCAAGCACGCCGACAAACCGCTTCCGTAGGATCTGCAAGACCGCATCAACGCGGCACAGGCGCGAGCCAGGGCTAACAGCGCCCTGGTCGCCCCGTGGCTAGCGAGACAGTCGTCGGCCGCAGAGCCTTCTCTGCCCAAGACGAAAAAGAAGAGGGCGAAGGTGGTTCAGCGGGACCTGCCCCACGAGAACAGGAGCCCGCCTACCCCAACCCCTAGCCGCGCAGATGATCCCTCGCCGCGGAAGGTAAATTCGATTTGCCCATCATCGAAAACTAGTCGCTCAGGTTTTGACGCGATATTTCTCGCAGGAAACGGTTCCCGACGTTGCCACGTCCCCGCGAGAACCCTTGGATCCATCCTCTCGCCATCTCGAGGATCAACCGCGGGTTCCGGAGGTGGCTCCTCCACCTGACCCGAGCACCGCAGGTAACTGTTCCCCTTTCGCCCATAACTCAAATCTTTGAATGATGAACTGTCTTCTCGCAGCGCCAGTTTTCGCACCGCCGGGTCTCTCCACCCGGGAGAGTGGGGCGAGGGCTGCGAATCAGCCTGCCCTTGCGGTTGATTCCTCTCTACCGGCGGGAGGAAATACTGCCGAATCTTTCGCGCCTCCGTTAGACGCCAGCCATCCTGCGGGAGAGGAGACCCCCTCCCCCGCTCCCGACCAAGCCGGGATTACCATTCGCAAACTTTACCCCCCCCCCCAGAAAAGGAAAGTCAATCCACCTACTCTTTGGAGCCGAGGGGGGGGGGGCTGGGCCTTCTCGCCTACCGTCGACAGGGGGGCCTCGTCATGTTGCAGGTATATGGAGATTTTATCACAGCAATCCTCTAGCTCTCGCTATAACAGGAATTCTTTTGTCAGGGGACATGGGCCCGCGGCTTGGAGCTGAGGTAGAGGAAGAAGAAGAAGAAGAAGAAGAAGAAGAAGAAGAGAGGGGGAAGATGGCGAGAGCTCCCCCTTCCCTTCGTCTGACGAGATGGAGGAGATCTTGACCGGTGCCGGGAGCGCTAAAAGACGGGGGAAGAAGGTTGTCGCCGTCCTATCGAAGCTCATCCGGCGAGAACGGGTCCGCGACCTCGCGGGAAAAGAGTTTCGCCAAACAGTGGAAAAGAGGCTAGAGACTCTAGAGCGGGATTATCTTATCGGCGAGATGGACCGGCCGGGGGGGGGGGGGGGGGGGCTACCGCCGGATCCTCACCCGAAAGGTGCATCGAGCGAATCCGGGATCTGTCCCGCTGGGTTGACCTGGGATGCAGTGTTCTGTCATCCTACTTCAACCCGCAGGCGCCACCCCGGACCAAACTGCGGGAGCAAGGGAAATGGCGGTGGGAGCAAGGGAAATGGCGGTGGGAGCCTTATTGAACCGCGAGACCTCCCCTTCTCTTCCCCAGGCCTTCCCCTTCTCAGATGTACCCTTATTTATTCACTAGAACTGTAGCTAATAACTCTGCACTTATTGCATACTTTTTATCCAGTTCTCGCTCAGCAAGAGTAATACCTCTGCGCTTATTACTTTTTATTATTGTATGCGCATATATGTTATTATCCTGGGCTCTTGGTTGGCGAGAGCTACCTTGCTTCCGCCTATCTTGCCTGCCGCACGTCATCTCACAATGCTTGCGCTACTCATTCGGTCAATCGGTCTCTATCAAACTTGGGCGGGAAAAACGAAGCGTCGCCGACCAGTGGCGTGCCGGTTGTACCCCCGCCGCCTTTTTGAAAACAATCATCATGATCATGGTTTTCTATAAATAGGGAAGCTCACCTACCACATTCATTTCTCCGGTCACAATCTCTCTCCTCTTCTGTCGCTTTCGCGGTCTCTCCAAAGCTCTCGCTTGTCTCCGCCTTCTCCTTCCGTTCTCGTACAGTTCTTGCTCTCGCCTTCATCTTGAAGCTCTCGCCCTCAAACTCTTCATCACAATGCCAGGCGGAGGTGAGGGACGATCCAACTGTGCGGAAGCTTTTCAGAAGCACCTATTTCCTTCCTGCACTCTCACCGTGGATGAGTTCAACCAAATCCATACTCATCACGTTCCCGCCGGCTTCACCGCGCGGAACCCAGGCAACCACGAGAAGGTAAACACCGCGAGGGAGGGGGATTTCACAATCCCCCTGGAGCACTTCGAGGTGGGCTTCCGACTCCCGCTGTGGCCCGAGATGCGCCAGGCCCTCCGGTATTATGGAGTGGTTCCCGCGCAACTGAACCCAAATTCGTTTGTGATTCTCGTGGCTTTCATATGTTATATGCGATCCGAGAGGATCGAGTTCAGCCTTCCAATCTACCTCAAGCTGTTCACTTTCCGTGCAAAAGGAGGGGTGGTCTTCTTCTCCGGACAACTGCTCAAGACGATCGGTCTCGCCAACAAGCAACATCACTGGGGCGAGAGGTTCATCTTTGTTTCCGGCGACTTCGGGAACGTGCCTCTCGCACCCATCCAATACGAGGATGCCGCCTACAAGCCCCCCTCCTTGGGCTCGCACGAGAGCGCCCTCCTTGAGTTCTTTGGAACCAAGGACTTCGACGTCCTCTACCTTCGGCGAGACATTGATTCACTCCTCCCTGTTCTTCCAGGAGAAGGTAAGGTCTCGCCTTTATCTTGTTGTTCCTTGTCCTCTTCAAGGTTGGAACTTAGTATTGTCGTTTTCGCAGGAGAGCGCGAGATCCCTCTATGTCAACCCTTTGACGAGGCTCGCGCTGGCGGGAGCCAACCTGCAAAAGACCCGCTGGCACTCGCAAAGGCCGCTGCACATGCCTGTCGGAAAGAGTCGGCCCCGCCTCCTTCTTCCGGTGCCGTGAAGCGAAAGCCCGGCGCTCCTCCTCCGCCCCAACCGATCAAAGGACCAAAACAACTGATACCGAGAAGGGCAAGGCCGTTGTGGTGCCGCCCTCCCAACCTCTCCCTGCAGGCCGCTCCTTCGAGGAGATATTGTAGGCTGTCAGCGAGATCGCAGCCACCAGGGGCGGCCCTGAGGCCCCTGCCGAGAACCCTCAGGCCCCTGGTGCTGCAGAGGGCGAGGGTGCCGCCTCCAGGACCTCCGCCAGCCTCTGTCTGGAGAGGTGCCGCGGGGCCATCGCAATTATGGTCTCGGCATGAGGTGCCTGGACGCGGAGAACAAGTCGTTGCTACAATGGGATCCCGACGCCAACAAGGTCTCGATCTCGTCCCTCTTGCCAAGCTGGGCAGAGCGAGACGAGGTTACCGACGAGGCTTTCGCCTTAGGTTACTGCCTCTACAGCCGAGAGGATGCCAGTGTCTACGACAGGATGTCGACCCGGCTGCTGGCTTACGATTCTACTCGCGCCCTGATGCGCGGGCTGGAGCTTGCGCACATGTGTGCTCGCCGGAGCATCACAATAGACCGCAATTTTCAGGATATGTTCAAGGGTAGGGATGATGCAGTGGCTCAGGCAGGCCACTCTGGCTAAGGAGCTGGCCGAGGCCCAACAACTGCTATCTTCGCGCCAGGCGGAAGGGGTAAGCGAGATCTTTCACAGCGCTTTCTCTCGCTACTTTAACTCTTCTCTTTTATGCTAACCTCTTGCTGCTCAGGATTCTGCCCAAGCCACGCTTCGCGAGGAGCTATCCCAAGCTCGATACGACAACATCCTCCTGAGGGAGCAGATTGCGCGTCTGGAGGCGAGTGCCCCCCCCCCCCCCCCCCCCCGCTGGACGAGAGATTAAAGAGCTGGTACTACTCGGTCTATGACGTCGATAAGCTGCTCCAGGCCAACGCGCAGGCTACAGTCAGGTTGACGCTGGAGACGCTGCAAGACGTCAACTGCTGGGATGGGAGGGGCAAAAACATCACCGCCCAACAGCTCGTGCCCTGGCACTTCGAGCCCATTCCAAAGCCCCCGAGGCACCCCTGATACCCCACCCTCGGATGTCCCGAAATCCCCTGTTGGGGTGGCGAGACCTCCGGGGAGAGCTCCGGCGAAAGCTCCAGCGGGAGCTCAAGAGGGAGCTCTGAGGGGTACAGCTTGTCTCCTTGAGGGGCCCCTTTTTCTTTTCTTTTCGCCTCAATGTAAAGCGCGAGACGCTCTAAGCTTGTACTTATATAATATTTTTATTGCAAACGTTTTCATTGTAAATGCCTCATCCTGTTATTGTGAATGTGCTTCAATTGTTGTGGCCGAGTGTTTCTTTCGTATGCTTCCGCCGAGGCCCCCGGCCTCCGTAGGGTAGCCTCCCTTAGCGATGAATAGGCGGGAACCTGGCGCAAACTATCTGCCGGGAACATGGCTCACGATCCCTTAAGACGGGGCCATATTCCATCAGGTTGCGCGAACCGTACACGGCTGCCGCATAATGCTTCCGCCTCTCTGTCCAAGAATATTATTAGGTGCCTTCTCGCCGAAAGTCTCCTTCCGCGAGGCCTCCTTGACGGGGGTCTCCCTGCCGAGATCAATTCTCGCCGAGACCTCTCTTATCTTCACCTCTTTTCATTTCGTGTTCCTGGTGCACTTCCTGCCTTGTGCAAGCCAAACCTATCCCCCACAGGGCGAACCTTCGGACCTGCTAGCTAGATGAGAGCCTGCGTAGCAGGTCTACCCAGGGCCGAGGCGAGCTCGGGGTGTCGATGATGTTTCCGCAAACCAGACCTAACCTATCCTAACCTATCACCCACAAACCAAACCTATCCCCCACAGGCGAGCCTACGGACCTGCCAGCTAGATGAGAGCTTGTGCGGCTTGCCGAGCCGAGCTCGGGGTGCCGATGACGATCTCAAACCAACCAAACCTATCCCCCACAGGCGAGCCTTCAGACCTCCCAGCTAGGTGAGAGCCTGCACAGAGGGTCTACCTGGGGCCGAGCCGAGCTCGGGGTGCCGATGAAGATCTCAAACCAAACAAACTTATCCCCCACAGGCGAGCCTTCAGACCTGCCAGCTAGATGAGAGCCTGCGCAGCGGGTCTACCTGGGGCCGAGCCGAGCTCGGGGTGCCGATGAAGATCTCAAACCAACCAAACCTATCCCCCACAGGCGAGCCTTCGGACCTGCCAGCTAGATGAGAGCCTGCGCAGCGGGTCTACCTGGGGCCAAGCCGAGCTCGGGGTGTCGATGAAGATCTCAAACCAAACAAACCTATCCCCCACAGGCGAGCCTTCGGACCTGCCAGCTAGATGAGAGACTGCGCAGCGGGTCTACCTGGGGCCGAGCCGAGCTCGGGGAGCCGATGACGATCCCAAACCAACCAAACCTATCCCCCACAGGCGAGCCTTCGGACCTGCCAGCTAGATGAGAGCCTGCGCAGCGGGTCTACCTGGGGCCGAGCCGAGCTCGGGGTGCCGATGAAGATCTCAAACCAAACAAACCTATCCCCCACAGGCGAGCCTTCAGACCTGCCAGCTAGATGAGAGCCTGCGCAGTGGGTCTACCTGGGGCCGAGCCGAGCTCGGGGTGCCGATGAAGATCTCAAACCAACCAAACCTATCCCCCACATGCGAGCCTTCGGACCTGCCAGCTAGATGAGAGCCTGCGCAGTGGGTCTACCTGGGGCCGAGCCGAGCTCGGGGTGCCGATGAAGATCTCAAACCAAACAAACCTATCCCCCACAGGCGAGCCTTCGGACCTGCCAGCTAGATGAGAGCCTACGCAGCGGGTCTACCTGGGGCCGAGCCGAGCTCGGGGTGCCGATGAAGATCTCAAACTAAACAAACCTATCCCCCACAGGCGATCCTTCAGACCTGCCAGCTAGATGAGAGCCTGCGCAGCGTGTCTAGCTGGGGCCGAGCCGAGCTCGGGGTGCCGATGAAGATCTCAAACCAAACAAACCTATCCCCTGCAGGCGAGCCTTCGGACCTGCCAGCCAGATGAGAGCCTGCGCAGCTGGTCTACCTGCGGCCTAGCCGAGCTCGGGGTATTACAAAACACATAATTATGTTATATTATGAAAAATTTGACAATAGTTAAGGGAAAATCAATCGATGTAGTATAATAAGGTTATTTTTGAGATACATGGTTACATCCTTCCCCCTTCATGGGTAGAAGCGTTTTAGGTCATCATCGCTCCAGGTGTGGCTTAAGGCCCTCCCCTCCACATCCTGGAGGTAGTATCCTCCTATTCTGAGGACTTCCTTCACTATGTATGGTCCTTCCCAGTTCGGGTGGAGCTTGCCCACGAGAGCTGACCTTCCTGCTGCGTCAACCTTTCTCAGCACTAGGTCCCCTTCAGTAAACTGCTTGAACCTGACATGCTTATCAAAATGCTTGGCCATTCGCCGCTTGATCTCTTCTTGTCTGATAGCCGCCACGTCTCGCAGCTCTTCCACCATATCCAACGAGAGGCATTGCCCCTCCTCATTCTCCAACCTCCAAGTCTCGTCTCCTTCGCCCGCGGCTGTGACTCGCGGGGACCGGACCTCGAGCTCCACTGGTAGGACGGCCTCACACCCATGAGAGAGCTTGAAGGGGGTCTCACCGGTGGCCGTGTTCGGGGTCGTTCGTAGGGCCCACAGGACCGAGGGGAGCTGCTCCACCCAATTCCCCTTTAAGTTCTCCACGTTTTTCTTTAGTAGGTTCACAATAATTTTGTTTGCCGCTTCCACCTGGCTGTTACTCCGGGAGTGGTGGACGGAGGCAAACCGGAGATCTATCCCTAGTTGGGCGCAGAAGCTGATGAACTCCTCGCTGGCAAACTGGGGGCCGTTATCTGTCACTATTGCTTGGGGCAACCCATGTCTGCAAATGATCTCCCACCAGGCGAAGTTCCTTATGACCTGTGAGGTGACCATGGCCAAGGCTTTAACCTCCAGCCACTTCGAGAAATAATCGACCATGACCAAGAGGAATCTCCTCTGCCCACTAGCCGGAGGAAAGGGCCCAACTAAATCCATTCCCCAGATGGCGAACGGCCACGGTGCCGTGATACTTCGGAGCCTTTGAGCTGCCAAGAGCTGAAGGGGGGTGCAGAGCTGACATTTTTGACACCTCCTCGCAAACTCCGTGGCATCCTTCCTTAGGGTGGGGCAGAAGTACCCCTGCCTGACCACCCTTGCCTCCAATGTTCTTCCTCCAGAGTGACTACCGCACTCGCCCGAGTGCACCTCCCCCAATATTTTCGGGATCTATTCTTCGGTCACACATCTAGATAGGAGCCCTGACAACATCTTACGATGCAGGCCCCCCTCCATCAATAGGTAGTGGGCTGCTTTGCGCTTGAAGTTTCTCCTGACCTTGGTCCCCTCAGGAAGTTCACCGGTGGTTAGGAAGGTCACAAATGGATCTACACACGAGGGTTGCCGATCTACCACCATCAACTCTCCTTCCTCGATAGACGGTCGAAATAGCTCCGTCAAGGTCCCTCCTCCCCGAGGTCCGAACTTGGCTAATCGATCGGTGGCTACACTTTCTTCCCTTGGAACATGTTGAATTGAGAATGACCGGAACCCTCCGATGATCGCCCTTACCTTGGAGAGGTATTTGATGGAGGGTAGGCTCCCGAACTTCAAATTTGCCCCAGATCTGCGATGCTACTACCTTTGAATCAGTGAAAGCTTCCACATCCCGAATCTCCAGCTCCTTTGCCAGGCGAAGGCTGGCGATCACGGCCTCATACTCCGCTTGATTGTTTGTCACGGGGAAATGTAAAATGACTGCTTGCTCTATGGTTACCCCCTGGGGGCTTTTCAATACCACCCCTGCCCCGAGGGAGTGCTTTCCCGAGGCCCCATCAACCATCAACTTCCACGCTTCTCGAGGTTGCTGCTCTCCCCCCTCAACTTCAACAATGTTGTCTGCTAGGAAGTCCGCCACTGCCTGCGCCTTGATGGAGAGTCTTAGGACAAAAGAGATGTCGAACTTGCTTAGCTCGATAGACCACTTAGCCAGTCTCCCCGAGTGCTCCACTACTTCAAAGATCTTGCGAAGAGGGTGGTCGGTCACCACCCTAATCGAATGTGCTTGAAAGTATGGCCGGAGTTTCCTTGTAGAGATGACCAAGGCGTAAGCGAGCTTTTCAAGGATGGGGTAGCGGAGCTCTGCTTTCCTCAATATCCGGCTGACGTATTAGATGGGCAGTTGCTTCTTTCCTTCTTCCCTCACTAGGACGGAGCTTACCGCCTCCGCTCCTACTCCGAGGTACAAGGTTAGGTCCTCTCCTTCTTTTGGGCTCTGAAGCAGAGGAGCCTGAGAGAGTTGTCTTTTCAGCCCTTGGAAAGCCTCTTCGCACTCGGTTGTCCACTCAAACCTTTGATTCCCCCGTAGCACCTTAAAGAATGAAGAATACTTGTCTTCTGCCCTAGAGAGGAACCTGCTCAGCCCAGCCAGCTTGCCTGTCAAGTGCTGGACCTCCTTGGCGTCGCGAGGTGACTCCAAATCCAGGATGGCCTTTACCTTGTCCGAGTTGGGCTCCACCCCTGCCGGAGTCAGAAGATGCCCGAGGAACTTCCTGCGGCTGGCCCCAAAGACACACTTCAAGGGGTTCAGCCTCATCTTGAACCTCCTTAAGGTGGCGAATGTATCCTCCTGATCTTGTAGGTGCGAATCCATGCACTTGCTTTTGATCATTAGGTCGTCGACGTAGACCTCCAAGTTCCTCCCCATCTGATCCCGGAAGACCCGATCCATCATGCACTGATAGGTAGCCCCTGCGTTCTTTAACCCAAAGGGCATCATTTTGTAACTGAAGCATCCCTCCCTCGTGATGAAGGAAACATCCTTGGTATTAGGAGGGTGCATCCGGATCTGGTGATAACCTGAAAAAGCATCTAAAAAGCTCATGACAGAAAAACTGACCGCTAAATCAACTAGCGCGTCGATCCGAGGCAGGGGGTAGCAATCCTTAGGGCATGATTTATTTAACAAAGAAAAGTCAATACACATTCTCCATTTACCACCTCCTTTTTTAACCATTACCACATTCGAGATCCAGCCCGGATAATGGATCTCCGAGATGAAGCCAGCCTCCAGGAGCTTCCTGACCTCCTCGCGAATGGGATCCTCCAGCTTGGTGGCGATGGCTCTCATCTTCTGGCGTATGGGCCGAGTGCGGGGGTCCAAGTTCAGGTGATGGCAGGCCACGTCTGCGTCGATGCCCGGCATGTCCTCCGTGCTCCAGGCAAATATGTCGACGTTGCTTTGAATGCAAGCCCGTACTTGCTCCCGGGCCTCGGGACTCAAGCCCCCGCTGACCCGCACCCTTTGTACTCACCCTGCGGTGGTGAAGACCTCCATCTCCACCACTTCTTCGGCCGGCTCCAGCCGCGACTGCTCCCAGCCGGCCCTTGCCTCTTCCTCCAGCTCCAGCTCTCCCCTTTCTACCTCCTCCTCGATCTCCATCGCTTCTACCAGCCCCTCCTGCTGCTGCTCCACTCCCACGCCCCTCGGGGCCTCTCCCTCAACTCCTCCTGCCGCTTGTTCTCCTACTTCCATCGCCCCTTCTAGGCTCTCTGCTCCTCGTCCCCCCGGACCACCCGCACATCTCCTTGCTGCTTCTCAGTCTCCTCTTCTCCCACTTCTTCTTCAACTATCCCTCTTGCCTCCTCTAGGCCCATCCCCTCTTCCTCAACGACCTCCTCAAGTGTCGCCATCTCAATCTCCAACTCCTCTGCCTCTGCTATCCACAAAATGGTGTTGACTGCTGTAGTTAGTAGCATTGTCTTGCCACCTTCGGGTCCCCTCTTACCGTGACCTGCACCCCCTCATTGTTGAACTTGAGGCATTGATGAAATGAGGAGGGGACGCAGCGAAAGGCGCTGATGAGGGGGCGCCCAAAGATGGCGTTATAGCTGCTTGGGGCGTCCACGATCACGAACCTGCAGTTCCGTGACACGCCCCCCAACTTCACGTGCAGCCCCACTCCCCCATCTACTTCTTTCCTCTCTCCAGAGAATCCAAACAACGGCCCATCCGAGGCCAGGATCCTCTTCCCTTCAACCCTCATCTCATCGAAGGCTTTCTTGAAGACGACATTCACCGAGCTCCCATTATCCACTAGTATCCTCGAGACCGTATAATTTTCCACCGCCGTCTGGATCACCAGGGCGTCACAGAATGGATCCTCATAGTCTGGCATGTCTGCTGACGAGAAAGTGATTTTTTCTTCAGGTGGGGAAACCTGGGAGGTAGAGGCGACCCCCCTTCGGTACATCGTTTGCAGGCTCCCCTTGCGGGTTGCCTCAATCCCCACTCCTCCGTGAATCACCCCGATTCCTCCCCGGGTCCCTACATCTACTCGGTCTTCGCACCTATCTTCCACCTCGCCCTGCTGCACCATTATTATCCTCACCGGTGGATCCTGCCTCCCTGCTCCTCTTGCTTCTCTTATCTCTAAGAACTCCGGGCAGGTGGCCGTTGCGTGACCTTCCTCCTGCTGGTAGTCACAAAAAAGCAACGCCTCCCTGCCCCTTCTTCCAGCTCCTCTTCCTCTTCCCACTTCCATGGCTTCTTGCAGTGGTGGGGCACGACCCCCCGGCGCCTGCCTCCACGCCGGTTGATCGAACCTCCGAGGTTCCCGTAGATTATCTCTTCCCTGGTAGCCACCTCCTTGGCCCTAGGGGCGACCCTCCTGAGGCCTCCAACCTAACCGGTTGTTCGGCTCCCGAGCCCCCCATCCCTGCTGCTTCCCATATCTTCAGGGCTCTTCCCTTCTCCTTTCTTAACTTTGCTCCCTCTATTCCCTTGGCTCCTTCTGTCTTCCTGCTGCTGGTTCCTTTACATCGTCCTCTGCCAGCCTGGCCAACTTCCTGGCGAATGCTGTGTTTGCTCTCTCGAAGTCAATCTCCTTTGCCGCCATCTCCAACTCGGTCTCTTCAATTCCATGAAAGAATCCCGGTCTCAGCCCCAGGGTGAAGGCCAGCATCAGAGCGTACCCTGGGACCTCCTGCGTCTCATCGACATAGTGACCCAGCGTTCTCCGACCTCACTGCAAATAGGCACTCCGCTTCCTTCTTCCGCTTCTTGGAGGTTGAGAATCTCAACAGAAAACTTCTCCGCAGATCCTCAAAACAGTAGATTGATCTTGCTGGCAACTGGTGGAACCAGTCCCGAGCCGTCTCCATCAACGTGATGGTAAATAGCCGGCACTTGAAGGCATCTGTCATCTGCTTATCGATACAACGTCCTCAAACCACTGTACGTGCTGTACAGGGTCATCCTTCCCCGAGTAGTAGGACATGTCAGGCTCCCGGAACCCCTCCGATACCGGAGCTGAGATGATGAGCTCGCTAAATGGGCTCTCGCCTCCTGCCTGGCGAGAGGGTACGTCCCGCGGCCTCGGCTGACTCACCCGATCCGCGAGACCGTGCCCCGGTAAGAGCTCTCGCACTGCCGCTTCCTTCTCGCCCAGATCCGTCAGCGTCTCCTTACCCGGGCACTGGCTTTGGCCGGGGAAGAGTTCCCGCGCCGCCACATCTCTCTCGCCAGCCCCCGCCGGGACCTCCTATTCCGGGCGCTGTCCTGGGGCGTTCTCGCCCAAGAGCGGGACCTCTTCTATCTGGACTTGAGGGGTGGCCCACTCGCCCCTGGCCGAGAAGGCCAAACTGATCGTTTGCAGGACCTCTCGCCTGAATTCATCCAGCATCCTCTTTGTCGCTTCCTCTCCCCGGGTGGGGGAGCCTCCAGAACCTGACCCTTCACCTTCACCTCCAGCCATGGGACAAAACTCATGGCTTTCTTGTATCGGCTGCCTTCCACGCTCACCGCACCAGAACTGTTGAAGCCAAATATAACCTCAACAGGAGTTCGAAGAAAAGGGGGTGCAGCCAAAACCTACTTCTCTCAAGTCTCAACCCTCCACTGGAATTCAAAGGACCTAATACTGACCCAATAGCCTCAGCAGGGAGGTCCCACCTCACACCCGGAAGATCTCTGAGAGCTTCCCCTCCAAAGTCAAAGCTGGGCTAGGAGCTCCTCAGAAAGCACTGGAATTTGAGAGATAATGACAGCTTGCCTTCTAAAGAGTCCTTATAGGTCTATTTATAGCATCGTGCTGACCTGAAATTACTGAAAAGCCCTTAGTTGGTCTGCCAATAGCTGAGTCCCGCTGTTCTCCTGAGGGTACTGGGGGTAATTTTGCCTGAGGGCAATTAGGACATTTTACCCAAGGCCCTGGTCCCCATTCGGCGAGAGCTGAGCCGAGGACCTCCTGTCCAGAGCCTGGCGCGAACGCTCTCGCCTGCTTACAGGCGAGAGCCCTTTGAGATTGGAGCCTAGGCGCAAGCGCAAGCGTTCCCGCGCTGGCCGCGCTCGATGATCTTGGCCCGCTGTTCTCCGTTCGACGATTCGGCGCGAACGTTCCCGCCAACTTGGGCAAGGACTTCTTTAGGGCGGGAACTCCTTCGGCTAGCCCAATTGCGACCATTGCGCCTCCTGGTCTGACTCAGCGAATATGGGGTTAACTTGGGCGAGCTCTTCTTTAGGGCGGGAACTCCTTCGGCTAGCCCAATTGCGACCATTGCGCCTCCTGGTCTGACTCAACGAATATGGGGTTGTACACATGATCCCTTCACTCTGACAGAACTCTTGCATAAGAAGAGAATCAGACTCTGTCCCATGATCACTTTTGATCATGGCAATGTGAGTATTGAACTCACATTGTATGCATTTGAGAAACTCTGTCAAACACTTAAAGTTATCAGACTTCTTCCTTAGAAAGAACACCCATGTGAATCTAGAGAAGTCATCTACAACTACTAAAGTATAAGATTTCCCTCCTAAGCTTTCTACTGTAATGGGTCCAAAGAGATCCATGTGTAACAGATATACAAAATCCTAGGTGAATCACTCTTATTAAGTGACTTGAAGCTATTTTTGGTTTGCTTGCCTAATTGACAAGCCCTGCAAAGTCCTTCCTTCTTGTAGGGGCTAGAAGGTAGTCCTCTAACAAGGTGTCCTTGGATAGCCTAGCAATGGTTCTAAGGTTTATATGTCCTAATCTTTTATGTCATAGTTCATTAGGTTTACAAATGGAATTGAACAAGCATAGATCTACCTTAGTTGAAAGAAAATCTACAAGATAAATATTACCTTTCCTTTTACCTGTCAACACAGTTGTGTTGTCCTCTGATTTGAATTTTGCATGAGGATTTCTTGAAAGTCACTTGGTAGCCTTCATCAAACAGTTGATTGATGCTGATTAAGTTGTGCTTCAGTCCTTCCACATAAGCTACTTTCTTGAATGTGATTGAGCCAATCTGGACTGCACCATATCCTTTTGTTAGTCCAAAGTTTGAATCACCAAATATTACTTTGGGTCCAGGTTTGGCTTTGAAGGATGTGAAATTCTCCTTGTTTCCTGTCATGTGCTTTGAGCACCCACTATCCAGATATCATTGCTGGTTTGATGTTGGATAGGTCTTCACCTGCACATAAAATAATTTATTTGTTTTTGACCCAGTTTACCTTGGGCCTATGTTGATAACCTTTAAATTCTAAAATAAAATACATCCCTGGTGGACTCTTATAGCCTTCAGGATGATATCTCATAGGAGGTATTATCCACTCAGTATAAGGGTTAAACCTTTGAGATGTTGGACCTCTAGGATTGAAGTTTGATTTACCTTTGAAAGATTTTTCAGAACTCTGAGCTCTGTACGACGATCTCTGAGCTAAGTTCGACGATCTTGGGTCAGATCGTCGAGCTACATTCGAAGATAGACTATGCTAGAGTTCAGGGTTCAGAGATTGTCGACCTGAGTTCGACGATTCAGCCTGAGATCGTTGAGCTCCATTCGGCGATCGTCGAGCTCCGTTCGACGTTTTCTGTTGAACTTTTGTTTTCTTAGGTAAATCAGAATTCTTCCTAGCCACCTCTACAACTCCCTTACCTTTATCTGAGATAAACTTGATTGGGGTTCTTAATACTATAGGTTGGCTGGATGAAGCACCCAAGCCCAGTGTACTATTGAATCTTGAGTTCACTGTGCTTGTGATGTCCATTAGTTTGATACTTCTCCCATTGAGGGATTCTTCAAACTTCTTGGCCTCTGATAGTTCACTTTTCAGTGAGGCTATCTGCTGCATACAACATTCCAACTCCTTAGAGAGTTTGAGGTTATCTGATTTTAAGGTGCTTTGTTCAGACAGTTGATTTCTGAGAGAAATAATTTCTTTCTCAGATTTTAATAAATCTAAACAAAGTGCCTTAAATTCACATTTTAAGTCCTCTGAATTAAAATCAAATGAGTCTATTACCTGATCCTCTTCAGATTGAGTTTCTGATTCAGACTCTGACTCTTGTTCTGCATCAGTATTGTGTTGAGAGGCATTGATAGCCATCATGCAGAACTCCTTTTCTTCAGCATCATCTTCATCATCACTTGAGCTGGATGAAGCTTCTGATTCTTCTTTTGTTTCACTCCAAGTTTCAGCTACAAATCCCTTCCTGGTATGTTTGTTCTTGCTGGAGGAGGGTTTGTCATTGCTATTTTTCTTGAAGTCTTTGTCTCTTCTCCTTTCTTTCCTGTCCTTCTTGTCCTTATTCTGATTTTCTGGACAGTCAGGCACAATATGGTCTGGTTTCCTGCATCCAAAACAAATAATTTCTTTGTTATTGGACTTATCATACCTTGGCTTTTCATGCACTCTGCATGACTTTTTCCTGAAGTCCTTCCTGGCCATTTTATAAAACCTTTTGTCCAGTAAGCTTAGCAGCTCTTCATTGCCTGTGACCTTGTCTTCAGGCTGATATTCAATAGCTTTGAATGCTATTGATTTCTTTTTTCTGATTGCTGGTGAAGCAGCTTTCTTCTCTTCTTCTCTATTCTTGATGAGCAGCTCATAAGACTTGAGCTTGCCCAAAAGAGCCTCAGTGGTGATCTCATTTAGGCTTCTGGCATCCTTGATTGGCCAGATCCTTGAGTCCCAAGTGCTGGGGAAGCACATTAGGATTTTGTCATTGAGTTCAGTCAATGAGATCTCCTTGTCCAAGGTTTTCAGTTCATTGACTATAAGACTGAGTCTGTTATACATATCAGCAACTGACTCAGTTTCTCCTTTCTTGAAGTTCTCATATTGAGTTATGAGATGAGATCTTCTATCTTTTCTTTCATCTGCAGATCCTGACACTATTTTAGATAGGTTGTCCCATATCTCTTTTGCTGAGTTGCATTCAGCTACTTTTTGAAATATTTCATCAGACATGGTTTGTGCCAAAATGTTCATTGCATTGGCATCTGCAACTTTCCATTTTTTGATTTCTGCATCTGTTCCTGAAGGAGGTGGAACATCACTTGTACTTGTATTTGCTAGAGGTCTTGACACACTATCAAAATAGAATTAAAGATATCTTCATCAATAGAATTCATGTACAATCTTATCCTTGCCTTCCAAAGTGCAAACTTAGATAGATTGCACACTGGAGGTCTAGTGCTAGCATAATCTTTGTTCTGTGCCATGGTTTTATATAGAGATAAGTATAATACAAATAATAAAAAAAAAACCCGCTATAAAAGATTGATCTTATCATAGATCTTTTGGTTCAGGTGTTAGCATGTAGAAACAACTAATCTGATGAAGATTTAGTTGAATAACAACCAACTAAGGTATGGTATTTTAACCAACCTTGCTTTGATACCAATTGAAAGTGGGGATAAGATCTACCTTAACTCTAGAGGGGGGTGAATAGAGTTTATTAAAATAATTTTCAAGTTAAAAATTATTTTGTAGTGGAAGACTTAATTTAAATATATGTGTAAGGTACTTGCAGTATAATAAAAATTATGAAAGCAAGAAATAAAAACACAGCACACAGCAAACAAAATATAGCAACCAGAAGACACAAGGAGCTATAGTGGTTCCCCAATCAATCTGGGTACATCCACTCTTCTACCACCCTTGGTAGGAATCCACTGCAGGATGAGTTGATCAGGTGTCCTGGGCACCAATGAGCTTTTGATAAGGTACTCAAAAACCAAACTAGATTTTTTGATCAGGTGTCTTGGCCACCACTGAGTTTTGACAAGGTCTCAGAAAGCAGCACAAAACTTTTGAAGGGAGTTTTGAGAAACCCTTTTACAGCAGAAAATGAAAGAGGTGAGATGTTCTTCTCTGTCAACAATCAGAGAGAAGACTAGTGGATGATGTTGTCAAAGCTCCCCCTGAGATCTGGAAGTTGTTCAGGAAAAAAAGCTTTGCACTAGGGTGATAGGCCTTCAGTAGATGAGATCTCTAGCAAAGGACGATTCCAGCAGTTGCTGAAATGTGTAGTGTCTGGAGTCTTGATGGATGAAGCCTCTGAACACTTGAGTCAAAAGAGATCTAGAAAATCTTCTTTTCTGTATGTTGATCTCTTTCAGAGGTGAGTGTTCTGAATGAATTTTGTATGTGTGTCTGTCTATGACTTTTTCTTTCTATGTATATCTATTAGGAGTAGTAGAATGATATCCTCTTTTATTCCTTAGATCTGAAAAGAATTAATTGATTCTCTGTCTCCAAGATAGCCGTTAGGCACTCATTAATGACTTCCTTAAATGAATTTGTCTCTGAAGGAAAGTCCTACAAAACATTCCTTTAAATCTCCCTTGAAACTTGCTCCAGATTAATTGAAACAGCTACAGGATCCTTGAAATAAATGCTGGGAATAAATAAGATAGAATTCCATAACTGTCTGAATTTGAATCTTGAGAATCGTCGATCTCTCCAGAAAATCGTCGATCTGAACTCAACTATCGTCGACCTGAGCTCAGAGACTGGAACTAGACTGGAAATAGAAATCGTCGATCTGAGCTCAGAGACTGGGAAAACAGCTAGAGACATAAACGTCGATCTGAGCTCGAAGATCGTCGAACGGCGTTCGACGACTCATTGAACTGAGCTCAGAGATAGTCCAACTGAGTTCGACGATTCGTCGACCTGAGCTCGACGAAAATGACTTAGTCTTCTGAAATTGAATATCTGATCTGAGGGTCTTGGGGGCAGCTTTCAAGCCTAAATTATAACCCTTAGACTCAATCTAATTGACCTTAAAAACTATACAAGGAGGTCAAAACAATTTTCCTAAGGACAATGTGATCCTTGCCCAAATCAGTAATAGGGTGTTCTAACAACCAAAATGGGTCCTTGGTGACCCATGGACCTCACCCTAGGGTTAGGAGGTATGAGTGGGGTCTACTTGGCTAGGGGATGGTCAATTGACCCAATATAGTTCAGTTTGACCCATTTAGCGCTAGAGTTGACTTTGGTCAACTTAACCACTTGACTGCCCTCCATGGGTCCTTTGTGACTCCTTGACCCCACTTTGGGTCTAGGAAGACCTTGGTAGGTTTGGTTGAGCTTAAATAGGGCACACTGCCCTTAATTAGGGCACCTTGCCTAATTTAGGCCTAGAGTGGTCCTAGGTCAAATTGGCCTCCCGGGTTGACTCCCATGGACCCTTAAGGTTCAGATGAACCTTACAATGGATTGGTGAGCCCATGGTGGGGTCTTGAAGTCTTGGTGAAGCCCCATGATCAACTTAATCTAGGTTCATAAATCCACTATTTACAGACCATAGTGGTCTTACCTACATCCCTAGGTTTACTTGGCCTTCTTGGGCTTCCTAGGGTTTTGTCATGACCTAGTCATGACAAAACTAGTCCTAAGGGTCTAATTGTTTGAGGGATGTTACAACTGGATACTCAGATGCTGACTTTGCTGGATGTAGAGTGGACAGAAAAAGCACCTCAGGGACATGCCAGGTCCTTGGTGTTAGACTAGTGTCTTGGTATTGCAAAAAGCAGTCATTTGTGTCTACTTCAACTGCAGAAGCAGAATACATTGCAGTTGGTAGTTGTTGTTCCAAGATCCTGTGGATTCAGAACCAACTCCTATATTATGGTTTCAACTTAAATAATTCAACCTTACTATGTGACAATACAAGTGCAATTTCCATTCCACAAAATCCAGTGCATCATAATAGAACTATGCATATAGACATAAGATATCATTTCATTAGAGAGTGTGTGGACAAAAATAAAATTAAGCTTGTCTACATCTATATTGATTTGCAAAGAGCAGACATCTTCACCAAACCCTTGGATGAGAGGAACCATCTGTTCTTTATAAATCAGCTAGGTATAATCAATGGAGAGGCTTTGATTTAATTTCTGTCTGCGGTCGAAGATTTTATCAAAGTTCGTCGAACGGAGATCGACGATCTGAGATCAGTTATTGAGAAAATTCGTCGACCTGAGATCGACAAACTCTTTGTGTCAAATTATTTACGTCGAACTGAGATCGACAATCTTGCTTCAGAAAATCTTTCGTCTATCTGAGAATGATGAAAAGTTTTCACCTCTTCCAACTGAGATTGACGATATTATTTCTTCGTGAAATTTTTCGTCGACCTGTGATCGAAGATTTGTTTTCTTTTCGCAGGACGGAGTCTTCCGCTTCACATTCTGAAAAACTTATAACTAGGTTTTCTTCGAGCTCCCTCCCGCACTTTCTGTTCTTTTGCACTTGATCTTCTTTTTCGTTTTGCAGGACAACAATGGCGATTTCAGCGATCTCTCTGTCTGGGATGAAATATGACACAGGGTGCGATATCGACTTCAACTCCTTCAATCATTCAGACAAGATCTTAAAGGATATTCTGAAACTATTGGAAGATCAACAGTTGGAAAAGTTTATGACAACCAGAGTCAAACTACCAGTGGCTGAGATCAAAGAATGGGTATATTCTTCAACCGCTTTTGATGCTGAGAAGATGACAGGAACAATTTTAGGAACTCAGGTCTCTCTAACTCCAGCCGTCTTATCTGAGATTTTTGGTTTTGTGAATAGGGACGAAGATATTGAAATAGATAGCTCTGAATTTAATGAGATGTTGTTGAAGATGGGTCACTCTGAAGGAAACCCAAACAATTTATTGAAGAAGAATTTATAGGCTGAATTTAAATTCTTGGCTGATGTAGTAGGAAAAGTCTTGCTGGGCAAGCACACCGCTCACGACTACATCACGAGGCATCAGTTTCTGGTTTTGAGTGCCTTTGTAGATAAGAAAAAGGTTAACTATGGTCAAGTTTTATTTGACTTAATCAGGAAGAACTCGAAGAAGGAAGTTTTTTTGCAAGGATACTTGGAATTTTTCTTCAGGAGAAGGCACCTGAACTACTTGTCTCCTCGACAGTGTTCATCAATGCCTCAAAGTGGCTTACATATGCACTCTTTGGTAGATGGGAGAGGACTATTGTCAAGCGCATCCAAGGCTTCCTCCTCCTTAAGACCTTCTGAGAGCACAAGGGCTGTCCCAGCCACTTCCCAACCTATAGAAGAAGTTTCCATTTCACCTCCTCCTTCAACAACACTTCTTATAACAATAACTCCTTCACCTCAATGACCACCTGCCTCACCAATGCATCAACCAACACCCACTGCATCTCCAGAACACATCACACCACCTTCATCTCCATTACCACCTCATCTTACTAACATACATCCTCATACATTCATGTCATCCCCAATCTTTGATTTTCTAACATCCATACCATCTACACCAAATTCACCTCAACATGACATCTCAACTCCTATTCCATCTCCTCCTTGCATCACCTCCTCAGGATGACATCATGTAAGATGTTATTCCATCTGATGTCATTCCTCCCTTCCTCCATTTTTATCTACTCAGATCCCACTTGAGTCTATACCTTTGGTTATTCCCTCCATTTCCATCCATCCATCTGTATCCACTCAGACACCTCCTGAGTTTATGGATATGGATTCTCTTTCCATTACCACCCTCTGAGAGTACATCACTGCAGTCCTCGGGCAACTCATTATAGAGGAAATCACACATATTGCTGCCTCCATCTCATCTCTTGCTGCCATCTTTGTTGCCTCCTCTATCCCTCCTTCTTCTATCAGGGGCCTGGCTCCAGTTTCCACTGAAACCAGGCAGGGGGAGATGCTTATGAAGAAACAGCTCCCGCAGCAGCAGTTCCAGCAATTGAATATGAAGATGTAGCAGCAGCACCAGTCTCAGTATTAGCAGTTCTTGCAGCAACTGAGATAGAAATGGTTTGTACAGATGAAACGGAATATCTACTAGATATCATAACTGTTGGTGATTCTGTGATCAATCCCACAGTTGATTTGTTTTACTTATTGAATTATTTTAATTCAGCATTCTTTAATTTTCTTCCAGACTTGATCCAAGATCAGTCTAAAGCTTTTGTTTGCTATACTCCTCCCATAAGCCTTGAGGTTGTAAAGCAACTAAAGGCAAGCTTTGTAATACCAAATATCACAAAAGCTACTACAGAGCCTGTTGTATCCATTGTTGAGCCAGTCACAGAATCAACTCCCAAGGCTATCTCTCCTCCAACTTGAAAAATGGATGAAAGTCCTATACCAAACTTGGATGATATCATTCTTGCAGATATAGAAAAAGAAAATCAAACTGTTACTGAAAGTGTTGTAGAGCCATCTAGTATTTATAGATCAACCTCAGCCTGAAAAGCAAATCTCTATGGAAATTCTGAAAGAGATTGATGATTTGTATAATAATCCTCCTGGATCTTCTGATGACGATGATGATGATGATGATGATTCTGATGAATCAAATTTTAAAACTGCAAAATCTAAGAAGAGGAAAGCTCATATTAAGGCTGTTCCTAAGCCTAATCCAACAGCAGACACTGCATTTTACATTTTGAACAAATTACTCCATATAAAGGGATGTCTAACTGTATGTGGCTGTCAAAGAATGAGCAAAAAGTAAGGAAGAAGAGCAGAAGGTACTCTCCTCCTCCTCCTCCTAAAAGGAATTGGAGAGGTCCTCCTCCTCCTCCAGCAGCAGGTGCTTCAGAAAATGTATCACAGAGATCTACCTCATACATCCAAATATACCAAAGGCAAGACAGATCTTCAAGATCTTATTTTCAAGGAAGCAGTCAGCATCAACATCCTAAATCTTCAAGAAGCAGTTCTCTTCCTCCTCCAAAACCAGCAAGTCCTCCAAAACCCCCAGTTGAACCTGAGAAATATAATAGTTCTGAAAGGCCTGAATCTCCACCAATTACATTTGTTGATCCTAAACAGGAGAACACTACCAAAATGGATAGATTTCATGAACTAGTTGGACTATCACAGATTAGAAAAGCAAAGGAAGAAGGTAAAGTCTCCTCTCAATTCTCAACAATGTCATCCTATAGGAAGATGGAACTTGAGAAGTACCAAGTGGGCAAACTTTTCAATACTGACACTTATATGAGCCGGCACCCTGAAGCAGTGGTCCCCGGGGTTGTATCTTAGAAAACAATTGGTGACTCAGACATGAAGATGACTCTAAGAGAAGCAGCTGATCCAAACAGGAAGATAATTTTTACCAAATCTTCTGCTCCTCCCCAGCCTGATTTATCGACTCTTAATTTTGTTTACTGTTTTGATTTGAACAATATACATGTACCATAGCTATATATATATATATATATATATATATATATATATATATATATATATGCCAATGATTTTCAAATTCTGTCACATATTTTATTACTGTGATTTTATATTTTATTTAGTGACCTCACCCAAATAGGGGGAGATTGTTGGATCCCTAGTTTGGATTTGGGCTAAGGTTCACTATTAGGATGGTTGACCCACCTTGTATAGACAGGGTCAAGTTTGTCAGTCCTAGATTTTAGGCTAGTAATTAGAATCAACCTTCATGGACCATCCTGCAGTGGACTTCAGGAGACTAAAGACTTAGAAGAATTCAGAGTTCAGATTCTTAGTTCGAAGTTCTTTGAACTCAGCTCGACAATCGTCGATCACAGATCGACGAACTCAGAGTTCTTTCTCTAAGTTGAGCTCGACGATATTCGAGCTCAGGTCGAAGATTTCTTCCTCAAGACAGATTCTCTCAAACTTGGAGCCCAGAATTATCAAGATATTTCCAGATTGAGGTTCGCTGAGCTCAGGTCGATGAACTATGCTCCAGATAGATTTCTCAGTTCAACGAACTTAGAGCTCAGAGAATGTCAGCTATTCTTAGGAACATGTATCGCTGAACTCAGGTCGACAAAGACAATTTCTCTGATCGATGAACTCTGAGTCTAAGTTGATGAAATCTGCCCTGAGGTCGACGAAATCTGTCCATAGCCAAAATGTTAAGTTTTCCTTATCTGTCCCTCTCTTCATTCCATCCTAAGTCAATAATTCTCTGAGTAATTAATGCTTAAATTCTCTAAAAATATAGCCATTGAAGGTAGCATTAATTATGGTTTTCATCAGAGTAATTACTTGACTTATTCCCGGGACAGTTGGGGAAATACAATTAAAGTCAGATATTCCAGTCGTTCTCCTTCCCAGATTTCCAGCTGTAATTAATGGACTCATTTCAAATTCTGAAGGGAAGTTGCAGCAACATATATAAAGAAAATTTCTTTCCTTCTACGATAGAGACAACAAATACAGCACACAGAATAGAGGAAGCTAACTAACAAAGAGATACTAAGATTCTGACCTTCTCTCTGAAAAGAAATTCTGTTTTCTCTTGCACATTCAAGAAGACTGAGGAAGAATATCATCTATAAAATCAAGAGTCTTCTTCAACTTCTGATCCAGGAATCTTCAGAGACAATTATTCAAAAACAGTCTCCAAGTTCCTAGACATATTCAAGACAAGGCTGAAGACCTAGACCTTGAGCAAAGCTCTAGTATTCCTGAACATTTTAACATCTCAGGGGGAGCTTTGACACCAACAATCCACTGAAGTCTTCTCTATTGATTAGCGAAATAGAAGACAACATCACCTTCTTAACCTCCTGTATAAAGTGTTTATTAACTCCCTTCAAAAGTTTTTGTTAGTTTTTGGGCACCTGATCCTAAGCCTAAAGGGTTGTCAGATCTCCATACAAATAGATCTTGTGGTGACAGGACACCTGAGTAAAAACCTGTGGTGGCAGTCACCTGATCAAAAAACTGCTAGTGCATTCCTGACAGGGTGGTAGAAGAGTGGATGTACCTAGATTTGGGGAACCACTATATTTTCTTGTGTTGTTTGTGTGTTCATTCTTCTTTGTTTTGTTGTGATGTGGTTGTGTAGATTAGTTTAGTCACTTTTTCATTTTATATAAGTTGTACTATCACTAATTTACTGATAGATTTTAAAAACAGTAAAAAGATTTTAAATCACTATATTCACCCCCCTCCCCTCTAGAGTATAGTAGATCTATCCCCTAACTTTCTATTGGTAATAGAGATTTACCATTTCTTTCAGAGGGCTGTCTAGGAATTGTCGTTTTGTCATAGTGGATGCCCCAGCAGTTAAAATGCCATTTTTGGGCACCCTTTGATCAGTGCCTTTAGGTGTGTCCCATCATCTTTTCACCAATGCTGGAGGGACCCAGATCAGAGTACAAGAAGATCGGAAAGCAGCCAGGGTGTGTTATGTGACGATAGTGAATACCATTTCTTGGCGAGGAGAGGCCGAGGAAATGGAGAAGAGGATGGAATAATGGGAGAAGGAGGTCGGAGGAAATGTAGGGGAGAAGGAGGAGAAAAAAAGTGGGAGAAGGAGAAGTGGGGATGAAAAGAGGCATTGCGGTGGAGCCGGAGACAGCAGGAGAGAACGAAGGAGGGGAGAGTAGGGATGGGAAGAAGAGATGGAGGCAGAGGAGGAGAAAGAAGAGATAGAGGTGATAGGGTTGAAGAAAACTGAAGGAGAGAGGAAAGAGAAAATAAAGATAAAGGAAGTGGGAGAGTCATCTAGGATAGAAGCCCGGCCAGAGAAAAGGGTAAGTTCATTGTTAGAAGAGAGAATCCCAACCGATGAAGACGTGGAGAAGTTTCCGAGAGAGGTGGCTAAGGTCCTTGCGGAGTGTGTGGGCGTAGATCGTAAAGCCAGGAAACGGGAGGAGATGTTGAGGTAGCAGGAGAGAGAGGAAGAGCCATCAAGACTGAAGGCGACAGTGGAGGTGCTGGAGATGGAGATCCTTACCAAGGAAGGGAGGAAAGAGAAGATAAAATTAGTGTATAGCTCAGCCCCGAGGATTAGGAGGAGATTAGGGCGTGCATGCAGAGGATCGTCGATATCTTCTCCTGGAGCGCAGCTGACCTGCCGGGGGTTGACGCGGACGTATCATGCCACCGTCTCAACCTCAACCCCAATGCTCGTCCAATACAATAAAAGAAGAGAGCCATCATCACCAAGATGGTCGGGCCCATCAGTGAAGAGGTGGAGAAGCTGCACAACGCGGGATTCATATCTGCAAGCAAATATCCGGGGTGGGTGAGTAATGTTGTAATGGTAAGGAAGGGAGCGGGTAAATTGAGGATGTGTGTGGACTTTTCCCTTTTAAATAAAGCATGCTTTAAGGATTGTTATCCTCTGTCTTGAATCGATGCATTGTTTGACTCAGCCGTCGGTTTTTCACTAATGAGTTTTCTAGATGCATTTTCAGGGTACTATCAAATACGCATGCACCCACCGGACATTAAGGATGTCACCTTTGTCACGAAGGATGGGTACTTCTGCTTCAGCATGATGCCCTTTTGATTAAAAAATGTGGGGCAACTTATCAAAGAATGATGGATCGAATCTTCCGGGAGCAGAAGGGGCGGAACCTCGAGATTTATGTGGATGACCTGGTGATTAAGAGCCGAGACCTTGGGTCCAACATCTTAGATCTAGAGGAAACTTTTGAAACTATAAGGAAATACAAGATGAGACTCAACCAGCTGAAGTGTGTCTTTGGGGCCAACAAGGAAAAATTCTTAGGATATCTCCTTGCTCCATCAAGAGTGGTGCCCATCTAGATAAGGTAAGTGCAATCCTAGAATTAGAGTCTCTGAATAACACCAAGAAAGTCCAACATCTCATCGGCAAGCTGTCCGAATTAAGCAGGTTCCTCTTCTGGGCTGGGGAGAAGTGCTTGTCTTTCTTCCGAGCACTAAGAGGGGGTAAGAAATTTGAATGGACCACTAAAAGCGAAGAAGCTTTTCGAGCTCTAAAACAACAACTCACCCAGACACCGATACACCAAGGGCCAAGTGAATGAGAGGGTTTGTCCTTGTACCTAAGAGTGGGTGGCGGAGAAGTGAGTCCAGTTCTTATACGAGAAGAAGGGAAAAGGTAATTCCCAATTTATTACATGAGTAGGGTCCAGAAGAAGGCGGAACTCAGATACCCTATCCTTAAAACGCTGGCATTCGCTCTCATCATATGAGCTAGGAAGTTATACCATACTTCCAGGCCCACTCAATTCAGGTGGTGATGGATCATCCTCTCCGCCTCATCTTAGAATGGGTGGAGCATTCTGGGAGGTTGGCCAAATGGTCGAGATAGCTCAGTGAGTTCGACCTCGCTTTTACTCCTCGGCTGGCCATCAAAGCGCAAACGGTTGCCGATTTCCTGACAGATTGTGTGGTTGAGGTCGGAGAAGATGAAGCACCTCTTCTAGCTGCTTGGGAGATGCTCGTAGAGGGAGCATCTGGAAAAAGTTCTTTTGGAGGAGGGATGATCTTGGTGAGTCCCGAAGGGATCAGAATTGAGCAGGCTCTAAAGATTCACTTCACAATCACTAACAATCAAGCGGAATATGAGGTGATTATTCCAGGGCTCAAACTAGCTTGGGAGCTAGGCATACAGTACATTAAAGTCTCCACAGACTCTATGGTGGTAGTAGGACAAATCAAAGGAGAATTTGAAGCAAGGGAACCTACCCTCCAGTTGTATCTGATGAAGGTCAAAGACATAATTGGGCAGTTCCATAGCTTTTCAATTCAACATGTCTCGAGAGGGGAAAGTGCTTATGCTGACCTGCTCGCCAAGTACGGCCCTTGGGCCGGAGGAATGGTGACAGAACTATTCAAGCCATCCATAGAAGAAGGTGAATTGATGGAAGTGGACCAGAAATGGTCTTGGATGGACCCCTTCATCCTCTTTTTGACCTCGAGACGTCTACCCGAGATGGACGTCGATAAGAAGCACATCAGGTATAAATAAACATATTACCTGCTGAAGGATGGGACATTGTACTAAAAGACACTATCGGGTTTGTTGGCTCGATGTGTATCTGAGGCAGATATTCCAAGAGTTCTAGAAGAAATTCATTCGAGAGAATATGGGAGTCACTCGGGATGTCAGACATTGGAGGGGAGAGTATTGAGGTAAGGCTACTTCTGGCCTACCCTCAGGACGGATGCGGAATAATTCACAAAGAGATGTAAAAGGTTCCAGGAGTTTGCTCCTCTCCAACTCCTTCCCGTCCATAGATTATGTACAATCACGGCTCCCTGGCCCTTTACAATATGTGTACTAGATTTGGTGGGTCCTTTTCCGCAAGATAGTGGCCAAAGGAAGTTTCTGCTGGTCATGGTGGATTACTTTTCAAAGTGGCTAGAGGTGAAGGCGTTGGCTAAGATGATGTCACAAGTGGTCAAAAATTTCATATGTTAAGAGATCATCTGCCAGCATGGGTGTAACGCCCCCGATTTTTCGATGATTTGATTTGTTTGGGCAACGTTAGATTTATGAGTCGTGGCATTACTTTTAACGTCGAGTGTTGGATTTGAGTAGTTTTTCAAAGTCCACCTAGTGTCAGCTATGTGCACCTATGGGGGGGGGGAATAGGTGACGAGTAGCGCTTTTGCGGAATTTATGAACGTACCTGCACAATAAAAATAAAAAGCACAGCACACAGAATACACAGGCAATTTATAGTGGTTCCCCGACTTGGGTACATCCACTTTCCCCCTTCGACCTATCTCCCCAACAAGGGATGACTCGGTCACTTCTCCAATGGGATTGAAATCCAATCCCTGCACTACCGGAAGGAACCCTTCCACACGTGAGAGTCAACACTCCCACAAAACGGGTTGCACCCAACCCTTACAACACGGAACAAAAGTTCCTTTACAACAAAAGTAAATATAGAATGTATACGAGATACAAACTTCTTTCGGAGACTACGGTGTTCCTCTTCGTTTGACGACGTGTTCGTGAAGTCAACGAAGAGTCTACAACCTTGGTCTCTCTTGGAGAGGATCTCCCCGGAACCGGCGGCGGCAACACGAGCGGCGGCTAGCTTCGGGATCGGCGGCTACGATGATGAGCGGCTGCTGAACTTGGAGATCCAAACTTCGTAGCGAAGCTAGCTTGGTCTTCCAACGGTCACACGAGGATCGGTCGTCTCGATCGATTCGGACGGGGGAGTTTTTCCCGGTCAACAAATCGAGAGACAAGAGATCTCTGGATAGACACGTGAGACTCAAGCTTTGCTAAGCTTCTGTCGCCGGAGATCACTAAGGAATCTTGATTGTTGACGGCGACCAACTTGCCCGAGCACGACGGCGGCGGCCGAGAGGAATCGCGATATTAGGGTTTCGTCGCGGCTCGGTTTTGTTCTCTTTTCTCCGTGCTTTTACTATTCAAAATACTGGAATATATATACTGTAGATAACTCCAATATGACCGTTTGTGGGACCCACAATAGAAATCCCTAAGTCCGGTTCAAACTAGTCCAGCGGCAGAATCCGGTCCAGCAGCATCCTGAGAAAACACTAAGTGAAAATCGGCGAGAATCGCAGGCGATTCTCGACGAATCGGCGAGAATCACCAAGTGATTCTCGACGATTCGTCGAGAATCGTTAGTGATTCACGCCGAATCACTTATTGATTCTCAACGAATTTCACTTTGTATACATGAGCTGCTTGGCCACTGGTTCGGCGAGAATCACTAGTGATTCTCGCCGAATCTTACTTGGCACCGTTTTGAGGTAGCCAGAAGGAGTCGGCGAGAATCACTAATGATTCTCGTCGATTCGGCGAGAATCACTAGTGATTCTCGCCGAATCGGCGAGAATCACTTGGTGATTCTCGTCGAATTTTCCTTGGACGAATTTTCGTCTTCCACCCAGGAGCTGCTCCTTGATCCATCCATGCTCCTTGTCTTCTCTTGCATATGAACGGCCCTGTACTTGAAAGTAAGTGCACTCCAATAGAGAGAGTACACGTAGGCCAACACACTGATCTGCTCAACGAGGGATTACGTCATGCAGACCCGCGTATATTGACCTACTGCACCCTGACATTGATGTGCACTTAGCGTGGAGGAGCTGCAAGTACAACTTAAGATGTTTCATCAAATACATTGTGAAGTCATCTTATCTTGACAGGTGGCTTCCTCAAATCTAGGTAATCGTGGATACAATACTCAACAATCTCCCCCTATTTGACGAAACCAAAACCCTACTAGCTAAGATGAATAACACATATCAAATAATAAACATAGCATTCAGAAATTAAACATGCAGCACAAGAGAATATATGCAATCAGATCAGGACTTGAGTCATTCACAAATTCAAATATATATACCAATATAAATATATACACATATAATCCAGAATTGTTTCTATGACAACAATAATCATTAAATGTTCTTAAGACAAAGTGACAAGCTATAAGTTTTTGACTATTTTTACTTAGCTAAGTCACCCTTAGGATTTTGAGCCAAGTACTTCTTGCTTTGCCTCTCCATGTATTCTTTGGGCTTCGGGTAATACCTAGGAGGAGGAACTTTATCTGCATCCTTGTTGTTTCTGAAAAAGATGTTGCGTTTCGCTTCAAACGTTTTGTGCGTTTCCCACTCATACTGGCTATATACTTCGTTTCGATTGATCTCTCCTCTTTCTTGCAGCCAGAAGGTGTCTAAGATGATGTTCCTTGAAACTGGACTACACCTTTCGTTTCGTACATCCTCCTCATTCATTCGAGTTCTCTTTGCAGCCTGTGTCTGCTTGGAGGTCTCTTCTTGAACTTTTCTCTTTCCACTGGCTTTTGCTAAGGCCTCTTGGTCAAACATGCTCCTCAGTTTAGCTTTGGAGAGAGCCCTAGCATCAGCGTCATTTATGGGAATTTCTGCAGCACTTGCACTTGCATCCTCAGCAACACTTACTTCCTTAGCGGCCTTAGATGTCTCAGGGACATGACTACCGGCAGGATTGTCAGGCAGAACGACGCCTAATGTACCTAGCGCCTGTTGGAGCATCCACCAGCAGCTCTCATAGACATATTTGCTTGATTGTGCAAAGTGTGTGTTCATGCTTTCTTGAAGCTCGGCCAACTTAGCTATATACTCTTTCTCCCCCTTTTTGGCTTCGATAGCGATGCAGTTTGCATATGAGTGTAGGGAGTCATCAATATGCTTCGTGGTCTTGGAGAATTCAGTGATCAGGGCCTGCTGATTTGCGTTTAGAGTGACCATATTACCATCAAACTTCTGAATGTTGTTGGCTACAACATGTGCATTCTGATTTACGACAGCCAGAGTATCATTATTCTTTTTCAAGCCGGCCATGAGAAGTGTGACAGCTTGGCCGGCCTCGGTGTACTTTTCTTCAAATTTCTTCTCCATTACGTCCAGTTTATGGTTGATTTCTACCATATTTTTGAGCATGAGCTTCTCAGATGTCTTAATCCTGTGCAGCAATTTGTTCTGAGCTTCATCGAAAGAGGCTTTAAGCTCATTCGCAATGCCCTGAATGATGTTGACAGTGTGAGAGGCGAGCTCATCACGTAATGGAATAGCCGGAGGCACTTGTGGACCTTGCATTTCAGCAGACGCATCGGTAGAGCTGGATACAATCACAGGCTCTAAAGGAGGAATGTTGGCGGCCTCTGTAGATTTATCTAACTCCCCCTCCACTGGCGCAGACTTGTCAGAGGGAGGTTCAACAGGATCCGGAGTCTCAAATACTTCATGGCCCTCATTCTCATCTTCCTCTCCGTCCTCATCCAAGAATTCATCGATATCAGTAGCCTCTTCCAATTCTCGGTCAGCAGTCTCCAGCCCAGCGTCACTTTCTTCTTGAGTTTCTGCCACAGCATCCCTGGCCACCTGGGCGATTTCAGATACTACATCCGTATGAGGGGGTAGAGTCTCCCCATCGATTCCTGCAGTCACGGTATCAGGAATTTCACCGGGGGTGACTGCTGGAGATACCTCTTGTTGCTCTTCCACAGCAGGCTGCCCGATACGCCGCTCCCATCGATCAAACACACTTGCATCCATCTTCTTCAAGTAGTGGAGAGGGACACCTTTGCTCATGTCGAACTTGTCTCCGTTTAGCTGGTTTAGATATAGACTTATGATGCGGCCGAAACTAGGAGTGCCCAGGGTGTCCTTGATCTTCTCGAACAGCAACTCCCCCCAGTTGAACCTCTTGCGGCAGACAACAGCTATGACGATCTTGAACATATCTCCTGAGATATGGTCATGCGAGCCCGACTTGCAGATGAGCACTTTTCCAATAATGTCAGATAGGAGCTTCCCTTCTTCATTCATCTCCTTTCTCTTTATTGATCGAGTTCCTCGTGGAAGACCGCAGAACAAGAGAGTTCTGGTTTTGTCCTCGTCCTCCAGATAGTCCTCCTGCTCCGAACTAGAAAGCTGCAGGTAGCGAGTCAGCTTGCTGGCAGACATCTTTACTTTTGCCCAAGCCACCTTGCTCTTGATTATGGAGTCTCCATCTCAGAGTCTTGCGGTAGCGAAGAACTCCAGCACCTCTTTGTCCAGGATTTTGCAAGGGTGCTCCAGGACGAAGGTTAGCCCAGCCTCTTCCAGCATTAGAATGATGTTGCGGAATTTGTCCGAGGCGTGAGAAAACCCAGTTCGAACCAGCTCACAGCCAGAGACCAACCCTGCAGTTGTCCTTGGAGCCATTGTAGATCTAGAGAGAGAAGTCCAACTCTAAGCATTAATGAACATTCAAAAAGAAGGCATCACTAGTGAGAGCGTCCAAGTACGGGTGAGGAAGAGGTTACCTAAGGACTTATATGAAAGTGAGTTGAGGAGCGTCGGGAAGACCTTCGGTGGATGGAAGGGTTTCCTGTGGGGTTCGGCCTTGCTAGAACGTTGCAAGAACCTTCTCGATTTGACGATGGACCTTGCGAGAACCTTGCGGTCACAGGGACACTTCGCGATTCGACGAGAGCTTACGGGAAGAAGATGGACACCCAGCAGTTGTCCTTAGAGCAGGATGTATAGCGATTCGGCGAGTCGGAGGGAGTGCTCCTGCGGGTTTCGGTGAATCGGCGGAAGAACTCTTTCGGCGGGACAAACTGCTGCGACGTGAGGCTGGATTCGTGAAGAAGGCGAATCGGCGGAAGAACTCTTTCGGCGGGATTTGTCTAATTCGTCGGGATTCGGGGTGAATGCGAAGGGTCGGCGGGATTTGTCTGTAAGTAGATTTGGTTAATTCGGTTTCTGATACCAGTTGTCTAATTCGAAATTGAGAGGTCACTTGACTAGGAATTTTCACGTTGAGAAGCTTGCAACATTTTTGAAATATTCTGATGTCAAGTCAACATACACATGATAAATACATGTGTATTCTAAAGTCAATCTATTTGGATTTTAATGAGGCTTTTCCAAAGACTTCTTGATGTCAATTGTGAGTTGTCGAGATTCACGATGACATATCTTCGTTAACCCTTTATTGATGTGTGAAGGTTTGCATGCATTGAGTGAACCTATCCTTAGAGGTGCACACTTACATGTATAGGCAGAAGTATAAATATACACATGGATAGAAATATATATATATATATTTTAAATGAGGATGCAGTATGACGCAAGTCCTTGAACTGATCAAAATTACCTGGGATTTTGAAAGTCATCGTCTTAGTCCCACAGGTAGAACACATTAGAGGCTCAAAGTGAGTATGCTCAAACAGACATCACATCTGTTATTGCAGACGCTTGTTCCAACTTAGCCTTGAGCCACCTACTGTCTAGTTCCCATCATATTCACGGGGACCTAGACTACCCTGCAAGAAAGAATTACTTTACCTTAGGAAACCAAATCATATTGGGTCCTAGGTTCCTGTTAGCATAAGCACGCAACTGCCTTCCTTCAGAAAACCTGTCTGTAAGACTACCTCTGTCCCGAGAATGTGGATAAGCCCTTGCCGTAGGCACAGAGGGGTTGTGCCAACAGTCGATGGCAAAGTGCCCCACCTTGCCGCAGCACCAACATGGGTGAATATTGTATCGCCGTTTCCGACCTGATCTAGTGACTGATGTGGTCACTGTCCTAGGTCTAGACGAGATAGGGCATGGTCTTGTCACAAAAATGCCACTTCCATCGTGACAGGTGGAAGGGTGGAAAGAATGCATGTTGTGAGCGTTATGAGGCCGGGAAGGTGGTGCCATTCTTTCAGGCATCTCCCTTACAGAGGCCGCATGGAGCCTGACATCATGACTTCTATCCTCTCTATCCCGTGTCCTCGAGTGGTGAGAAGTCTTCTGTGAGCTGGGACATGCAGATCCACACTGTGTTGAGGCAGTGGCAGTGAATACAAAGGGCTCAGAATGAGCCTTAGGTATTCTCTCGTGGGTGGCCACGCCGGCCCTTGCACTCCGGGTGTCTCCACATGGGGACAGATCACCCTTGCAGTGACCACGACTATGCCTGTGGTCATACCTGAAGGCATGATGAGTTGCCTTCCTGCTTGGAGTGGGGGGTCGGAATACCGTTTCCCCATTTCTCCACGAATTGATAATCCGGGAGATCCACCCGTTTTCTTGCTTTCTCTTAATGACATCAACCTTGGAGAAGTTTGATACTATTCTTTTCTCATTCTCCAGACTTCTCTCTAGAGCTGAGATCTTAGAGTCCTTGGCCTTGTTGGACGCCAATTAGAGAACCAACAAGACCTTCAGTCGAGCAATCTCTTGAGCTTGCTCCTCAGCGAGTAGATTGCTTGACTGAAGGGCGCTCTTCAGGGACTCAACATTTTCTGAAGGAGGGCAGTTCCCGTCTTCAGAAATTTCAAGAGATACGGGGCAGGATGAAAATGTTACCTGCACCTCTGTGTTATTGTCATTAGCTCCAGTGACTATTGTTTCATCCACATCAGAGCTGCTTTCCTCACTGTCCTCTTCAGTCTCTGACACGGACACTGGAGCTCTGATGTTGTCCGAGTGATGCTTGCCTTCATCTTTAGAGGTGAGGACCCCCACATAGGCTTCCTCGTCTGATTGACAAAATATTCCAGCTTTCTCTGACTCCCCCATCAGCTCTGAGATCATCATCCACAGAGATTTAGCCGTTCTACATTTTTCCAATCTAGAGCGAGAGGCTCCAGAACAGATATCCAGGATAATTTGACGAATCCTCTCGTCCAAATGAAATAGTGATAGTTCCGTCTCTGACATCTCAGCAATGCCCATGGGCACTTGGATCCCAGAGTCGGAGGTCTTCATGGGAATAAACGGACCCTCTTCCAGGATGAAGGATGCTCGAGGATCGATAGCGTCAAGGTGAAATGACACTCTCATTCTCCAGATGGGATAATAATCCTTTGTACATGCGGGGAGTTTGAGTGGCGGTATCTCATAATCCAAATCCATGCTTCTGACACTGGTGGCAGGATTCTACTCAAGGTGTTAACCTTTGAAGAGTAACCTCCCTCTGATACCACTTGAAAGTCCACCTAGTGTCAGCTATGTGCACCTATGGGGGGGGAATAGGTGACGAGTAGCGCTTTTGCGGAATTTATGAACGTACCTGCACAATAAAAATAAAAAGCACAGCACACAGAATACACAGGTAATTTATAGTGGTTCCCCGACTTGGGTACATCCACTTTCCCCCTTCGACCTATCTCCCCAACAAGGGACGACTCGGTCACTTCTCCAACGGGATTGAAATCCAATCCCTGCACTACCGGAAGGAACCCTTCCACACGTGAGAGTCAACACTCCCACAAAACGGGTTGCACCCAACCCTTACAACACGGAACAAAAGTTCCTTTACAACAAAAGTAAATATAGAATGTATACGAGATACAAACTTCTTTCGGAGACTACGGTGTTCCTCTTCGTTTGACGACGTGTTCGTGAAGTCAACGAAGAGTCTACAACCTTGGTCTCTCTTGGAGAGGATCTCCCCGGAACCGGCGGCGGCAACACGAGCGGCGGCTAGCTTCGGGATCGGCGGCTACGATGATGAGCGGCTGCTGAACTTGGAGATCCAAACTTCGTAGCGAAGCTAGCTTGGTCTTCCAACGGTCACACGAGGATCGGTCGTCTCGATCGATTCAGACGGGGGAGTTTTTCCCGGTCAACAAATCGAGAGACAAGAGATCTCTGGATAGACACGTGAGACTCAAGCTTTGCTAAGCTTCTGTCGCCGGAGATCACTAAGGAATCTCTATTGTTGACGGCGACCAACTTGCCCGAGCACGACGGCGGCGGCGGAGAGGAATCGCGATATTAGGGTTTCGTCGCGGCTCGGTTTCGTTCTCTTTTCTCCGTGCTTTTACTGTTCAAAATACTGGAATATATATACTGTAGATAACTCCAATATGACCGTTTGTGGGACCCACACTAGAAATCCCTAAGTTCGGTTCAAACTAGTCCAGAGGCAGAATCCGGTCCAGCAGCATCCTGAGAAAACGCTAAGTGAAAATCGGCGAGAATCGCAGGCGATTCTCGACGAATCGGCGAGAATCACCAAGTGATTCTCGACGATTCGTCGAGAATCGTTAGTGATTCACGCCGAATCACTTATTGATTCTCAACGAATTTCACTTTGTATACATGAGCTGCTTGGCCACTGGTTCGGCGAGAATCACTAGTGATTCTCGCCGAATCTTACTTGGCACCGTTTTGAGGTAGCCAGAAGGAGTCGGCGAGAATCACTAATGATTCTCGTCGATTCGGCGAGAATCACTAGTGATTCTCGCCGAATCGGCGAGAATCACTTGGTGACTCTCGTCGAATTTTCCTTGGACGAATTTTCGTCTTCCACCCAGGAGCTGCTCCTTGATCCATCCATGCTCCTTGTCTTCTCTTGCATATGAACGGCCCTGTACTTGAAAGTAAGTGCACTCCAATAGAGAGAGTACACGTAGGCCAACACACTGATCTGCTCAACGAGGGATTACGTCGTGTAGACCCGCGTATATTGACCTACTGCACCCTGACATTGGTGTGCACTTAGCGTGGAGGAGCTGCAAGTACAACTTAAGATGTTTCATCAAATACATTGTGAATTCATCTTAGCTTGACAGGTGGCTTCCTCAAATCTAGGTAATCGTGGATACAATACTCAACAGTTTTGGACGTGCTCGTCCAGTTTCGTCGCAACCCGAGAGTTATTGGAGTTTCGGCGCGCGATCGAAGTTTTGGGTTTTGTTTTTGTGCGCCGCATGTTTTGGCGGTTAACATCTCGAGAATGGCTCGTGGGATTCTGGTTTTGACTTCGCCGTTGTGTCCGTAGCTGCAGTTTTTGCCTACGGCGTGAGTTTCATTTGATTCGGCGTGTTTGAACCTTTGATTTGATCTCATAGTTTCCGGTTCGACTATCTAAACACGTTAATTGCTTAATTTTTGACAGCTTGTGTTGACTTCACGGGAAGCCCTCCTTTTGGTGTGGTTTTTGTTGAACCGAGTTTTTCAAGGTTTTTTTCTGAGCGCCATGTCGGGTTCAACGAACGTCGAGCGGAGCTCGACGATTGTGTTCCATTTTTCTGGGCACTGTTTTGTGTTCGACGATCGTCGAGTGGAGCTTGATGATTGTCATTTTTTTCTCTGGACATTGTGGTTTGTTCGACGATCGTCGAGAGCTCAACGATTGTCATTGTCTCTGGGCTCTGTATTGAGGTCGATGATCGTCGAGCGGAGATCGATGATTGTCACTTTTCTTGAGCGCTGTGTTGAGGTCGACGATCGTCACTGAGCTCGACGAATCATCGAGCGGAGCTTGTTGTAGGTCTAGTGGATCTTCGTGTTAAGTTCGATGATTTTCAATTTGAGTTCGACAATTTTCGAACAGTTTTCGTCGAGTGGATCCTCCCTTGTACTCGAGTAAGTCCCTTGCACTCGAGTTGTTTTCCCGTGCTGATACTCGTGTAAATTAATTTGTACTCGAGTAAACCCAGTGCCTTGCTCGTGTAATTCCCCTATACACGAGTACTCCTTCTCTATTACTCGAGTAGATGTAATGAACTATACGGGTATGTTTTTATTACTCGAGTAGTGGTGATGAACTACTCGGGTATGTCTCTGTTACTCGAGTAGTGGTGATGAACTACTCGAGTAGGTTTCTGTTACTCGAGTAGTTGTGATGAGCTACTCAAGTAGGCCTCCTGTCACTCGAGTAGTAGTATTGAACTACTCGAGTAGGTCTTTTGTACTCGTGAGGTTGCATTAAACTACACCAGTAGTTTTCTGTTACTCGAGTAGTTGGAATGAACTACTCGAGTAGGTCTCGGTTACTCGAGTGGTCGTAGTGAGCTACACGAGTAGGTCTCCTGTTACTCGAGTAACTTTTTCCCTCCTGTCTCGGGAAGCCTGGTTCAGCCAAACCCGGATTAATTTGTTGTTCGTCCTGTTTTCACCTTTGGTATAAATACCTTCTTCATCTTCCTCTCCGATCTTTTTTTTCCTCCCGAACCAGAGCGGCGTGAGCGAGATAGAAGGGGTCTGTCCTTGTTCCTTCTGGTGGCTGTTGACGGTGCTCCGGTGCTTGGAATTTCAAACCGATCGTTGATCTAGAAAGCTCTCGACGAGCGGTTCGCCCTCGCGGTAATTTCTTCCACGATTCTTGAGATTTTCTCGCTAGGGTTTTTCGGCCCTAATCCCATTTTCGACCCTTTTTATCAGATTTCAACTCCTCCCGCAGTCTTTTGCCCCGATCTTCGACGTGGAACGATTCTGAGGACTTTTCTGGTAAAACCAAGGCAAGTGGTGGTTTTCCCCTCGTTTCTCTTTGTCTGATCTGATGGTAATGACTATACTTTCATGTTCCTTAAATTTTCTGCGCTTATTCTTCCGAATCATTATTATGTTTAATCGTGTCAACAATCCTTTGTTGTTGTAAGGTGTCGTCTTGGAAAGCCCGATTTTGTCTGGTTTTGGGTAAATTGATCCGGTATGTTTTAATGATGGTTGTGCATGTTTTAGGTTTTGTTATATAGCACGTTAGAATTTATCTAGGACTGTAAATTGCTCTTAGAGGTTGATCAACCGCGTCTGGAATTTGGTAATGTCAAGTAGAATCTGTCGAGCCAAATCTCGAGGTATTTGTGTTGTGGTTTCTTCGGCTTTCTTGAATGTGGGAGTTAGTGGACGATTCCACCTCCGCGGTGTTTATTACCTTCATTAGTGCCCTGTGGAAGTCTACCTGGTTTATGGATGTCTGTGGTGTATGGTGGAGAGTATGAGACTCCCTCGCAGTTAGACGGATTATATATCCGTTTGTTTTTGCATGGTTTGTCCAAGAGTGACCACTACGCCTGTGTTTTTGGGTGGTGAGTCCAAGAGTGACCACTTCTCCTGTGTTTTTGGGTGGTGTGTCCAAGAGTGACCACTTCGCCGTGTTTTTGGGTATAGTCGACCACAGGTGCCTAATGAAGGTTTTGTTTTTTTTTTTTCCTTCAATGAAGGTTTTGTATTTTTCTTTCTGGAGAAATATTTATAGTCACCTTATAGCCTTGTGTGTCTGGTGTACTCTTGTGGAACGTGATAAATCACGTAGGAGTTCTTTTTCTGTTGATTCCCTGTTTCTTTTGTACTTTACTTCAGTACTTTTGGTCTTGGGTTGGTACCCCTGTTGACCCTTTGTTTATTTTGGTTTATTACTTTTCCTGCCATTACTTGTACCTTCTTGCTGAGGTGTTCTGTTTTTGGAATGCCTCGGGTTCAGAGCGGTAGTTGTTAGAAGTGCTGGTGTTGGGTTTCTGGCGGCAGTGTTGGCCGTGGTTGTTGCCTCGTCATAGCGAGGTAGATTGTTTTTGGTTTAGTTTTACTATTTCAGACATACTTTTGTTCGTGGGTTCGTGTCAGCTTGTTGGCGCCCACTGATTTGTTAGTTGTTCAATACTTGTTAGCTGCTCATTTATTTAAATGTGGATGTGGATTACTTGCTCTCTGGGAGGATTTATGCTAGAAATGCATGTTAGGTAGTTTCAACTATAAAATCTACTACTATTACTTCATACATTGCATAATTTGAAACTCTAACTTGTTATTTTTAGCGACCGTAAAAGCTATCTTTCCTATTATAATAAATTTAGAGTCTTGCATAGCATGAGTTGTCCCTTAGGGACGTCTTTACTCATGTAGGATGTCCGAGTTAATCTAATCAAGTATCTTTCCGCATCATATAATATATTTTGATTCGTGGACTAGATGAGCCACTAAGCCGAGGGATACGGCTAACTTCTGCACTTATTTATTTTTTTCCTTAAAATAACTGATAAAGGAACTTTCTTCGTGATTAGTTTGGTGTCTGCCTAAGCGTCCGCAGTTATCCCCTGCTGACGTGGCATCATGACGCGCATTTTCCCTTACTCTGATAAGCCTTATTTGTGGTGAAAATGCGGGTTGTGACAGTTGGTATCAGAGGGAGGTTGCTTGATAATTTGTCAGGCAACCTTTCCTTGTTGGTATTAGGTGTTTAGCATCATATCATACACACACCGATATGTCATCAGCATGTCTTGGCTGAAGCACGAACACTACACTCATAGCATAACCTGTAGTATACATGGCATATTATGTAGTATGGGATGCATAATATGTGTCTGTATATGGATCCACCATAGGGGCAACATGTGAGGGTTATGTAGTATGAGATGCATAACCTCACCACATGAATGCGACTAGCACGTTTCTTTTTTGTTGCATGAGAATGTCATGTAGTATGGGATGCATAACATTTTCATGCGTACGACGCTCATAACATACATTAGGGCCTTTTTAGAATTCATAGCACAATCATGCATAATATAACATTGCAGAAGCACAACGTGCCAAGCAAAAGATTTGCGGGATGACATATGTACACACATGGTTTTAAATCAGAAAACGAATATAAATACATGCATTCATGTCATAGGCACAAGAGTCAATAGGATGAGAGGATATTACCCTAAGTAGAACATAGCATCATTATAAAATCCTAGAGCAAGCTGCAGCGTAAGCAAATGTCTTTTAAGTATGGTCTCAACTAGTCGTGTGACTTTGTTGTAAGCTAGGATTTTTATGGGTTGTTCGTTGCTTTTTAGAATGCCGCCAAAGCGTCCTGCGACGAGGTCGACTCCCCAGTCGGAGAGTGAGTCATCAGGTGCGCAAAGCGACTCGATTATCGAGAGTCTGCGTCAGAGCAATGAGGCTCTATCAAGACAATTGGTTGCGATGCAATCGCAAATTGAGTCTTTGTTGTCTGCCGCTCCCGCGCAGCAACCTTCAGCGCAAGAGCCCGCGTTGGGTCAAGCCGTGCCCGAGACCCCTGCTCCTCTGGTGCCCCCGATGGCGATACCACCAGAAATGAATTTCATATCGCACTTCCAGCGGTTGGGATCTCCCACCTTCGACGGGAGTGCTGACTTTGTGGTTATAGATGATTTGATCATCTTCATCGAGGAGATGTTTTCGTATTTCGGTATTCTAGAAGCCCATAAGGTGATGATTGCAGCCTATCAGTTAAAAGGTCTGGCAACGAGTTGGTGGATTCGGAAAAGAGAAGGCCTGAAGGAAGGCTGTTCTTGGGAATCTTTTAAGAAGATGCTGCTGAAGAAGTTTCTCCCCTCGGTCGAGCAAGACCGCCTGATGAATAATTTCCTGGATCTAAAGCAGAGACAGCTCACAGTGAGCGAGTACGAGATTGAGTTTAGCAAACTGAGCAGGTTTGCTCCTAATTTGGTAGATTCTGAGGAGGGTAAAGTGAAACGTTTCTTGGGAGGACTAAGAAGCGATGTCCAGCAGTTGGCATGTGCTTACCAAGCTGAAAGTTATGCTGAAGCAGTGGAAGCCACTTTAAAAGTGGAGGCGATTGAAAACGCCAAGAACCGCGGTGCTGCGGCAAGGAGAAAAGAAAAGGCGTTGAGGATGGTAGCTCCAGGGCATCTGGCCCTTCTTCGAAGAAGAAAAGTAAGGATGTGTGTAGTTTCTGTGGTCTACCTGGCCACCCCTTCGAAAGGTGCTTCAAGAGGACTGCCACCCTGAAGCAGTAGCAGGTGCATGCCATCCAAGGTTCACCCAAGGGAGAGCTTGTGTGCTCGTTCTGTGCAAGGAAGGGTCATGATGTGACTCATTGCTGGACGAAAGAAAGGGTTTTCTTCCAGTGTGGGCAGAAGGGACACCAGAAGTCTTCGTTCCCCCAGGCTTAGTCCCCACTACAGCCTGCCCCACTTCGAGCTCTGCCACCGCCACCAAACCTGGATAAAGGAAAGTGAAAGCTGAACGTAATGACCAGCGAGAAAGCCCAAACCTCTACGCAAGTGATATCAGGTTAGCCTCAGTTTATTTCATCCTTGTTAGTTATCATTGTTGCCCTAGTTATCGTTCGTTTAGTTATGTATGTTACGGTTTTAGGGGAGTTTAAGGTGCGGAATAGGTGGGCTCGCGTCCTTTTCGACTCGGGTGCCACCCATTTCTTTGTGCCCCAGAGATTTGTTGAAAAGCACCGTCTGAGTGTGGACCAATTAGGAGGCTCCTTCAATGTCAAGCTCCCTTCCGGTGATACGGTGATATCTAACCAAGGAGTTCTGAGATGCCCTATCTATCTTGGCAATTTTCTAGCTTGTGTGGATCTGATGATTTTGGATCTATCTGATTTTGACGTGATTCTTGGCATGGACTGGCTGTCCAAATATGATGCGTCTATGGAGTTTTGCCTGAACGATGGACAACCGATGTGCATCTATGGATTTCAGGACAGAGTTTCCCCTGTCATTTCTGCGGTACGTGCTTATCGTGCTATAGAGTTTGGTTGCGAGGCATTTTTGGTTTTTTTTTCTGCTCTGGAGATAGCTTTTGTTACGCCACGTCTTGAGGATGTCTCGGTGGTGCGAGAGTTTCCAGATGTCTTTCCTGATAGTCTTCCAGGACTTCCTCCTGAAAGGGAGATAGAGTTTGTGATAGACCTCGAACCAGGTACTCGTCCTATTGCTAAAGCGTCGTACCGTATAGCTCCGCATGAGTTGGATGAGTTGCGTACTCAGCTCGATGAGTTGCTCATTTGTGGTTTTATTAGACCAAGTTCTTCTCCGTGGGGTGCTCATGTTTTGTTCGTCAAGAAGAAAGATTGATAGATGAGACTTTGCACCGATTATAGGTAATTGAACAAGTTAACTGTAACGCCCCCGGTTTTTCCGTGTTTTGTTTGATCTTTGGCGGGCATTACGATGGCGTATTTCCGGCTCTTTGCCGTTGTAGAGCGTGTTCTTAGCTCTTAGGGTTCCTTGTGTAGCCTGTTTGTAGCCTGTTAGCAAGATTCCCCAGCTAGCCAGTGTCCGTTTGATGACTCGGTTGGGCCTCCTAGGGAATGCTTATGTTTTTTGGCTTCGGGTGGTGATATCCTGGGTTTTGTTCGTCGAATGCTAATTTCGACTTCGCAGTTGTGTTCGTAGCATGGGTTTTTAGCTGCGATGTGAATTTCGTCATTTTCCGAGATGTTTCGGGTCTCGCGTCGTTTTGATATTTAGTGTAAGTAATTAATATGTATTGATTGTTTAGTATTAAAACTGATGCCTATATATAGCCATAGGTTAGAAATTAGGGCTCAGTTCAGTGCTTTTGTTTCATTTTCCCTTTGGAAGGAGCCGCCGCCCGTACGAGAGGAAGAGAACCGCCGGACTACCCTAGCCTTCGGACGCCGATTCCTCGAGATTTAGCGGTCGAAATTCGATTTCGTGAGTGGATCTGAATTACTCTCGCTTGGATCTGCATTCTTTCTATTCCTCAGCTTGGTGCTCTGCGGCTGGATCCAAGAGTGGGGGAAGTCGCCGACAAAGCTTTTCTGGTATTGAGGCAAGTGATGTTCCCTCATCCTTGCCAAAGTTGATCTTTGTCTTCTTCTTGATTAAATTTTATCTCTCTCCTGCTTAGATCTTAGGTGTACGCTAGGGTTCGTTCCCGATCATACCATTGTTAGTGTAGAGAAGTTCCTGTTAAATCTCAGTTTTCCTGAGAGATTGTGTCTTTTATGGACGGATTTGGTTCGGTTCAGATCGAGTAGTTTCTATTGTCGATGGATGATGAATTCTAGAGAGAGGCCTCGTTCTCATTTTGGTGGTTTGCTGGGTCTGGCACCTGTAGCCAGTCGGGGTGTCGACACCTTTGTGTCGACACTGGCCGCAGTGGTGTCGACACTTGGTGTCGACACCAGAAGCGGTAGTGTCGACACTTTGTGTCGACACCGGCCGTAGTGGTGTCGACACTTGGTGTCGACACTAGCAGCGGTAGTGTCGACACTTTGTGTCGACACCGGCCGCAGTGATGTCGACACTTGGTGTCGACACCAGCAGCGGTAGTGTCGACACATTGTGTCGACACCGGCCGCAGTGGTGTCGACACCGGCCGCAGTGGTGTCGACACCGGCAACGGTTGTGTCGACACCTTGTGTCGACACCGGCTTGTCGTGGTGTCGACACATCGTGTCGACACTGGGTGTCGTGCTGGTTTTGGGGTCAGTTAAGGCTCAGGGTTGGTTCGGGTTAGGCGTGCAAGGCCGCGTCGGTTGGACCCGACGTTTTTGCCTTGGATTCGTGTGTTTCTTAGGATTGTCAGTGTGACTTTTCCCTAGGGGGGGTATTGGGTGTTCGGCTAGTTTCTGCATGTCGACTCTTGGGTTGTGGCAGGTGGTGGAGTTTTGGTGGCCTCTGGAGGGGTGGTTTTATGTGGAGAGCTGTGGCCACCGCCTTTTTGCCCCGGTTTGGGTTGGCGTGTGTGGGACCCTAGTGCTGCCACTGTTTGACCCCTCAGCCCTTTTTGAATCTGATTTTGGTTATGTATTCAGATCCATGTTTTGACCACTGCCATTAACCCACGTGTTAGGACTGTTAGTCCCGTTCCTGTTTATGTTTTCTCTTTCTTTTGGCATATATGTGTATGTCTTGTTGCTATTGCAGACTCCTTTTTGGTAGAGCATATTGGTTTTATTGCTCGCACTTGGTGTGCTCCGCTGTGCTTTAGACAGTACTCTTCTCTTACCTTCATCCTCTTTTTTTTTTGCTTATAGCAGTTTGTTGCCGGGTTGGTAAGCCCTTCTTATTTGCTCATAATCTAATGCTATCTTTACTTTTTGATTATTTCTTTGTTGAGGTGTTCCTTTCTTGAATGCCTCAGGTCCACGTTGTGGCCAGTTCAGCGGCTAGTTCTTTTGGAGGGGCTTGTTGGTGGCCTCTTGGGTAGCTGAGATAGCTGATCCCCGTTTTTGTGATGTAGTTCTTTATCTTTCTGTATAGACATACATACTAACCAGTGGATTCGTGTCAGGTTGTTGACGCCCACTGGTGTCTTCTTACGATGCTGGTATGAACTTAAACTGCCTTTTTGCCTATTTGTGGTTGTTTACTTGCTCCTGGGAAGGATTTATGCTAGGTTGCATGTTAGATATTTTAAACCCTAAAAGCATTAGTATATGTACCTCATGCATAACATATTTATAAAACAAAGACACTATTTTTCCTCAGCGTAAAACACTATCTTTCATACATACTATATTCACCTTAGAGTCGTGCATACCATGAGTCGTCCCCCGGGGACACTTATGCTCATTTAGGGTGTCAACTTAATTGAACCAAAGTATTTTCTGCTACGTATAAATATAATTTTAATTGTGGACTAGCTGATCCACCGTGCCGAGGGATACGGCCATTCAACATAACTGATTTTCTTTCATATTTAATCAACGATTTTCCTTAAAATCTAAGGTCTGGAGTTTTTCCTGAGCGTGTGCACTTATCCCCTGCACGACGTGGCATCACGGCACGTGTTTTCTCTTGCTCTGATACGATTTTATCGTTGAGAAAATGCGGGTTGTGACAGTTGGTATCAGAGGGAGGTTGCTTGACAAAAGGTCGGGCAACCTTTCCCTTGTTTGCATTAGTGGTTAGCGTCATACCATACACACACTGATATGTCATCAGCACGTCTTGGCCGAAGCACAAACACTACACTCATGAGCATAAAGAAGTATACAGGGCATATTATGTAATATGGGATGCATAATATGTGTTTGTATATGAATCCACCATAGGAGGCAACATGTGAGGGTTATGTAGTATGTGATGCATAACCTCACCACATGAATGCGGCTAGCACGTTTTCTTTTTTCGTTGCTTGGGAATGTTATGAAGTATGGGATGCATAACATTTTCATGTGTACGCCGCCCATGGCAAGCACTAAGGCCTTTTTAGAATGCATAGCACATCATGCATAACATAACATTTCATAAGCACAACGTGCCAAGCTAGAGATTTGCAAGATGACATATATACACGCATGGTTTTTTAGTCAAAAGGAATACAAATACATGCATTCATGGTTGAGGCACATGAGTTAGTATGAGGGTGGTAAACCATCTTAGGTCAAGCATATCATCATCATGGTAAAAACAACTCCCAGAGCAAGTTTTGCAGTTGAAGTTCATATTTAGGTGTGTTTGTCTGTGCCGGGTAGTTTTGTTCTAGCTGTTGGGCTAGGTTTTGTCTAAAGTTGGTGCGATTATAGGATGGCGAGACGTCCTGCGATGAGATCGACCCCCCAATCCGAGGGTGAGACGTCAGGAGCGCAGAGCGATGCGTTGGTAGAAAGCCTGTGGCAGAGTAATGAGGCGTTATCGAGGCAGGTAGTGGCTATGCAGGCTCAGATTCAGTCCCTTGTAGCAGTGGTGGCGGGACAGACCCCGAGAGCTTAGGACCCCGCTGAGGGGGTAGCTGTTCCTGCCCCTCCTGCTCCTCCCGTGCCTTTAGTTGTGGTGCCCCCGGAGATGACGTTCATATCCCAGTTTTAGCGGCTGAGACCCCCTACTTATGATGGGCAAGCAGATTTCATGATTTTGGATGACTGACTGATTACCATTGAGGAGATGATCTCTTACTCAGGGATTACGGACGATCAGAGAGTGATGCTCGCTACCTACCAGCTCAAGGGCTTAGCAAAGAATTGGTGGCTGAGGGAGAAAGAGAGCTTGGTGGCAGGCTGTGCTGGGGAGTCATTTAAGGTGATGTTGTTAAGTAAGTTCTGCCTTCAGTCAAGCGGGACCGGCTAATGAATGACTTTCTTCATTTAAAGCAAAGAAAACTCACGGTTAGTGAGTATGAGATTGAGTTTAGTAAGTTGAGTTGGTTTGCTCCTGGTCTGGTGAGTGTTGAGGCAGACCGAGTTAAGCGATTTCTGGGTGGACTAAGAAGCGACATTCAGCAGTTAGCGAATGCCTACGGAGCAGTCAGTTATTCCGGTGTGGTTGAAGCTGCCTTGAGGGTTGAGGCCATTGAGAATGCCAAGAATAGAGGCCAGCAGTTGAGGAAGGATAAGCGGAAGTCTGGTGGAGGGAAGAGCCCTCAGGAACCTGATGCTGTCTCGAGAAAGAAGATAAAAGAGGATTGTAGTTTTTGTGGCCGGCCAGGCCACCCCTTTGAGAAGTGTTTCAAAAGGTTGGGAGCGCAGAAGAAGGAACAGGTGCATGCGATTCAGGGTGTTTCCAGGGGAGACTCGGTGTGTGCCTTGTGTGGGAGGAAGGGGCATGAAGTTGCCCGATGCTGGTTAAAGGATAAAGTCTGTTTTCAGTGTGGGCAGAAGGGTCATCTCAAGACAAGGTGCCCATAGCTCCAGCCTGTTCTGCAGCCAGTTCCCCTCCAGGCTCTCCCACCACCTCAGCAAATGGATAAAGGAAAGGGGAAGCTGAGTGTGCTTTCGGCAGACGAAGCGAAGACCTCGACCCAGGTTATCTCAGGTTCGACTCCTCCCTAGTCGTTTCGTTACGTTCTTTTTTTGGTTGTAGATTTCATTTTAGCGCTTGTTGCCTTAGATGCGTGTGCAATTCGTAGGACGATTTAAGGTAAAGAACCGCTGGGCGCGCGTTCTCTTCGATTCCGGCGCTACCCACTCGTTTGTGGCTAGAGCCTTCGTGGAGCGGTTCAGTTTGGGCCTAGATCGTGTTGGTGGTGCCTTCTGCGTTAAGTTCCCCTCCGGTGACTCTGTGGTTATGGACCTGGGTGTCCTCGATTGTCTGATTTTGTTGGGAGATTTTCTAGCCAAGGCAGATCTGAAGGTGATTGACCTGGAGGACTTCGATGTTATTTTGGGCATGGACTGGTGTCAAGGTACGATGCTGTGATCCAGTGCAAGGGTAAGCGCTTGGACTTCGTCAAAGACAACTGTCAGCCAGGGAGCGTTTATGGGTATTCCCTCCAGGAGTCTCCAGTCATTTCTGCGGTGCGTGCTCGGAAGTTGCTTAATTCTGGCTGTTTTGCCTGTGTGGTCTCTCTTGTAGGGACGATTGTTAGTGTGCCCCGTTTGGAAGAGATTCCTGTGGTGTGTGACTTCTCAGACGTATTTCCTGACGATCTTCCCGGTCTTCCACCCGATCGAGATGTCGAGTTTGTGATAGATTTGGAGCCAGGCACGCGTCCTATTGTAAAGGCGTCGTACCGGATGGCCCCGCGAGAGCTGGGAGAGTTGCTAATTCAGCTGGATGAGTTGTTGGCAAAAGGCTTCATAAGGCCGAGTTCTTCGCCTTGGGGTGCACCAGTGCTGTTCGTTAAAAAGAAAGATGGGTCGATGAGGTTATGCATCGTCTATAGAGAGCTAAACAAGGTTACTATTAAGAACAAGTACCCTTTTCCGCGAATCGACGATTTGTTTGATCAACTGCGTGGTAGCTCCGTGTTTTCCAAGATTGATCTTCGATCGGGCTATCACCAGTTGAGGATTCGGGAGTCAGATGTTTCGCGGACGGTGTTCCGCTCTCGTCATGGGCATTTTGAGTTTTTGGTTATGTCATTTGGTTTGACTAATGCGCCCTCAGCTTTTATGGATTTGATGAACAGAGTTTTCAAGGACTTTCTAGATAAGTTTGTAATTGTCTTTATAGATGATTTTTTGGTGTATTCTAAAGATGCGGAGGAGCATGATCGACATTTGTGGCTGGTCTTGGCGACTCTGAGAGACCATAAGCTATACGCCAAGCTGAGCAAATGCGAATTTTGGTTGCCTCAAGTTTCTTTTCTCGGGCACGTGGTTAATAAGGAAGGAATATCGCTGGACCCAGAAAAGATCGCTGCTGTTATGGAATGGGCGAGACCTGTTACTCCCAAAGAGATCAGAAGCTTCTTGGGTTTGGCTGGTTATTATAGAAGATTTGTAGAAGGATTCTTTACCTTGTCCGCGCCGTTGACCAAGTTGACGCAGAAGAATGTAGCCTTCATATGGGATGGCAAGTGTGAGAAGGCTTTTGAGGAACTAAAAAGAAGGCTATGTTCGGCTCCAATTTTGTCTTTGCCTACGGAGGGTGGTGAGTATGATATATATGTGGATGCGTCGCATGTAGGTCTGGGCTGTGTTTTGATGCAGGGCGGGAAGGTGATTGCGTACGGGTCAAGACAGCTAAAGACTCATGAGTGGAATTACCCTACGCATGACCTGGAATTTGCAGCTGTGATCTATGCGTTGAAGTTATGGAGGCATTTGCTATATGGCGCGCAGTGCAAGATTTTCACGGATCATAAGAGTTTGAAGTATGTCTTCACTCAGAAAGAATTGAATCTACGCCAGCGGCGGTGGTTGGAGTACGTGGCCAACTATGATGTTGAAATCCAGTATCATCCGGGCAAGGCAAATGTGGTGGTCGATGCCCTGAGTTGGAAGTCAGGTAAGATTTTAAATCTCTCCGCCGAGCGTCTAGTGGAAGAGTTTCTTTTGATGGACATTTCTGTGGGAAGCTGCGATTCGCAGAGTAGCTTGGCAGTGGCAGAACCTTCGTGGATTGCGCTTACGAGACTGCATCAGAAGGATGATCCCGATCTTCTGCATTTGTATCTTCGAGCTGAAAGAGGTGAATTACCAGATTTCTCTATAGATGGTGCGGGTACCTTGAAGTATCGTGGCAGGTTTTGCATCCCCGCAGTTGGAGATATCCGGGATATGGTGTGCAGAGAAGCCCATGGATCTAGTGTTGCCTACCATCCAAGGTCTACCAAGATGTATCATGATTTAAAGCAGATTGCCTGGTGGTGTGGGATGAAGAAGGAGATAGCCAGATTTGTTTAAGGGTGTTTCACTTGCAGGCCTGTGAAAGCCGACCATGGGAGGCCTGGTGGCAAGCTGACTCCCTTGGAGATTCTGATGTGGAAGTTGGAGAGTATCTCGATGGATTTCATTACAGGCTTACCGAGATCTCCTAAGGGGCATGATTCAGTTTGGGTAATCGTATACAGATTGACGAAGAGTGCTCATTTCGTACCATTTAAGATCGATTATCCGATGAGGAAGATAGCCGAGTTGTATCTGGAAGAGGTTGTCAGATTGCATGGTGTACCCGTAAGTATCATATCAGATCGAGACTCTAGGTTCACGTCTCGTTTTTGGAAGATCCTTCAAGAGGGGTTGGGTACAGATTTGAGATATTCCACGGCTTATCATCCGCAGACCAATGGTCAGACGGAGCGAGTAAATCAGATTGTGTAAGATATGATCCGATGTTATATTCTGGACCACGGAGGAGCGTGGCACGAGCGCTTGCGGCTTATGGGATTCGCATATAACAACAGTTATCAAGAAAGCTTGCAAATGGCTCCTTTTGAAGCTTTGTATGGGAGGCGCTGCAGGACTCCCTTGTTTTGGGCTGAGCTTGGCGAGGGACCTTTGTTGGGTCCAGAAGCGCTCGAGGAGATGGAAACCGCTGTGAAGTTTATTCGGGAAAAGCTTCGGATAGCCCAGGAGAGATATGAGAAGAACGCCAATCGGCGTAGAACGGACTTGGAATTTGTGGTGGGGGACTCAGTGTTCTTAAAGGTCTCCCCGTTGATCGGAGTCAAGCGGTTTGGCAAGAATAGGAAGTTGGACCCGAGGTATGTGGGGCCGTTTCCGATTGTTGAGCGGATTGGGGTATCAGCCTATAGGCTGGTTTTGCCTGCAAATATCCCTGGCGTGCATGATGTCTTTCACGTCAGTCAGCTGCGGAAATGTGTGATAGATGGCAGGCAGGTTTTGGATTATGTGCCTCTGTTGGAGCCGAATCTTTCTTTTGTGGAGGTGCCTGTCCGTATTTTGGATTCTCAAGTTCGTGCATTGCGGAAGAAGACTATTCCTATGGTTAAAGTTTTATGGAGGAATCAGGGTGTGGAAAGTGCGACTTGGGAATTGGAGTCGGCTATGAGGGAGGCTCAACCTCATCTGTTTCCCTGAGCTTGTGCCTGGTATGCTCTGTTTTATTTTTATATAGCCCTTTCCTGGCTCTTTCTCCCTCCTTCTTTATATGAGTGTTGTGAGTGAAGTTTCGAGGCGAAACTTCCTTTTAGGGGGAGTGGCTGTAACGCCCCCGATTTTTCCGTGTTTTGTTTGATCTTTGGCGGGCGTTACGATGGCATATTTCCGGCTCTTTGCCATTGTAGAGCGTGGTCTTAGCTCTTAGGGTTCCTTGTGTAGCCTGTTTGTAGCCTGTTAGCAAGATTCCCCAGCTAGCCGGGGTCCGTTTGATGACTCGGTTGGGCCTATTAGGGAATGCTTGTGTTTTTGGCTTCGGGTGGTGATATCCCGGGTTTTGTTCGTCGAATGCTAATTTCGACTTCGCAGTTGTGTTCGTAGCGTGGGTTTTTAGCTGCGATGCGAATTTCGTCATTTTCCGAGATGTTTCGGGTCTCGCGTCGTTTTGATATTGAGTGTAAGTAATTAATATGTATTGATTGTTTAGTATTAAAACTGATGCCTATATATAGCCTTAGGTTAGAAATTTGGGCTCGGTTCAGTGCTTTTGTTTCATTTTCCCTTTGGAAGGAGCCGCCGCCTGTACGAGAGGAAGAGAACCGCCGGACTACCCTAGCCTTTGGACGCCGATTCCTGGAGATTTAGCGGGCGAAATTCGATTTCTTGAGTGGATCTGGATTGCTCTCTCCTGGATGTGCATTCTTTCTATTCCTCGGCTTGGTGCTCTGCGGCTGGATCCGAGAGTGGGGGAAGTCGCCGACCAAGCTTTTCTGGTATTGAGGCAAGTGATGTTCCCTCATCCTTGCCAAAGTTGATCTTTGTCTTCTTCTTGATTAAATTTTATCTCTCTCCTGCTTAGATCTTAGGTGTACGCTAGGGTTCATTCCCGATCATACCGTGGTTAGTGTAGAGAAGTTCCTGTTAAATCTCAGTTTTCCTGAGAGATTGTGTCTTTTAGGGACGGATTTGGTTCGGTTCAGGTCGAGTAATTGCTATTGCCGATGGATGATGAATTCTAGAGAGAGGCCTCGTTCTCGTTTTGGTGGTTTGCTGGGTCTGGCGCCTGTAGCCAGTCGGGGTGTCGACACCTTTGTGTCGACACCGGCCGCAGTGGTGTCGACACTTGGTGTCGACACAGGCAGCGGTAGTGTCGACACTTTGTGTCGACACCGGCCGTAGTGGTGTCGACACCAGCAGCGGTAGTGTCGACACCTTGTGTCGACACCGGCCGCAGTGGTGTCGACACTAGCAGCGGTAGTGTCGACACCTTGTGTCTACACCGGCCGCAGTGGTGTCGACACTTGGTGTCGACACCGGCAGCAGTTGTGTCGACACCTTGTGTCGACATCGGCTTGTCGTGGTGTCGACACATCGTGTCGACACTGGGTGTCGTGCTGGTTTTGGGGTCAGTTAAGGCTCGGGGTTGGTTCGGGTTAGGCGTGCAAGGCCGCGTCGGTTGGACCCGATGTTTTCGCCTTGGGTTTGTGTGTTTCTTAGGATTGTTAGTGTGACTTTTCCCTAGGGGGTATTGGTTGTTTGGCTAGTTTCTGCATGCCGACTCTTGGGTTGTGGCAGGTGGTGGAGTTTTGGTGGCCTCTGGAGGGGTGGTTTTATGTGGAGAGTTGTGGCCACCGCCTTTTTGCCCCGGTTTGGGTTGCCGTGTGTGGGACCCTAGTGCTGCCACTATTTGACCCCTTAGCCCTTTTTGGATCTGATTTTGGTTATGTATTCAGATCCATGTTTTGACCACTGCCATTTACCCACGTGTTAGCACTGTTAATCTCGTTACTGTTTATGTTTTCTCTTTCTTTTGGCATATATGTGTATGTCTTGTTGCTGTTGCAGACTCCTTTTTGGTAGAGCATATTGGTTTTATTGCTCGCACTTGGTGTGCTCTGCTGTGCTTTAGACAGTACACTTCTCTTACCTTCATCCTCTTTTTTTTTTGCTTATAGCAGTTTGTTGTCGGTTTGGTAAGCCCTTCTTATTTGCTCATAATATAATACTATCTTTACTTTTTGATTATTTCCTTGCTGAGGTGTTCCTTTCTTGAATGCCTCAGGTCCAGGTTGTGGCCAGTTCAGCGGCTAGTTCTTTTGGAGGGGCTTGTTGGTGTTCTCTTGGGTAGCTGAGATAGCTGATCCCCGTTTTTGTGAGGTAGTTTTTTATCTTTCTGTATAAACATACATACTCACCAGTGGGTTCGTGTCAGGTTGTTTACGCCTACTGGTGGCTTCTTGCGATGCTGGTATGAACTTAAACTACCTTTTTGCCTATTTGTGGTTGTTTACTTACTCCTGGGATGGATTTATGCTAGGTTGCATGTTAGATATTTTAAACTCTAAAAGCATTATTATATGTACCTCATGCATAACATATTTATAAAACAAAGACACTATTTTTCCTCAGCGTAAAACACTATCTTTCATACATACTATATTCACCTTAGAGTCGTGCATACCATGAGTCGTCCCCCGAGGACACTTATGCTCATTTAGGGTGTCAACTTCATTGAACCAAAGTATTTTCTGCTGCGTATAAATAAAATTTTAATTGTGGACTAGCTGATCCACCGTGCCGAGGGATACGGCCATTCAACATAACTGATTTTCTTTCATATTTAATCAACGATTTTCCTTAAAATCTAAGGTCTGGAGTGTTGCCTGAGCGTGTGTAGTTATCCCCTGCACGACGTGGCATCACGGCACATGTTTTCTCTTGCTCTGATACGATTTTATCGTTGAGAAAATGCGGGTTATGACAGTAACCATTACGAATAGATATCCCCTGCCAAGGATTGATGATTTGTTTGACCAATTGCATGGTAGCTCGGTATTCTCGAAGATCGATCTTCGTTCAGGCTACCACCAGTTGAGGATTCGTGAGGCAGATGTTCCTCGAACCGCTTTCCGTTCACGGCATGGACATTATGAGTTTTTGGTGATGTATTTTGGTTTAACCAATGCACCCTCTGCTTTCATGGATTTGATGAATCGGGTGTTTAAGGATTTCTTGGACCGATTTGTTATTGTGTTCATAGATGATGTCTTGGTGTATTCTCGCAATGTTGAGGAGCATACTCAACATTTGCGTCTGGTTTTGTCGACACTAAGGGAGCATAAGTTATATGCAAAGTTGAGCAAGTGTGAGTTTTGGTTACCTCATGTGTCCTTTTTGGGTCATGTGGTAAGCAAGGACGGTATTTCTGTAGACCCGACTAAGACTTCTGCGGTAATGGGATGGGAGAGACCTTCTACACCGAAGGAGATTAGGAGTTTCTTAGGCCTAGCCGGCTATTATAGAAGATTCGTGGAAGGATTTTCGGTGTTGTCTGCTCCTCTAACTAGACTTACTCAGAAATATACTACTTTCATTTGGAGTGATAAATATGAAGAGGCTTTCCAAGAGCTCAAGAAGAGATTATGTACTGCTCCGATTTTAACCTTACCTACTGAAGGAGTTGAGTATGTTGTGTATGTTGATGCGTCACACGTCGGGTTTGGTTGTGTTTTAATGCAAGATGGTAAGGCGATCGCGTATGGATCAAGACAACTTATGATCCACGAGAGGAACTATCTCACGCATGATTTGGATTTTGCTGCTGTAATTTATGCGCTGATTCTTTGGAGACACTTATTATATGGCGCGATGTGCAAGATCTATACTGACCATAAGAGTTTGAAGTACGTCTTCACTCAGAAGGAACTAAATCTGCGCCAGCGTCGGTGGTTAGAATATGTGGCGGATTATGAAGTGGAAATTCATTATCATCCAGGAAAGGCTATGTAGTAGCTGATGCCTTGAGTAGAAAGACCGCTAAGATTTTTAATCTGTCGGTGCAGTCCTTGATAGAAGAATCTTTGTTGATGGATATTGAGGTTGGGAGTAGTACTGTGCCTGCTAGTCTAGAAGCAGAAGAACCCTCTTGGGTTTCCCTTAGTCGAGCACATCAGAAGGATGATCCTGATTTGTTGCACCTCCGGAATAGAACTATGAAGGGAGAGCTACCTGATTTCTCTGTGGACGAGTTGGACATCTTGAAGTATCGGGGTAGATTTTGCATCCCCGCCTTTGGCGATATTCGAGCTAAGATCTGTGCTGAAGATCATGGTTCCAGCATAGCCTACCACCCTGGTTCCACCAAGATGTATAAAGATCTAAAGCAAATTGTTTGGTGGTCAGGGATGAAGAATGACATCGCAAGGTTTGTATCAGAATATTATACGTGTCAGCGTGTTAAGGCTGATCACAGAAGGCCTGGTGGTAAATTGACACCACTTGATATTCCAAGTTGGAAATGGGAGAGTATTTCAATGGATTTCATCACCGTTCTACCAAAATCTCCCCGTGGGCACGACTCTGTTTGGGTGATAGTCGACAGATTGACAAAGTGTGCTCACTTTGTTCCATTTAAGATTGGGTACTCGATGAAGAAGATAGCTGAGTTATATCTTGAAGAGGTCATCAGGTTACACGGTGTGCCTATTAGCATCGTATCAGATCGGGACTCTAGATTTACGTCTCGCTTTTGGAAGAGTTTACAGGAGGGTTTGGGTACTGATTTAAGGTATTCCACCGTTTATCATCCGCAGACTAATGGTCAGATGGAAAGGGTAAATCAGATCGTAGAAGATATGATCAGATGTTATATTTTGGATCATGGTGGTGCTTGGGATGAGCGTCTCAGACTCATGGAGTTTGCTTACAATAATAGTTATCAAGAAGGTCTGCAGATGGCTCCGTTTGAGGCCTTATATGGGAGGCGTTGTAGAACTCCATTATTTTGGGCTGAAGTTGGTGAGAGACCATTGTTAGGTATGGAAGCTCTTGAAGAGATGAATTGTGTCGTGACCCATATTCGGGAAAAGCTTCGTATGGCTCAAGAGCACTATGAGAAGTATGCTAATCTTTGAAGGGTCGATCTGGAATTTGCGGTTGGAGACTTGGTTTTTCTGAAGGTTTCTCCGATTCTGGTGTTAAAAGATTTGGTAGGAACCACAAGTTAGACCCGTAGTATGTGGGAGCTTTCCAGATTCTTGAGCGCACCGGAGTGTCAGCTTATAGGTTGGAATTGCCTGCGACCTCCCCTGGTGTCCATGATGTGTTCTATGTGAGCCAGTTGCGGAAGTGTGTTCATAGTGATCGTCAAGTCCTCGACTCGATACCCCAGATTCAACCCAACCTTACTTATGTGGAAGAACCTATTCATGTTCTGGATTTTCAAGAGCATGTGTTGCGGAGAAAGACCATCCCTATGGTCAAGATACTTTGGAGAAATCAAGACGTCGAGAGCGCGACGTGGGAATTGGAATCAGCCATGAGAGAATCTCATCTGCACCTCTTCTCTTAATTTCGGGTATGTTGCTATGTTTTCAGTTATGCATGGTTTTATCAAGTTTGGTTTGGTTTTGGAGTTGTGATAAGTTTCGGGACGAAACTTCTTTTTAGGGGGAGTGACTGTAATGCCCCAGATTTTTCGATGATTTGATTTATTTGTGCAACGTCAGATTTATGACGTCATGGCGTTACTTTTAACGTCGAGTGTTGGATTTGAGTAGTTTTGGACGTGCTCGTCCAGTTTCGTCGCAACCCGAGCATTATTGGAGTCTCGGCGCGCGATCGAAGTTTTGGGTTTTGTTTTTGTGCGCCGCATGTTTTGGTAGTTAATATCTCGAGAATTGCTCGTAGGATTCTGGTTTTGACTTCTCTGTTGTGTCCGTAGCTGCAGTTTTCGCCGTCGGCGTGAGTTTTGTTTGATTCGGCGCGTTTGAACCTTTGATTTGGTCTCATAGTTTCCGGTTCGACTATTTGAACACGTTAATTGCTTAATTTTTGACTGCTTGTGTTGAATTCTCGGGAAGCCCTCCTTTATGTGTGGTTTTTGTTGAACCGAGTTTTTCCGGTTTTTTTCCTGAGCGTCGTGTCGGGTTCGACGATCGTCGAGCGGAGCTCGATGATTGTGTTCCCTTTTTCTGGGCGCTGTTTTGCGTTCGAAGATCGTCGAGCGGAGCTTAACGATTGTCATTTTTCTCTGGACGCTGTGGTGTGTTCGAGGATCGTCGAGCAGAGCTCGACGATTGTCATTGTCTCTGGGCGCTGTGTTGAGGTCGACAATCGCGACGATTGTCACTTTTCCTGAGCGTTGTGTTGAGGTTGACGATCGTCGAGCTCGACGATTGTCGTGCTGAGCTCGACGAATCATCGAGCGGAGCTTGCTGTAGGTCTAGCGGATCTTCGTGTTGACTTCGACGATTTTCAATTAGAGTTCGACGATTTTCGAATAGTTTTCGTCGAGTGGATCCTCCCATGTACTCCAGTAAGTCCCTTGTACTCGAGTTGTTTTCCCATGCTGATAGTCATGTAAATTGATTTGTGCTCGACTAAACCCAGTGTCGTGCTCGTGTAATTCCCATATACACGAGTACTCCTTCTCTGTTACTCGAGTAGATGTAATGAACTACACGGGTATGTTTCTGTTACTCGAGTAGTGGTGATGAACTACTCGGGTATGTCTCTGTTACTTGAGTAGTGGTGATGAACTACTCGAGTAGGTTTCTGTTACTCGAGTAGTTGTGATGAGCTACTCAAGTAGGCCTCCTGTCACTCGAGTAGTAGTATTGAACTACTCGAGTAGGTCTTTTGTACTCGTGAGGTTGCATTGAACTACACGAGTAGTTTTCTGTTACTCGAGTAGTTGGAATGAACTACTCGAGTAGGTCTCGGTTACTCGAGTGGTCGTAGTGAGCTACACGGGTAGGTCTCCTATTACTCGAGTAACTCTTTCCCTCCTGTCTCGGGAAGCCTGGTTCAGCCAAACCCGGTTTAATTTGTTGTTCGTCCTGTTTTCACCTTTGGTATAAATACCTTCTTCATTTTCCTCTCCGATCTTTTTTTCCTCCCGAACCAGAGCGGCGTGAGCGAGATAGAAGGGGTCTGTCCTTGTTCCTTCCGGTGGCTGTTGACGGTGCTCCGGTGCTCGGAATTTCAAATCGATCGTTGATCTAGAAAGCTCTCGACGAGAGCTTTGCCCTCGTGGTAATTTCTTCCCCGTTTCTTGAGATTTTCTCGCAAGGGTTTTTTGGCCTTAATCCCCTTTTCGACCCTTTTTGTCTAGATTTCAACTCCTCCCGCAGTCTTTTGCCCCGATCTTCGACGTGGAGCGATTCTGAGGACTTTTCTGGTAAAACCAAGGGAAGTGGTGGTTTTCCCCTCGTTTCTCTTTGTCCGATCTGATGGTAATGACTATACTTTCATGTTCCTTAAATTTTCTGTGCTTATTCTTCCTAATCATTGTTATGTTTAATCGTGTCAACAATCCTTTGTTGTTGTAAGGTGTTGTCTTGGAAAGCCCGATTTTGTCTGGTTTTGGGTAAATTGATCTGGTATGTTTTAATGATGGCGGTGCATGTTTTAGGTTTCGTTATTTAGCGCGTTAGAATTTATCAAGGACTGTAAATTGCTCCTAGAGGTTGATCAACCGCGTCTTGAGTTCAGTAATGTCAAGTAGAATCTGTCGAGCCAAATCTCGAGGTATTTGTGTTGTGGTTTCTTCGGGTTTCTTGAATGCAAGAGTTAGTGGACGATTCCACCTCCACGGTGTTTGTTACCTTCATTAGTGCCCTTTGGAAGTCTACCTGGTTTTTGGATGTCTGCGGTGTATGGTGGAGAGTATGATACTCCCTCGCAGTTAGACGGATTATATATCCGTGTGTTTTTGGGTGGTGTGTCCAAGAGTGACCACTACGCCTGTGTTTTTGGGTGGTGTGTCCAAGAGTGACCACTTCTCCTGTGTTTTTGGGTGGTGTGTCCAAGAGTGACCACTTCACCGTGTTTTTGGGTAGAGTCGACGACAGGTGCCTAATGAAGGTTTTGTTTTTTTTCCTTCAATCAAGGTTTTGTATTTTTCTTTCTGGAGAAATATTTATGTAGTCACCTTATAGCCTTGTACGTCTGGTGTACTCTTGTGGAACGTGATAAATCACGTAGGAGTTCTTTTCCTGTTGATGCCCTATTTCTTTTGTACTTTACTTCAGTACTTTTGGTCTTGGGTTGGTACCCCTGTTGACACTTTGTTTATTTTGGTTTATTACTTTTCCTGCCACTACTTGTACCTTCTTGCTGAGGTGTTTTGTTTTTGGAATGCCTCAGGTTCAGAGCGGTAGCTGTTAGCAGTGCTGGTGTTGGGTTTCTGGCGGCAGTGTTGGCCGTGGTTGTTGCCACGTCATAGCGAGGTAGATTGTTGTTGGTTTAGTTTTACTAGTTCAGACATACTTTTGTTCGTGGGTTCGTGTCAGCTTGTTGGCGCCCACTGATTTGTTAGTTGTTCAATACTTGCTAGTTGCTCATTTATTTAAATGTGGATGTGGATTACTTGCTCTCTGGGAGGATTTATGTTATAAATGCATGTTAGGTAGTTTCAACTATAAAATCTACTACTATTACTATATACATTGCATAATTAGAAACTCTAACTTGTTATTTTTAGCGACCGTAAAAACTATCTTTCCTATTATAATAAATTTAGAGTCTTGCATAGCATGTATTGATGCGCGGAAACGTCGTGGGGCACCAGCCAGCTAACACGGAGGGGGTGTTCGGTCTCACAAGCTAGGAGAGGAGGAGAGGAGGGAAGGAAGGAAGCCTTTGAGTGCTCGAGAGTGGAGAAAACGGCTTGTCAAAGAGGGTTGCGGGGATAGAGGAGAGGAGAAGCTTGATCAACAGAGCGGGTTGATCAAGAGAGGAAAAGGAGGTTGATCAGGAGTTGTCGAGCAGACGGCTAATGTGACTGTTGTGCTTGCAGGTTGGTTGCCGAGAAGAGCTGAGCGGAGCAGAGAAGAAGCTTGCTGAGCAGAGGAGCAAGACTTGCTGAGCAGAGGAGCAAGGCTTGCTGGCCAGAGAGGAGAAGAGGGGGCCGCTAGCAGCGGCAACAACACACTTCGCCCGCCGCGGCCTAAATGCCACTCTTGTGACGGGCTTTCCTTTGATTAATAGCGAGAGATTACAAGCTTACAAGTACACCTTTACAATAAATCACTAAAGGGGTACAAAGAGAAGCTGGCGGCTAAGAGATAAGAAAATGCCAGAAAGCAGAGAAGAGAAGCTGCCAGAGACTAAGTAAAAGAGTCTGCCAGCTGCTGGAGGACTGGAAAACTGAGTTTGCAGAGTCTACTAGCAAGCTGCTGAAGAGCTGTGGAGGACTGCGCGGATAGGAAATCTAAGTCCGCAGAGTCTGCTGCAAGGCTGATGACGGACTGGAAAACGGAGTCCGCAGGAGCTGCTGGCAAGACTCGTTTCCACCTTCTGGATCTACGGAGCGATGCCGAATGAGAGGCACCAGGGGCTATTTATAGGCCCAGGGAAGTTCTTCTAGAAGCGGGGCCCAGTGACGTCAGCATGATGACCTGCGCGGACTCCGCGGACTGGAAATTTGCGTCCGCCACCTTGACCGATGAACCAATCAGGAGACCCTGGAGAGAACGGCCACCCCCTTGCGGGCGACCGGGGCGGACTCCGGGAGGAGTCCGCCCGGCAGGCCGGAGGCCGCCCCCTAGCGGGCGGCCTGGGTGGACTCCAGGGGGAGTCCGCCCGGCATGCTGGAGGCCGCCCCCTACCGGGCGGTCTGGGCTGACTCCAGGGGAAGTCCGCCCGGCAGGCCGAAGGCCGCCCCCTAGCGGGCGGCCTGGGCGGACTCCAGGGGGAATCCGCCCGGCTGGCCGGGGCCGCCCCCTAGCGGGCGGCCTGGGCGGACTAAGGGAGGAGTCCGCCCGGCGGAAGCCGGGGCCGCCCCCTATCGGGCGGCCTGGGCAGACTCTGGGAGGAGTCCGCCCGGCGGAAGCCGGGGCCGCCCCCTAGCAGGCGGCCTGGGTGGACTCCGGGAGGAGTACGCCCGGCGGAAGCCGGTGCCGCCCCCTAGCGGGTGGCCTGGGCGGACTCCGGGAGGAGTCCGCCCGGCGGAAGCCGGGGCCGCCCCCTAGCGGGCGGCAGACTCCGGGAGGAGTCCGCCCAGCGGAAGCCTGGGCCGCCCCCTAGCGGGCGGCCTGGGCGGATGCCGGGCGGGAGGAGTCCGCCCGGCGGAAGCCGGGGCCTCCCCCTAGCGGGCGGCCTGGGCGGACTCCGGGAGGAGTCCGCCCGGCAGAAGCCGGGGCCGCCCCCTAGCGGGCGGCCTGGGCGGACTCTGGGAGGAGTCCTCCCGGTGGAAACTGGGGCCGCCCCCTAGCGGGCGGCCTTGGAGGACTCCGGGAGGAGTCCGCCCGGCAGAAGCCGGGGCCGCCCCCTAGCGGGCGGCCTGGGCAGACTCCGGGAGTAGTTCGCCCGGCTGGCGGGCAGAGGCCGCCCCGGGTGGGCTGCCTCGGCGGACGGCGGCAGGATGCCGCCGCCCCTCGGGCAGCAGGGAGCCCCCCCCCCCCCTGGTGAGCGGCCTCGGCGGACGGTGGCTGGAGACCGCCGCCCCTTGGGCGAACAAGGAGGCGGCTCATGGTGGTGCTGTTGGCGGACTCCTGCAAGGAAAAGCACTGCACGATGAGCGGACCTAACCGCATGTCCCGCGAGGGTGAGCCATGGGAATATCCCACCATCCCGCAGGGCACGCGGTTGCTAGGAGACCTAGGCGGATAGGGAAAATTGTCCGCCTACGCTGGGGCTCGTCGCGATCGAAAGGGAGAATCCAAGGGTCGCGACTAGCCAGCTGGCCACCTTGGAAAGGATCGCCGATTTCTGGGTTAACATAATCCCCGCACTTTTTCAAGTTCCGAAAAGAACTTCGAAAAAGTTGTAGACCCACGAAAATCGTGATCCACCCCAACGGAAGAAGAGAAGGGGCAAGGAGAGGCAGAACCTGAAGACTCTCCTTAGAAGCTTGGTGCTTCCTGTCTATTTTCCTGCAAGAGGAAAGTTAGGGTAAGCATGTATGTGCGGTACATCGAGTGTGTACCTGAATTTGCTTTTGCAAAACGAAGAAGGTGTGTCTTCTGTAAGTGTTCTCCAAACAAAAGTGAGGAAAACAGAAAGGCATAATAACTTGCAAGTACCTGATAGGGGCTTGCAAGCACCTGTTATTCTCTGCAAAAAAAGAGAAGGAAGAAGAGTATACAAGGAGGACAGAAACGTGAGTTGCAAGTACATAGGAGGAACTTGCAAATTTATGGCGGTCTCTGCAAGAGAAGAGTTAGAAGTATGCATAGCGCATGAAAGTAACTTGCAAGTACCTGAATGGAGCTTGCGAGTGTCGGAGATCTCTACAAGAAGAGAGTTAGAGGCAGGTATTGTATACAAAAATAAGCTGCAAGTACCTGGATTAGGCTTGTAGGTGTCTGCTAATCTCTGCAAGGAGAGGAGTTAGAAGCAAATAAGACATGAAAATAACTTGCAAGTACCTGTGAAGGGAAGGCTTGCAAGTGTTAACTGTTGACGAGACAAAGCCGATATGACCAATTGGCAAGAAGCATGCCTGATGAATTTTTATCATGAAGCCCAGATAAATAAATCGAGCGTTAACTGTTGACAGATATGATAGGATTGTAATAGCATGGCTGATAGCGCTTGAGCAAGCAATATATAGAAGATGAGAGCAATAGAGCTTATATAGGTAGAGTGCGAGTCATCATCCGATAGAGCTTTGAACAAGCAATTCATATAGGATGAGCATGAGCAAAGTGATTGCTGGAAATCCTTTTGGTAGGTCGGATTAACTTGTTCACCTGTGAAAGAAGGCAATAGACGAAAAGGGAGGTCTATACTCGGAATGACTAAAGAAGGTTGAATGCTGCCACAGGTGTTCCCCGTGGGCCTTATGCATCACTGGCCTGAGAAAATCATCCCGAGTATGGTCCTGCTCAAAGCGGGCTAACCGCGCATCCTCAAGGAGGGCACAAAAGAGAAAAGCAAGGGAAGGTCCTGAGAAAGACCGCTAGAAGCAAGGAAGATCCTGAGAAGGATCGCTAGAAGCAAAGAAGATCCTGAGAAGGATCGCTAGAAGCACTGCTCTCTTGCCTTGGGCACAAGCATCACTGATCAACGAGACAGGTTGCGCCAAGAGGCCTATATTGTCTGTGTATTGATCAGTGGAGTTGTGAGAACCCGAGAGGCACGGATCGAGGATATCGGAGAGTGCTCGGCCACCACAGTTGAAGTGGTGTCGACACCGGCCGCAGTGGTGTCGACACCGGCAACGGTTGTGTCGACACCTTGTGTCGACACCGGCTTGTCGTGGTGTCGACACATCGTGTCGACACTGGGTGTCGTGCTGGTTTTGGGGTCAGTTAAGGCTCGGGGTTGGTTCTGGATAGGCGTGCAAGGCCGCGTCGGTTGGACCCGACGTTTTTGCCTTGGATTCGTGTGTTTCTTAGGATTGTCAGTGTGACTTTTCCCTAGGGGGGGTATTGGGTGTTCGACTAGTTTCTGCATGCCGACTCTTGGGTTGTGGCAGGTGGTGGAGTTTTGGTGGCCTCTGGAGGGGTGGTTTTATGTGGAGAGCTGTGGCCACCGCCTTTTTGCCCCGGTTTGGGTTGGCGTGTATGGGACCCTAGTGCTGCCACTGTTTGACCCCTCAGCCCTTTTTGAATCTGATTTTGGTTATGTATTCAGATCCATGTTTTGACCACTGCCATTAACCCACGTGTTAGGACTATTAGTCCCGTTCCTGTTTATGTTTTCTCTTTCTTTTGGCATATATGTGTATGTCTTGTTGCTATTGCAGACTCCTTTTTGGTAGAGCATATTGGTTTTATTGCTCGCACTTGGTGTGCTCCGCTGTGCTTTAGACAGTACTCTTCTCTTACCTTCATCCTCTTTTTTTTTGCTTATAGCAGTTTGTTGCCGGGTTGGTAAGCCCTTCTTATTTGCTCATAATCTAATGCTATCTTTACTTTTTGATTATTTCTTTGTTGAGGTGTTCCTTTCTTGAATGCCTCAGGTCCACGTTGTGGCCAGTTCAGCGGCTAGTTCTTTTGGAGGGGCTTGTTGGTGGCCTCTTGGGTAGCTGAGATAGCTGATCCCCGTTTTTGTGATGTAGTTCTTTATCTTTTTGTATAGACATACATACTAACCAGTGGATTCGTGTCAGGTTGTTGACGCCCACTGGTGTCTTCTTACGATGCTGGTATGAACTTAAACTGCCTTTTTGCCTATTTGTGGTTGTTTACTTGCGCCTGGGAAGGATTTATGCTAGGTTGCATGTTAGATATTTTAAACCCTAAAAGCATTAGTATATGTACCTCATGCATAACATATTTATAAAACAAAGACACTATTTTTCCTCAGCGTAAAACACTATCTTTCATACATACTATATTCACCTTAGAGTCGTGCATACCATGAGTCGTCCCCCGGGGACACTTATGCTCATTTAGGGTGTCAACTTAATTGAACCAAAGTATTTTCTGCTACGTATAAATATAATTTTAATTGTGGACTAGCTGATCCACCGTGCCGAGGGATACGGCCATTCAACATAACTGATTTTCTTTCATATTTAATCAACGATTTTCCTTAAAATCTAAGGTCTGGAGTTTTGCCTGAGCGTGTGCACTTATCCCCTGCACGACGTGGCATCACGGCACGTGTTTTCTCTTGCTCTGATACGATTTTATCGTTGAGAAAATGCGGGTTGTGACAGTTGGTATCAGAGGGAGGTTGCTTGACAAAAGGTCGGGCAACCTTTCCCTTGTTTGCATTAGTGGTTAGCGTCATACCATACACACACTGATATGTCATCAGCACGTCTTGGCCGAAGCACAAACACTACACTCATGAGCATAAAGAAGTATACAGGGCATATTATGTAATATGGGATGCATAATATGTGTTTGTATATGAATCCACCATAGGAGGCAACATGTGAGGGTTATGTAGTATGTGATGCATAACCTCACCACATGAATGCGGCTAGCACGTTTTCTTTTTTCGTTGCATGGGAATGTTATGAAGTATGGGATGCATAACATTTTCATGTGTACGCCGCCCATGGCAAGCACTAAGGCCTTTTTAGAATGCATAGCACATCATGCATAACATAACATTTCATAAGCACAACGTGCCAAGCTAGAGATTTGCAAGATGACATATATACACGCATGGTTTTTTAGTCAAAAGGAATACAAATACATGCATTCATGGTTGAGGCACATGAGTTAGTATGAGGGTGGTAAACCATCTTAGGTCAAGCATATCATCATCATGGTAAAAACAACTCCCAGAGCAAGTTTTGCAGTTGAAGTTCATATTTAGGTGTGTTTGTCTGTGCCGGGTAGTTTTGTTCTAGCTGTTGGGCTAGGTTTTGTCTAAAGTTGGTGCGATTATAGGATGGCGAGACGTCCTGCGATGAGATCGACCCCCCAATCCGAGGATGAGACGTCAGGAGTGCAGAGCGATGCGTTGGTAGAAAGCCTGTGGCAGAGTAATGAGGCGTTATTGAGGCAGGTAGTGGCTATGCAGGCTCAGATTCAGTCCCTTGTAGCAGTGGTGGCGGGACAGACCCCGAGAGCTTAGGACCCCGCTGAGGGGGTAGCTGTTCCTGCCCCTCCTGCTCCTCCCGTGCCTTTAGTTGTGGTGCCCCCGGAGATGACGTCCATATCCCAGTTTTAGCGGCTGAGACCCCCTACTTATGATGGGCAAGCAGATTTCATGATTTTGGATGACTGACTGATTACCATTGAGGAGATGATCTCTTACTCAGGGATTACGGACGATCAGAGAGTGATGCTCGCTGCCTACCAGCTCAAGGGCTTAGCAAAGAATTGGTGGCTGAGGGAGAAAGAGAGCTTGGTGGCAGGCTGTACTGGGGAGTCATTTAAGGTGATGTTGTTAAGTAAGTTCTGCCTTCAGTCGAGCGGGACCGGCTAATGAATGACTTTCTTCATTTAAAGCAAAGAAAACTCACGGTTAGTGAGTATGAGATTGAGTTTAGTAAGTTGAGTCGGTTTGCTCCTGGTCTGGTGAGTGTTGAGGCAGACCGAGTTAAGCGATTTCTGGGTGGACTAAGAAGCGACATTCAGCAGTTAGCGAATGCCTACGGAGCAGTCAGTTATTCCGGTGTGGTTGAAGCTGCCTTGAGGGTTGAGGCCATTGAGAATGCCAAGAATAGAGGCCAGCAGTTGAGGAAGGATAAGCGAAAGTCTGGTGGAGGGAAGAGCCCTCAGGAACCTGATGCTGTCTCGAGAAAGAAGATAAAAGAGGATTGTAGTTTTTGTGGCCGGCCAGGCCACCCCTTTGAGAAGTGTTTCAAAAGGTTGGGAGCGCAGAAGAAGGAACAGGTGCATGCGATTCAGGGTGTTTCCAGGGGAGACTCGGTGTGTGCCTTGTGTGGGAGGAAGGGGCATGAAGTTGCCCGATGCTGGTTAAAGGATAAAGTCTGTTTTCAGTGTGGGCAGAAGGGTCATCTCAAGACAAGGTGCCCACAGCTCCAGCCTGTTCTGCAGCCAGTTCCCCTCCAGGCTCTCCCACCACCTCAGCAAATGGATAAAGGAAAGGGGAAGCTGAGTGTGCTTTCGGCAGACGAAGCGAAGACCTCGACCCAGGTTATCTCAGGTTCGACTCCTCCCTAGTCGTTTCGTTACGTTCTTTTTTTGGTTGTAGATTTCATTTTAGCGCTTGTTGCCTTAGATGCGTGTGCAATTCGTAGGACGATTTAAGGTAAAGAACCGCTGGGCGCGCGTTCTCTTCGATTCCGGCGCTACCCACTCGTTTGTGGCTAGAGCCTTCGTGGAGCGGTTCAGTTTGGGCCTAGATCGTGTTGGTGGTGCCTTCTGCGTTATGTTCCCCTTCGGTGACTCTGTGGTTATGGACCTGGGTGTCCTCGATTGTCTGATTTTGTTGGGAGATTTTCTAGCCAAGGCAGATCTGAAGGTGATTGACCTGGAGGACTTCGATGTTATTTTGGGCATGGACTGGTGTCAAGGTACGATGCTGTGATCCAGTGCAAGGGTAAGCGCTTGGACTTCGTCAAAGACAACTGTCAGCCAGGGAGCGTTTATGGGTATTCCCTCCAGGAGTCTCCAGTCATTTCTGCGGTGCGTGCTCGGAAGTTGCTTAATTCTGGCTGTTTTGCCTGTGTGGTCTCTCTTGTAGGGACGATTGTTAGTGTGCCCCGTTTGGAAGAGATTCCTGTGGTGTGTGACTTCTCAGACGTATTTCCTGACGATCTTCCCGGTCTTCCACCCGATCGAGATGTCGAGTTTGTGATAGATTTGGAGCCAGGCACGCGTCCTATTGTAAAGGCGTCGTACCGGATGGCCCCGCGAGAGCTGGGAGAGTTGCGAATTCAGCTGGATGAGTTGTTGGCAAAAGGCTTCATAAGGCCGAGTTCTTCGCCTTGGGGTGCACCAGTGCTGTTCGTTAAAAAGAAAGATGGGTCGATGAGGTTATGCATCGTCTATAGAGAGCTAAACAAGGTTACTATTAAGAACAGGTACCCTTTTCCGCGAATCGACGATTTGTTTGATCAACTGCGTGGTAGCTCCGTGTTTTCCAAGATTGATCTTCGATCGGGCTATCACCAGTTGAGGATTCGGGAGTCAGATGTTTCGCGGACGGCGTTCCGCTCTCGTCATGGGCATTTTGAGTTTTTGGTTATGTCATTTGGTTTGACTAATGCGCCCTCAGCTTTTATGGATTTGATGAACAGAGTTTTCAAGGACTTTCTAGATAAGTTTGTAATTGTCTTTATAGATGATTTTTTGGTGTATTCTAAAGATGCGGAGGAGCATGATCGACATTTGCGGCTGGTCTTGGCGACTCTGAGAGACCATAAGCTATACGCCAAGCTGAGCAAATGCGAATTTTGGTTGCCTCAAGTTTCTTTTCTCGGGCACGTGGTTAATAAGGAAGGAATATCGCTGGACCCAGAAAAGATCGCTGCTGTTATGGAATGGGCGAGACCTGTTACTCCCAAAGAGATCAGAAGCTTCTTTTGTTTGGCCGGTTATTATAGAAGATTTGTAGAAGGATTCTTTACCTTGTCCGCGCCGTTGACCAAGTTGACGCAGAAGAATGTAGCCTTCATATGGGATGGCAAGTGTGAGAAGGCTTTTGAGGAACTAAAAAGAAGGCTATGTTCGGCTCCAATTTTGTCTTTGCCTACGGAGGGTGGTGAGTATGATATATATGTGGATGCGTCGCATGTAGGTCTGGGCTGTGTTTTGATGCAGGGTGGGAAGGTGAATGTGTACGGGTCAAGGCAGCTAAAGACTCATGAGTGGAATTACCCTACGCATGACCTGGAATTTGCAGCTGTGATCTATGCGTTGAAGTTGTGGAGGCATTTGCTATATGGCGCGTAGTGCAAGATTTTCACGGATCATAAGAGTTTGAAGTATGTCTTCACTCAGAAAGAATTGAATCTACGCCAGCGGCGGTGGTTGGAGTACGTGGCCAACTATGATGTTGAAATCCAGTATCATCCGGGCAAGGCAAATGTGGTGGCCGATGCCCTGAGTTGGAAGTCAGGTAAGATTTTAAATCTCTCCGCCGAGCGTCTAGTGGAAGAGTTTCTTTTGATGGACATTTCTGTGGGAAGCTGCGATTCGCAGAGTAGCTTGGCAGTGGCAGAACCTTCGTGGATTGCGCTTACGAGACTGCATCAGAAGGATGATCCCGATCTTCTGCATTTGTATCTTCGAGCTGAAAGAGGTGAATTACCAGATTTCTCTATAGATGGTGCGGGTACCTTGAAGTATCGTGGCAGGTTTTGCATCCCCGCAGTTGGAGATATCCGGGATATGGTGTGCAGAGAAGCCCACGGATCTAGTGTTGCCTACCATCCAAGGTCTACCAAGATGTATCATGATTTAAAGCAGATTGCCTGGTGGTGTGGGATGAAGAAGGAGATAGCCAGATTTGTTTAAGGGTGTTTCACTTGCAGGCCTGTGAAAGCCGACCATGGGAGGCCTGGGGGCAAGCTGACTCCCTTGGAGATTCCGATGTGGAAGTTGGAGAGTATCTCGATGGATTTCATTACAGGATTACCGAGATCTCCTAAGGGGCATGATTCAGTTTGGGTAATCGTATACAGATTGACGAAGAGTGCTCATTTCGTACCATTTAAGATCGATTATCCGATGAGGAAGATAGCCGAGTTGTATCTGGAAGAGGTTGTCAGATTGCATGGTGTACCCGTAAGTATCATATCAGATCGAGACTCTAGGTTCACGTCTCGTTTTTGGAAGATCCTTCAAGAGGGGTTGGGTACAGATTTGAGATATTCCACGGCTTATCATCCGCAGACCAATGGTCAGACGGAGCGAGTAAATCAGATTGTGTAAGATATGATCCGATGTTATATTCTGGACCACGGAGGAGCGTGGCACGAGCGCTTGCGGCTTATGGGATTCGCATATAACAACAGTTATCAAGAAAGCTTGCAAATGGCTCCTTTTGAAGCTTTGTATGGGAGGCGCTGCAGGACTCCCTTGTTTTGGGCTGAGCTTGGCGAGGGACCTTTGTTGGGTCTAGAAGCGCTCGAGGAGATGGAAACCGCTGTGAAGTTTATTCGGGAAAAGCTTCGGATAGCCCAGGAGAGATATGAGAAGAACGCCAATCGGCGTAGAACGGACTTGGAATTTGTGGTGGGGGACTCAGTGTTCTTAAAGGTCTCCCCGTTGATCGGAGTCAAGCGGTTTGGCAAGAATAGGAAGTTGGACCCGAGGTATGTGGGGCCGTTTCCGATTGTTGAGCGGATTGGGGTATCAGCCTATAGGCTGGTTTTGCCTGCAAATATCCCTGGCGTGCATGATGTCTTTCACGTCAGTCAGCTGCGGAAATGTGTGATAGATGGCAGGCAGGTTTTGGATTATGTGCCTCTGTTGGAGCCGAATCTTTCTTTTGTGGAGGTGCCTGTGCGTATTTTGGATTCTCAAGTTCGTGCATCGTCGAGCGGAGCTCGACGATTGTCATTGTCTCTGGGCGCTGTGTTGAGGTCGACAATCGCGACGATTGTCACTTTTCCTGAGCGTTGTGTTGAGGTCGACGATCGTCGAGCTCGACGATTGTCGTGCTGAGCTCGACGAATCATCGAGCGGAGCTTGCTGTAGGTCTAGCGGATCTTCGTGTTGACTTCGACGATTTTCAATTAGAGTTCGACGATTTTCGAATAGTTTTCGTCGAGTGGATCCTCCCATGTACTCGAGTAAGTCCCTTGTACTCGAGTTGTTTTCCCATGCTGATAGTCATGTAAATTGATTTGTGCTCGACTAAACCCAGTGTCGTGCTCGTGTAATTCACATATACACGAGTACTCCTTCTCTGTTACTCGAGTAGATGTAATGAACTACACGGGTATGTTTCTGTTACTCGAGTAGTGGTGATGAACTACTCGGGTATGTCTCTGTTACTTGAGTAGTGGTGATGAACTACTCGAGTAGGTTTCTGTTACTCGAGTAGTTGTGATGAGCTACTCAAGTAGGCCTCCTGTCACTCGAGTAGTAGTATTGAACTACTCGAGTAGGTCTTTTGTACTCGTGAGGTTGCATTGAACTACACGAGTAGTTTTCTGTTACTCGAGTAGTTGGAATGAACTACTCGAGTAGGTCTCGGTTACTCGAGTGGTCGTAGTGAGCTACACGGGTAGGTCTCCTATTACTCGAGTAACTCTTTCCCTCCTGTCTCGGGAAGCCTGGTTCAGCCAAACCCAGTTTAATTTGTTGTTCGTCCTGTTTTCACCTTTGGTATAAATACCTTCTTCATTTTCCTCTCCGATCTTTTTTTCCTCCCGAACCAGAGCGGCGTGAGCGAGATAGAAGGGGTCTGTCCTTGTTCCTTCCGGTGGCTGTTGACGGTGCTCCGGTGCTCGGAATTTCAAATCGATCGTTGATCTAGAAAGCTCTCGACGAGAGCTTTGCCCTCGTGGTAATTTCTTCCCCGTTTCTTGAGATTTTCTCGCAAGGGTTTTTTGGCCTTAATCCCCTTTTCGACCCTTTTTGTCTAGATTTCAACTCCTCCCGCAGTCTTTTGCCCCGATCTTCGACGTGGAGCGATTCTGAGGACTTTTCTGGTAAAACCAAGGGAAGTGGTGGTTTTCCCCTCGTTTCTCTTTGTCCGATCTGATGGTAATGACTATACTTTCATGTTCCTTAAATTTTCTGTGCTTATTCTTCCTAATCATTGTTATGTTTAATCGTGTCAACAATCCTTTGTTGTTGTAAGGTGTCGTCTTGGAAAGCCTGATTTTGTCTGGTTTTGGGTAAATTGATCTGGTATGTTTTAATGATGGCGGTGCATGTTTTAGGTTTCGTTATTTAGCGCGTTAGAATTTATCAAGGACTGTAAATTGCTCCTAGAGGTTGATCAACCGCGTCTTGAGTTCAGTAATGTCAAGTAGAATCTGTCGAGCCAAATCTCGAGGTATTTGTGTTGTGGTTTCTTCGGGTTTCTTTAATGCAAGAGTTAGTGGATGATTCCACCTCCACGGTGTTTGTTACCTTCATTAGTGCCCTTTGGAAGTCTACCTGGTTTTTGGATGTCTGCAGTGTATGGTGGAGAGTATGATACTCCCTCGCAGTTAGACGGATTATATATCCGTGTGTTTTTGGGTGGTGTGTCCAAGAGTGACCACTACGCCTGTGTTTTTGGGTGGTGTGTCCAAGAGTGACCACTTCTCCTGTGTTTTTGGGTGGTGTGTCCAAGAGTGACCACTTCACCGTGTTTTTGGGTAGAGTCGACGACAGGTGCCTAATGAAGGTTTTGTTTTTTTTCCTTCAATCAAGGTTTTGTATTTTTCTTTCTGGAGAAATATTTATGTAGTCACCTTATAGCCTTGTACGTCTGGTGTACTCTTGTGGAACGTGATAAATCACGTAGGAGTTCTTTTCCTGTTGATGCCCTATTTCTTTTGTACTTTACTTCAGTACTTTTGGTCTTGGGTTGGTACCCCTGTTGACACTTTGTTTATTTTGGTTTATTACTTTTCCTGCCACTACTTGTACCTTCTTGCTGAGGTGTTTTGTTTTTGGAATGCCTCAGGTTCAGAGCGGTAGCTGTTAGCAGTGCTGGTGTTGGGTTTCTGGCGGCAGTGTTGGCCGTGGTTGTTGCCTCGTCATAGCGAGGTAGATTGTTGTTGGTTTAGTTTTACTAGTTCAGACATACTTTTGTTCGTGGGTTCATGTCAGCTTGTTGGCGCCCACTGATTTGTTAGTTGTTCAATACTTGCTAGTTGATCATTTATTTAAATATGGATGTGGATTACTTGCTCTCTGGGAGGATTTATGCTATAAATGCATGTTAGGTAGTTTCAACTATAAAATCTACTACTATTACTATATACATTGCATAATTAGAAACTCTAACTTGTTATTTTTAGCGACCGTAAAAACTATCTTTCCTATTATAATAAATTTAGAGTCTTGCATAGCATGTATTGATGCGCGGAAACGTCGCGGGGCACCAGCCAGCTAACACGGAGGGGGTGTTCGGTCTCACAAGCTAGGAGAGGAGGAGAGGAGGGAAGGAAGGAAGCCTCTGAGTGCTCGAGAGTGGAGCAAACGGCTTGTCAAAGAGGGTTGCGGGGATAGAGGAGAGGAGAAGCTTGATCAACAGAGCGGGTTGATCAAGAGAGGAAAAGGAGGTTGATCAGGAGTTGTCGAGCAGACGGCTAATGTGACGGTTGTGCTTGCAGGTTGGTTGCCAAGAAGAGCTGAGCGGAGCAGAGAAGAAGCTTGCTGAGCAGAGGAGCAAGACTTGCTGAGCAGAGGAGCAAGGCTTGCTGGCCAGAGAGGAGAAGAGGGGGCCGCTAGCAGCGGTAACAACACACTTCGCCCGCCGCGGCCTAAATGCCACTCTTGTGACGGGCTTTCCTTTGATTAATAGCGAGAGATTACAAGCTTACAAGTACACCTTTACAATAAATCACTAAAGGGCTACAAAGAGAAGCTGGCGGCTAAGAGATAAGAAAATGCCAGAAAGCAGAGAAGAGAAGCTGCCAGAGACTAAGTAAAAGAGTCTGCCAGCTGCTGGAGGACTGGAAAACTGAGTTTGCAGAGTCTACTAGCAAGCTGCTGAAGAGCTGTGGAGGACTGCGCGGATAGGAAATCTAAGTCCGCAGAGTCTGCTGCAAGGCTGATGACGGACTGGAAAACGGAGTCCGCAGGAGCTGCTGGCAAGACTCGTTTCCACCTTCTGGATCTACGGAGCGATGCCGAATGAGAGGCACCAGGGGCTATTTATAGGCCCAGGGAAGTTCTTCTAGAAGCGGGGCCCAGTGACGTCAGCATGATGACCTGCGCGGACTCCGCGGACTGGAAATTTGCGTCCGCCACCTTGACCGATGAACCAATCAGGAGACCATGGAGAGAACGGCCACCCCCTTGCGGGCGACCAGGGCGGACTCCGGGAGGAGTCCGCCCGGCAGGCCGGAGGACGCCCCCTAGCGGGCGGCCTGGGCGGACTCCAGGGGGAGTCCGCCCGGCATGCTGGAGGCCGCCCCCTACCGGGCGGTCTGGGCTGACTCCAGGGGAAGTCCGCCCGGCAGGCCGGAGGCCGCCCCCTAGCGGGCGGCCTGGGCGGACTCCAGGGGGAATCCGCCTGGCTGGCCGGGGCCGCCCCCTAGCGGGCGGCCTGGGCGGACTAAGGGAGGAGTCCGCCCGGCGGAAGCTGGGGCCGCCCCTATCGGGCGGCCTGGGCAGACTCCGGGAGGAGTCCGCCCGGCGGAAGCCGGGGCCGCCCCCTAGCAGGCGGCCTGGGTGGACTCCGGGAGGAGTACGCCCGGCGGAAGCCGGTGCCGCCCCCTAGCGGGCGGCCTGGGCGGACTCCGGGAGGAGTCCGCCCGGCGGAAGCCGGGGCCGCCCCCTAGCGGGCGGCGGACTCCGGGAGGAGTCCGCCCAGCGGAAGCCTGGGCCGCCCCCTAGCGGGCGGCCTGGGCGGATGCCGGGAGGGAGGAGTCCGCCCGGCGGAAGCCGGGGCCTCCCCCTAGCGGGCGGCCTGGGCGGACTCCGGGAGGAGTCCGCCCGGCAGAAGCCGGGGCCGCCCCCTAGCGGGCGGCCTGGGCGGACTCTGGGAGGAGTCCTCCCGGTGGAAACTGGGGCCGCCCCCTAGCGGGCGGCCTTGGAGGACTCCGGGAGGAGTCCGCCCGGCAGAAGCCGGGGCCGCCCCCTAGCGGGCGGCCTGGGCAGACTCCGGGAGTAGTTCGCCCGGCTGGCGGGCAGAGGCCGCCCCGGGTGGGCTGCCTTGGCGGACGGCGGCAGGATGCCGCCGCCCCTCGGGCAGCAGGGAGCCCCCCCCCCCCCCCCCCCCCCCGGTGAGCGGCCTCGGCGGACGGTGGCTGGAGACCGCCGCCCCTTGGGCGAACAAGGAGGCGGCTCATGGTGGTGCTGTTGGCGGACTCCTGCAAGGAAAAGCACTGCACGATTAGCGGACCTAACCGCATGTCCCGCGAGGGTGAGCCATGGGAATATCCCACCGTCCCGCAGGGCACGCGGTTGCTAGGAGACCTAGGAGGATAGGGAAAACTGTCCGCCTACGCTGGGGCTCATCGCGATCGAAAGGGAGAATCCAAGGGTCGCGACTAGCCAGCTGGCCACCTTGGAAAGGATCGCCGATTTCTGGGTTAACATAATCCCCGCACTTTTTCAAGTTCCGAAAAGAACTTCGAAAAAGTTGTAGACCCACGAAAATCGTGATCCACCCCAACGGAAGAAGAGAAGGGGCAAGGAGAGGCAGAACCTGAAGACTCTCCTTAGAAGCTTGGTGCTTCCTGTCTATTTTCCTGCAAGAGGAAAATTAGGGTAAGCATGTATGTGCGGTACATCGAGTGTGTACCTGAATTTGCTTTTGCAAAACGAAGAAGGTGTGTCTTCTATAAGTGTTCTCCAAACAAAAGTGAGGAAAACAGAAAGGCATAATAACTTGTAAGTACCTGATAGGGGCTTGCAAGCACCTGTTATTCTCTGCAAAAAAAAGAAAAGGAAGAAGAGTATACAAGGAGGACAGAAACGTGAGTTGCAAGTACATAGGAGGAACTTGCAAATTTATGGCGGTCTCTGCAAGAGAAGAGTTAGAAGTATGCATAGCGCATGAAAGTAACTTGCAAGTACCTGAATGGAGCTTGCGAGTGTCGGAGATCTCTACAAGAAGAGAGTTAGAGGCAGGTATTGTATACAAAAATAAGCTGCAAGTACCTGGATTAGGCTTGTAGGTGTCTGCTAATCTCTGCAAGGAGAGGAGTTAGAAGCAAATAAGACATGAAAATAACTTGCAAGTACCTGTGAAGGGAAGGCTTGCAAGTGTTAACTGTTGACGAGACAAAGCCGATATGACCAATTGGCAAGAAGCATGCCTGATGAATTTTTATCATGAAGCCCAGATAAATAAATCGAGCGTTAACTGTTGACAGATATGATAGGATTGTAATAGCATGGCTGATAGCGCTTGAGCAAGCAATATATAGAAGATGAGAGCAATAGAGCTTATATAGGTAGAGTGCGAGTCATCATCCGATAGAGCTTTGAACAAGCAATTCATATAGGATGAGCATGAGCAAAGTGATTGCTGGAAATCCTTTTGGTAGGTCGGATTAACTTGTTCACCTGTGAAAGAAGGCAATAGACGAAAAGGGAGGTCTATACTCGGAATGACTAAAGAAGGTCGAATGCTGCCACAGGTGTTCCCCGTGGGCCTTATGCATCACTGGCCTGAGAAAATCATCCCGAGTATGGTCCTGCTCAAAGCGGGCTAACCGCGCATCCTCAAGGAGGGCACAAAAGAGAAAAGCAAGGGAAGGTCCTGAGAAAGACCGCTAGAAACAAGGAAGATCCTGAGAAGGATCGCTAGAAGCAAGGAAGATCCTGAGAAGGATCGCTAGAAGCACTGCTCTCTTGCCTTGGGCACAAGCATCACTGATCAACGAGACAGGTTGCGCCAAGAGGCCTATATTGTCTATGTATTGATCAGTGGAGTTGTGAGAACCCGAGAGGCACGGATCGAGGATATCGGAGAGTGCTCGGCCACCACAGTTGAAGGATGATCAAAGAGACAAGGCTACGCTTGATCGACATTGCTTGTCCAGCAAAGATCATCCTAACCGTAATGTATCCTATACGACGCACAACAGAGCTAACACATGGGGCTCCCCTAGCACACACTCTGTGTCAGATGTCGGCTAGGATCCTAAGTCTGAAGCCCATAATTGTAGAGTGAACTGCTCCCACTACACATATGGGTATACTCCCGCCATATGTGGTCGAAGCGGTAGTGCGAGAACAAACTACGGAGGGAACGTTTCAGACTCGGCGATATCTCATTGGCGTACTGATCCCAAAGAGAGAGAAGAATAAGAGGAAGGGGCAACACAAAAAGGGAACTGTGTCAGTACGAGATCCCTGAATAAAAGCTTTGCTGGAAAGCAAGTAAAGAACACTAAGAAGTGTTGTAATGAAAATGTTTGAAAGGGAGAGAGAGTAAGGGTTGAGATAACCCCTGAAGGTTGTAAGGAGCTCTGGATGACTGTGAAGTCCATTGCTAGCATTGAAGCATTCCCAGCACACCCTCGTCATTGGAATAGAAGCATTCGACTTCTTGGTTAACAACGAGGAGAGGAGGCACTGTGACGTGGTTAACTCCCCTTGAGGAGCAAGGAACGTCTACAATTTCTTTGCCCTTTGAGGTTGCTGGACCGGGGTGATCTTCTTTAGGAAGCAAGTCATGCATCTTGCCCTGCCGGAGCATCCTTTGCACAAGCTGGCGGAATGCTCGGCAGTCTTCTGTTCGATGGCCTGACACTTTGTGGAATTCACAATAAGGCTCTGAGTTTCTAGACCTCTGATCGGTCGGCCGATACGGCTTCTTGTAGTTGGCCATGTCTTTCATGATCTGGATTACTTCTTGCACGACGTCGTCGAGATCGGACTCATGCAAGTCATCGTCCTGCTGCTGTTGAACAGCTGCTGTTTGAGAAGGAGCTAGTGGTAGCAATGGATCTTGAGCATCGCGGCTCGGGAAGGAGTATCGCTGGCGATGAAGCCTTCTCTCCTTCCTTGAGTGAGTTGGGAAATGATTGTAAGGAGACCTCGGAGGCTGCTTGCGAAACGGATCATTCTCTGATATGAGCTTGGAGACGAAGCCTGGATTACTCTTCTCGCCTTGGATGTACGAGTTGGCTAGAGCAATCAGCTGTTGGTATGTCCTTGGAGCACGGACATTGGCTTCAAATTTGAGAGGCCCTTAACGAAGACCGTGGATAAGAGCCACTCGGTACATTTCTTGATCCACGATTTCGATGTCCAGAATCTCTCTCTGGAATCGATCAACAAATTGAGACCAAGTTTCATCACTGCGCTGCCTGATCTCAAAGAGAGCTTCGGGACCGCCCTTTCTCTTGGAGGAGGTAGAGAATCTGAGAAGGAACTCTCTACGTAGATCGACGAAGGAAGTGATGGAGTGAGGACGGAGGCCATAGAACCAGTCCCTCACTTGTGCATCAAAGGTTATCACAAGGAGCTTGCACTTGGTTGCATCTAACAGAGTCTTGAGAGCAACGGCCGATTCAAAAGCTTGAAGATGCTTTACTGGATCAGTCTCTCCAGTATAGATTGGCAGTCGAGGCTCTCTGAAGTTTGCTGGAGTAGGTTCAAGGCGAACGCTCTCGGTAAAGGGCGATGGCTCTTCCTGCTCTCCCACAGCATAGGGATTGAAGGAAGCATAGGCTGCAGCTGCAAAAGAAGTAGGAGGGTAGAAAGGAAAAGTTGCTGCGGGAGGAGCAGAGGCAGGAGCTGGGGGGCAGGGATGACTTCCTTGAAAGTTAAGAAATCTTGCAGGACTTCCCCGGGCTGCTTGCCGGAAGAAGTTTTGGCGAGCGGCGAACTCTTCATCTTGAGTTCGCAAAGGAGCAGCAGGACCTTGCGGGACGGTTGGGGTGTAAGGCGGATAGAACAGCGGGAAAGCTTGAGAATAAGCTTGCTTATGCTCCGATGTTTGTGTTAGATTGATTGGAGTAGCTGGAGCAGCTGGAGCAGTTGGAGGATGAGCGTCTAATCGCTGCGTGATTGCAGCAAGGACTTTGTTGATTGCTTGAAACTGTTGAGCATTCTCACGGCGCGACTGCTCAAAGGCTTCCTAGAGAGGATCTTCACTGGGACTTGGAGCAAAGTTCTCGGCTGATTGATCTGACATGGCTAACTGTCGTTGTTCACCGTCTGACCGGATCTGAAGGTCGCGTGTTAACTGTTGATGCGCGGAAACGTCGCGGGGCACCAGCCAGCTAACACGGAGGGGGTGTTCGGTCTCACAAGCTAGGAGAGGAGGAGAGGAGGGAAGGAAGGAAGCGTTTGAGTGCTCTAGAGTGGAGCAAATGGCTTGTCAAAGAGGGTTGCGGGGATAGAGGAGAGGAGAAGCTTGATCAACAGAGCGGGTTAATCAAGAGAGGAAAAGGAGGTTGATCAGTAGCTGTCGAGCAGACGGCTAATGTGACGGTTGTGCTTGCAGGTTGGTTATCGAGAAGAGCTGAGCGGAGCAGAGAAGAAGCTTGCTGAGCAGAGGAGCAAGACTTGCTGAGCAGAGGAGCAAGGCTTGCTGGCAGAGAGGAGAAGAGGGGGCCGCTAGCAGCGGCAACAACACACTTCGCCCGCCGCGGCCTAAATGCCACTCTTGTGACGGGCTTTCCTTTGATTAATAGCGAGAGATTACAAGCTTACAAGTACACCTTTACAACAAATCACTAAAGGGGTACAAAGAGAAGCTGGCGGCTAAGAGAGAAGAAAATGACAGAAAGCAGAGAAGAGAAGCTGCCAGAGACTAAGTAAAAGAGTCTGCCAGCTGCTGGAGGACTGGAAAACTGAGTCTGCAGAGTCTGCTGGCAAGCTGCTGAAGAGCTGTGGAGGACTGCGCGGACAGGAAATCTGAGTCCGCAGAGTCTGCTGCAAGGCTGATGACGGACTGCGCGGACTGGAAAACGGAGTCCGCAGGAGCTGCTGGCAAGACTCGTTTCCACCTTCTGGATCTCCGGAGCGATGCCGAATGAGAGGTACCAGGGGCTATTTATAGGCACAGGGAAGTTCTTCTAGAAGCGGGGCCTAGTGACGTCAGCATGACGACCTGCGCGGACTGGAAATTTGCGTCCGCCACCTTGACCGATGAAGCAATCAGGAGACCCTGGAGAGAACGGCCACCCCCTTGCGGGCAACCTGGGCGGACTCCGGGAGGAGTCCGCCCGGCAGGCTGGAGGCCGCCCCCTAGCGGGCGGCCTGGGCGGACTCCAGGGGGAGTACGCCCCGCAGGCCGGAGGCCGCCCCCTAGCGGGCGGTCTGGGCGGACTCCAGGGGGAGTCCGCCCGGCAGGCTGGAGGCCGCCCCCTAGCGGGCTGCCTGGGCGGACTCCCGGGGGAGTCCGCCCGGCAAGCAGGAGGCCGCCCCCTAGCGGGCGGCCTGGGCAGACTCCAGGGGGAGTCCGCCTGGCTGGCCGGGGCCGCCCCCTAGTGGGCGGCCTGGGCGGACTCCGGGAGGAGTCCGCCCGGCGGAAGCCGGGGCCGCCCCCTGGCGGGCGTCCTGGGCGGACTCCGGGAGGAGTCCACCCGGCGGAAGCCGGGGCCGCCCCCTAGCGGGCGGCCTGGGCGGACTCCGGGAGGAGTCCGCCCGGCAGAAGTTGGGGCCGCCCCCTAGCGGGCGGCCTGGGCGTACTCCGGGAGGAGTCCGCCCCGCGAAAGCCGGGGCCGCCCCCTAGCGGGCGGCCAGGGCGGACTCCGGGAGGAGTCCACCCGGCGGAAGCCGGGGCCGCCCCCTATTGGGCGGCCTAGGCGGACTCCGGGAGGAGTCCGCCCGGCGGAAGCCGGGGCCGCCCCCTAGCGGGCGGCCTGGGCGGACTACGGGAGGAGTCCGCCCGGCTGGCGGGCAGAGGCCGCCCTGGGTGGGCGGCCTCGGCGGACGGCGGCAGGAGGCCGCCTCCCCTCGGGCAGCAGGGAGGCCCCCCTGGTGGGCGGCCTCGGCGGACGGCGGCTGGAGACCGCCGCCCCTTGGGCGAACTAGGAGGCCGCTCCTGGTGGTGCTGTTGGCGGACTCCTGCAAGGAAAAGCACTGCACGATTAGCGGACCTAACCGCATATCCCGCGAGGGTGAGCCATGGGAATAGCCCGCCGTCCCGCAGGGCACGCGGTTGCTAGGAGACCTAGGCGGATAGGGAAAACTGTCCGCCTACGCTGGGGCTCATCGCGATCGAAAGGGAGAATTTAAGGGTCGCGACTAGCCAGCTGGCCACCTTGGGAAGGATCGCTGATTTCTGGGTTAACAGCATGAGTTGTCCCTTAGGGATGTCTTTACTCATGTAGGATGTCCGAGTTAATCTAATCAAGTATCTTTCCGCAGCGTATAATATATTTTGATTCATGGACTAGATGAGCCACTAAGCCGAGGGATATGGCTAACTTCTGCACTTAACTGTTTTTTTCCTTAAAATAACTGATAAAGGAACTTTCTTCGCGAATAGTTTGGTGTCTGTCTGAGAGTCCGCAGTTATGCCCTGCTGACGTGGCATCATGACGAGCATTTTCCCTTACTCTGATAAGCATTATTTGTGGTGAAAATGCGGGTGTGACAATGGGCTTCTGTTGGCCATCGTCACAGATAATGGACCACAATTTGCTAGCAGGGAATTCATGGACTTATGTGCCCAGCTGGGAATAGACCTTCGTTTCGCCTCGGTTCATCATCCTCAAAGCATTGGATGGGTGGAAGCGGCAAACAAGATTATCATGAATCCTTTAAAGAAGAAGGTGGAGAACTTGAGGGGAAGTTGGGTAGAATAGCTCCCTTCAGTTCTCTAGGATTTGAGGACCATGCCAAACACCGCCACGGGAGAGACTCAATTTAAACTTTCCCATGGCTCGGAGGCTGTTATACCTACAGAGTTCGAGGTCGAATCTAAAAGAGCAACTGCTGTGAAGAAAGGATACGAAGTTTGGAGGGTAGAGAATGAGGAGGAGCATAAGCTCTCTTGATTTAGTAGAAGATCTAAGGGAATTAACATCAACCCGGTAGGAAGAAGTCAAGCCCCGGATGGCGAGATATTTTGATAAACATATAAGGGTCGGGCAGTTCCAGAAGGGCGAATTGGTCCTCAATAAAGTAGACGCAGCAAGCAGAGGAGCCTCAGTGGGAAAACTCAATTCCAACTTGGAAGGCCCCTTTGTGGTGAATGAAATCTTGAAGTCAGGAGGGTACCATCTCCAGGATTGTGTACGGGGTACCCCTCGATCGTGCTCGAAGGGGCGATGACTTAAAATGATTCTATCCTTAGCATTTTTCATTTTTCAATGCTTGTAAATATATTGTGGTCTTCTGACATAATGGAATCCTGGTTGTCTTCCTTCATGGCATGAGAGTGAAACGGATGGATGGTAAGGCCCCGAGAAGACCGGCTGACCTGGTTCTCATCAATATGACAGGGCTATAGGCTCACTTGGTGGCAGGATGGATGGTAAGACCCCGAGAAGACCCGCTGACCAGGATCTCATCAAGATGGGAGGACTGTAGGCTCACTCGGTGGCAGGATGAATGGCAAGGCCCCGAGAATACCCACTGACCAGACTCTCATCAAGCTGGAAGGACTGTAGGCTCACTCAGTGCCAGGATGGATGGTAAGGCCCCGAGAAGACCCGCTGACCAGGCTCTCATCAAGCTGGCAAGACTGTAGGCTCACTCAGTGGCAAGATGAATGGTAAGTCCCCGAGAAGACCTATTGACCAGGCTCTCATCAAGCTGGTAGGACTATAAGCTCACTCAGTGGAATTATGAATGGTGAGGCCCTGAGAAGACTAGCTGAGCAGTCTCTCACCAAGCTGGGAGGACTATAGGCTCACTCAATGGCAGGATGAATGGTAAGGCCCCGAGAAGTCCTGCTAACCAGGCTCTCATCAAGCTGGCAGGACTGTAGGCTCACTCGGTGGCAGATTGATGGATGGTAAGGCCTAGAGAAGACCTGTTGACTAGGTTCTCATCAATCTAGCAGGGCTGTAGGCTCACTCAGTGGCAATATGGATGGTAAGGCCCCGATAACACCCACTAACCAGGCTCTCATCAAGCTGGCAGGACTGTATCCTCACTCAGTGGCAGGATGAATGGTAAGGACCCGAGAAGACCCACTGATCAGGTACTCATCAAGCTGGAAGTACTGTAGGCTCACTCGGTTGCAGGATGGATGGTAAGGCCCCTAGAAAACCCGTTGACCAGGCTCGCATCAAGCTGGCAGGACTGTATGCTCTCTCGGTGGCAGGATGAATGGTAATGCCCCGAGAACACCCGCTGACAAGGCTCTCATCAAACTGGCATGACTGTAGGCTCACTCTGTGGCAGGATGGATGGTAAGGTCTCGAGAAGATCCACTAACCAGACTCTTATCAAGCTGGCAAGACTGTAGGCTCACTCGGTGGAAGGATGAATGGTAAGGCTCCGAGAAGACCCACTGACCAGGCTCTCATTGAGCTGGCAGGACTGTAGGTTCACTCGGTGACAGGATGAATGGTAAGGCCCCGAGAAAACCAGTTGACCAGGCTCTCACCAAGCTGGCAGGACTGTAGGCTCACTCGATGGCAGGATGAATGGTAAGGCCCCAAGAAGACCCGCTGACCAGGCTCTCATCAAGCTGGTAGGACTGTAGGTTCACTCGGTGGGAGGATGGTTGGTAAGGCCCCAAGAAGACCCGCTGACCAGGCTCTCATCATGTTGGCAGGGATGTAGGCTCACTCGGTAGAAGGATGGATGGTAAGGCCCCGAGAAGACCCACAAATCAGTCTCTCATTAAGCTGACAGGACTGTAGGCTCACTCGGTGGTAGGATGTATGGTAAGGCCCCGAGAAGACCCGCTGACTAGGCTCTCATTAAGGTGGCATGACTGTAGGCTCACTCGGCGGAAGGATGAATGGTAAGCCCCCGAGAAGACCCGCTGACCAGGATCTCATCAAGCTGGCAGGACTGTAGGCTTACTCGGTGGCAAGATGATTGGTAAGGCCCTGTGAAGACCCGCTGACTAGGCTCTCATCAAGCTGGCATGGCTGTTGGCTCACCCGGTGGTAGGGTAAATGGTGAGATCCCTCAAAGAAAAATATCTATACTTATCACGGAATGAAGAAAGTTTGTAAAAAAATAAAACTTCTGTGGGAAGAATGGGTTGGTCCAATATAAATGAAGATGGGCATCTCCAACTGGTGTTCGGTGAAGAGGATCTTGGCCATAGAGAGTAGGAACTCGCTGGCAAAAGAAACGTCTCGCCTAAAAAATTGAAGACGGGTGACTTCCAAAAAAAGAGCAGGTCAATCTTCAGGGCCTACTCGAGCTGAATTTGTCTCGAGGCGAGACATGGGGAGGAAGCCAAACTATCTCACGCATGGAAGGGGCGAATGGAAGTCTAATCACTCGTGCCCTAAACCAATTCTCAAGCAAGATGGCAAGTAGCTCTACCTCGGGAGTAGAAATAGAGTGTAGGGTCGTCTTCAATAAATAAAGCAAAATAAAGTGAAATAAAGGGAACGTAAAGCAAGAGGATATGACAAAATTTCCTTTACGGTTGGTCATTGTTTATTGCAAAAGAAAGAAAAGGGAGTACTCTCACATGAAGAAATACTTCAAAATCTCAAAAAATAAAAAGTACAAGTATAGCGAGGAAGCAAAAAAAAGAGGGGGGAGGAGTCCCAGGTCTCGTTGGTACCTCTTCAGTCATCTTCGATGGAAGTTCAATACTCGTCTGCCTAGCCATAAAGGTGTGGCATGAGGTCGTGGGCAGTGACAGACTCGGCGTCTTCTTTGACAACTCCCAACTCCATCATCTTTAGAAAAAGCTCGGTCGTCTTAATGTTGGCGTCCCGGCAGATATTGTCGACCTCGACAAATAAGTAATGAGAGGGCGGGGGAGCTTGGAGTGGTTCATGGAAAGAGGGATGCATAATGTTGTCCAGAAGATGGTCATTCTAGGTCTTTAAGTCCTTATTCTCCTCTTCTAGGGTAGTTATACGCGAGTGTATCCGATCTGCCGTCTTGACATCCTACAAGAAGCCCATCAATTAACAAAAAGCATACGCGAGAGAGAGACTGGCCAAAGATAAAATAAAAAGCCTTACCATGCCTGAAATAGAGGGTTAGACCTGATTTACTCTATAGGGTGGAATAAAGTAATTGAAAATATTTTTGCTGTTTAAGTAATACTCAGAGTAGTAAAAGTAAAGGATACCTAGATTAACAGAAAGCAGGAACGCAACCTAAGTTAATCTAATCTAACACAACACATATAATCTAATCTATCACAGGCACAGCAAGAACAAAAAGAAAAGGGCAACCAGACAACACAAGAACTTTATAGTGGTTCCCCAACCTGGGTACATCCAATCTTCTACCACCCTGGTAGGAATCCACTAGCAGGTTTTGATCAGGTGACTGCCACCACTGAGCTTTTGATCAGGTGCTCAAAACCAACTCAAGTCTTTTTATTAGGAGACTTGCAAACAAGTGCTTTACTTTTGAAGGGAGTAAAAACCCTTTGTACAGAGAGGTGAGAGAGATTGATGGAGTCTTCTCTTTCTCTTTTCAACATAGAGGACAAGTGGATTTGTTGTTGTCAAAGCTTCTCCAAAAATCAATTGAAGCCTCGCTCAGGTTGTAGGTCTTTTATCTTTTGTCTTCAGCCTTGACTTCAAAATGAGATCCAGGAACTTTTGACTGATACGAATATGTTGTTCTTTAAAGCTCCTGGAATGAAGGTTGAAGAAGAATCTTGATTTGGAATGATTGTTCTTCTTCTTCAGCAATGTCAAGGAGAAAACAATATTATTTTCTGTACAGAGAAGGTTCAGAGAGTTGTTGATGTTGATCTCTTCTATGTATATCTGTATTCCTGTATCAGTTCTATATTCTGAACTTCTTGTTCTACTGCTTATTTTTAGAAAAAAGAAAAAAATCTCTTTTATATCATCAGTCGAATTTCTCCTTTGAATTTTGAATTTATTTGCATTAATTGCTGCCTGCCTGGAGAATAGAATTTGGCTGGTGAAAATATTAGCATTAATGAATTTCCCCAACTGTCCTATTAAAAACGGGAAGTAATATTCCTACTGAAGACCGTAATCAATGCTACTTCTAACGGTTATATTCAGAGAATATAAGAATTGATTATTCAGGAATTACTACAAGAAAATAAGGACAAAATGAGGGAAAACTAAGTCTGGAACTGCACAGAATTCGTCAAGCAGAGAATAGATTTCGTCGACCTGAGTCCAAAGTTCGTCGACCATAGAAATCATTTTAGTTGACCAGATAATTCTTGTTCGTCGACCTGAGATCCAAGTTCGTCGACCTGGGTTCAGAGAACTGCTTTTTGTGAAAACTTTCCAATTATGTGCTCCAAGTTCGTCGAGCTGATAACATAACTTCGTTGACCTGAGTTCAGAGAAAGTATTCTAAACTTAATGAGTTGAAGTTGATCTTCCAGCATTCGTCGACGTGAGCTCAAATTTCGTCGAGCTCAACTCAGAGAATTTACTCTGAGTTCATCAAGCTGAGTACGACTTTCGTCGAGCTGAGTTCGACGAACGTCGAACTCATTTCCCTGAACTTGATTTTCTTCTAAGTCTTGAGTCTTCTTAGGTCTTCTGCTGGCTGGTCCATCAAGTTTGAATCTAAGGACTTAGCATAAACTCTAAGACACAAAGACATGATCATGGATATACATGTTGGGTCAATTATCCTGGATAGTGAACCTAGCCCAAATCAAACTAGGGATCCAACAATCTCCACCTATTTGGGTGAGGTCACTAATACACATGAAAATAAAAATAAAAAAACATTCACAAAGCAAAAGAAAAATATATCTGGCAGAAAGATTTAAAACATGCAGCTGATATATATACAATGTAGCTTTATGTCAGTAAATAAATGAACAGTTTAAGACACACAGAAAACTTAACAGCATGAATATGACTTCTTTTTCTTCATTTTCTCTTTTTGCTTATCCTCCTTATCTTTATTAGCAGGCTGAGTAAATTTGATGTCTCAATTAGGATTAGCTGCTTGACTCTTTGTCATAGTCATATCAGCAGCTCTAATGATGTTGAGAGATGTAGCCCTTGGCACAACAGCCTCTGGATGAAGATTCATATATGCATCTACATTAAAGATCTTGTTAGCCTTTGCATACATGTTCAATTCTTCTTTCCTATATTTTGACATTATTGAATACTGTGAGGGATCCTTTCCTTCAGCTTTACCATTATTTATCATAGATAATCCAACCAGTTCCTGAAACCTGGCCATTCTAGCAGTGGTTGCTGTTTCAGGATCCTCAAATGGAATAGGAGGAGACACTGGTCTCTTGGGACTATCAACGTTTTGTGGTTCTAGAGCTTATAGTAGTTGTTACTGTTGATGTTGTTGTTGTTGATGTTGCCTGCTTGAAGGATACCTCTGCTGGCTGCTTCCAGAATGAGAAGAGGATAAACCATGTTATCTTTGGTAAGTTTGAGTATATTGGGTAGATCTCTAAGAAGAACTGCCTGAAGCACCAGCAGCAGGTGGAGAAGGAGGAGGTGGTCCTTTCCATTATCTTTGAGGAGGAGGAGAATATTTTCTGCTTTTCTTTCTGTCCTTCTGTTGATTTTTGGACAGCAACATCCAAGCTGGCATTCCTGGATAGGGAGTGATTTTCTGAAGAATGTAGTAAGGAATGTCATCAGTTGGGTTTAGTTTAGGAGAAGCAGCTGGATGGGCTTTCCTTTTCTTAAAGATTTCCTTTTTCTTTGCAGAAGGACTGTCATTTGAATCATCTTCGTCATCATCATCTGAAGAATCTTGGGGATTATCATATAAAGCATTAATAGCTTTCAGAAGATCTTTATCAATAGGCTTTTCAGCCTGAGATTTTGGAGCTGGAGCTGGAGTTGGAGCTGGAGCTGGAACTGGAGGACTATATACAGCAGTGCTTTCAGCAACTAATTTATTTTCTTCTTCAATATCTGTCATAATCAACTCATCTAGATCAGGCAGAGGACTGTCATCCATTATATATGTTGGAGTAGAGACAACCTCTGGAGAAGAGATAACTTTGGAAGCAGAAATAGTTGGAGTCTCTGAAACTACAAAACTATCCTTGAGTTGCTTAGTAACTAAGGGTCTGATAGGTGCAGAGTATGAAACAATAGACAAAGATGGCTTTATGTTATTTTCTGGAAGAAAGTTCAAATGAACTGTATCAAAAGTATTTAACAAACTCAAAATATTTACTGTGGGATTGATAATATAATCACCAACAGTGTTTATTCTAGTTATAATTGTCTTATCCATATCTCTATCAGAATTAATGAAATCAATTAAATCAGCAGGCATAACTGTGTCTGCAGCTGCTTCTGCTGCTACTTCTGCTGCTGCTTCTGCTGCTGCTTCTACTGCAGTTTCTGCTGCTTCTTCTGTTGCTTCTGCTGCAGTTTCTTCTGCTGCTTCTGTTGCTGCTTCTGCTGGAGCTGAAGCTACTTATTCATGGAGTATCTCCCCTTGCCTGGTTTTAGTAGGTACTGGAGTCAGGCCCATGACTGAAGAAGGAGGGACAAAGAAGGCAAAGCGGTGGCAGCAAGGGATGAAATGGAAGTAGCAAGAGGGGAAATAGCCTCTGCTATCAGGTTTTTGATGAGTGAAGTGAGAATTGCCAGAAGTGGTTGAATGGAAGAGGGTTCCAATTGCATGAACTCAGAAGGTGACTAAGTGGATATAAAAGGATGGATGGGAGATGATAGTGGATGAGAAGGTAGAGAATCTGGCATTGGCTCATCTTCATGTGATGGAGTATGAAGGGGGGATGATAGTAGGTCAAAAGACGGTAGTGATAGAAGGTTGGAAAGGGGGATGTTATCTAGATATTATGGTAGAGGAGATGAGGGTGGTGTACCATGTTGTGATTGAGTTGGTGTACCATGTTGTGATGGAGTTGGTGTACCATGTTGTGATGGAGTTGGTGTACAATGTTGTGATGGAGTTGGTGTACCATGTTGTGATGGAGTTGGTGTACCATGTTGTGATAGAGTTGGTGTACCATGGTGTTATGGAGTTGGTGTATCATGGTATGATGGAGTTGGTATTGGAGAGTGAATATGAGTTTGTGGATGATGCACTAGAGATGATGGAGGTGTTGGAGTATGGACTATGGTATGAACTGGTGAAGAGAGTTGAATTGGGGAAGCTGGAGGTGCTGGAGGTGGAGGTGGAACATCTTCAGCAGGGTGGGGAGTGGCTAGAGCAGTCCTTTTACTCTCAGAAGGTCTGGAGGAAGAGGAGGGAGCCTTGGATGGCTTGGTGATATTCCTCTCCCACCTGCCAAAGAGGGAACAAGTGATCCTCTTGGAGGCATTAATGAATATGGTCGGTGTGACCAGAGATTCAACAGCCTTGGCTTGAAGGAAGATTCCCAGAATCCTTCCAAATTGCACCATTTTCTTGGTTTTCTTCTTTCTAATCATCTCAAACATTATTCTAGCCCAGTTCACAGGCTTCTTGTTTACAACAGCACACATCACAAGGAATTGATGCCTAGTGATGTAGTCATGGGTTGTGTGCTTGCCCAGCTGTACCTTCCCAACAACATCTGCTAGAAACTCTTAGTCAGCAGATAGATGTTTCTTCAGCAGTTTGTTGTGTGAGTGTCCAGAATAACCCATTTTAATCAACATTTCATCAAATTCACCACTATCAATCTCTAATTCTTCTTCACCATTAACTAATCTGAAAATTTTTGTTAGGACGCCGGGTGTAAGAGATATCACGTTACCCGATATGGTGCCCATCATGGTATCATCATCTGGGGAGGAGGAGGTGTAAACCCATTCTCTTATTTCTGTCCCAGCTATCTTCATCCTTGTGGTCATCAGATTCTTTAGTTATTGATCTTCAAATAATTTTAGAATCTCTCGGAAGATTGGGTCAGAATGTTGGAATGACTCGAAGTCGATATCAAAACCCATATCAAATTTCATTACTCCAAGAACGCCTGCCGGAATCGCCATGAGTTCGCCTGCAACAAAAACAAAGATCAAGTGCAAAGGGAACTGAAAGCGCGGGACAGAGGTCGAAGAAAACCTAGATATAAGGTTTTCAGAATATGAACCGGTAAACTCTGTTCGACGAAAAATAAAAATTCTTCGATCTGAGTTCGACGAAATATTTTATAGTCAAAAGAATTCGTCGAGCTCATTCAGAAGATGTGAAAACATTTCGTCGAGCTCTGTTCGACGAAAGTTTACCGAAGCAAATTCGGTGATCTCCGGTCGATGAAAATAACTTCACTCATAGAGAATTCGTCAATCTCCGTTCGACGAAGTTCTCTAGAACGTTTCCTTGTTCATCGATCTCCGTTCGACGAACTTTGAAAAATTCATTGACCATAGACAGAAATCAAATTAAAGCTTCTCCATTTATCATACCAAGCTGATTTATGAAGAACAGATGATTCCTCTCATCCAAAGGCTTGGTGAAGATATCTGCTCTTTGTAAATCAGTGTAGATATAGATAAGATTAATTTTATTTTTGTTTACACACTCTCAAATGAAATGGTGTCTAATATCTATATGCTTAGTCCTACTATGATGGACTGGATTTTGTACTATGGATATAGCACTTATGTTGTCACAAAGTAGAGTTGAATTATTTAAGTTGAACCCATAGTCTAGAAGTTGGTTATGAATCCAAAGCATTTGGGAACAACTACCAGCTGCTATATATTCTACTTTAGCAGTTGATGTAGACACAGATGACTGCTTCGTGCTAAACCAAAAGACTAATCTCATACTAAGGAACTGGCATGTTCCTAAGGTACTTTTTTTCTCTACTCTGCATCCAACAAAGTCAGCATCTGAGTATCCAGTTAACTCAAACTCTGACTCAGTGGGATACCAAAGTCTTAGACTAGGACAACTCTTTATATATCTCAAAATCCTTTTTAAGAAAATTAGGTGAGATTCTTTAATGTTCACTTGGAACCTAGCATAAAGACATGTAACAAACATTATGTCAGGTCTGCTTGTTGTAAGATATAGTAGGGACCCAACAATGCCCCAATATAGTTTATGATCAACGGGTTTCCCATGTTCATCAGAGTCTATTACAGCATTAGTGCCCATGGGTGTTTTTTTTGCTGAGGCATCAGCCATCCCAAACTTTTTGAGAAGCTCCTTAGCATACTTATCCTGGGATATGAAGATGCCATCAGGTAGCTGCTTCACTTAGAGACCAAGGAAGTAGGAGAGCTCACCCATGCTACTCATTTCAAACTTTGAATGCATGAGGTCAGAGAACCTCTTGCATAGTTTGGAATCTGTAGACCCAAATATAATATCATCTATATAAATTTGTACTGACAATATTTGATCCTTATGGTGCCTAGTGAATAATGTCCTATCTACAATGCCTCTAGAAAATTTATGCTCTATCAAGAAGCTAGCAAGGTCTCATACCAAGCTCTTGGAGCTTGCTTTAAACCATAGAGAGCTTTATGCAATCTAAAGATATATGAGGGATGAGTTGGAGAGATAAAACCTGGAGGTTGTTCAACATAAACCTCTTCTTTAAGTTCTTCATTCAGAAAGACACTTTTGACATCCATTTGATAGACTTTGAATTTCTTGTAAGCAGCATTTGCAAGGAAAATCCTGATTGCTTCCAGCCTTGCTACTGGTGCAAAAGTTTGGTCATAGTCAATTCATTTCTCTTGCCTATAACCTGAGCAAGCAGCCTTGCTTTATTTCTGAATATAACACCTTGGGCATCTAGCTTGTTTCTATATACCCATTTAGTTCCAATGACTGGGTAGTCTTTGGATCTTGGAACTAAATCTCACACTCTGCATCTCTCAAATTGGTTAAGCTCCTCTTGCATTGCAATAATCTAGTGTGCATCTTGCTCTGCATCTTTAATGGATTGGGGCTCAAGTTGAGATATGTAGCAGGCATGCATCAAATCTTGGTTGAGTTGATGCCCTATCTTCACACCAACTGACATGTCTCCAATTACTTGAGATATAGGGTGATCTCTAAGTGTGACAAAGTCAGTGGGTGGAGTTAGTTATTCAACAGCTTGGGGAATAAATTCCTCTTGTGGAATTAAGTTAACTGTTGTTGGCTCTCCACTGATCTGATTGTCTTCATCTTCACTTTCTTCAGCACCTTGTGGAGAAGGATGGCAAACTGCCTCATTGGTGAGGGTCAGTTCATTAAGCTTCTCACGCAAATTATATTCCTGTAAAGGTTCATTGGTAGAAGAAGTCTTCTCCTTGAAAAGCATGTTAGTCTCATCAAAAGAAATATGGATAGATTCTTCAATTTTCATAGTGGATTTATTATACACCCTATAAGTCCTGCTTACTTGGGAATATCCAAGACAAATTCCCATATCAAACTTGACTTCAAACTTTCTAATGTATTTCTTATTGTTGTTGTGTATATAACATAAACATCCAAAAATTTTAAATTAGTCTAATTTAGGTTTCTTCCCTTTAAGTAGCTCATAAGGAGTCTTATTCTTAAGCTTGTGTATAAGACTTCTATTCAGTACATAATTTGCTGTTCTTACAGCCTCCGCCCAAAAGGATAGGGGCATATATGCCTCTGCAAGTAATGTGCCTGCAGATTCAATCAGAGTTCTTTTCTTCCTTTTAGCAACCCCATTTTGTTGAGGTGTTCTAGGATCTGAGGAGCAGTGTCTGATACCTTATTTCCTACAGAACTCTTGCATAAGAAGAGACTCAAACTCAATACCATGATCACTTCTAATCAATGCAACTGGAGTAAAGTACTCAATTTGTATGTTCTTGAGAAAATCTGTAAGAACTCTAAAGTTATCAGACTTTGATCTCAGAAAGAAAACCCAAGTGAATCTTGAGAAGTCATCTACAATCACTAAAGTATAAGATTTCCCCTAGTCTTTGTATTGCTATAGGGCCATAATGGTCCATATGTAGTAAGTACAATATCCTTGGTGAGTCACTTTTGTTTAATGATTTAAAACTACTTTTAGTTTGATTGCCTAATTGACAAGCTCTGCAAAGGCTTTCCTTCTTGTAGGGGTAAGAAGGCAATCATATAACAAGGTTGTCCCTAGATATTTTGGTAATATTTTTCAGGTTAACATGACCTAATGTACTATGTCAAAGGTCATTGTTGTTACCAGTTGAATTAAATAGGCAAATTTCAGATTTTGATGACTTGAAGTTAACTAAGTAAATGTTTCCAACTCTAGTGACAGTCAATACTACACTGTTATCCAAAGAAGTAATAATACATGAGATTTTAGTAAATGATACCTAAAACCTTTCATCACATAGTTGACTTATGGAGATAAGGTTGTGCTTCAGTCCACTTACATATGCAACATTCCTGAAGGTGACATCTCCAACTTTAACTTTTCCAAAGCCCTCAGTCTTGCCACAGTTGGAGTCACCAAATATTACTTTTGGTCCTAGCTTTGCCTTGTAATGTGTTAAGTTGGCCTTATTTCTAGTCAAGTGCTTAGAACAGCCACTGTCCAGATAACATTGTTGCTCTGTGGTGGGACAATCATTCACCTGCAATAAAACAGATTAGCCATTCTTGACCCAGGTTACCTTGGGTCCATCTTTCTTTACATAACTGAAACTGGAAATAAATGAACATTCAGGTTGACTTTTGTATCCTAAGGGATGATATTTCCTAGGTGGGATAATCCACTGATTAAACTGATTATTGAATGTTCTTGGTTGGTTATAAGTTTTAGAAGAATTTAAATTTCTGTTATATTGAACTTCGTTCGACGAATTCTGGTGACTTCGTCGACCTGAGCTCGACGAATTGGATTGAGTTCGTCGAAATCCACTTAGAGAATGATAGAAGTCATTTTCTGAGCACCAAAATCATCAATCTCTGGTCGACGAATGATGAGTCCGATATTTATATTGTTTTTCGGACTTATCTGGGCTAGTTTTCGCGCACTTGCACTTCACTTTTAGTATGTTTTCATTAATATTTCATTTATTCTACTTTTCACACTAAGTGCACCATTTTGGCCCAAGGGTGTGCAATTGTGCATTCTATTGTCGGGGGTAAGCGCCTGGTGCTCCCCGTTGCTCTTTTTGTTGATGTTGTTTGTATTTTGTTGTTGGGAGCCTATGCTCCAGCCTGGTTGCATTATTGTGCAGGTGGTCGGGATGTCCCGAATTCCATTTTCAATGCTGTGTAAAACGCGCGGTCGTGCGCTTTTCTTCGCGCACGGTTTCAGTGCAATCGTGTGTTTCACACAGCAATTCTGAAGCCATCTGTTTCTACCTGTGCGTTTTGTTCCCGCACGGTTTCGGCCAAACCGTGCAAGAAGTAATCGCTCGGCCTGCACCTTTTGCCAAGCTTTCTAGTAATCTGTGGTTAATCGTGTGTTTCCTTCACGCAGGGGCAACAACGCCCGTGCGCGATTAAAACACACGGTTCCACTATTTTCTCCTGCATTCCTGCACTCTGTGTTTACCCGTGTGATTTCCTTCATGCACGGGCAGAATCGTCCATGCACGAGTAAAACGCACGGGTCAACGCTTCTTCTTCCTCGATCATTATCTGCTCGTGAATATCGCACGGTTCACGCACGGTCATGCGACATACCGTGTGTGACCAATTTTCTGATCTTTTTCTATTTAAGCGAAGATTTTCCAGGTTTTGGGAGACTCGATTCCAGCCATTTCCTCAGCCGTTTTTGGGCAAAGTTCTGCCCTTCCACCGCTGCCCTTGATCTTCCACCAAGGGGAGAAGCTCCGGCCATGCTCGTGAAGCCTATACCTTGCCGGTGCTGGCTCTCGGCCTTCTCCTTCATCTTCTAAGCTCTATTTTAAGCTTCAACGACATAGCTAACAAGCGAAGGGAAGCATGCAACTTTCTTATGGATCATGACATAAAGAAGACTGGTCCATTGGGAGGTAGTGATAGCCCTTCTCTACCCCGAACATAGTCGAGGACCGAGCTTGGACGCGGATTGACAACCCGGCGATTCCTTCCGTGACCCCTCGACGAGCGTTCGGATTTGGTCGATCTCTTGACTTATTCTTCCTTTATTGTTGATTATGTGTTGTTAGAACTTTTGTGTTGATGATGTGCTCTTAGTTGTAAACATTATTATTTTAATGTCTATTTGAAGTTGTATTGTTTACGCTTAAGTTGCTTGAGTTGCGCCCGCTTTTCCATCCGCCATCCACCTGTTCTTACCGTTCTAGCAATTGCTAGAAGCGTGCGCAGCGAAGAGGTGCTTACGACCCTCAAATTCCTTTGTTATTTTGGTTCTTACACTTGCCTACTCGTCCATCCGCCTAGCGATTCGGTGCATAGAGGCCCGTGTAGTCTTCCATCCCGCCTGGAGAAGCATCGCATAGCGACGTTGAATAGGAGTAGTCGATAGTGTTTTATTTTCCTTTTCCGCAACATACTGATTGTCTCTGAGATATCTGCAAAGAGAAAATACCAAACTAACAATTCATCAAGGCAAGTATACCTATCGAAATGCAGCTAGGGGACACAAGTGTCGTATTGAAATCCGGGAACAGTTGAGTAAGCTTACTCACACGAAATCTATTATTTTATCGACAGAAAAAAAAAGGTTTGGCTAAATGTACTAAAAGAAGAGAACTACTTGTATGAAAAGATAAAGAGAGCTAAAAGAGCGATTAACTTAAGCTTAGTAACGATGAAGGGAAAATGCACTCGATCAGAAATCACCTCGGCAAGAGTGGTTAGAAAAATACGATAAATAAACCTAAGCTAATTAGGGTAAAGGTCTTTGACCGTGGAGGTTCCATGAATATTGACACGCTTCTCTCGAAGGCCGTGCCTAACTGAGTTTAGGAAGGTCCGACCGACTTTCGCCTAAATCGGAGGCCTAAAACTCGCTTTACGCGGTGAACCCCTCTAATGGATTTTACTCCAATCCGGGAGATTTGAACGTCTGCCTCTCTCGAGGGGTGCGAACAACTCCCTTTACTCTTGAGTGCTCATTTCAAACCTTCGGCCTCTCGGCTAGCCCAGAATGAAAGCAAAGGTGGAGAGTATATATCGATAATATACCTCCAACCCGTGATAAATCAAGAGTAAATCAAAGCTAAACCCTAAAAAGGAAAGGTAAGATTCAAAGCATCATAACCTAATCACTCGAACCTCGGATCAATTAGATCGAGTACATGGAGGATTAGTTAATCATGGTGAGGTGGAAGAGGGAGATGAGTAGAAGAAAAATACTGAAAACAGAGCAGGAACGAAAAAGAAAACAACACTTTTTATTAAGAGAAACAGTGATCTTACAGCTTGAAAACCAGAGATTACAAGAACATGAAAAGGAAACTACACTATCATTAGCATCATACTACAGAAAGAAGCTAGGAGCTAATACAGGAAAAGCATAAAGCTAGAGCTACGAACTAGAAATGAAAATACATGCTTAAAAGTTCAGAAAAACAAAGGACAGAACCTCCCCTCTCAAAGCGAAAGTTGTCCTAAAACCCCTGGAGTTGGGCTCTATTTATAGAATTTTTCGGGTCGGGTCACGCCCCCCTGTCACGCCCTGGTAGGGCGTGACCCTGGGGCGTGACACATTCGGCGCGACTTTTTCGGGCAGGAATTGAATTCTGACGGAGTTGTTGCGGTACACGCCCAGAAGTCACGCCCTGGTAGGGCGTGACCCTGGGGCGTGTTCTTTGCGGCGTGACTTTGGGAGCTGAAATTGAATGCTGGAGGTGACGGGCGGAATTGCTGAAGTACACGCCCATATGTCACGCCCGGGTCAGGCGTGACCCTGGGGCGTGACACTTTCGGTGCGACGGTGGGGCTGGAAAAACGAGCGCGCTGCGGCGATTCCTCGGAACCTGGGGACACGCCTATAGTACACGCCCGTGTCGGGTGTGTCACGGGCGTGACCGAGGGCGTGTACACTAAGTTTCCACGGAATGCAGTTTCGGACCAATTGCTTCATTCCTCTGGGTACACGCCCTAGGTACACGCCCTGGTAGGGCGTGACCTTGGGGCGTGTCACAGCAAACTTCGGCTGAAAGCCGTGAAAACCTGCAAAAAGCAGAAAAAATGCATAAGCGACAAAAATATATACAAAGGGGAATCAAAACAAGTACTATACAAGACATGATTGGCTTTAAAACCCCGAAAATATCCTAATAAAATTGACTGCAAACGTATTATCAAATTCCCCCAAGCTTAAGTTTTGCTTGTCCCCAAGCAAAGATATAAAGACAAGTTAATCATAAAAAGTGACTAATTTAAAAAGTTTTAATCATACTCACACAAGTACTATGCGAAATTCTAGGTAGGGAGAATGTAAAACGTAAATCTAAAACAATTATTTAGGTATGGTTTAACTCTTATAAACTTTACTTAATAAAAATAAATCATCCAGAATTTTGACGAAATTCTTTAAATAGATTTAAGTAAGACAATGAAAATGAAAAGAACGTATTGAGTTATTACTGGATCCAAGCAACGCATTATAATTATATCAATTAAATAACAAAAATCTAAGTTTAAATCAAAAACTAAAACTGATTTACTTTTCTTCTTTTCTTAGTTGTTAAATAAAATTAAAAAAAAGGGCGTGAATCAAAAGGACTTAATAGGACCGAAACGTTTGGTTTAGGAATATGAATAGGAGTGGAATTCAAATATAAACATGGAGGCTTAAAAATCACACTAAACCAAAACAACGAGTTTCAAAAAAAATAAATTTATTTTAAACAAAATATGTATAAATAAATTTATTTTTTTCTCTTTATGATTATTTATCTCATTTTTTTTCTCATTTTTTTTTATTATTTTCATTCATTTTTGTTTTTTTTTTTCTTTTCAATATATTGCTTTTGAGTACACCTTTTTCAACAATATCTCCACAGATAAGACAAAATTTCCTATCAAACAAAATTAGCGTGATTAGATAGGTAGGAATTTGGGCTTTGGTGAAAATGAAAATGTGTGTGGAGTTTATCAAATGAATTTGGAAAAATGGCTCAAAAGCGGCTAACTAGTGGTAAAAGAGTTTAGGTTGGCAAGAAAGCTCAAACGTAAACAAAAATGGCCTAAATCATTTTCACGCATTTTTTTTTTAAATTTATTTAAAACATAGAGTCGATAAATTTCAAAAAGCATGTTCGAGATATTAAAAGAAGATTGATGAAATTATCTTGAAAATAAAAATAATATGTCACTTGGATCATTCATATCTACTACGTTATTCAAAATATGTTCTTACAAAAATCATCTAAAGACGAAAAGGAAAATAGTGGATGATAAATTTTTAGAGAAAGTAAAGAAAATAAAGAACGAAAAACCATAATAGAAATGCACGGTTTAGAGAAATATTTTACCTTAACATGCTACCGTGAATTAGAAACACAGCATGGCCAACATGTTACTTGTGAAATATGATTAAAAAGAATGATTAGAAAAATTATAATTAACTACGTTGTTTATAAAGAAATTTGAGAAAAACAAAACATAAACATGGGGTACTTATTGAAATACCAAAATGCAGCTATATATATATAAGAGTTTTATGAAATTTTTTTGAAATTTTGGATTTTTTTTGGGATATTTACAAAACAAAAAGAAAACAAAAAGAAGGAGGACTTTTTGAAATTTTGGATTTTTTTTTTTTTGGGATATTTACAAAACAAAAAGAAAACAAAAAGAAGGAGGAAGTCCTCCCCCAAGCTTAAAATCTACATTGTCCGCAATGGAGAAGGAGGTCGGAGAACGAGAGAAAAGTAAAGTATAGAAAAAAAAGACAGAATTGAAAAGCAGGTACTTCCCCGGTTTTATTTTGCTGGGCAAGTTGAGTGATGCCGCTCCTCCATGCCTGTGTTGTGGATCTTCATGAAACGTCATCCGGCGGACTTTGGCATGGAAGCAGAACCGTTGGAGCAGGCGATCGCAGAAGTTTCAGCTTGCCGGAGCCATTCGGGGCAAAAAGTGTAAAATAAAGAAAACATAAAAAGATAACTTGGGTTGCCTCCCAAGAGCGCCCTTTGGTTAAAGCGTCGTTTGAGCTCGACGCATCAAAATAATAATGTCCCAAATATTGTTTAGAAATAAAGTTCGAATAAAGTTAAAGTTGTGAGAAAAATAAAGTTCAGATTAATCAAATGTCAGGACCGGAAAGATAGAGTTAACAGGGTTTAGACTGACATCATCACAGAAATACAGTTTAAGACGCTGACCATTCACTTTGAAAGTACCCTTATCCGGGTGAGAAATTAAAACAGTACCATAAGAAAAGACTTCTAAAACAGTAAAAGGCCCAGACCAACGTGATTTTAATTTACCCGGGAATAAACGTAAACGAGAGTTATAAAGAAGCACTTGGTCGCCTGGCTTAAAGATTTTTGGGTGCCTAAGATGTCGGTCGTGTAAACGCTTCGTCCGCTCTTTATAAAGTCTGTTATTTTCATACGCGTAAGAGCGCCACTCGTCGAGTTCGTTAAGTTGAAATTTTCGAAAATCGCCGACAGAGTGGGGATCGAAGTTTAAAAATCGTAAGGCCCAAAAGGCGCGGTGCTCTAACTCTACGGCTAAATGACACGATTTTCCATAAACCAACCGATATGGCGTACAGCCGAGGGCGGTTTTGTACGCTGTTCGGTAGGCCCATAGAGCATCGTCTAATTTGGCGGACCAGTCTTTTCTAGAAGTTGAAACAGTCTTTTCTAAAATTCTTTTTATTTCTCTATTCACTACTTCGACTTGTCCGTTAGTTTGGGGGTGGTAGGCAGTGGAAAGCTTATGAGTAACGCCATATTTAGTTAGGATTTTTGAAAATTGCGCGTTACAGAAATGGGAACCCCTATCACTAACGATAGCGCGCGGCGTACCGAATCGAGAAAATAATTTTTTGAGGAAATTAACTACGACTCGGGCGTCATTCGTAGGAAGAGCTTGGGCTTCGGCCCAACGTGAAACATAATCAACGGCAACTAAAATGTACTTATTCCCGAAGCTAGAAGGAAAAGGGCCAACAAAATCAATCCCCTAGAGGTCGAAAACTTCGCACTCTAGAAAATAATTTTGTGGCATTTCATTTTTATTCGAAATATTCCCCGACCGTTGGCAACTATCACACCTACTCACAAAGGCATGCGCGTCTTTAAACAGGCTGGGCCAGTAAAAACCCGCGCTTAACACTTTGTGAGCGGTGCGAGCAGCTTGATAGTGCCCACCTGTCGGTCCTTCATGCAAATGTTTAATAATATCTAATCCTTCCTCAAAGGAAACACACCTCCTGATCACTTGGTCTGCACAGACTTTAAAAAGATGCGGGTCCTCCCAAAAGTAGTTCTTCAATTCAGAAAAGAATTTCTTCTTTTGCTGAGATGAGAACTCTTTTGGGAGCACACGAGCCACTAGATAGTTGGCGATGCGGGCAAACCAAGGAGAAGTAGATGTGTTAATTATGAACAGCTTCTCATCAGGAAAATAGTAATGAAAAGAATTTTCGTCTAATTGCTCGATAAACGGGTTGTCAAGGCGCGAAAGGTGGTCGGCAGCCAAGTTCTCGGCACCGCGCTTATCACGGATCTCTAAGTCAAACTCCTGGAGGAGTAAGACCCAGCGAATCAAGCGAGGCTTGGCATCCGTTTTAGAGAGAAGATATTTGAGGGCCGAGTGGTCCGTAAAAACAATAATTTTCGAAAGAGTAATATAAGGGCGAAATTTGTCAAATGCGAATACTACAGCTAAGAGCTCCTTCTCGGTTGTGGTGTAATTTTCCTGTGCAGATGTGAGAGTTTTACTAGCGTAATAAATGGGGTGGAAGTTTTTGGAAATACGTTGACCTAGTACGGCTCCCACCGCATAACTACTTGCATCACACATTATTTCAAATGGAAGATCCCACACCGGAGCTATCATGATTGGCGCATTAACTAATTTTTCTTTTATTAAATTGAAGGCAGCTAGACAGAGGTCATCAAAGATGAATGGGGCGTCTTTTTCTAAGAGATAGGTAAGGGGCTTGGTGATTTTGGAAATGTCTTTTATGAAGCGGCGGTAGAAACCCGCATGACCCAGGAAACTTCTTATGGCTTTTATGTTCGTAGGTGGCGGCAGTTTCTCGATAACTTCTATTTTCGCAACGTCTACTTCAATACCCCTTTCAGAAATTTTATGTCCCAAAACTAACCCTTCCCTTACCATAAAATGACATTTTTCCCAATTTAAGGCGAGGTTAGTTTCTTCGCATCGCTCTAGGACTTTTTCGAGGTTCTCTAAGCAACTATCGAAGGAATTCCCGAAGACGGAGAAATCATCCATGAAGACTTCCATAATGCTTTCTACGTACTTGTCAAAGATGGCGAGCATACATCGTTGGAATGTAGCCGGCGCATTGCACAATCCAAACGGCATTCTTCGGTAGGCGAAGGTGCCGAAGGGACAAGTAAACGTAGTTTTCTCCTGGTCCTCGGGGGAGATGGGGATTTGAAGATACCCCGAGAGGCCATCGAGAAAACAATAAAAGCTATGTCCGGAAAGTCGTTCTAAAATTTGATCAATGAACGGCAAGGGGAAGTGATCCTTGCGGGTGGCGTCATTCAACTTACGGTAATCTATACACATTCGCCATCCGGTCACCGTCCGAGTCGGGATTAATTCATTATTTTCATTACTTACGACCGTTATCCCTCCCTTCTTTGGTACTACCTGTACTGGGCTAACCCACTTACTGTCGGATATAGGATAGATAATTCCTGCGTCTAACAATTTCATAACCTCGCCCTTAACTACGTCTTTCATGTTTGGGTTTATACGGCGCTGAGGTTGTATAGAGTTACGAGAATTATCTTCCATTAAGATTTTATGAGTGCAGAAAGATGGGCTTATGCCCTTGATATCAGATATCTGCCAAGCAATAGCTTGACGATGCTTTTGTAAAATTGAAAGAAGTTTATTTTTTTGTGCATCTGTGAGGTAGGCCGAAATTATGACAGGCAGCTTAGAGTCCTTTTCTAAGAAAGCGTATTGAAGGTGCTCTGGTAGTTCTTTCAGTTCCAAGGTAGGGGGGTCATCATACGAGGTCTTGGAAATTTGTTCTTTTTCAAAAACTATGTCCTCGTACACTTTTTTATAAGTAAAATTAAAAGGGGTGTTGCTAGCGGCCATGGAGGCTTCGTGCAGCGATTCAGTTGGAAAAGTAGAAGAGGAACAGAAATCAAAAAATTCTTTTTCAAAATCAGAGGAGCGAGTGGAGGATTCTTCACTTAGGTGTAGAGATTCAGTTGGAAGAGTAGGAGAGGAACAAAAATTGGAAAATTCTTTGTCAAAATCAGAGGTGGGAGAGAAGGATTCTTCACTTATGGTATCCATGAAAAAACAGGAGTCATCATTAGCTAGTGTGCTCTTCATCGAGGGGGTGATAGAGAAAGTTACCTCATCGTCGCCCACTCGAAGGAAGAGCTTACCATTGCTTACATCAATGATAGCTCGGGAGGTGGCAAGGAAGGGTCGGCCAAGGATCAGGGGAACCTCGACGTCTTCTTCGATATCTAAAATGACAAAGTCCACCGGGAAGATGAACTTGTCAACTTTGACTAGGACGTCCTCCACTATTCCTAACGGGTATTTGACTGACCTGTCGGCTAGCTGGATACTCATTCGTGTGGGGTTGAGACTACCAATTCCTAACTTTTTAAACAACGAGAGGGGCATAAGATTAATACTCGCACCTAAGTCGGCTAAAGCATGTTTGACAAAGAGATCACCAAAGACACACGGGATAGAGAAACTACCCGGGTCACTGATTTTTTTCGGTAATCCGTTTGGCAAAACCGCCGAGCACGCGGCATTTAACGTGACATGAGAAAGGTTCTCTAACTTCTTCTTGTTAGTTAGGAGGTCCTTAAGGTATTTTGCGTACTTCGGCATCTGGGATATGGCTTCGTGGAAAGGCAGATTTACGTGGATTTGCTTAAACATTTCCAAAAAACGGGTGTATTGATCATCCTGTCGTTGTTTATTAAGTTCGGAAGGGTATGGCGGGGATGGATTATTTTTAAAGGTGGGTGGTGGAGTGAGTTCTTTTTCTACGATAGGGGTGATAATGTCTTCGGCAGAGAATGGAATTTTTAAAAGGGGAACGGAGCTTTGATTTTCAAAAACGGGAGCGGAGCTTTGATTTTTAAAAACGGGAGCGGAGCTTGCCTCGGGTTCTTCACTTACCATACCAGGAACTTTCTTCCCACTCCGAAGAGTTATAGCTTTCGCTTGCTCTCTCGGGTTGGGCTCGGTATTGGAAGGAAGAGACCCTACGGGTCGCTCAGAAATCATTTTAGCGAGCTGTCCTACCTGATTTTCTAAGTTTTTAACACTTCCGGTTAAGGTCCTAATCGTAGCGTCATTAGCATTCATGTATTTTGAAAACACTTCCTCCAAATTTGGAGGTTTTGGAAAACTTTGAGGAGGTGGTGGTGGAGCAGAAAAATCACTTTGCGGTGGCGGGCGCACAGCATTCAATGGATTGCTCCACGAAAAATTCGGATGATTTCTTAACGCAGGATTATAACTATTCGGAAAATTAAAACCAGGAGGATGATAATTCGCAGCAGAAAAATTATTAAAAGCAGTTCTAGGCATATTATTTACATAATCCAAATGTTCAGCGGGAGGAGTTGCAGATTCCCATGCCTGAGGGGCGGAGGCAGCAGTCATCTCCGTAATTTTTTTGCTTAATATTTCAACTTGCAGTGCGAGTTGTGAGACGTTGTCCACTTCAAAGAGACCTGCAGGTTTGTTTGGGCGGGACCTAGGCACATTCCACTGGTAAGTGTTCATGGCCATGTCTTCAAACAGCTCAAGAGCTGCTTCCGGGGTCTTATGGTTTAAAGTACCGCCAGAAGCTGCGTCTATCATTTGCTTCGTGCTTTGATTTAGCCCATTATAAAACGTCTGCACCTGCAACCATACAGGCAGAGCGTGATGTGGGCATCGTCTTAATAATTCTTTAAATCTTTCCCAGGTTTCGTAAAGGGTCTCAGAGTCTATCTGTCCAAAGGCAGAAATGTCATTCCTAAGTTTAGCTGTTTTAGCAGGCGGAAAATACTTGGCCAAAAATTTTTCAGTTAATTGCGTCCAAGTAGTTATGCTATTTTTAGGAAGGGTGTTCAGCCACTGCTTAGCCTTAATTCTAAGAGAGAAAGGAAATAATCTTAGCCTAATAGCATCATTTGTGACACCATTTATCATGAAGGTGTCACAAATCTCAAGAAAGCTGGCTATATGTGCGTTCGGGTCTTCATCTTGAAGCCCGTCAAATTGCACATACTACTGCACCATTTGAATTATGCTAGGCTTCAGTTCAAAATTATTATTATTTATTGCAGGGCGAACTATACTCGTTTCTGTACCCTCGAGATTTGGTCGTGCATAATAGGACATAGGCCTTTGCACGACTTCCTCCACGTTGGGTTCTGCCATTCTTAAGGTAGAAAATGACTCGGAATCCTCAACCGGCACTTGGGTAGTAGGGACTTGAAATCGCGATCTTCTCCGAAGAGTACGCTCAATTTCGTGGTCCAGGTCCAAAGTAACCGACGGACTACCGCGGGTCATACACTAGAAGAAAAGAGGAGAAGCAAGACTAAAAAGTAAAAAAGCTAATGAAGTTGGAAAAAAAAATTTTTTGAAATAGATTTTTTTATATTTTAACTCCCGAACTTCCCAAGGGCTACCCGGTGAAGGGTTCGCAAGGTACTAGACAAGATAGTGGCATTTAGAGCCACTTTGCCCTTTTCGAGAGAGTTAGGTGGTGTAGAAAATTTTGTGATGTGGGTTTCTATTACGAATGCGGTAATTAAAATCCAGCCACTTATCTCTGTGCGAGTAGGCGGAAATGAAAAGCTATACTCACGCACTCGTCAGAAAATTAAAACACACCCACTCGACAGAAAGTAAACACACTCTACTGAAATAAAGCCTGCCAATTAACTCAAGTGAGTAGGCGGAAAAATAAAATACGCACACTTGCTTGAAATAAACCAGCCAATTAACTCAAGTGAGTAGGCGGAAAAATTAAAAATACGCACACTTAACAAAATCCAGCCATTTAACTCAAGTGAGTAGGCGGAATAAATTTAAGAAGGAGGCTGAGAAAGAGAAGTGATAAAATTAATATATTCGCGTTTTCAATTTATCAACAAGCGTTGCTTCCCCGGCAACGGCGCCAAAAACTTGATTGTCTCCGAGATATCTGCAAAGAGAAAATACCAAACTAACAATTCATCAAGGCAAGTATACCTATCGAAATGCAGCTAGGGGACACAAGTGTCGTATTGAAATCCGGGAACAGTTGAGTAAGCTTACTCACACGAAATCTATTATTTTATCGACGGAAAAAAAAAGGTTTGGCTAAATGTACTAAAAGAAGAGAACTACTTGTATGAAAAGATAAAGAGAGCTAAAAGAGCGATTAACTTAAGCTTAGTAACGATGAAGGGAAAATGCACTCGATCAGAAATCACCTCGGCAAGAGTGGTTAGAAAAATACGATAAATAAACCTAAGCTAATTAGGGTAAAGGTCTTTGACCGTGGAGGTTCCATGAATATTGACACGCTTCTCTCGAAGGCCGTGCCTAACTGAGTTTAGGAAGGTCCGACCGACTTTCGCCTAAATCGGAGGCCTAAAACTCGCTTTACGCGGTGAACCCCTCTAATGGATTTTACTCCAATCCGGGAGATTTGAACGTCTGCCTCTCTCGAGGGGTGCGAACAACTCCCTTTACTCTTGAGTGCTCATTTCAAACCTTCGGCCTCTCGGCTAGCCCAGAATGAAAGCAAAGGTGGAGAGTATATATCGATAATATACCTCCAACCCGTGATAAATCAAGAGTAATTCAAAGCTAAACCCTAAAAAGGAAAGGTAAGATTCAAAGCATCATAACCTAATCACTCGAACCTCGGATCAATTAGATCGAGTACATGGAGGATTAGTTAATCATGGTGAGGTGGAAGAGGGAGATGAGTAGAAGAAAAATACTGAAAACAGAGCAGGAACGAAAAAGAAAACAACACTTTTTATTAAGAGAAACAGTGATCTTACAGCTTGAAAACCAGAGATTACAAGAACATGAAAAGGAAACTACACTATCATTAGCATCATACTACAGAAAGAAGCTAGGAGCTAATACAGGAAAAGCATAAAGCTAGAGCTACGAACTAGAAATGAAAATACATGCTTAAAAGTTCAGAAAAACAAAGGACAGAACCTCCCCTCTCAAAGCGAAAGTTGTCCTAAAACCCCTAGAGTTGGGCTCTATTTATAGAATTTTTCGGGTCGGGTCACGCCCCCCTGTCACGCCCTGGTAGGGCGTGACCCTGGGGCGTGACACATTCGGCGCGACTTTTTCGGGCAGGAATTGAATTCTGACGGAGTTGTTGCGGTACACGCCCAGAAGTCACGCCCTGGTAGGGCGTGACCCTGGGGCGTGTTCTTTGCGGCATGACTTTGGGAGCTGAAATTGAATGCTGGAGGTGACGGGCGGAATTGCTGAAGTACACGCCCATATGTCACGCCCGGGTCAGGCGTGACCCTGGGGCGTGACACTTTCGGTGCGATGGTGGGGCTGGAAAAACGAGCGCGCTGCGGCGATTCCTCGGAACCTGGGGACACGCCTATAGTACACGCCCGTGTCGGGTGTGTCACGGGCGTGACCGAGGGCGTGTACACTAAGTTTCCACGGAATGCAGTTTCGGACCAATTGCTTCATTCCTCTGGGTACACGCCCTAGGTACACGCCCTGGTAGGGCGTGACCTTGGGGCGTGTCACAGCAAACTTCGACTGAAAGCCGTGAAAACCTGCAAAAAGCAGAAAAAATGCATAAGCGACAAAAATATATACAAAGGGGAATCAAAACAAGTACTATACAAGACATGATTGGCTTTAAAACCCCGAAAATATCCTAATAAAATTGACTGCAAACGTATTATCACATACCAAAACCTCCCTTAGTTAACTCCGACCAAAGGACTTCAATCTCAAGTCCTCCTCGATATTAACTCCCCCCTTATTGTGTTCCTTGAAGAGATCGATACTTGGGGACATCCCATTTTATATTACTTGTGCGACTGGTACACTTGTCGTTCAACACATCAAGTTTTTGGTGTCGTTGCCGGGAAACACAGTCGTGTGAGGTTTTGGAGAGGGAGATAGTAGATCGAAGCCCTTTTCCATTTGTACATTGCATGTTTAATTTTTGCTTTATTTGTTAGAGTTTTTATTATGCTTATTTCTCTTTGCCCTTTTCTGATTTTTGTTTTAGATAGCAGATCTGTGCTATTCTTTATTTTGGTTGTGTAGCACTCTTTGGTAAATTTTCTTGTTCGCGATGTATTCTGTAGCCGAGTGCCATCTTTATGATGCTTTGTGCCGATGCATCGATGTCATGGCTGATTTGAAAGGCGAGCATTGTATTAGATGTTTGCTTTGTCAAGGTGTAGGCCACATGATGAAGAATTGCCCTCGCTTGTGCGAACCTTATACCTCTGAGGGCGTGTGTGCAACAGCCTCCCGTTTGCAGGAGACTGTGGTGGACATGCCTACCAAGGTGTTGCCTGTCCTGTACACTTACATCGCACACCTTGCTCGCTCTTTACCCGTTGAGAATACGGAAGAATATCTTGATGCATACAGATCCTTCATGGGTCCCTCGCTCCCTTTTTACGAGCTTCCCTTGAGTGATGACGATCACTCTTGTGTTAGCCAGCAAAAGGAGGATCAGGAACACATGGGTGCTCCTGTATGGGATGATGAGATTGTTCTGGTCGACGGGATGGCATCTGCGACTGAGTTTGCGATGGGTTCTGCTCATTCAGTGCTTGATTTTGAGAGCAGCTCCGCCTCTCCGCAATTTTTGCCTGAGTTTGCTACTCCTTTTTCTTGTGAGTCGGCGGATGATGTCGTATTTTTAGATGATTCGGTGACTGAGGTTGCGTCGAAGTGGGATGAGGATTCTTCTATCTCCGATGGAGAATGTGGGTCTTCGGAGCACTTTTATGCACCCCGGTGGGATGATGAATATCCTCTTTCTGATGCTGAGGTTTGCACTTCCTTATTGGATGAGGTCGTTCCCCTTACCACCGTGGATCTCAAGTTCTCGGATTCTCCAAGATACGACTCGTATGATACCGACGATGATCTTTGCTCGGATCTCTCTGAGAGTGATACCGGGATCACACTCCCTTTTCCTGATTATTTTAGTTCTTCTTCTCTTTTATTACTGGATCCCCCTTCTTTAGCTGAGCCTGTGCGGGCTGAGTCTCCACGGGTACGCTGGGATGACGATGAGCCTGGTGCCCATGTCGTTGCCATCGCTTCTTACACATCTGTGGTTGACGATGCCTTGCTAGCCAAGGATATGTTTTATGATAAGATGAGCGAGGACCAGCGCTCCTCCTCTTCCTATCTTCTATTTCATCTACCTGTGTTGGGCAGGTATTATTATGTAGGTAGAGGGGTAACTGCATTATCTATGTATCGGTACTCGCTACCGCAATGGATATTAGGCCAGTTACTTGTGCATTTTTCTTTTCATAGACCCATTATCTAATACTTTTCGTTTTTCAAATAATTCGTGCTAGGGTGACAGTAACCCCAGTACTTATCTTTCATTTACTGCATTTTTATTTTTCATGTCTATTTTAGTGTTATTATTTCTTTGTATTTTGTATATTTTTCTTTTGTTTTTCCGGAGCTCGCCACTACAGGTATTCATGGTGTACTCATATTGGTGGGGTTGTGATTCTTTGTATGGCGGGCCTGCTTCAAGTTTTTCATGCGTCTTCTGGTATGCTGACTGCCTGAGTATTGGGTAACCACTTCCGCGACTTAACTTCATTGATTTTATTATAAATCTTATGATAGTTTGTTCAGTTTAAGTCTGGTGGGGGAAAGTCACGCGTTACCTGTGCACAAACACTACTTTCACTTGCATATCTCAAGAGTATTTTCACTTTCTGTTTTTTTTATTATCATATCCGCATTGTGCACCTACACCACACGAGTGCGCACTTAAGCACGCGCTCGGTCCAATTTTGATTTATTTCTTTTGTGTTAACTTTAAGATAGTGGTGCTGGCTTAGGATTTTAGGGTAGAGTAGTATGAAACTCCTGCAGTGCTCCTAATTGAGTACCCAAGGTTTGTGTAGAAATAGTATAGATTCAACTTTTCAGTATGCTCGTAGAATTATACATTTCTGCATTTGTAACTAGTGTTTATACTACTCAAAATTGCTGAAGCTGGAGTAATCAAACAGTAGAGTAGGAATGTGTGTAGACGCCACTAGCCTCGTATTGCTCGAGTTGGGAGGAAGGATTCCTTTCTCGGGGGCTAATAAATTACCTCAAGCTACTCTCAAAGCATTGGTGCATGGTTAGTCTAGAGTGAGTGTGATGTAGGCCATCATTTTGGCCAGGTTAAGCTTTGTACCCATTCCTAACATCTTATCCTTGTTAGCCTAATTTGAGCCTACTCCTCCTGTTGATTCAGCCCCATTTTGCAATCACCAAAGTCTAAAATCCTATCCCAGTTGCACGCCCCTATCTCGAGCTATTAGTATATTACTTCTTGCATTTGGTGTTGTTGTTGTGGTGTAGTTTTGTGTTTGGGAGCTGGAGTTTTCATGATATTATGTGGCTAAAGGTGATATAAAAATAAAATTTTGAAAAATAAAAGAAAAAAGAGAAAAAGAAAAGAGTTGGATATGAAAGAAGAAAATGTTTAAAAGAAAATTCCATTTGAGATTTTGTGCTGGTAGGCGGTGCTCGCACCCGTATGTCAAGTCCAGGTCTGGTGGTTTGGTGCACCTGCTTGTTTTGTTCGCGAGAGGATAGTCCTTTGTATGAGCTCATTTGGGTTTTGCATAGCCATCATGTGTATCCTTTTATAACCTTACCTATGCTTATACCAAAGCCCCATTATTTTCCTAAAGTCCTACGGATTCAAGCTTGAGTCGAACTAGCGCTGTGGAGAGAGTGTGAACAGGCGAGCGTATGGTTCCCGACATTGGTGGATTCCTTTGGAGGTGATCCCGTGTAACGCCCCCACTCGTCACGTGGCATATAACGGTGGGTCTGGACGGGGCCCCGTGCCATATGTCACGGACAAGTGGCAGAATTACTTGTGGAAATCAAGATCTACTCCCATCCTAACTCAATATATTCTAGTGCAGCATTTTTAAGTTAAATGAACTCAGCTCAGAGAATACCCACTACTATATAAACTCCACATTTATATATCAAAACCAGGAATGTATACAACTCACACACACCTGGCCTTATGGCCTTACAGGTTTCTATTTACACAAATACATTTTCATACATCGGCATGCAGGCCGGCCACACATGAAAACCAAACACGCTTTGCACGACATTGTAGGGCCTATAGCAGCAAGCAAGCATTCCGCTGAAATCCATTCCACCATCAGCACCTGCAATTCATTATCCACCCAAAATCGGCAAACAAAGTAATGGTCAGCTTTAGCTGACCAATTATAACGACCCTACCCCTTACCTGGGGCAGTGGTTCCTTCCCTGTATGCATTGCCATATCATAATCATAACACAAATGTCGGTGTCCACCAGACGCTCCGTGCACTCAGGGCACCTTCTTGGTTTACCGGATATACTAGTTGTACACCGCCGATCAGAGGTTCTTCACTTGTTGGTTGGCTGGTTCAATCCTACTCCACCAGTCTCGTAGGATGGTGACATCCCGTCCATACCACTCAGAGGTACTAACCTCACAGCATCCACAAATATCCAGGGCAGATCGACCGACACCATGTGGTGTAGCAAGCCCAGTTTATCGATGCTCTGCAGGCATTACCACCCATCGACCCCTCAACTATTTCTGATCGACCCACCCATATGGTGCAGCAAGCCGGGTTTAACTCGTCTCCCCAGGCATTTCCACCAAACGATCCCTCACTAATCCAGATCAACCCACCCTAGTGGTGTATCATGCCAGGTTTATCTCACGCTCCCCAGGCATTACTACCAATTGATCTCTCATCACAACCAGGAGATTTTTCAATGTTAGAAACCAGGCCGGGGGGTTCCACACATTTTGGGTAAAGGCCCCGGTCCTGGCTGACTGCAATCGAACGGCACAGCATCTCCAACCAAATCTCCCGGGGGTCCCACACATTATGGGTAAATGACGGGTAGGTTGTTGAGGCCTGGTCTCGACCCCAGGACCTCCTTTATTAGAGGCGCTTAAGCCAACCTCTCATACCCAACTGCACTGCAGTGCAGTTGGGTATGAGAGGTTGGCTTAAGCGCCTCTTATAAAGGAGGTCCTGGGGTGGAGACTAGGCCTCAACAACCTACCCGGGCATTTCCCCAAAATGTGTGGGACCCCCGGGAGATTTGGTTGGAGATGCTGTGTCGTTCGATTGCAGTCGGCCAGGACCGGGGTCTTTACCCAAAATGTGTGGGACCCCCCGTCCTGGTTTCTAACAAATGATGGCCTTGTTGAGGCCTGGTCTCGACCCCAGGACCTCCTTTATAAGAGGCGCTTAAGCCAACCTCTCATACCCAACTGCACTGCAGCGCAGTTGGGTATGAGAGGTTGGCTTAAGCGCCTCTTATAAAGGAGGTCCTGGGGTCGAGACCAGGCCTCAACAACCTACCCGGGCATTTACCCAAAATGTGTGGGACCCCCGGGAGATTTGGTTGGAGATGCTGTGCCGTTCGACTGCAGTCGGCCAGGACCGGGGCCTTTACCCAAAATGTGTGGGACCCCCCGGCCTGGTTTCTAACAAAAGATGGTCATCTTTTGTTAGAAACCAGGCCGGGGGGTCCCACACATTTTGGGTAAAGGCCCCGGTCCTGGCCGACTGCAGTCGAACGGCAAAGCATCTCCAACCAAATCTCTCGGGGGTCCCACACATTTTGGGTAAATGCCCGGGTAGGTTGTTGAGGCCTGGTCTCGACCCCAGGACCTCCTTTATAAGAGGCGCTTAAGCCAACCTCTCATACCCAACTGCACTGCAGTGCAGTTGGGTATGAGAGGTTGACTTAAGCGCCTCTTATAAAGGATGTCCTGGGGTCGAGACCAGGCCTCAACAACCTACCCGGGCATTTACCCAAAATATGTGGGACCCCCGGGAGATTTGGTTGGAGATGCTGTGCCGTTCGACTGCAGTCGGCCAGGACCGTGGCCTTTACCCAAAATGTGTGGGACCCCCCGGCCTGGTTTCTAACACTCAAAGCCCTTATCCATCCATATTTAACATCCATACACTCATACAGCCATATCACAAAGCATAATCATATCATCAAATCCACAGAGACTTCTCTGATTTACCCATATTCATCACCAATCCAGACTAACGGTCCAGATGGGCTTCACACAGCATGCCTATACCGTACTTCACACTTCCGGCTCTAGATGCAGACTCAACCAAGGAATCGCTTACTATATCCACCTCTTGGTGGAGGATTCCATACACATGCATAAACAAAGGACTTCGATGTCCAAGAAGGAGATCGTTACCCTTGAAGATCGCTTCGGTGCCATGCAGTAGCCCGGTGGAAGTCACCACCTCGGCTTTGCCTTCACGAATCCGCTCTCGGACCTTCAATCCGCACTCCGCAGCTTCTCCAGCAGCTGGTTTCCTTCCTCCTTTTCCTTCCTTGGCCTTTCTCTCTCTCTCTCTTGGAAATGAGAAGAAGAAGAGGAAGATGAAAATGAGGGAAAAGATACCTCATTCTCGGCCTTATAACCACATGGAAGGAGCCTGGCCCTTGGATCCAGGATAAGGTAAATGAATGGCTCAAATGTGCCCAAGAAAAGATTGAACACATCCTGACACGCCCTGTGACACGCCCGTGTCACAGGCCGTGTCACTTAAGCGGCACTCATCCGAGTCAAATCAAACCAGTACACGGCTGTATGACACACCCGTGTCACACACAACATGCCCGTATCATGCTTGACACGCCCGTTGCCAGCAGCCGTGTACTTCACACAGCACAATCTCCATCTCGCCTGAGCAGGACACGGCCCGGGGACACGCTCATGTCTCAGGTCGTGTACACAAGGACACACCCGTGTCCCTCCACACATGGATTCCTCACTGCAACCCGCAAAGGACACCCCCGTGTCCCAGGCCGTGTCTCCCTACTCGACGATCGTCGAGCACAGTTCGTCGACCAGAGGGGGACACGCCCTCTGACATGCCCGTGTCAGATGGTACACGCCCGTGTAGCACGGCGTGTTCCCTCCGTCGACCCAATTTCGTCAACCACATACTCCACAGCTCAACCCAAGCATGACACGCCCTGGGACACGCCCGTGTCCCAGGCCATGTCAACCAACCTGAAACCCAAAGTGGGCTTTAGTGTGTTACAATCCTCCCCTCCTTAAAAAATAATTTCGTCCCCGAAATTTTCTTCAACTACAACCAATAACATAACCACTTATGTTACACCATGCACAACCACACACGCAAATACGACGAGCCGTGTTCGAGCTCAGAGGACATGGCTTATCTCATCCCAAGGCACCGCACAAACCAAACAATACAAATAGCAGCACATACACAACTTCCTCAGGTGCACATTCATCCACAACATTCATCTTGTGATCTAAAATCAAACACATCATATATATCACGATCGATCGATCACTTCAATTATACCAAGTGTGCACCAACAGTTCATAACATATACAACATATAACATATATGTACAGGTGGACATCATCAGTACTCACATCATCCAAGTGCTACGAGTCACTGTTCTACATTTCCCTCCGCTCAGCCGCATGATTAACCCCTCAAGGCGTCAAATTAAACACTCACGGCTGAATTTCACCAATTGAGCTTTGCAGATCTTGCACTTCCAAATGATGCAATCGAGGTTGCGCCCGGGATGCAGATGACTCGGCCACTGCTTTACCCTTTTCTTCATACGACACACCTGTCTTTTTCTCACTCCCTGAAGGGGCATTCCAACAAAATTGTGTGATATGTCCTTGCTACCCGCAATTATAACAGATAAGTGTATCCACACGTCCTTGCCCATAATTTTCCCCCGAAAAAACAGTCGACGGAGCTGATTCCACAGGCCTAAACCTTTTCTTCTCCCGTCGTCGAAACTCCGACTGCTCCGACTGTGGTACTTTGAATTCTGGCTTCTCCACTGCCAGTCTCTTCTTCTCTTGTACCTGCTTCAAGTCCTTTTCCAGTGCACAGGCTGTATCGACCAACGCATGGAAGCCCTGGTTCACCGAACTCGGGAGTGCCAACCTCAACTCATCCCGCAGTCCCTCATAAAATCGATTCGTCTTCCGTGATTCCTCTGCGAAGGTAGACCCTGCATATCTCCCCAGTCTGGTAAACGCATGCAGGTACGTATCAATATCTGTCTCACCCTACACCAGACGTTGGAATTCATTCTCCATCGCAATCTGTTGCGACACTAGCAAATACTTGGCTAAAAACAATCTAGAGAATTCATCCATGGAAACCTCCTCTAATCCTCGACCTACCAAGTGATGCACTTCTATATCATCCCCCCACAATCTCGCATCTCCTTCTAGCAGAAAAGTGGCTAAGGTCACCTTCTACTCCTCCGCAGTCCCGATAGCTGTCAGGATCCTCTTTACTCGAGCAAGCCAATCTTCCGCCCACATTGGGAAAATCGCCCCACCAAATAAAGGTGGATGAAACTCCATAAAGTGCTTCACTGACTCATTCATTTCTTGCTCCTCCAGCACAACTGCAACATGCTCTTGCCTTGCACCAGTCCGTACTGGTACCCCTGTAGGTCTTGCCTGCCCAGTAGGTTGTGCCTGTAACACTGCAAACACCTTCTCAGCCACCATCCATATGGTCTCCGCCAAAGGAGGCGTAGGCGCTTCAACTGGTGTTGAACTCTCATAGGAAAGCTGGGGCTCAGACAGCCCAGCACCACTCCTCGCCACCTAGCAATGTACAAAACACCAGTAATCATCCCTTTCATAACGGTCATTATACATTGACTACACACTCACGTACTTCATGTGCATGACATACATTCCTAGTGGATATTCGTGAGTTCAATTATGTTCTCTCCTCCCAAACAATCTCAACCTCCCTCTGATACCACTTTGTAACGTCCCCACTCATCACGTGGTATATAACGGTGGGTCTGGCCGGGGCTCCACGCCATATGTCACGGACAAGCGCCGGAATTAATTGTGGAAATCAAAATCTACTCTCATCCTAAGTCAATACATTCTAGCGCAACATTTTTAAGTTAAATGAACTTAGCTCAGAGAATGTCCTCTACTATATAAACTCCACATTTATATATTAAAACCAGCAATGTATACAACTCACACACACCTGGCCTTATGGCCTTACAGGTTTCTCTTTACACAAATACATTTTCATACATCGGCACGCAGGCCGACCACACATGAAATCCAAACATGCTTCACACGGCCTTCGAGGGCCTATAGCAGCAAGCCAGCATTCCGCTCAAATCCATTCCACCATCAGCACCTGCAATTCATTATCCACCCAAGAGTGGCAAATAAAGTAACAGTCAGCTTTAGCTGACTAATTATAACAACCCTACCCCTTACCCAGGGCAGTGGTTCCTTCCCTGGATGCATTGCCATATCATAATATTTATCAATCTAGCAATCATAACCATAACACAAACACGGGTGTCCACAAGATGCTCCATGCACTCAGGGCACCTTCTTGGTGTACCGGATATACCAGTCGTACACCGCCGATCAGAGGTTCTTCACTTGTTGGTTGGCCGGTTCAATCCTAGTCCACCAGTCCCGCAGGTTGGCGACATCCCGTCCATACCACTCAGAGGTGCTAACCTCATAGCATCCACAAATATCCAGAGCAGATCGACCCACACCATGTGGTGTAGCAAGACGGGTTTATCGATGCCCCCCAGACAATACCACCCATCGACCCCTCACCTATTCCGGATCGACCCACCCATGTGGTGCATCAAGCCGGGTTTAACTTGGCTCCCCAGGAATTTCCACCAATCAATCCCTCACTAATCCAGATCAACCCACCCTAGTGGTGTAGCAGGTCGGGTTTATCTCGCGCTCCCCAGGCGTTGCTACTAATTGATCTCTCATCACAACCAGGAGCTTACTCAAAGCCCATATTCAACATCCATACACTCATACAGCCATATCACAAAGCATAATCATATCATCAAATCCACAGAGTCTTCTCTGGTTTACCCATATTCATCACCAATCCAGACTAATGGTCCAGATGGGCTTCACACAGCATGCCTATACCGTACTTCACACTTCCGGCTATAGATGCAGACTCAACCAAGGAATTGCTTACTATATCAACCTCTTGGTGGAGGATTCCATGCACATGCATAAAGAAAGGACTTCGATGTCCAAGAAGGAGATCGTTACCCTTGAAGATCGCTTTGGTGCCATGAAGTAGCCGGGTGTAAGTCACCGTCTCGTCTTTGCCTTCACAAATCCGTTCTCGGACATTCAATCCACACTCTGCAGCTTCTCCTGCAGCTGGTTCCCTTCCTCCTTTTACTTCCTTGGCCTTTCTCTCTCTCTCTCGCTTGGAAATGAGAAGAAGAAGAGGAAGATGAAAATGAGGGAAAAGACACCTCATTCTCGGCCTTATAACCACATGGAAGGAGCCTGGCCCTTGGATCCAGGATAAGGGAAACGAATGGCTCAAATGTGCCCAAGAAAAGATTGAACACGGCCTGACACGCCCTGTGACACGCCCGTGTCACAGGACATGTCACTTAAGCGGCAGTAAACCGACTCAAATCCAACCAGTACACGGTCGTGTGACACGCCCGTGTCACACCCTACACGCCCGTGTCACGCATGACACGCCAATGGCCAGCAGCCATGTACTTCACACAGCATAATATCAATCTCACCCGAGCAGGAAATGACCATGGGACACGCCCTTGTCCTAGGCCGTGTACACCAGGACACACCCATGTCCCTCCACACACGGATTCCTCACTTCAACCCGCAAAGGACATGCCCCGGGACACGCCCGTGTCCCAGGATGTGTCTACCTACTCGACGATCGTCGAGCACAGTTCGTCGACCAGAGGTGGACAAGCCCGTGTCAGATGGTACACGCTAGTGTAGCACGACGTGTTCCCTCTGTCGACCCAATTTCATCAACCACATACTCCACAGCTCAACCCAAGCATGACACGCCCTGTGACACGCCCGTGTCCCAGGCTGTGTCAACCAACCTGGACCCCAAAGTGGGCTTTGGGGTGTTACATCCTGAGCCCCGGTCTTTGGCAATGCTCACCTTAGTGGTCTGCCTACTTTCTTCCTACGCGTGACCGGACGATTCTCCAGCATTCCTATTTTGAGAAGCTACAATATTTATTTACGCATGTCGAAAGCTATAGACTTCATAGCATAGTTAAAAAGTTTATCTATTATATTTTCTGTTCACATGAGTATTTGATTTCTCGCTTTACTTTATTTTGAAATTTCTAAGCCAGCTAGATGTTTTCGAGTCCACGGAGAGATGATTTGCTCGGGACGAGCAAATGTTTAAGTCTGGTGGTGTGATGAGTCTGATATTTATAGTGTTTTTCAGACTCATCTAGACTACTTTTCACGCACTTGCACTTCACTTTTAGTATATTTTTGTAGATATTTCATTTATTCTGCTTTTCATGCTAAGTGCACCATTTTGGCCCAGGGTGTGCAATTATGCATTCTATTGTCGGGGGTAAGCGTCTGGTGCTCCCTGTTGCTCTTTCTGTTGATGCTGTTTTTATTTTGTTGTTAGGAGCTTGTGCTCCAGCCAGGTTGCCTTGTTGTGCAGGTGGTCGGGATGTCCTGAATTCCATTTTCAATTCTATGTAAAACGCACGGTCGTGCGCTTTTCTTCGCGCAAGGTTTCAGTACAATCGTGCGTTTCACACAGCAATTCTGAAGCCATCTGTTTCTACCCGTGCGTTTTGTTCCCGCACGGTTTCGGCCAAACCGTGCGAGAAGGAATCACTCGGCCTGCAGCTTTGGGCAAGCTTTCCAGTAATCTGTGGTTAATCGTGCATTTCCTTCACGCACGGGCAACAGCGCCCGTGCGCGAGTAAAATGCACTGTTCCACTGTTTTCTCCTGCATTCCTGCGCTCTGTGTTTACCCGTACGATTTCCTTCACGCACGGGCGGAATAGCCCGTGCGTGAGTAAAATGCACGGGTCAACGCTTCTTCTTCCTCGATCATTATATGCGCGCGAATATCGCACGGTTCACGTACGGTCGTGCGACAGACCGTGCGTGACCAATTTTCTGATCTTTTTATATTTAAGCGTAGATTTTCCAGGTTTTGGGAGACTCGATTCCAACAATTTTCTCCGCCATTTTAGGGCAAAGTTCCGCCCTTCCACCTCCGCCCTTCATCTTCCACCAAGGGGAGAAGCTCGGCCATGCTCGTGAAGCCTATACCTTGTCGGTGCTTGCTCTCGGCCTTCTCCTTCATCTTCTAAGCTCTACTTCAAGCTTCGACGCCATAGCTAACAAGCGAAGGGAAGCTTGCAATTTTCTTTCGGATCGTGACATGAAGAAGACGGGTCCATTGGGAGGTAGTGACATCCCTTCTCTACCCCGGACGTAGTTGAGGACCAAGCTTGGATGCGGATTAACAACCTAGCGATTCCTTCTGCGACCCCTCGATGAGCCTTCGAATTTGGTCGATCTCTTGACTTGTTCTTCCTTTATTGTTGATTATGTGCAGTTAGAACTTTTGTGTTGATGATGTTCTCTTAGTTGTAAACATTATTATTTTCATGTCTATGTGAACTTGTATTGTTTACTCTTATGTTGCTTGAGTTGCGCCCGCATTTCCATCCTCCATCCATCCGTTCTTGCGTTCTAGCAATTGCTAGAAGCATGCGCAGCAAAGAGGTGCTTACGACCCTCAAATTCCTTTGTTCTTTTGGTCCTTACGCTTGCCTACTCGTCCATATGCCTAGCGATTCGGTGCATAGCGGTGCGTGTAGTCTTCCATCCCGCCTGGTGAAGTATCGCATAGCGGCGTTGCATAGGTGTAGTCGATAGTGTTTTATTTTCCTTTTCTACAACATACCAAAACCCCCTTTAGTTAACTCCGTCCAAAGGACTTCAATATCAAGTCCTCCTCGATATTAACTCCCCCTTACTGTGTTCCTTGAAGAGATCGATACTTGGGGACATCCCATTTTATATTACTTGTGCGACCGGTACACTTGCCGTTCAACGCATAAACGAACCAAACTGATTTCTTCGATCGTAGTTCAACGAATTATTATGATAGAAATCTGCGTTCAGAGTTTGTCGACTGAAGTTCGACGAACTGTACATATTTCGTCGATCTACGTTCGATGAAATTTGTTGAACATAATCATTATTTGGATTTTTCTGTTTATTTTTCCTTTTCTTATTCCTAGGTTTTAATTCAGTTTGTTTAACATTTTTACCATTTTCTATTTTCTCTTTTCCTTTTTCAGACACAAATTTAATTGGTGTTGTTAGTATATTTTTTTGAATATGTGAAGGTTGGCTTGATGATGCACCTAAGCCCAGCTTGCCATTAAGTCTGGCATTGACTGTGCTTATGATGTCCATCAACTTGATACTTCTCTCATTTAGGGATTCTTTAAGCTTCCTAGCCTCAGCTAATTCAGATTTTAGTGAAATTATTTGTTCATTTGCTAAAACTAAATCATCCTTTAATTTAACATTTTCAGAAATCAAATTTTCTTGATTATACAATCTTTCCCTAAGCATTTTGATTTCCTTTTTAGAGTTAATTAGATCTATACACATGGTTTTAAATTCAATTTTAAAACTATCAAAACCATAATCAAATGATGATAGTTCCTGATCAGCTTCTGATTCTAAAGCTTCTTCATTTTCAGATTCTTCTTCAGCATCTGATGGGCTGCAAGATGCATTGATTGCCATGAGACAGACTTCCCTTGCTTTTGCCTCTTCTTCATCTTCACTGGATCTGGAAGCTGTGGATTCATCTTCTGTATCACTCCAGGTTTCATCAAAAAAGCCCTTCTCCTTCTTTTTATGTTTGCTGGAGGAAGGCCTGCTGTAGTGCTTGCTCCTAGAGTCCTTTTCTCTTCTCCTCTCCTTCTTCTGATTCTCAGGCCATTCAGAAATGAAGTGTCCTGGTTTCCTGCGACCAAAACACACTATCTTTAGTAGGAGTTTTATCATACATGGGCTTATCATCCTTCCTGGATGACTTTCTCTTGAAATCTTTGCTTGCCATCTTATAGAATCTCTTGCAAAAAGAGACTCATTAGCTCTTCATTAACTGTTGAAGCTTCAATCTCTTCAGTAGCTTTGAATGCTATATTTTGCTCCTTTCTTGTTGGTGGAGGGGTCCTTTGTTCTGCAGCTTCTCTAAACTTTATCAGCTGCTCATAAGATTTGAGCTTTCCCAATAGAGATTCTATGGAAATCTCATTTAAACTCCTGGCCTCCATAATTGGCCAGATCCTCGAATCCCATGAGCTCGGGAAGCACATGAGGATCCTATCATTCACTTCTATAAGAGTGATGTCCTTGTCTAAAGTCTTTAGCTCATTGATTATTGAGCTCAATCTGCTGTACATGTCAGCAACAGACTCTGACTCGTCCTTCTTGAAGTTCTCATACTGAGAGATGAGAGTTGATCTTCTATCTTTCCGCTCATCAGTAGAACCAGCTACCATATCGTTAAGAGAGTCCCAAATAGCCTTAGCTGATGTCCATTCAACCACCTTCTAAAAGATGTCATCAAACATAGTCTGAGCCAATATGTTCATGGCTTTGGCATCTGCAATTTTAGCTTTATTCTATGCATCAGTCCACTTAGGTGGTGGAATTGCATGAGTGCTAAAAGTTGATGTGGATGTAGAAGCAATTGCTTGAGGAGGACCTATCAGAATAGAGTTGAAAATGTCCTCATCAATAGAGTTCATATAGAGCTTTATTCTTGCTTTCCAGATTGCAAATCTATTTAAATTGCAAACCGGAGGTCTGGTGCTTGCATAATCCTTGTTTTGTGTCATGCTATGAAAATAATCCTAAGAGATAAAGAATCAGATCTAACACAGGATCTTTTGGTTAAAGGGTTAGCTTGTACAACCAAAGTGTTGGGTACATTGGGATTAATGTACCTTATTTGAAGAAGCCTCACCCTACTCAATGATATACATCAAAATGTATTTGATGTATTTTGAGTTACCTTGTGCAGGTTAAGTATTTGCAGGGAAAGCTGAAAAGTTTCTAAGTCCATGTGTCGACACCCAGAAGAAACGTGTCGACACTTAAGAAGACTTGTGTTGACACCCAGAGAAACAGTGTCGACACTTGGAGTAATTGTGTCGACACCAGGGATGCAGAGTCGACACCAGAAGGAAAGTGTCGACACATACAGGCTGTGTCGACACTCAATGAAGAAATGTTCAGAGAAGCTGTGTCGACACTTAGAAGCAGTGCCGACACCCAGAGGAACTTTGTCGACATCAGAAAGTGTCGACACTTGGAGGCTATGTCGACACTCAGCAAAAGTTCAACAAATTCTAAGTACAAGTGTCGACACAAAGGAGATGTGTCGACACTCAGCCAAAGTCTCAACACAAGAAGAATGTGTCGACATAATGAAGAATGTTTCGACACACAGCAAAAGTCTCAACACATGAAGAAAGTGTCGACACTAGGAGGCTGTGTCGACACTCAGTAAATTGCAATAAAATCTAAGTACAAGTGTCGACACAAAGGAGATGTGTCGACACTCAGCAAAAGGTTCAACACAGAAGGCATGTGTCGACACCAAGAAGACGTGTCGATACTTAACAAGTTCAACACAAGAAGATGTGTCGACACAAAGGAGTTGTGTCGACACTTACAAGAAATCAACAAAATACTGAAGAACAAGGACTTGTGTCGACACACAATTTCAGTGTCGACACATGTTGAAGAAGCTGTGTCGAGAAGTAAATTCTACAACACAAGGAGTTGTGTCGACACCATGAAGGCTAGTGTCGACACTTAGTCTACTTGTGTCGACACTTAGTCTATCAGTGTCGACACTTAAAGACAGACTGTCTCGACACTTTCAGACAGTTACAGATATTTCAAGAAGTGACTGGATGATTTGACAGCTGCCAATCCAGCCGGTCTACTGCAACTGTCAGAGTTGTCAGAAAGTCGTTAGAAATCGAATCAGCCGGTCACCATGAAGAAGGCCTATATAAAGGCTTATTCTGTCAACAGGAAGAGATGATCAACACATCAAAGAGGATTGAGAAATAGATCAAGAAATTCATTGAAGAATCAATTCAAGTGAAGATCTAAGTAGTTGGAGAGAGAGATCTCCTTCCAAGAAGACAGCTGTTGAACCAGGCTGTGAAGAAGGTTTCAGATTGAGATCTGAATCTTAAGTTGCAGTGATTGAAGATCAGCTGCACAGAGAATCAACCCTACTGTGTTCTACATTCAAGAAGCTTTGAAGGAAACCAAGGGAGGTTGATCTCAGCAGAGTTCTTCGAAGAACTCATCAAGAAACCTGTCAACTCTTCTCTCTTATTCTGAGTTGAGGTTATATACATTGTATTCTTAATTTCTTGTAGGATCCTTAGGGATCTGAGTTGTAAGCCTGAAATTATAAAGGCTGAGTGGTAGGGCTTGTGTGCCTGAGTGTAGGAGATTCATTTCTATGAGTGTAGGCCTTGTGGCTGAGTGTAGGTCTTTGTGAAGACTGAGTGGTAGGGCTGTTGAGCCTGAGTTGTAGGAGTGGGATCACTCTGAGCTGTAGGAACCTGGTTTGGGTTCTGAGTGTAAGATCTGAGGATCTGAGGAATAGTGGAGGAGTTTGGCCGAATCAAGTACACTACTAGATAGGCGAAGGGGGAAAGTGGATATACCCAGACCTTGGGGAACCACTATAAAACTGTGTGTACTCTGTGTATGTGATTGATTCTGTGTATGCTGTTTTATGCTCTGTGAAATCTGTGATATAATCTGCCTAAAAGTTTAAAAAGATTAAGTCACCTATTCACCCCCCCCCCCCTCTAGGTGATTAGGTACAATTTCTTTCAAGTGGTATCAGAGCCAGGTTACTCAAAAAGGATATAACTATCTGAGTGAAAGATCCTGTTGGCAGATTCAGTTTAATCAAGTGCAGAATCAAGAAAATCAAGAAAATGGGTTCAACAGAGAATCATAAAGAACTTGGATCCATGAAGTTGCCAATTTGCAGAAAAGAGATCTTTAGCATCTGGAAAGAAAGGGTTAGGTTATTTATGGAAGCCTCTGACCCTAGAATCTATATCACAGTCAAAGAAGGGTCATATGTGCCTATGAAAGTTTCAGTCCTGGATGCAAATCAGAGAACTCCTAAGGACTTTTCTGAAATGACCAAGGATGAGATTATTCTGGCCACCATGGACAAAAGGGCCCAGAATATAATAGTAAGTGCAATAGATGATGCTACATTTTAGAACTTGATACATTGTAAAACATCAAAGGAGATGTGGGATACTCTGATAGTGTACATGGAGGGTTCTGAAGAAGTTAGACAGGACAGAAAGTCATTATTAAACTAAGAGTATGAGAGCTTCAGACAAGGAAGGTCTGATAGCATAACTGAGTGCTACAAGAAATTCTATAGGATAGTTAATGAGCTAATGTCTTATGGAAGAGAATTCAGCAATTATGAGCTGAATGATAAGTTCTTGAGATCCCTAACTAAAGACTGGGATACCAAGATTTGTGCCATAAGGGAAATGGCCAAGTTAGCAGATATTCCTCCTCCAACATTGTTTGGAAAGCTGTTATCCTATAAAATGCAGCTAATGGTTAGGAAAGAGGAAGAGAAGACTACAAGAATTGAGCATAAAGAAAGAGATGTGTCATTCAAGATAGAAGCCACTAAGAAATATAAAAGTAAGTATCCATCTCCTCCCCCAAAAGTTACTGAGACTGAGACAGATGAGTCAGAAAGTAAGAATTCTGAAAGCAGTGAGAGTGATGAGGACTTTGCAGCTTTCACAAGACATTTTCAGAAGTTCCTAAAGAAGAAACAGTGGAGGTCTAAGCCATCCACTTCACAGAAGTCATCAAAGAATGACAGGAGAAAGCCCAAGACAAGTAGAACTACTTCTTCAAAGATAGTCTGTTATTGTTGTAACAGACAAGGACATGTTGTTGCTGATTGTCCAGAGAAAAGGAAAGAGTCTACTGAGAAGAAGAAGACTCTGATCAAGCGAAAAAAGGAAAGGTCCTTTGTTGCAAAGAAGGACAAAAGTCTGTCAGATATGTCTTCAGAAACTGATTCAGAAGCTGAAGCTTACATTGGACTGTTTGCTGAAGAAGAGGAAGAGGAGTTCATCCAGTTAATGAATTCTATATATGAGCATGAGGACAATCAGTGCCAGGAATTGATGGCCTTGACAGAAGGAGACAAAATCCAGGATCAGCCTAGACCAAGTCAGGTACAAAATTATTCTATTAGTTCACTTTCTAGTGCTGGTTCAGAATCAGATTCATTAGCATCAAGTGATGAGAGTGGATCTGACTCTGAAGAAGATATTCATCAACTGATTGATGAATATAGAGTAGTGTTGCAAGCTTTAAAGAAAAGCAAATCCTTGGCCAAGAGTCAGGCAAAGGAGATTGTTAATCTTAAAGTTGCTGCAACAAACTTTGATAAGGTGATTGATCAAAAATTAAATGAAATAGTCAGGCTGAAGAACATAACTGTTATTCAGATGGGGACTATAACATTCAAGAATGATCAAATCAGAAATCTGGAGATTAGTCTTCAGAAGGAGAGAGATATAGTTGCAAGATTTTCTAAACCAAAATCTATTTTACCTTTGATAGATGAATTTGTACATCAAAAGGGTAAAATTGGATTAGGGTTTACATAACCTGCAAGGACTGTAAAGTCCAAGTCTAAGGGCAAAGCCCCAGTACTCAACAAGCCTGTTCTAGATAAAACAACCAGGGTTGTACCAAAGCAAAGGTACAACAGATTTGAGTGCTGGTGTTGTGGCAAGGTTGGCCACTTTGCCATAGACTGTTGGCACAATTCTAGTGCCAAGGTGAGTAGCAATCTGCCTGCTAGAAAAGCTACCGGTAGTTTTGTTAAGAGGCAAACTAACCAGCACCAAGGACCCAAGAATTCTTTGGGTTCTAAGGTTAACTAATCTGTTTTGCAGGTGAGTTCAAGTGACCATGCCCCAATATGGTACTTGGACAGTGGATGTTCCAGGCACATGACTGGAACTAGGGGATTGCTAAAGGACTACACACCAATCAAGGATGGTCCTAAAGTCACCTTTGGTGGTTCTGAAAAAGGAATCATCAAAGGTTTTGGTAACATTTCTAGCAACCTTATAACAATTACTCATGTGGCTTATGTTAAAGGTTTGAAACACAACCTTATTAGTATAAGTCAGCTGAGTGATTTAGGATATGACATCTCATTTGTCAAAGATGGTTGTCATATCAGGAGATCAAATGATCAAGAGATCATTCTGACTGGTTATAGGAAGAGAAATGTCTATTGCCTAGACATTATGTGTGAGAACAATGTTTCTCCAGTGTGTCTTGTAGCTGATAAGAAAGTCTCTTATTGTGTCAAATGGCACAAGAGGCTAGCCCATCTTAACTACAAGACAATTGGCCAACTATATAATAAAGAGTTAGTGAGGAATGGTCCTCGGGTTAAGTGTATTAAAGATGGAATATGCTCAGCTTGTCAAAAGGGCAAGCAGACTAGATCCACCTTTAATAGCATTGAAAACAAAGATGTTGTGAGGTGTTTATACCTCTTGCATATGGATCTTTTTGGTCCTATGCCAGTTCACAGCCTAGGTAGGAAGGTCTACACATTTGTAGTTGTAGATCACTACTCAAGGTTTTCCTGGGTGTTCTTCCTTAGACAGAAATCTGAAACACCTAATATCTTCTATAGTTTTGTCAAACAAATTCAGAATGAGTTAGACAGTACAGTGATCAAAATAAGAAGTGACCATGGTACTGAATTCCAGTCTGATAGTATGACAAAGCTATGTGAAGAGTTTGGGATATTTCAAGAATTTTCTTCACCAAGAACACCTCAGCAAAATGGCATTGCTGAAAGGAAAAATAGAACCTTGATTGAGGCTGGTAGAACCTTATTAAGTAACACATCTCTCCATGAATATTTCTGGGCTAAGGCAGTAAACACTACATGCCATGTAATTAATAGGGCTACTATCACCAAGAGCCACAATAAGACCCCCTATGAGATTGTGAAAGGCAGAAAACCAAACCTATCCTATTTCAGGATCTTTGGTTGTAAATGCTATATACTTAACAATGGTAAGTCTTACTTAACCAAGTTTGCTGCCAAATCCCAAGAGGGGATCTTTGTTGGGTACAGCAACAACAGTAAGGCTTATAGGGTCTACAATTTGACTACTCAAGTTGTAGAAGAATCAGTACATGTAGTATTTGATGAAGCTAGACTCATTAACAATGAATTATCTAGTAGTATTTGCAGCTCCACAGGTGTGACTGAGAAGATGGACAAGCTTACTATTGAAGAAGATTCTACTGCAAGACAGCAAGTAGTTGATAGTGGCTGTTGTCCAGGGGGAGTACTAGATGCACCTAATGCAGAAGAAGACCAAGGAGTGCAGCAAGTTGAAGAAGCTGAAGGAGTTCAACCTGAAGCCAGGCTGCCTCCAGCTAATAGACATCTAAACGATCATCCAGCCAATCAAATTATTGGTGATCTAAGTCAAGGGGTACAAACAAGGAGTAGAAATCTAAGTTCAGTACTCTACTCCAGTTTTTTATCCCAAGTTGAGCCAAAGAAATTTGAAGAAGCCATCCTAGACCCGCATTGGATTGAGGCTATGCAAGAGGAACTGAATCAGTTCAAGAGATGCAAAGTATGGGAGCTTGTTCCTAAACCAAAAGAACACAACATAATTGGAACTAAGTGGATCTTTAGGAACAAGATGGATGAACATGGAGTTATTGTGAAGAACAAAGCAAGATTGTTTGCAAAAGGATATAGGCAGGAAGAAGGTATTGACTTTGATCAAACCTTTGCTCCAGTAGCCAGACTAGAGGCAATAAGGATGTTCTTGGCCTATGAAACCTATCAAGGGTTTAAAGTACACCAAATGGATGTTAAGTCAGCTTTCCTGAATGGAAATCTAAAAGAAGAAGTTTATGTGGAACAACCATCAGGTTTTATTGATTCAACTAAATCTAATTATGTCTATAGACTTAGGAAGGCTTTGTATGGGTTAAAACAAGCCCCTAGGGCTTGGTATGAAACCCTGTCTAGTTTCCTCATTGAGAATAAATTCACAAGGGGGAAAATAGACAAGACTCTATTCCTTAGGGAATCCAGAGGCAAGATCATTCTAGTCCAAATATATGTAGATGACATTATATTTGGGTCTACTAAAAGTGGTCTTTACAAAAAGTTTGCAAAACTAATGCAAGGATAATTTGAGATGAGCAGTATGGGGGAACTTAAGTTCTTCTTGGGTATCCAAGTTAGACAGACTGAGAATGGTTTATCCATATGCCAGTCTAAGTTCACTCTAGAGTTGATAAGGAAGTATGGTATGGAATCATCCAGTACCATGAAAACTCCTATGGTGTCAAGTATGTCTCTTAGCAAAGATGATGCAGGGAAACCTGTAGATGAGACTTTGTATAGAGGGATAGTTGGCTCCCTATTGTATTTGACTACAAGTAGACTAGATATCATGTATGCTACATGTGTCTGTGCTAGGTACCAAGCTTGCCCTAAAGAATCTCATTTGACAGCAGTTAAAAGAATACTGAGATATCTTAAGGGCACTCCTTATCTAGGCCTTTGGTACCCTAGGAATGGAGACTTTGAACTGACAGGTTATTCAAATGCAGATTTTGTAGGCTGCAAGGAAGATAGGAAAAGTACAACAGGTACCTGTCAATTCCTAGGTGGAAGACTAATTTCATGGAGTAGCAAGAAGCAAACAAGTGTGGTTATCTCCACAGCAGAATCAGAGTATGTTGCTGTAGGAAGTTGCTGTGCTCAACTTCTATGGATGCAACATCAGCTAGAAGACTATGGTATTCAAGTAAGTAGAACACCTCTATTTTGTGATTCTACTAGTGCTATTTCTATTGCTAACAATCATGTCTCCCATAGTAGGACTAAGCATATAGAAATAAAATACCATTTTCTAAGAGAACATGTAGAAAAGGGAGATATTTCACTATAATATATAAATACAGATAATCAACTAGCTGACATGTATACTAAGCACTTAGATGAAACCAAATTCAATAGGTTCAAAATTGAATTAGGTATGATAAACTTCGAATAAGTTTTCAAAATTGGCTAGGTAAAAAGGTGTCGACACACAGAGTTGTCTGTGTCGACACATAAAAGTGGTGTCGATATTTCAGAGAAATGGTGTCGACACATCTAGACAGTCTGTGTCGACACTTAAGAGAATTAGTGTCGACACATAAATAGTAGGTGTCGACACATCCAAGGTGGTGTCGACACTTAGGATTTACTCAACATTAGTCTGGTAAAGTCTCGATTAAGTGTCGAGCTAAGCGGTGTTGACACATAAACAAGTGTCGACACATATATTCTGTCGACTATACTTGTGTCGACACATAGTTGTCGAGACATTATAAGTCTGTGTCGACACTTTTCAACAGTGTCGACACAATTTGAGTATTTTGACGCGCCCTTTCATCTTCGATTCTAGAAAGGTATAAATAGGTTTTTGCCTTTGTCTGTCGACACGCTCACCAAAGTTTCGAGACCAAACTTGTGTGTCGACATCTCTCTTCTCTAATTCAAATTTATTCAAACCCTAATGGCGCCCAAGCTCGAAGAGAATGTGAATGAAGGTTATGAACTCGTGCGGCATGCTTTTGATGACGCGGAACCTGAGATCAAAAGCGTGATAACCCTAATAGTTGAGACTGGGTTAGAATTTCTTGTTTCAGAGCTGATCAAGATCTGGAAGAAGGAGGTCCTGGAGTTTCTAAATGGAGCAACATTAGATGATTCAGGACTCAAAATTAAGTCAAGAGTTCATGGGGCAAAGGTGAAGGTCTCACCTAAAAGTCTGAGAAAGATACTACAACTACCAAGGACAAAGGAAGAGAAGATGTTTCTGCTACTAAGACTAGAGAAGAATTAACATGGTGTGGTTTGGACTCAAACCTGAAAATAGGATCTATTTTCAATAGGAAGGGAATGAATTTGCAAGGCAAATTTCTATCTGAAATTGTTGGCAAAGTTATCCTGAGCAAGCCTGGAGGCCATGACAGAGTCTCAGCTCACATGTTTAGCCTCATGACAAGGATTATTTTCAAACTAGAAACTGATTGGTCTGCAGTTGTGTTTGAAAAGATAAAAGAGAGTATGAAGAAGCCCAATTTGGGTAGGATACTAAGTCTATACCTAGCTGGTAGTATACCAGAGGTAATGACCCAAGCTGCAGGATCCAAAATTAACCACAAGAGGAGAATGGATTTGAGGATCTTCTCTGGATGGGATAGAGTGTTAACCAAAGAAATGCCAACTACTGAGAAGGTAACACCCCAAAAGAAGAAGAAAAAGACAGCCCATGTGGCTCAAGTATCTTCAAGCAGCTCTGAAGAGCAGGTAGTGTTCACTCCTGATGAAGAAGACACTGGAAATGCTGGTCAGTCACCTGCTAGACAAAAAGATGCACCAAGACAGGGGGAGCTACCCACAGCAAGCCCAATAGACCAGGATTCCATCCAGGGGGAGCCTCTACTGGTGGATGAGCCAACTCCACTAGAGAGTGAACAAGCTACCCACACAATACTTGAGGTAATAACTTAAATCAACCAATTAGATTTCTCTATTGAAAATGAAGATATGACTGACAGATTGTCTGATGTTAATCAGCAACCTCAGATTCCTAGTCAACCCCAAGATGTTGTTATGGAGGACACATCTGTTGCTGATCAAGTTGTTGATGAGATAAGAGTTTCTCCAACTCATCCTCAATAAGAATTTACTTTAGAAGAACAGTTCCCAGACCTTCTTCAAACTGATGTTGAAGTGGAAAAAGCTACTGTTGAGGGGGAGACAGTAATTATTGAGGGGGAGAATGTGGAGATTATAGAAGAAAATGCAAGCAAAGAACCTGAAGTTCCAAAGGATGCTGAGCAGGTTCCTAGGACTGACAAGGATTTACCTTCTAGCCCTAAGGATAGGGTTGATATTGGAAGCACATCTGCTTCAGAAGATGAAGAGGCTGCAAGAGCCAAGAAAAGAAAATTTCAAGTTTTCAAAAGAAGAAGCCAGAATTATAAGAAAGCTTTACAAACAATTGCACCACAGCCTGCACCACAGCCAGCACCATCAACTGATTTCAGTTCTCTGATGGTTGCATTGCAGATTAAGATGGATGAGCAAAGACAGGCTTTGCAATATTATATGGATGATGGGCATAAGTCCTTACAATTTGATCTTGCACAAGATATTAAGTCTATCAGATTTGAAATGAATCTGAATAAGAAAGAGATGACTGACTGCTTTCATAAGGGATGAAATGCAGTAGTCTATCTAGCAACTCATCAGGAGAAGATCAAAGCTCAAGTGGATGAAATTGCAGTGAAGCAAGGCTATGTCCTGGAGAACCAACTGAGAATGAATGACAATCTCACTGCTTCACACAATGCCATAGTAACAGAAATGAAGAATATAGCTACTGGTCAGACTACAGCCATTACCACTGCCAAAAAAGAATTTGATAAAGCATTGCAAGAGAGCTTAACTGCTGTTACTTCTGCACTTCAGGATTCCCAGAAGTTAATAACTGAAAAGCTACAAAGGTTGAAACCTTTCTACAAGGATGGAGTAAACTACCTGAATGCACAAATAAGGTTTCAGAAAGATGATCTAAGAGATCACATTAAAAGAGAAGTCATAAAGGGGGAGAGGGTGTTAGTCAAAGCCAGCTTTGATCATGCCAAGTGGATTTCAAATTCCATCAGAGCCACCCTTGGATATCCTCCATTATGTGATTATGACAATGTTGCAGAGTCTGGAATTAATCCTGCATATCTTGGAGGGGAGCCAGCTGAAGTAGCTCAAGTGATATACCCTCCACCAGACTTTGATATGATACATGCAGATATACAGTCAATGTATAGCCCACCTGAGGGAAATCAGAAGGTCATCATAGAAAAAGTAGTTCAGCCAGTACCTGAGGATATACTGAAAGAACAAGAAGCTTTGCAGAAAGAACAAGAAGCCCAATTGTCTAAGAAGAGCTCAGGGAGCAAGCTGAATTGAGGCCTGACTTTGAACAATGGAGCCCCACTTCCAGGAATATTATCTTGACTGCATGGAAGGCTGCCAAAGACAATATCCAGGATAGAAACAAGTGGTATTCTGAACTGGAGTGGAGGAAGCATGAGATAAGGTAAGAGGCAATTGTGTAATATATAAGAAAGGGTAAGATGGGAAAGCTACCTCCTAATGCACAGGAGCCTAGCAAGTACTTTCCTAAGCCTTATCATTACTTTGAAAGGCAGAAGATCAAAGCTGAAGATTTGAAAAAGAAGGATCTTCAAGGGAAGAAGCCTGCTGCTGCTGAAGATGCTGAAGCCCCAGTACAAGCAAAGATACACTCTGGAAAGGGGATTGTAATCAAAGAACCAGAGCAACAATAGGATAGACATTTACTTTAGTTTACAAGTTGTAACCATTTGTAGTAAACTCAATGTAAACTTTTGATTAATGTAAATGTGGGATTTTGAAAGAACAATGTTATATGTTCATCTATTTCAATAATTGTTCTGAGCTATGTGTATATACATGTTTTGTTTATACATGTTTATGTATTTTCCCTGTCATTTAATATTGTTTTACATCATACTGTGAATTTGTTATGTATGATGTATATCATTGACTAAGGGTTATGACTTCTCCAAATAGGGGGAGATTGTTGGGTACATTGGGAGTAATGTACCTGATTTGAAGAAGCCTCACCCTACTCAATGTTATACATCAAAATGTATTTGATGTATTTTGAGTTACCTTGTGCGGGTTAAGTACTTGCAGGGAAAGCTGAAAAGTTTCTAAGTCCATGTGTCGACACCCAGAAGAAAAGTGTCGACACTTAAGAAGACTTGTGTCGACACCCAGAGAAGCAGTGTCAACACTTGGAGTAATTGTGTCGACACCAGGGATGCAGAGTCGACACCAGAAGGAAAGTGTCGACACATATAGGCTGTGTCGACACTCAATGAAGAAATGTTCAGAGAAGTTGTGTCGACACTTAGAAGCAGTGTCGACACCCAGAGGAACTTTGTCGACATCAGAAAGTGTCGACACTTGGAGGTTGTGTCGACACTCAGCAAAAGTTCAACAAATTCTAAGTACAAGTATCGACACAAAGGCGATGTGTCGACACTCAGCCAAAGTCTCAACACAAGAAGAATGTGTCGACATAATGAAGAATGTGTCGACACACAGCAAAAGTCTCAACACATGAAGAAAGTGTCGACACTAGGAGGCTGTGTCGACACTCAGCAAATTGCAATAAAATCTAAGTACAAGTGTCGACACAAAGGAGATGTGTCGACACTCAGCAAAAGGTTCAACACAGAAGGCATGTGTCGACACCAAGAAGATGTGTCGACACTTAACAAGTTCAACACAAGAAGATGTGTCGACACAAAGGAGTTGTGTCGACACTTACAAGAAATCAACAAAGTACTGAAGAAAAAGGACTTGTGTCGACACACAATATCAGTGTCGACACACAATATCAGTGCCGACATATGTTGAAGAAGCTGTGTCGAGAAGTAAATTCTACAACACAAGGAGTTGTGACACCATGAAGGCTAGTGTCGACACTTAGTCTACTTGTGTCGACACTTAGTCTATCAGTGTCGACACTTAAAGACAGACTGTCTCGACACTTTCAGACAGTTACAGATATTTCAAGAAGTGACTGGATGATTTGACAGCTGCCAATCCTGCCGGTCTACTGCAACTTTCAGAGTTGTCAGAAAGTCGTTAGAAACCGGATCAGCCGGTCACCATAAAGAAGACCTATATAAAGGCTTATTCTGTCAACAGAAAGAGATGATCAACACATCAAAGAGGATTGAGAAATAGATCAAGCAATTCATTGAAGAATCAACTCAAGTGAAGATCTAAATAGTTGGAGAGAGAGAGCTCCTTCCAAAAAGACAGCTGTTGAACCAGGCTGTGAAGAAGGTTTCAGATTGAGATCTGAATCTTAAGTTGTAGTGATTGAAGATCAGCTGCATAGAGAATCAACCCTACTGTGTTCTACATTCAAGAAGTTTTGAAGGAAGCCAAGGGAGGTTGATCTCAGTAGAGTTCTTCCAAGAACTCATCAAGAAACCTGTCAACTCTTCTCTCTTATTCTGATTTGAGGTTATATACATTGTATTCTTAATTTCTTGTAGGATCCTTAGGGATCTGAGTTGTAAGCCTGAAATTATAAAGGCTGAGTGGTAGGGCCTGTGTGCCTGAGTGTAGGAGATTCATTTCTCTGAGTGTAGGCCTTGTGGCTGAGTGTAGGTTTTTGTGAAGACTGAGTGGTAGGGCTGTTGAGCCTGAGTTATAGGAGTGGGATCACTCTGAGCTGTAGGAACCTGGTTTGGGTTCTGAGTGTAATATCTGAGGATCTGAGGAATAGTGGAGGAGTTTGGCCGAATCTAGTACACTACTAGATAGGCGAAGGGGGAAAGTGGATGTACCCAGACCTTGGGGAACCACTATAAAACTGTGTGTACTCTGTGTATGTGATTGATTCTGTGTATGCTGTTTTATGTTCTGTGAAATCTGTGATATAATCTGCCTAAAAGTTTAAAAAGATTAAGTCACCTATTCAACCCCCCCCCCCCCCCCTCTAGGTGATTAGGTACAATTTCTTTCACAAAGAAAACTTCCTCTGATACCAATTGAAAGAGTGGGTTAGACCTGATTTACTCTAAAGGGGGAATAAAGTAATTGAAAATTTTTTTGTTGTTTAAGTAATAATCAGAGTAGTAAAAGTAAAGGATACCTAGATTAAAAGAAAGAAGAAAATCAACCTAAGTTAATCTAATCTAACACAGCACATATAATCTAATCTATCACAGGCACAGCAAGAATAAAAAGAAAAGGGCAACCAGACAACACAAGAACTTTTATAGTGGTTCCCTAACCTAGGTACATCCACTCTTCTACCACCCTGGTAGGAATCCACTAGCAGGTTTTGATCAGGTGACTACCACCAATGAGCTTTTGATTAGGTTCTCAAAAACAAACTCAAGTCTTTTGATCAGGAGACTTGCAACCAAGTGCTTTACTTTTGAAGGGAGTAAAAACCCTTTGTACAGAGAGGGGAGAGAGATTGATGATGTCTTCTCTTCTCTTTTCAACAGAGAATACAAGTGGATTTGTTGTTGTCAAACAATCTCCAAAAATAAATTGAAGCCTTGCTCAGGGTGTAGGTATTCTATCTTCTGTCTTCAGCCTTGACTTCAAAATAAAATCCAGGAAATTCTGACTGATATGAATATGTTGTCCTTTAAAGCTCCTGGAATGAAGTTTGAAGAAGACTCTTAATTTGGAATGATTGTTCTTCTTCTTCTTCAGCAATGTCAAAGAGAAAACAAGATTGTTTTCTATACAGAGAAGATTCAGAGAGTTATTGATGTTGATCTCTTCTCTATATATCTGTATTCCTGTATCAGTTCTGTATTCTGAACTTATTGTTATACTGCTTGTTTTTAGAAAAGAGAAAAAAAAATCTCTTTTATATCATCAGTCGAATTTCTTCTTTGAATTTTGAATTTCTTTGCATTAATTGTTGACTGCCTGGAGAATAGAATTCGGCTGGAGAGAATATTAGCATTAATGAATTTCCCCAGCTGTCCTATTAAAAACGGCAAGTAATATTCCTGATGAAGACCATAATCAATGCTGCTTCTAACAGTTATATTCAGAGAATAGAAGCATTGATTACTCAGGAATTACTGCAAGAGAATAAGGACAAAATGAGGGGAAAACTAAGTATGGAACTACACAGAATTTATCGAGCAGAGAACAGATTTAGTCGACCTAAGTCCAAAGTTCGTCGACCAGAGAAATTGTGTTCGTCAACCAGATAATTCTTGTTCATCGACCTGAGATCCAAGTTTGTCGACCTGGGTTCAGAAAACTACTTTCTGTGATAACTTTCCAATTCTGTGCTCCAAGTTCGTCGAGCTGATAACATAACTTCATCGACCTGAGTTCAAAGAAAGTATTCTGGACTTAATGAGTTGAAGTTGATCTTCCAGCATTCGTCGACCAGAGCTCAAATATCGTCGAGCTCAACTCAGAGAATTTACTCTGAATTCGTTGAGTTGAGCACGACTTTCGTCGAGCTAAGTTCGACGAACGTCGAACTCATTTCCCTAAACTTCATTTTCTTCTAAGTCTTGAGTCTTCTTAGGTCTTCTACTGGTTGGTCCATCAAGGTTGAATCTAAGGACTTAGGCTAAACTCTAAGACACAAAGACATGACCCTGGCTATATATGTTGGGTCAATTATCCTAGATAGTGAACCTAGCTCAAATCAAACTAGGGATCCAACAATGCCGCTCTGGCTCTTTGCGAGAAGATTATTAGCAAGTCCCAACCTCTTTTCAAGGTCATCCAAATTCTCTCACTCCTCCGCCAGGCTTGTCTTGGCATCCTTTCATTTCTTGTTGTTAAAAACAAGGCGGCACGAGACTCGGTGTGAGAGCTTTAAGGCACGAAGCTGAGCTCGAGCTGCCTCCATGAAAAGGTCTCGCAAGGAGTCCTTGTCAAAAGGATCTATCCCAGGACCACCATAGAGGCCATAGCTGAGGGAGAAGGCGTTGCTGGTGGGAGGGTCCTGCTCCTTACATGAGGGAAGGAGGGTAGACATTGACACCCGGTTCGCGTCCTTTTCCCACATCAGGACTAGGTCGCCGACAACATCTTTTCCCACGGGGCCCATATTGAAATTTTGATGTGAGGAGGGCGCTGGGCGGCTGGAGGAGGCAGCTTCGCGAGACGGAGGTTTAGTGGGTTGAGCCGAAATGTCGGGGGGGAGGTCGAAAAGTACCGTCTTGCAAGACGGTGAGTGATGAGTCATAAATATACCTATATTTATGTACATTAAATTAGTCGTTTTTGTTTCTTTTTGTTATTTTTCTTTAATTTTCTTTAATAAAATGTTTCTTTTTTAAAAAAATAGTTCTAACTTGCTTTATTTTCGTTTTCTGAAATTTGCAGGAAAAATCCAAAAAATCTACCCAAAACAGTAAGTACACGCCCGTGTACTTACTGGTCACGCCGTGTCCAGGGCATGACAATTCAATTTCCCGTGAAATCAGCTCGACAAATTCAAGCTCGACGAATTCAAGCTCGACGATCGTCGACACGCCCATCGTCATGCCCATGACTTAGGGCGTGCCTCTACCTAACTCGACGAAAACGCGCTCGACGTTTTCCGCTCGACGATTGTCGACTTAACCGGACACGCCCGTGTCAGCCAACCCGACACGCCCGTGTCATTCCCGTTCGACGATCAAGGCTTCCTACTCGACGAAAACGCACTCTACATTCGTCGAGACCAACCCGACACGCCCCATGTAGGCAGAGACACGGGCGTGACCGTCACGTGTACTCCTCCACTTGGCCGACAAGATGCTGCCAGCAACTTTTTACACAACCCGCACCGGATCTACCTCCCCGACACGCTCATAGTCACGCCCGTGACCTGGGGAGTGACTGCCGCGATACCGACACGTGTCCTCCCCGAAGTCAACTAAGCCGTCAATTCGCTGGATTGAATCATGCACAGTGCTGACACGCCCGTGTCCGAGGGCGTGTCCCATCAAAAATTTTGTCTATAAATAAGCAGCTTCTGCTTGTAATCCTGTTCCACTTGTTGGGCCATTTTGTATATGGGAAATGCTGCTTAGATGATTCCAAGGCCTATGTAAGGGATTTTCTCCCCCTCTCCTTTTTGGTTTTAGCTTTGTAATCTCCTTTTAGATTAATAAAATTTGTAGTTTTTCTCCCTTTCTATGGATTTGGACTTCATCTATGTGCCTTCTCTTTATGCAATCTTATTCTTTTTTCTTTTTTCTAACTTAGTTTTTGTTCTTTTAATATGCGTGTGTGAGTGTATGAGAATAACTTGTGCTTTTTATGTTTTCATTTTCATTTCGTAACTTAATTTGGTTAGATTTTGAATTTTGTAGCTTTTATTTCATTACTATAAATGCGTAAAAATGTTTTCAAAGTGGTTTTTAATTTTCTTTAACTTAGATTTTCTTGTTTAGGTTGTTTAACTTTTTTCGTTCTTTTTTACTTTATTTACACTTTTTTAGCGTTTTTATCAAGTTATATGAATGATAATATAACCCTTTTAATTTTTCGTGCATTTTGTTTTTGTTTTAAACATTTGCCCGTTTAATTTTTTCGTCTTCTTTTTATTCATTTCTACCGCATTCTAGCGGTAGAAATGTATTTGTTTTTATTTTTCGAGCACTTGCGTTTTCATTTTTATTTGCAAAACTTTCTTCCCGTTTAATTTTTCTTTTCACTTTTTATGCATTTCTACCGCATTCTAGCGGTACAAATGCAGTCGTTATAATTTTTCAGTAATTTAGTTTTTTTGCAATTTTTATGTGTGCGCATTTATTTCCGCCTACTCGTTAAGAGTTAAATGACGCATTGTTTTACTTTATTGAGGTAGAGTGCGTGTATTTTACTTTTCTATAGTGTGCGTGTGTTTTACTTTCTGTAGAGTGGGTGTATTTATTTAGTACTACTCGTTTGAGTAGGATCCGCTTTAATTTTTCTCCTACTCATTTGCGTAGGACTTGTGTGCGTGTGTATTTCATTTCATGTCGAGTGTGTGCATGAGTTTTAATTTATGTCGAGTGTGTGCGTGCGTTGCATTTATTTTATCCTACTTGTTTGAGTAGGACTCTCTTTCATTTCTCCCGCCCACGCATTTGCGCCGGGACTCTCACTTTACTGCTTTCATTTCAGTACTACTCGTTTGAGTAGGACTTGCAATTTACTGCTTTCTTTTACTGCTTTCCTTTACTGCTTTCTTTCCTGCTTTATTTACTGCTTTATTTATTGCTTTTCCCGCTGTCATCCCCATTCCGATGAGTAGCTAATCGTTCTTAGCCCTCAGTATCGACGAGTAATAGGACAAAAAAAATAACTTTCAATAATTAAAGGTCCTTATTTTTTAATTAATTAAATTAACTTAAGGTTTGCTTAGGGTTTACGACGCGTAGGACCACATAATCGATGTGTGGGCCCCATTTTCGTATTCCATACGCAAGCTAGCCGAGAGGTCCTGCGTATGGACCAATTGCCCCTTGGTAAAGAGAGTTCCGCATTAACTCTTGAGAGAGGAGGCGCGCCAAATCTACCGGATTGGATTCCCCACCCAATAGCGGGGTTCTTAGAATAATGCGGGCGTTAAGATGAATCCTTCGTCGGACTAATGTTCGGTCGAATAGTCTTAGCATTCTAGTGAGCAATAGTCCTAGAGATAAGTTAGCTCATTCTAGTGGAACCTCCACGGCCAAGTCTCCGCCTTAATTAATTTGAAATTTAGGATCTCTTTTTATTAAAAGTTTATTTTAGTTCAAATTTTATTCGATTCCGTCGCGCTAAGCTCATCATCGGCTCCCCCTTTTATGCTTTCATTTTCTTTCTTTTTGCTTATATATATATATATATATATATATATATATATATATATATATATATATATATATATATATATATATATATATACCCGACAAGTAATTATCGGTAAAATAATAGTCCCCTCCAGGGAAGAGTAGAAATAATCGAACCGACCCCGAGAACAATACGACCTCGATATTCCACCCCCGAATATTTTGTGCTACACGCGATAGGTGCACTTGCCTACTTTCGTTAAAACTCGATCTAAACCGTTTTATATCCAAATAAATAAATCTGCGCGCCCCGTTTTCTAAATAAAAACCACATATGCCTTTTTCCTTAAATAAATCGCCTGGTGCGCCGCGGGAACTCTCACCAATTTTTGGAGTTTTAACCGCATCAAGTTTTCGGACCCGATGCTAAAAAATCAATTAGTGAGACAGCTTGTTGGCGAGGTGATTGTGAGCCTTCTACGGAGATGGGGCTCAGGGTTCCCGACATCATTTTCCTCTCTTTTGGGACTATCACCTTTTTCCCTTTCGGGAACGTCACAACCTTCTTGATTTTCATCTTGGGGCTGTGCTGAGGAGTAGTGGCTTCATCTCCAGGTTTCTTCTCGAAGGCGGGGGCCAGTGACTCCTTTGCCGCCTCGGCCGCCATGCTAGCGAGTGAGAGAGCTTTTGATGGACCAGTGCTACTCAAATAAGGAGGATGAGTTGGGATATTTCTCTCTCCTGAACAAGTAACTCGATGATTAGAGATAACAAAATGAAGGGATGATAAACATAAGGCTAAAGAAGCGCGAGTGAACCTTCGCTGGGAAACACATGAGGGAGTGAGTCGATGTCCCGCCTTAAGATGTTGACCTCAAAATTCTTTACTCCGAAGAACTCGTAGAGGTCTTTATCCATGCCTATGACCTTGGGAGTCGCGTCGTACATTTCGGCGGGTGATATTAGTGCGAGTGGATATCCTCCCAGATTTCTGTGGATGAAGACGAAGCGGGTGAACCAGTGGTGATTCTTTTTGGGGGTCTCGCATACCTTCAGACGTTGTCCTGTGAAGTACGAGACTCCGTCGTGATTGGCATTGTAGATAAATAGTTTTTGGAAGACATTAAAGTTGAACTCAATGCGCTCGCGGCGCATATAGGTTGCGAACACAACTAATACTGAGATGGCATTCGGGTTTAGTTGCTCGGGGATGGCTCCAAAATATTTCAATACCTGTTTAACCTCTGGCCAGAGGGGAAGTCTCAACCCTTACTGGAAGTACGAGATGGGGAAAGCGAGTTCCCTGGAGTAGAATGTGTGGATCGACACGTCGACCTTTGGAGGCTGCGACTCAAACCCCTCCACCATGAAATCGTGGATAAAGTGGTTGTAGTCCTCCTCAGAGATCCTGCCGGGAGGAATGTCATGGTCAGCAAATCTTCTGCCGCACTGGCTGCGTCACTCACCCTCCTCAGTCTTTTTCCTTCCCATGATAGGCGAGACGATAAGGGCGAGAGGAGGTGGTGAAGGAGTGGCTAGAGTAAACAGTGAGAGAAAGGAAGCGGGAAGTCTGGATCTAAGATGCAACGGAAGAGGGAAGCACATTCGTAAGTCATTTCATTTTGGGTGGGGGGGGTATTTATAGCAGATAGTGAAATCGGAGAGATGGGAGGGAAAATATGAAGGGGGAAGTTGAAGAGCCTGGCCGACGATTCTTTCTCTCTCCTGACCTCGAAGCACGAAGCCCCGCGAGGATTTTTCCAACAAGCCAGAAAAAAAAAGAGGGGAAAAATTAACATAGCTATAATATGCAAACCCAGCATGAAAAAAGTGAGCAGGATATCATTATTAATATTAATTTCGCACGAGGCGAGCATCATGTCCACAAGGTTTAAATGTCAAATTGTAAAAGACGACAAATAACTAAAAGTAGCAGAATTACAAGGTATAACTAAACAGGCGAGACGAGGTGGAGGTTCTTCAGTTCTTGTGTCATTTCCAACGCCCTCCACAGCGAGACCCCGTGCATGGGGGCCGACCGGGGACATATAAGGCACGAGCGGCTTCAAGACTGCGGTGTGCAAGACAAAGGTGTTGTTCTACCTCGCTTATGATGGCCTGGGGTCGGTCTCATCTATCTCGACTCCAACATCGATCTCGGAGGAGTGGCGAGCGCATTGGATTTCTTGCCAGTTAATGCGCCTTTCGGTGGCCTGCTTGTCCAGTTCCATCTCACGGATAATATGTGTGTACTTTTGAAACATCTCGGCCATCCTGCGCTTAATCTGCATCGGATCCATGGGATTGCCCAGATAGTCCTCTATCTCATATGGGTGAGGATGAGGCGAGAAGGGGGGCATCCCAGAGAAGTCCTTTGCTGCCAAGTCGATCTGGGATCCTACACAGGAAGAAGCCAAGGATCAGGATGAGGGGTCTTCTCACAAGAAGGCATGGAAGCCACGATTTGCACGGATAGAAGGTTTAGTCCAGTGGTCTCGAACACACCAGGTAGTGGAATGAAAGTCTATATGAAGCAAAAGGGTAGGTTTAGTTCATTGACCCGGGTTGCGAGAGGTCCCAGCGAGTTGCGAGAGATCATCATTCTTCATAGCAGGAGGGGTGGATCGCTGTGGCGAGTCAGAGTCTTGATGATGGATGACGGTAATATCAGGTCGATTCATAGGCTGGGAGGATATGCGAGATCTCCCTGAAGAAGCATGAAGTGAATAGGCGAGAAGATAGAAAAAAGGAAAGATACATGAGGGGCAGGAGCCAAAAAATCACATGTATCTCCTCGAAGGATGCGGGAGGAGATGCGTGGACCTCCAAGGGTGCTGGAGTGGTCCCATCGACTGAGAAGGGGGGCCAGCGGTTTTCATCTTCTTCAAGCGAGATGACGAAGGTAAAGGAGTAGGGGTGCGAGCCAAAACTGGAGACAGAGCAGCCGCATTAGATTTATTTTGTTTACGGACCATCACGAGACGTTCGCGAAAGCTCTGACTATGAGACATGACGACAGTGGAAGAGGTGAAGGAAGAGATGAGAGAGGGGGCAATCTCCACGCAAGGATAAGTGCCGCATATTTATAGGCCCCTGAGGGGGGCCCGCAAAAGATTCTCTCATAAGTGAATATCGACATCGCGAGCCTAAGTTGGACATTCTTTTTGAGATTTAGGCAACCTCTAAAACAGAGGGGATTGTGTACAACCTCGGGCTCGCAGGAGGCAAATCAAAGAAAAGTGTTGAGTAAGAGGCGAGAGGATTGCAGAGGCGAGTAGGACCATAGCGTTAACTCGTTGATACTCCAAAAAGGCAAAACATAATAGGCGAGACGGGAGCAGCAGAGTAGGCGAGAGGGCTCTCGTGGCGTATGTTGACCTCTTGTGGCGAGACGGCTCTCGCGGCGTATGCTGACCTCTTATGGCGAGACGGCTCTCGCGGCGTCTGCTGACCTCTTGTGGCGAGACGAAGTACTTATGAGGCGGGGCACTTACGAGGCGAGCTGATAGGCTCCTCTGGCCTGCCAGATATTTTCTCACTCGTAATATGAGAAAAAGGCATTTTTACTTTCCTACCCCCAAGTGGGGGTTTTACTCTTTTACCCCGGGTAATTTTACCCTTTTTCCCTTTTGGGTTTGCATATAACCCTTCTGTTGGGTATTGTATCCACAACGTACCTGATTTGAAGAAGCCCCTGAACAAGCTAAGGTCAATAGACAATGTATTTGATAAAATATTTCAAGTTGTGCTTGCAGTTATTCCACGCTAAGTGCATACCAATGTCAGGGTGCAGTAGGTCAATATACACGGGTCTGCACGACGTAATCCCTCGTTGATCAGATCAGTGTGTTGGCCTATGTGTACTCTCTCTATTGGAGTGTACTTATTTTCAAGTACAGGGCTGTGATATTGCAAGAGCAGACAAGGAGCAAGGATGGGTCAAAGAGCAGCCCATGGGCGGATAGACGAAAAATCGTCTAAGTGTTAATCGACGAGAATCACTAAGTGATTCTCGCCGATTCGGTGAGAATCACCATGTGATTCTCGCCGATTCGGGGAGAATCAGTAGTGATACTCGCCGAATCGTCGAGAATCACTGGCTGATTCTCGTCGTCTCCTTCCGGCTAAAACAGTGCGTGCAAACAAGTCAACTTCGACGAGATTCACCTTTGATTCTCGCCGAATCGTCGAGAATCGCCTTTGATTCTCGACGATTCGACGAGAATCACCTTCGATTCTCGCCGATTTTGCCTTGGGCGAATTCTGGATTCCGCTGGACCGGACTCAGCCGCTGGCGCTGTTTTGAACCGGGCTTAGGGATTCTTCAGGTGGGACCCATAACGGTTATAATGGAGTATTTCTACCGTATAAATACACGCGTATTTTGAACAGAAGATAGACACTGAAAAAGGACGAAGCCGAGCCGCCGACCTTGACCTAAATCGCGATACCTGCTCCGCCGCCGTCGCCGCTCGTGCAAGTCGATCGCCGGCCGTTTGATCGTGGTTTCCTCCAGATCTCCCGGCGACAGGCCAAGCGTAGCGTCTCACGCGTCTAACCTGAGATCCTTTGTCTCTTGATTCGTTGATCGGGAAAACCTTCCCCTTCCGAATAGATCGAGACGATCGATCCTAGTGTGACCGTTAGTAGACCTAGCTAGCCTTGCTACGAAGATTGAGTCTCCAAAGTATAGCAGCCACACACCATTGTCGCCACCGATCCCGAGAATCAAGCCGCTGCCCTTCTTGCCGCCGCCGGTTTCGGGGAGACTCTCTTCAAGAGAGATCTAGGGTTGTGGACTCTTCGTTGACTTCAAGAACACGTCATCGAACGAAGAGGGACACCTTAGTCTCCAAAAGTTGTTTGTATTTCTTGTACATTCTATTTCCATTCTTGTTGTAAAGAAACGTTGGTTCCTAGTTGTAAGGGTTGGGTGCAACCCGTGTTGTGGGAGTGTTGTCTCCTACGTGTGGAAGGGTTCCTTCCGATAGTGAAAGGATTGGATTTCAATCCTGTTGGTGAAGAGACCGAGTCGTCCCTTGTTGGGAGATAGGTCAAAGGGGGAAGTGGATGTACCCAAATCGGGGAACCACTATAAATAGCTTGTGTACTCTATTTGTTGTGCTGTTTTATTTTCGTGTGCAGGTACAATTTTAATTCCGCAAAAACGCTGCACGTCACCTATTCCCCCCTCCCCCATAGGTGAAGGTAGTTGACACTAGATGGACTTTCAAGTGGTATCAGAGCGAGGTTACTCATCAAAAAGGTTCACACCTTGAGTAGAATCCTGCCGCTAGTGTCAAGAAGAAGGCAAACATCTACTATGGACGGGCTCAAGTACACAGGCAAGATCCCAGTGTGCACCAGGCTCAACTTTCCTATCTGGAAGGAAAGGATCAGGTTCTACATGGAAGCAGTTGATCCTCGACTCTTCATGATCGTGGAGGAGGGACCCTATGTCCCTACTAAGATCTCCACCATTGATCCTACCAAGAAAGTGCCAAAGAAAATTTCTGAAATGGACAAGGACGAGATGGTGCTGGTGGGACTTGACAAGAAGGCGCAGAACATTTTGGTCAGCGCTGTCGATGACTCAATGATGCGGAACTTCTGCAACTGCAGGACAGCAAAGGAAATCCGGCACTGCCTGATTATCCTAATGGAGGGCACTGATGAAGTGAGAGATGATCGGAGATCCCTCCTGAACCAGAAATATGAGACCTTCAGACAAGGGCCTAAGGAAGAGATCGGAGTCACCTTCGAGAACTTCCTCAAGATTGTCAATGCCCTCAAAGGATATGGAAGAGTGTTCACTGATGGTGAACTTTATGATAAATTTCTTAGGTCCCTTACTAAGGAATGGGACACAAAGATCTGCGCCATTCGAGAGTTTGGCAGACTAGCTGAAACAGACCCGCAAATTCTGTTTGGGAAGCTGATATCCTATGAGCTTCAACTGAACACCAGGAAAGAAGAAGAAGAAGCAGAGAAGGCTGCAGCCAAGGAAAAGGCTGTGGCCCTAAAAGTCATTCACTCCAGGAAGGGCAAGGGTGCGTTTTCATACCGTGCCAGGAAAAAGGATGAGGAGGAGGACTCCGAGCCATGCTCCTCCAGCTCAAAGTTGTCTGAGGAAGATTTCTCCCTCATCACCCGAGAATTCAAGAAGTTCCTCAAGATGAGGAATCAAAGGAAGAGAGACGGCTCCTCCTCCAGGCATTAGAAGAAAAATTATTCTTCTGACAGGTATGCATCTAAACCGAACAAACATCGCTCCTCTGAGATTATTTGTTTTGGATGCAATAAGCAAGGACACGTCGTGGCCGACTGCCACCAAGGCAAGAGAGAAAAGGGGAAGGGAGAGGAGCACAAGTCTTCTAGAGATAAGAAGAACGAGAGGAGCTACATCGCCAAAAAGCCAAAGACACTAAGTGAATCTGACTCCTCAGACTCCAATGATGATGAGGAAGCCTACTTCGGACTGGTGGGTCGCTCCGACTCAGAAGGAGAATGCCCCCCATTTACTGGGAAGGTAAAAGCTCACACTCCTCTCTCCGACTCTGACTCTGATCCTGAGTCTCAGGATGATGACCCTGAGGATAGCCTTTCGGCCCGTGAAGCGGAGCTCCTCGAGAAGTATGAACTTCTGCTCAACACTTTCGAGGAGTGTCGTAAGAGATTGAAGGCTGAGAAAAAGGAAGTGAAATTCCTTAAGGGTGAGAGTGTCTCTCTAAGGGAAGAGATCACCAGTTTGATCTCTCTCCGACAGGAGCACCTAGACCTGACTTCAAAGCATTCAGAGTCTCTTAAGCTCCTTGATCTTAAGCAGGAGGAAGTCGACAAGTTGGAAGAACAACTTGCGGCAGAAAGGAAGATCGTCAAGAGCTTTTCTATGCCAAAAACAGTTCTTCCAATGGTTGATACCTTCTCTGCTCAGGCTAAAGGAGCTGGCTTGGGGCATGTAGGGGTATCTGGTTCCTCATCCAGGAGAAACAGGAACCAGAGGAAGAATAAGGCCGCCAAGAAGGCCTCTATTGCTGAAAAGGGAAAGGCTCCGCTCAGTCCTGTTGCGTTCAGAAAGCCTAGCTTTCCTTGCAACCAACATGACTTTGAATCAACCTTTGGTCATCATTTCCGGCCCTCGGTTGCAAAGCCAAAGAGCCGATATGATGGTTGGACTTTTCCCCGGAACTTCGGTGAGAGTGCCTTCAAGGCACCTTATGAGGAAATCCACATGGGAAATTATGGTCAATTCTCTAGCGGCCATAATGGAAAGCAGGCACCAAGAGTCAAGCCTGTTATACTGACGAAACAGAAGGTGAAGAAGTCATGTGACTGCAATCACTATGAGGCCTCCACCTCCAGATCCAAGGCCCCGGCTGTACCCACCATTCCCAGGGTAAAGCAGGAGCCTAGGAAGAGGTACAACAGATTTGACTGTTGGTGTTGTGTCAAAGTCGGTCACTTTGTTGTGGATTGTTGGTTTAATCCGAGGTATAACGAGACTCCCTATGTTAGCACTGCGAGGCCGACCACTCGTAAGGTTAATCAACTGAGGGGGAGTATGCTAACCAAGAATCTAGGACCCAAGTTCGATTGGGTCCTAAGGGAAATTAATTTTGTTTTGCAAGAATGTCCAAAGGCCACCAAAATGCAAATATGGTACTTGGACAGTGGATGCTCCCGGCATATGACTGGGACAAGAAGCCTGCTGCGTGATTACACTCCAGTCGAGAATGGACCCAAAGTCATCTTTGGGGGGTCAGATCGAGGAGTCACCAGAGGTTACGGTATGATTTCCAACGGTATAATCTCTATCACCGACGTGGCTTATGTTGAAGGGTTAAACCATAACCTGATCAGTGTAAGTCAGTTATGTGACAAAGGTTATGACGTTAAGTTCTGCATGGATAAATGTCTGATAATATCTTGTGCCTCTTCTGAGACGGTATTAACAGGCATTAGGAGCAGAAATATCTTCTGCTTAAATTTTCTCAGTTTAGATTCATCTACCCCCGTATGCCTTGTGGCAACAGGCAGTGCATCTCTTTGTGAACAATGGCACAAGAGATTGGCACGTATTAATTTCAAAACAATTAGTATGCTGTTTTCTAAAAACTTAGTAAGGGATGCTCCCGTTATCAAGTGCATCAAAGATAGCCCCTGTCCTGCATGCCAGATGGGCAAACAGACTCGTGCTACCTTTAAGAGCATTGCAGACAAAGACTCTTCCCGATGTCTTTACCTTCTACATATGGACTTGTTTGGTCCAATGCAAGTTCATAGCTTGGGAGGCAAGTCCTATACGCTAGTGATAGTTGATGATCATTCTCGGTTTACATGGGTGTTCTTCTTAAAACGAAAGTCGGATACGTTTGACATCTTCACTAGTTTTGTCAAGCAGGTTCAGAACGAATTTAACTGCCTAGTGGTCAAAATCAGAAGTGACCATGGAACAGAATTCGAATCTGGTGCTATGACAGAGTTTTGTGAAGAACAAGGTATCTTTCATGAGTTTTCCTCCCCGCGCACTCCTCAGCAAAATGGAGTTGCGGAGAGGAGAAATAGAACTCTCATTGAAGCCTGCACGACAATGTTGAAAGACGCTTCTCTCCCAGAATACTTCTGGGCAGAGGCGGTCAATACAACTTGTCATGTACAAAACCGAGCATTGATCAACAAGCATCATCGTAAGACGCCTTATGAGCTACTGAGAGGAAGAAAACCAACCATGTCCTACTTGAGGATCTTTGGTTGCAAATGCTATGTACTGAATAATGGGAAGTACCAGCGTTCTAAATTTGGTGAAAAATGCTTCGAAGGCATATTCATGGGCTATAGTTCCCACAGTCGGGCATATAGGGTCTTCAATAAGAAAACCCTAGTGGTAGAAAAATCAATTAATGTTGTATTTGATGAAGGAAGTTTGCTTAACAGCAATTCTTCCAGTGGTATTCTTGAAGATGCAGGTGCACGACTTGAACAGCTGAGTCTCGATGAGACCGCTAAAGATGAAACTCCAAAGTATGTCAAAGTTTCCACCTCAACGTCAACTGGGAATGTTGAAGATCAAAATGGAACAAATCTCTTAGAAGAAGGAGAAGCCCAAGAAGTAGTCGAAGCTCCAGACGCCAGACTTCTTGAGCTCCGGCACGTGAGGGATCATCCTAGAGATCAGATCATCGGAGATCCTCGTGACGGTGTCAGAACTCGAAGAGGTGCCATTAACGAGATTTTGCATCTTAGCTTCCTGTCACAGGTTGAGCCAAAGAAGTTCGACGAGGCGAACAAAGATGCGGCATGGATTTTGGCCATGCAAGATGAACTACATCAATTCGAACGATGCAACGTTTGGACGCTGGTTCCCAGACCACACAAGCAGAATGTGATTGGCACCAAGTGGATCTTCAGAAACAAACTGGATGAACATGGTGTCATCATAAAGAACAAGGCAAGGCTGGTGGCTCAAGGTTACAGACAGGAGGAGGGGATTGACTTCGACCAGACCTTTGTACCAGTGGCAAGGCTCGAGGCAATCAGACTGTTCCTGGCGTATGCTTTGCACAAAGGATTCACAGTCTATCAAATGGATGTGAAATCAGCATTCTTGAATGGAGACCTGAAAGAGGAAGTATACGTCGCTCAACCCCCAGGTTTTGTCAATCCTACTTATCCCAATCATGTATATTTTCTTAATAAAGCTCTATATGGTTTAAAACAAGCTCCACGAACTTGGTATGAGACTTTATCTAGTTTTCTTCTTGAGAACAAGTTCTCTAGAGGTAAAATAGATAAGACATTGTTTCTCAGGGAAGTCAAAGGCAAGATTTTGCTGGTGGAAATCTATGTCGATGACATAATATTCGGCTCAACGGACAACAATCTTTGCAAAATGTTTTCCAAACTTATGCAAGGAAAGTTTGAAATGAGCAGTATGGGAGAGCTAAAGTATTTCTTGGGACTTCAAGTGAAACAGTCTGAGGATGGAATCTTCATCTCTCAGACGAAGTTCACAAATGAACTCCTCAAGAAATTCGGTATGGAGAATGCAACCTCTATGAGGACTCCAATGGGATCCACTATGTCTCTGGATAAGGATGAGAAAGGTAAACCTTTCGATGAAACCAAATACAGAAGCATCATTGGATCCCTGCTCTACCTTACTGCCAGTAGACCGGATATCATGTTCTCCACATGTGTCTGTGGCAGATATCAGGTGAACACTAAGGAATCTCACTATGTCGCTGCAAAGCGAATTCTAAGATACCTTAAAGGTACTCCCAATCTTGGCTTGTGGTACCCGAGAAACAATGATGTCGAGCTAATAGGTTTTTCAGATGCTGATTTTGCAGGGAGTAGGGATGATAGGAAAAGCACTTCCAGGACGTGTCAATTCCTCTAAAGAAGGCTTATCTCATGGAACAGCAAGAAGCAGAATTGTATAGCTACCTCCACAGCCGAGTCTGAGTACATCTCGGCAGGCAGCTGTTGCGCACAACTCCTACGGATCAGAAACCAGTTAGCCGACTACGACCTTCAGTTCAAGGAAGTACCAATGTACTGCGACTCCTCCAGTGCAATTGCAATTGCCAACAATCCGGTATCGCACAGCAGAACGAAGCATATTGAAGTGCGCTACCACTTCATTCGGGAGCACGTGGAGAACAAGGACATCTCTCTCTGTTATGTCCCCACGGACAAGCAGATTGCAGATATTTTCACAAAGCCCTTAGACGAATCCAAGTTCAGTCTTTTCAAAACTGAATTGGGGATGCTAAACTCTGAGGAATGAAGACTACAGAAGCTCCAGGCTCGTGCATATAGGGGGAGTCTCTGCCAGGAACTCAAGTGTGAGCACAGGTGCACGTACTGAGGGGGAGCAAGGGGTCAAATGCAACAGACCCAGATTTGCAGAAGCCGAAAAGGGGGAGATTATCCTCTCGGCTAAGGCTAAGGTGGCTCCTAGTTTGCCCTCAAAAAATTGGTATTGGTAATGAATATCTCTCTCAACTCAATTTCAAGTTTATGATTTTCATTCCCATATGCTCATTCACCTTAGCTTGTAGGGTTTAGGCTTCTCCAAATAGGGGGAGATTGTTGGGTATTGTATCCACAACGTACCTGATTTGAAGAAGCCCCTGAACAAGCTAAGGTCAATAAACAATGTATTTGATAAAATAATTCAAGTTGTGCTTGCAGTTATTCCACGCTAAGTGCATACCAATGTCAGGGTGCAGTAGGTCAATATACACGGGTCTGCACGACGTAATCCCTCGTTGAGCAGATCAGTGTGTTGGCCTACGTGTACTCTCTTTATTGGAGTGTACTTATTTTCAAGTACAGGGCTGTGATATTGCAAGAGCAGACAAGGAGCAAGGATGGGTCAAAGAGCAGCCCATGGGCGGATAGACGAAAAATCGTCTAAGTGTTAATCGACGAGAATCACCAAGTGATTCTCGCCGATTCGGTGAGAATCACTTGGTGATTCTCGCCGATTCGGGGAGAATCACCAAGTGATTCTCGCCGAATCGTCGAGAATCACTTGGTGATTCTCGCCGAATCGTCGAGAATCACTGGCTGATTCTCGGCGTCTCCTTCCGGCTAAAATAGTGCGTGCAAACAAGTCAACTTCGACGAGAATTACCTTTGATTCTCGCCGAATCGTCGAGAATCACCTTTGATTCTCGACGATTCGACGAGAATCACCTTCGATTCTCGCCGATTTTGCCTTGGGCGAATTCTGGATCCCGCTGGACCGGACTCAGCCGCTGGCGCTATTTTGAACCGGGCTTAGGGATTCTTCAGGTGGGACCCATAACGGTTATAATGGAGTATTTCTACCGTATAAATACACGCGTATTTTGAACAGAAGATAGACACTGAAAAAGGACGAAGCCGAGCCGCCGACCTTGACCTAAATCGCGATATCTGCTCCGCCACTGTCGCCGCTCGTGCAAGTCGATCGCCGGCTGTTTGATCGTGGTTTCCTCCAGATCTCCCGGCGATAGAAGCTTGGCCAAGCGTAGCGTCTCATGCGTCTAACCAGAGATCCTTTGTCTCTTGATTCGTTGATCGGGAAAACCTTCCCCTTCCGAATCGATCGAAGCGATCGATCCTAGTGTGACCGTTGGTAGACCTAGCTAGCCTTGCTACGAAGATTGAGTCTCCAAAGTACAGCAGCCACACACCGTTGTCGCCACCAATCCTGAGAATCATGTTGCTGCCCTTCTTGCCGCCGCCGGTTTCGGGGAGACTCTCTTCAAGAGAGATCTAGGGTTGTGGACTCTTCGTTGACTTCAAGAACACATCATCGAACGAAGAGGGACACCTTAGTCTCCAAAAGTTGTTTGTATTTCTTGTACATTCTATTTCCATTCTTGTTATAAAGGAACGTTGGTTCCTAGTTGTAAGGGTTGGGTGCAACCCGTGTTGGGGGTGTGTTGTCTCCTACGTGTGAAAGGGTTCCTTCCGATAGTGCAAGTATTGGATTTCAATCCTATTGGTGAAGAGACCGAGTCATCCCTTGTTGGGAGATACGTCGAAGGGGGAAAGTGGATGTACCCAAATCGGGGAACCACTATAAATAGCTTGTGTACTCTATTTGCTGTACTGTTTTATTTTCGTGTGCAGGTACAATTTTAATTCCGCAAAAACGCTGCACGTCACCTATTCCCCCCCCCCCATAGGTGAAGGTAGTTGACACTAGGTGGACTTTCACCTTCAGACCAGCGAAGTTTGGTTGTTGACAAACCCAGCCCCGGCTATTTTGGTAATTTCAGGTAGTTTCAGTTTGGTTATTGGCAAGTCAAACTCAGAGTCCTATAAATAGACCGATAAGGTGCCTTGAGGATGAGGAGCCAAAAAAGGAGAGAGAGTGGAAGAGAGTGTTGGTTAACTTTTTCTTCTCCTTCCTTCAAGTCACCTAGCTCAGCACTAGCTAGGGAGGGGAAGAACTTCTAATTCTTCTGGGTAAGAGGTGGGACCTCCAAGCTGAAGCCCATGGTTTGTTTCTAGTTACAAGACTCACGTCGAGAAAGGGGTTCGGGAGGAGTAGGTGTGAGCTATAACCTTAGGTCTGAACTCTTGGTGAAGTCGGGCTTCTGACTTCAACATTGGGCTCAGCCCTCCAGGGTCATAACGATATCACTTGAGGTTCCTGGCTCTGCCAGGTAGGTGGAAGCCTGACAGCAAAAACCTCTCGGGACCTAACCCGAGAGCAAGATAATTTGCCTTTATCCTACCTCCGGGTGCTACCACCGGCCCAATCAGCTATGTGAGAGCCTGAAGTCGGGTGTTGAGCATCAAGCGAGCTCAGCCCTCCACGGTTATAATGACGTCACTCGAGGATCCCGACCCTTCCAGCTAGGTGGAAGCCTGGCAGCGGGAGCATTTCGGGACCTGACCCCAAAGCGAGATAATTTGCCTTTATCCAACCTCTGGGTGCTACCAACGGCCCAATCAGCTAAGTGAGAGCCTTATGGAGGGTGTTGAGCATCAACAAGACTCGACCCTCCAGGGTTATAATGACGTCACTCGAGGATCCCGGCCCTGTCTGCTAGGTGGAAGCCTGGCAGCGGGAGCATCTCGGGACCTAACCCCAGAGTGAGATAATTTAACTTTCAACCAACCTATCCCTAGCTCTGCCAGCTTGATAGGAGCCTGGCGATGGAGGAATTTCATGACTTAGCTTGATAGATATTTGCCACAAGCCTGGCTTGCAAAAGGGGTGGACAATCAAAGATTTTATTCATTAAAGGAGAGTACTTACATGCCTTTATGTATAGAAACGTTTCAAGTCATCACCACTACAAGTATGACTTCGGGCCTCACACTCCACATCTCGGAGGTGATACCCTCCTGACCTTAGAGTCTCCCTAATAATGCATTGGTCTTTCAATTTGGTTTTGAGCTTCCCACTGTCACTGATCTCCCTGCCGCATCTACCTTCTTCAGGAGCTAGTCCCCCTCCGCGAACTATTTGACCCTAACATGCTTGTCCAAGTACTTAGACATTCTACACCATCATTCTCCTTTTTTACCATGACTACATTGGAGACCCAGCCGGGGTATTGAATTTCGGATACAAATACAGCTTTCAAGAACTTGGCCACCTCCTCCCCGATGGGCTCGGCCAGCTTGTCCGTGATGGACCTCTTCTTCTGTTGGATGGGGCATGCTTCTAGGTCCGGGTTGAGGCGGTGGCAGGCAACGTCCGCATCAATCCATAGCATCTCTGTTGTGCTCCAAGAGAAGATGTCCACGTTCTTCTGGATGCATGTCAGCATCCGCTCCTGGTCCACCAGGGTCATCCCCCCACTGATGTGCACCTTCTCCACCCTGCCTCCAAGGGTGAGAACTTCCATCTCCACCACCACTTCTACAGCCTCCAGATGAGACTGCTCTCCCCACTCTCCAACGTTCCCCTCCCCTGTGACACGGACCTTCTCAGCTTATACCACCTCCTCCATGACCATCTCCTCGGCCACTCCTCCGGGACTTCCTCCGCCACCTCTGCCTGGGTGTGGCTCTCCTCTTCCTCCATCTCCACTCCCCCTACTTCCTGATCTGCCTCCTCCATCATCCGCTCCATCTACTTGGCTCCCTCCTACCAAGAACTGGAGTTCACCACGGTGACGTAGCATGCCCTTGCCACCTTTGGGTCTCCCGGGACCCGTACCTGGATCGCCTCGGCGTTAAACTTCAAGCATTGGTGGAAGAACGAGAGACGCAACAGAAGATTTTTATGAGAGGTCACCCGAAGATGGCATTGTAACTATTGGGGGCGTCCACTATGATGAACCTGTAGTTTCGGGACACCCCCCCCCCCCCCCCCCCCCCCGCCCCCAGAGTGACATGGAGCCCCACTCCCCCTTCAACCTCCTTCTTTTTTGCCGAGAATACGAACAGGTGCCCATCTGAGGCCAACACCATCATGGAATCCACCTTCATCGCATCAAATGCCTTCTTGAAGATGACATTGACTGAACTTTCGTTGTCAATGAGGATCCGGGAGACGCTGAAATTCTTGACCGTTGTTTGAATGACCAACACGTCGCAGAAGGGATCCTCATGATCTGGAATATCCTTCCTTGAGAAGGTAATCTTCTCCTCCGGAGGTGGGGTCTATGATTTGGAGCCAACGATCCTTCTATACATGGTGTGGATACTTGCCTTCTGGGAAGCCTTAACCCACACCATAACATGGATCACTCTGATCTCGTCTTGAGCACCCACATCAGCTCGGTCCTCACACCTGTCCTCCTATGCTCGAGGCAGGACTTCCTCGATCGGCACCTCCTGACGGTCCTGCTGCTGTTGTCGCTCCCTATTTTCTCTCAACTCGAGGAATTCTGAGCACGTGGTCGTAGTGTGCCACTCCTGGTAGACGTCACTGTAGGGTAACTCCACTCTGACTTCCCTTCTTCTCCTCTACTGACATCTCTGCCTCTGTATGGCTATCGTCATATCCTAGTGCTGATCGGGGAGAGGAGGCCTCTTGTCCTGCCTCCATCCTGGAGGGTGAAACATACCCTGCCCACTTGGCGATAGTCTCCTCTGTGTAAACCTCTTCGCTGGCCTTGTTTTTGCCATTCCGGCAGACTCCAGTCGAGCCGGTTGTTCTGCTCCTGGCGCCCCACCTGTGCTGCTACTACTACTCCCTCTGTCATGGTTCGGCTCTCCTCACCTCATGACCTCGGACACCTCTTGTCCCCTTCTCCTCTTATGTGTCCCACCTGGTCAACTTCTTCGCAAACTCGAGGTTTGACGCCTCCCCGTCTACTTCTCTCACCGCTCTCTCCATTAGCTCTTCGTAGGAGAGAGGTGGCACCCTCTTCAGCTCCATCCTGATGAAACCTTGCTGCAGTCCCAAGTTGAAGGCCATCATCAAGGTGTTCCCCGGTATCTCCTGGACCTGGGTGACCTCCTCCTGGAACTGGTCCATGTAGCTCCACAAGGTCTCGTTCACCCCCTGCTTGATGTGGAACGGGGACTCCGACTCCTTCTTTATCTTCTTGGAAGTGGTGAACCTCAACATGAACCCCCGGCGCAGGTCTTCGAAGTAGTAGATTGAGGTATCTGGTAGCTGGTGGAACCATTCCCTCGCCTTCTCCTTGAGGGTGATGGCGAATAGTCTGCACTTAAAGGCACCCGACATCTGCCTTACCGACATCACATCCTCGAACCACTGGATGTGCTGAACTGAGCCATCCTTCCTAGTATAATAGGACATCTCCGGCTCCATGAAACCCTCAGGAACTGGGGCAGAAGAGACCAACTTACTGAAAGGGCTGCCTCCTCCTACTGGGCGAGCCGAAGGATCTCGCACCCGTATTACGCCGAACCGGACTCCACTCGCCGAGCCAGGGAAAAGCTCTTGCCCGGGAAGCTTTCACCCTCTCCTCTCCTCTGAACCACCCTCCCAGCTCGTCTGCTGGGAGCATCCTCTCTTAGAGCTGAGCCGGTGATGACCGGAACTATTGGAGTCAAGCACTCGGCGCGCATGCCAAGTGAGAACCTAAGGAGGCTAAGCACCTCCTGCCTGGATTTTCGAACATCCCCATTATGGCGAGAGGGGGAGGGGGTGGCGAGTTGGACTTGTCTGAGCCTTGCCCTTCTCCTCCAGTCATCGATCATGCTGAAGATTTTCTGTGCTGACCACGCTCACCGCACTAAAAATATTGAAACCGAAAACTTGATCTCTATGGAGTTCACCCTTGGGGAAGGGGTGATCACACATTTACTTCTCTCTAGCAAGCCAAACAATCAAAGAAAGAGAACATGGGATAGATCCAAGGGCTCAGCGTGGAGGTCCCACCACATACCCGGAAGATCTTAGAGCGCTTCCCCTCCGTAGCCAAATGTCGAGCTAAAGATACCTCAGAAAGCGCAAAAAGACCGGGGCACAAGTGAGTGTGTCTTCTAAGGTACCCCCTTGGGTCTATTTACAGATTTCTTAAAACGGTCTGCAAAAAGCTAACCTCCGCTATTCTGAACGGCTATATGCAGCCAACGGTGGTCTGCTACCAGTGCAACTCCGTTGTTCTGGGGGACTATTAGTACCCCCTGCAAGGGCATTCAGGTAATTTGCTTCTAGGCCCCACTGGGCAGGTTCCAAGGATCAGGGGTCAGCTTGCCACTCTACTGGGCGAACGTGGCCTAGCTCCCGCGGCTTGCTTTCTATCTTTAGGTGAGCGCGAACCAGGCCTCCATGTCCCGCCTGGCTTACACGGAGGCGGGCCGACGACAAGATCGCTCACGTAGGCGCAGGCTGGGTCTGGCTCACACGACTCGCTTGCCTAGCCATGGCAGGAGCGAGTCGGCCATCTAGACTTGTCCACCTTCTGTACTGGTGCGGTCCGGCTCCCCTTGCGGGTCGTCCGCCTGGCTCACCCGTCTAGCCTGACCCACTCGGCGAACATTAGGTTGTACGAATACAAAATACAACAATATTAAAGAACTCCATCAGTATGATAAACTCGAAGGTGACAAAGGTGCAGTAAGGATTGTAGTCGTTGTTGGGCATGTCCTCCGTATAGAGAAGCGGATATTGAAGATCCTCCCGGGGAGCCAGTCACATCTGCCCTTTTTGCATATAAAGATGCTTATAAGAAGTATGTAGACGATTTCTTAGATGTTGAATGCCTCAAGCGTGCTATCTTGAACTCTAAGCTTCAGAAGTAACATGAGAACATATAAGGTTATAAGATAATCGAGCACTTGAAGAAAATGTTTCAAGGTCAAGCTTGACAAGAGAGGTTTGACATCTCTAAGACATTATTTTAGTGCAGGATGGGAGATCGAGATTCAGTAGAGACTCATGCAATCAAGATAATTGGGTACATTAAGAACCATGAGAGACTGAGTTTTTTCATGGGCCAAGAGTTGGCCATTGATCTGATCCCGCAATCATTACCTGACATTTAAGAGCAGTTCGTCTTGATCTACAATATGAACAAGATTTGACAAGACACTGCCAAGCACCTAGACATGTTGAGAAATACCCAGATCAATATGAGGAAGGTCAAGCTTGCTAGTCCCATAATGTTGGTGCAAGCAATTTTTAGCAAGGGCGTGATTTTTTCGTCCGTTGCGATTTTTTCGCCCGGCCCGGCGATTATTTTGGCATGCGCAATGTTTTTCGCTCAGACACGACTTTTGCATGTGACCGATTTTTTGGTACCTCGCGCGAAAAATCGCCACCGAGCGCGAATTTTGTGTGTGAACGATAAAATCACGCCAATGTGAAAAAATCGCCCCCGGGCAAAAAAAACACGCTCGGGCAAAAAAATCACGCCCGACCAAAAAAATTCGTGTCTGGCCGAAATATTCGTGCTCGGCACGTATAGTAGTAAGAAACGTGCCTGGCGAAAAATCTTGCCCATGCGAAAAAAATCACGCCGGACAAAAATCGCTCCCTGTCGAAAAAATCGCGTCGGGCAAAAATCGCTCACTGTCAAAAAAACGTGCCCGGCCAAAAAAACGTGTACGTGCGAAAAAATGCACCTTGGCGAAAAAATCGAGCCAGGGCAAAAAAATCGCGCCCGGGCGAAAAAAGCGCGCCCGGTCGAAAAAAGCGCTCCCGAGAGAAAAAAAGCGCTCCCGAGAGAAAAAAACGCGCCCGAAAAAAAAATCGTGCCTGTGCGAAAAAATTACGTCCTTTCGAAAAAGTCGCTTCGGCGAAAAAAGCACGTCCGGGAAAAGCACACCCAAACGAAAAAGCCCGCTCGGGATAAAAAAGCGATGTCGGGTTAAAAATATCGATTGGCAGAAAAAACACATCCGGCCGAAAAAATTGATTTTAAGCGAAACAAATCGCGTCCGGGCCGAAAAAAATTGGGCATTGGCGAAAAAATCGGGCACAGGCAAAATAATAGCGTCCATGAAAAAATATTACACATGGGATTAATAAATTGGGTACGGGCGAAAAAATCTTTTTCGGATGAAAAAATAGTGCCCGGGTGAAAAATTGCGTCAGGCCCGGAAAAATTTCGTTCGGGCCCAAAAATCGAGCCCCGGGGAAAAAGATGTGTCCGAACCCAAAAAATTGAGTCAAGGCAAAAGCGTATTGTTTGGACCGAAAAAATCGCGTCTGGGTAAAAAATTCGTCATTGGAAGAAATACGCGGGCTTGGGCGAAAAAACTCCCGCCGGGTCAAAAAACACCCACCCAGTCGAAAAACACGCGCTCCATCGAAAACTCGCACCCGGTTGAAAAAATGCTTATCCGGGGAAAAAAACACTCGCCCTTGGGAAAACATGTGCACTGATGAGAAACAAGCGCCTTCGTGAAAATTGCGCGGTTGGGTAAAAAATCACGTGGCGGTGTGAAAAGAAGCTTCTGAGCGAGAAACACGTGCTTGGGCTCATGGAAGAGTCAATGAAGTATAGAGTTCACAATTCAAAAATCAATAATCTCAAAACCCACGGAAGGCATAAATATTGAATCAAAGGTTTTTAGGTTTACCCTAATATCGTTGGTTATCTCGAATATCAATATCGTCCTAAAATTATCCATCCGAAAAACAGAATTCACTTTAATTTCTTCCAATACAAATTCTTAAATATCAATATCATTGAAACGAACGGACCCTTAAGTGTTATTCTTATCACAGGGTGCACTTGTGTATGTTAAGTGACAGTGATGTGAGTTTTATATAAACTAACTTAATTTAGATGCTTTATTTGTTTTTATAAATATATATGCTAAATGAGGGTTCTATTATACCTTTTTGGCTATTGACATCATTTCTCATTCAAAACCTAACAAAATGGGTACTCTCAAGTAAATGTGGAAAATGAAGCACACTATAATTCATCAAGTAAATCGGGTTTTATTATAGTATTTTTACTATTAATGACATCATTTGTCATTCAAAACCTAACAAAAATGGGTGTCATGTAAATGTGGAAACTAAACATCACTTTCACAAGTATATCAACTATAATTGATCATTCAACACTTAATCTCTTCACCTATCAATCTACAAATTAAACCATTTATGATAGTGCATAATATATATTTCACACTTACTAGAAAAGGTCTCATTATTAGCTCCACAAAGGGCTAGCTCCAACATGTATAGTTGCAAACTCACCAAGCCCGTAACTATTAAACCTAAATCTAATAAGTTAAAATGACTTCTATTTAAAAGAACATTGATCCAAACACATTAAAGAAACGGCAAGTAGCAACCCACCAAACCCTAAAATGCATAAAACAACCTACTTAAAGAATTGTCGATAACTCAAACAGACTCATGTGTGTATCTTTTATAAATTATTGTACAAATTCTGTATACAATAGCATTCAACAATATATAATAATATAAATATAAAGAATAACGCATGAGCAGTTTGCATGTGTGTTAACTTCCATCGATAGTTAGCTATTCGCCAGAGTGGGAACGCCCTTTATATGTCGGAGCGGTTATGTACTCTCGCTGCTTCCGGCATGCGGCAAAAACTATGCCGGCGAGAATCTCAGGCCATGGCAGACGCACATAATGCTATCCTCTTCCACAGTGTAGCGATGCAAGAAGCCGGTGATTGTCTTCCCCTCCAACCCATCACCACTCGCTGTTATGCATGGTAACTTCTGCACGATCTCTCTCTTCTCTGGCCCATGATTGCCACCTGTCTTCTTCATGCTTGTTGGAGCGGTACTCTCCTCACGCTACAGCTTTGACGGAGGGAGCTTGACCGTGGAAACCGCGGTCTTCCTGATATTTTTGGAGGAAGGTAAGTGGGGTTGAGAGGTGGCATGGGATTGTTGCGGCGGTTTTGGGCTGTCGTCGGCACTGGCATTTGTGAGGTTTGACTCGCTCTTGGTGTCTTTGCAGTTGGAGTTGTTGCTTCTACCAAAGATTCCAGTTGCTTTTTCTGTTGTTAACATTTAAAAAAAATCATATATTCGGAAGTTTATCCAAAATAATGTGTGGAGGCTCATTGACAAGGATTTAGATTCTCTCTATTTTTGACAAAATGAGGTATTCATTTTTCATTTAATATACAAAACAATCCTAAAATATATCTAGTGGTGGAGAATGTTTTGATTAAAAAATTATAAAAGGATGGGATTAAAAAACCCGTTAGATCAGCAAGAAATGTTTCTGGACCGTGTAATGGATCCCTCCCATTTCGTCAGAAATAGAGAAGATCCTGATCGCATTGACATGGGCTTCACCTATAAATTATATGAAGATAATCCAATTCATGTATTGAAATACATTTTTTTCTTATATATTGGAAGACATTTGCTCTATGTATACAAAGTTTATTTAGAACATCCATTTATTCTCAAGCATATTGAATAATTAAGGGAATAATATATGTTTGTATAAAAATATCATGTATATATCAGGTCATTATCTCAAAATAGTACTTGCGAATAGTGGGTAGTGCAAATAACCAAAACTACGGTAGGGATATCAGCGCCTCTAATTTTCCACCAACCAAAACAATATTAAATTCTAATTTATAGCATTAATGTATTTTGAAAATCATATCTTACATCAGACTATCAACAAAAAAACTTAAAAGAGATCTAGTTTTGTATTGCAATAAGTGTGGCCATAGAACTTAAGTTATTTAAAGCAGTCAAATTTATCATATGAAATAATGGAACTAGATAATAGACCTAGAATAATTGTTTATATAGAGGTTTTTAATGTTGTTTGATAATTATATATATTCTCATGTTCTCATAAGTTCCAACAAGAAATTGAAAATATCTCACTCTCTTCCGACCACCTCTTCACACACATAATTTTAATAAGAGAATAAAAAATTAGGTTGATGAATAGTGTAATAATTGTTTACATTTAAAGAGACATGAAATCTCTTCAAGGAATACCTGAAACTCACTGTCCTCGTATTTACTAAATTCAGCTTATTAAAATATTAAATTAACGCTTTTGAATAAAGATATGAAATAAATTAAATGTACGTGATATATAAGTATCGTGTACTACTACACTTGTAGGATGAACCTAGGTCCCCAGCATACTATTACTTTCTCCCTCTTTACCAAATTCATATGCGAGCTTCTTTTATGATATATATCTATTATATATATACATAATTGTAAAATATATATAAAGATATGCCCTTATGGTGTAATGGTGCAGACCATTATTACACCATAGGCGATATTTTTAATTCTTTTAGTAAATATAGTTATATAATATATATGAATAAAATGCATAGGCCCCGCATAGCCCACGCGACGGTGCCTGAATCATGATTTTATCACGGCTCAAGGCCTCTCACGCCGTCAACATTCGTTCCAGTACAGGACAAAATGAGGCAAATGATGTAGTACAGTGTGCTCAAGGGATTATTAGCGGCCGTCAAATTGAGTGTTGCGATCGGGGTACGAGTGGGACATGGGGGTGCGTGGACTCACTCGTATATTACTATATATACTATTTTGAGGTCAAACATTATTTTTACGCGCTGCCATGATCCTTTCATTTGAGTCCAAATGGATAGTCTTCATTTCACGATTCATTAATATCATTCATTTCTATTTTTTCTTTAAAAAAACAATATATGAACCTATAAATAAGAAGCAGTTCAATCATCACCGTAAAAACAAATCAAACTGTGATGCTACATTTGAGATTCTTTAAATTTAGCCCCAATAAAAACATATGCAGGAAGGAATCATGCTTTTTTCCCAAATATCAATTAGCACACAATATGCCCAATCACCACTCAATATTGTACATGCTTGTCTCATACCACCAAAAATATTTTCAGTTATATTATATATGTTTTCATACATATTTATAATTTTAATAATGAGGAATATTGTATGAGAATAAATTTGAATATGTGGCTAAAACAAGTTCAAAAATATGACTTCCAGAATATTTCTTATTGTGATTATATATATATAGAGAGTGATATCCTGTGCGGGCGGGCTTATGTGCGGGCATGCGGGCACATAAAGCAGAGCAACAGTCAGGAAAAAAAAATTTGCCTGCGGTGCAAATTTTTTTACAGGGGCGGCCGGTGGGTGCGGGCTCGCCGGGCACGGGCCGCCCCGGGTTCGCCGTCGTGCACGCCGGCAAACCCGGGGAGGTCGATGGCCGAAGAGCCCGCACCCACCGCCCCTGTAAAAAAATTTGCCTTCGGTGCAAATTATTTTACTGGATCAAGCGGCGGCGGCGGATGCGGGCTCGTCGGCCACCGGCCGCCCCGTGTTCGCTGGCTTGCACACCTGCGAACCTGGGGCGGCCGGTGGCCGATGAGCCCGCATCCGCCGCCGCCGCTTGATCCAGTTCATAGGCCGGGTGATTATTAATCGCGTGCCCTGTATTGATGACTTTAATTAGCCACAACCACTCACATTATTAATCGCGATAAAAACAGATGGAAAATAGCAATCGAACGGCTACAGCAACACGCCCGCACGCTCGCACAATTACTTTGCCCGTATATGATATGCCATATATATATATATATATATATATATATATATATATATATATATATATATATATATATATATATATATATATATATATATATATATATATATATATATATATATATATACCTACATACATATATATATATATATCCAACACTTATAAAGAAATATCGAATGGTTTTTAAAACCATGATTTTAAAATCTATTGGAGCAATCCTGAATGTCGGATCTTAGGTATCCTAAAGTTATAGAAAAATCTTAGGTATCCTAAAGTTATAGAGGCTCACGGTTCAACACAGAAAGAAAGAAAGAGAGTGAAAGAGAGCGAGCAAGATAGGGAGATAGGTGGGCGGGAGAGAGGGAGAGAGTGGGCCATTTATTCTTATAAGTCATTATTTTTTATATTGTAGAGAGAGAAAGAGAGGGAGGGAGAGAAAGAGAGAGGAGAGAGTGAGAGAAATTAATTTTTGTATATCAAAACTTACATTTTTTTTACAAAATAAAAATGATAATATTGATTTATAATTTTTACGGTCATTTTGAGTATTCATATGTATATGTTGCGGGTGCAACCCGTCTTGATGTGTGCGCATCCCGCAACGACGCAGACCCGTCGGGGCAGGTCAAAACCCGTCGTCGCCGACAAGGTATTTTCGCGCTCGGTCGTAAGGATGGAATCCCGTGTCGAGCACTCTTTTATTTATTTATATATATATATATATATATATATATATATATATATATATATATATATATATATATATATATATGTAGCTCTTTATGCAAAATGCCCAGTCATTACACTATATTCTACATGCACAACCATGACAATTGCTTTCAACCATTACAATATTGTTTTTGTCGAAATTATTTTTATTAATTTTAATTAATATTTCATACTTATTATTTTTAAGGGGGAGAAATTGAATGAGAAAGTTAATTTGAATGTAAGACAAAAAAAAAACTTCAAAAAAAGATTTAGAATATTTTTTTTATTAAAAATGGAGCTGTGAGAATGAATAGATCTAGGGGGTTGCATGTTTGAAGATCAAAAATAATGTTTTGGAGGGTTGAAAAAGAAGAATGAAAGTTTATCAAATAGGTATTTTATTTAAATTATTGTATCCATAATAGAGTACATTAAAATGGTTACTTTATTCATATATATCATTAACCTGTCATATATAAAATTTCAATTTTATTTAACAAAGTATATAATAAATTATTATAATAGCTATATTTTTTTAGAAGATCAATATTTTGTATAAAGTGAAAATATACATAACTAAAAAGGTATTTTAAAAAATACATAAATATGGGAATGTAATATTTATTATTATCATGATGCAATATATGTTGCATGAATAAATATTAATAAAATGTACATCATAATAATTTATTATTATTAAAGAAAATGCAATGCTAATGATAATCATGTTGGTATCAATTAATCAACTTTATTTTTCTTTTCTTTTTAGCACCTTTTTACATTCAAATTATCATGAAAATCGGGTGTTTGTTAGTCGTCCACACCCTCCTTACTTCCACTCCTTGCATATTTAATCTGACACCAATGGTCCTTATTTTACTTGTGCTAATATAAAATATTATTAATAAGTTTAATTTTATGTGTTATTCTATAACAAACAAACCCTTAAATTTTATTCTGTAACATGGTGCACTTGTGTATGTTAAGTGAGAGAAATTAATTTTTGTATATCAAAACTTACATTTTTTACAAAATAAAAATGCTAATATTGATGTATATTTTTTACGGTCATTTTGAGTATTCATATGTATATGTTGCGGGTGCAACCCGTCTAGATGTGGGCGCATCCCGCAACGACGCAGACCCGTCGGGGCAGGGCAAAACTCGTCGTCGCCGACCAGGTATTGTCGCGCTCGGTCGTAGGGACGGAGCCCCGTGTCGAGCACTCTTATGTATATATATATATATATATATATATATATATATATATATATATATATATATATATATATATATATATATATAGCTCTTTATGCATAATGCCCAGTCATTACACTATATTCAACATGCACAACCATGACAATTGCTTTCAACCATTACAATTTTTTTTTGTCAAAATTATTTTTATTAAGTTTAATTAATATTTCATACTTATTATTTTTAAGGGGAAGAAATTGAATGAGAAAGTTAATTTGAATGTAAGACAAAAAAACTTCAAAACATGATTTAGAATATTTTTTTTATTAAAAATGGAGCTGTGAGAATGAATAGATATAGGGGGTTGCATGTTTGAAGATCAAAAATAATGTTTTGGAGGGTTGAAAAAGAAGAATGAAAGTTTATCAAATAGGTATTTTATTTAAATTATTGTATCCATAAGAGAGTACATTAAAATGGTTACTTTATTCATATATATCATTAACCTGTCATATTAAAAATTTCAATTCTATTTAACAAAGTATATAATAAATTATTATAATAGCTATATTTTTTTAGAAGATCAATATTTTGTATAAAGTTAAAATATACATAACTAAAAAGGTATTTTAAAAAATACATAAATATGGGAATGCAATATTTATTATTATCATGATGCAATATATGTTGCATGAATAAATATTAATAAAATGTACATCATAATAATTTATTATTATTTATGAAAATGCAATGCTAATGATAATCATGCTGGTATCAATTAATCAACTTTATTTTCTTTCCTTTTTGGCACCTTTTTACATTCAAATTATCATGAAAATAGGGTATTTGTTAGTCGTCCACACCCTCGTTACTTCCACTCCTTGCATATTTAATCCGACACCAATGGTCCTTATTTTACTTGTGCTAATTTAAAAAATTATTAATAAGTTTAATTTTATGTGTTATTCTATAACAAACAAACCCTTAAATTTTATTCTGTAACAGGGTGCACTTGTGTATGTTAAGTGAGAATGTTGTGAGTTTTATATAAACTAACTAAATTTAGATGCTCTCTCTTTTTTATAAATATATATGCTAAATGACGGTTCTGTCAAGTAAATGTGGAAAATGAAGCAAGCTATAATTGCTCAAGTAAATAGGGTTTTGTTATTATTCTTTTTACTATTAATGACATCATTTGTCATTCAAAACCTAACAAAATTGGGTGTCATGTAAATATGGAAACTGAATCACACATTCACAAGGATATCAACTATAGTTGATCATTCTTATGATCCAAACACTTAATTTCTTCACCTATCAATCGACAAATTAAACCATTTATGCTAGTGTTTGATATATATTTCACACTTACTAGAAAATGTCTCATTATTAGCTCCACAAAGGGCTAGCTCCAACATGTATACTTGCCAACTTACCAAGCCCGCAGCTATTAAACCTAAATCTAATAGGTTAAAATGACTCCAATTTCTCTTTAAATAAAATAACTTTGATCAAAACACATTAAAGAAACGGCAAATACCAACCCACCAAACCCTGAAATCCATAAAACACCAACTTCAAGAACAATCAATAACTCATACAGACTCATGTGTGTATCTTTTATATATTATTGTACATCATTGTATTTTATTGTGTACAAATTCTGTATACAATAGCATACAACAATATATAATAATATAAATATAAAGAATAAGGCATGAGCAGTTTGCATGTGTGTCCACTTCCATCGACAGCTAGCTTTTCGCCAGAGTGGGAACGACCTTTATATGCCGGAGCGGTTGTGTAGTCTCGCTATTTCCGGCATGCCGCAAAAACTCTGTCGGTGAGAAGCTCAGGCCATGGCATACGCACATGATGCTAACCTCCTCCACAGTGTAGCGATACAAGAAGCCGGTGATTGTCTTCCCCTCCGGCCCATCACCTCTCGCTGCTACGCATGGTATCTTCTGCACGATCTCTCTCTTCTCCGGCCCATGATCTCCGCCTTTCTTTTTCATGCTTGTCGGAGTAGTACTCTCCTCACGCTGCAGCTTTGGTGGAAGTAGTTTGACCGTTGAAATCACATTCTTGCTGAGAATTTCGGAGGAAAGTAAGTGCTGTTGAGGGGGGGCATGGGAATGTTGCGGCGGTTTTGGGTTGTCGTCGATGGTGGCGTTTGTGAGGTTTGACTCGCTCTTGGTGTCTTTGCAGCTAGAGCTGTTGCTTCTTCCATAGATTCCAGTTGCTTTTTCTACTATTAACATTTTTAAAAAATTCATATATTCAGAAGTTTATCCAAAATAATCTGTGGAGGCTCATTGACATGGATCCGAATCCTGTCCATACTCTCCATTTTTGATGAAATGAAGAGGATTCATTTTTCGTTTAATGCACAAGACAATTCTAAAATATATCTAATAGTGAAAAATTTTGATTAAAAAAACTATAAAAGAATGGGATTAAAAAGCCCGTGAGATCAGCAAGAAAAGCTTATGGACCGTATAATAGATTCCCTCCATTTCGTTAGAAATAGAGAGGATCCTGAAGGCATTGACCTGGGCTTCACCTATAAATAATATGAAGATAATCCAATTTATGTATTGAAATACATTTTTTCTTATATATCGGAAGACATTTGCTCTATGTATATAATGTATATTTAGAACATCTTTTTAATCTCCATATCTTACATCAAACTATTAACAAAAAAACTTTAAACAGATCTAATTTTGTGTTGCAATCAATGTGGCCATAGACCTTAAGTTATTTAAAGCAATCACATTTACCATATTAAATAATGAAACCAGATAATAGACCTAGAATAATTGTTTATATAGAGGTTTTTAATGTTGTTTGATAATTAAATATATTCTAGTGTTCTCATAAGTTTCAAGAAATTGAAAATCTCTCTCTGCCCACCACCACTTCACACACAAAATTTTAATAAGAGAATAAAATCAATAGGTTGATGAAGAGGTTAATAATTTTTTACATTTAAAGAGACATTATGACTCTGTTTGGGGGGGGGACTTATTTTCACCGGTCAAGCGATTACGGCCGCATGAACCGGGCCTTAATAAGGAGGATCCTTGGGGTCTACATATAGGAGAAGAGGAGAAAGAGGAATCACCACAGGTGGTATGAAACTAAACTAAATACATAATAAAATACAAAATAATACATTTAATATTAACAATAAATCCCCCCAAATGGAGCCTAAATCTCTTGAAGGAATACCTGAAACTCACAGTCCTAGTATTTACAAAATCAAGCTTATTAAAGTATTAAATTAAAGCTTTTGAATAAAGATATAAAAAGAAATAAATGTATATGATATATAAGTATTGTGTACTATACTTGTAGGATGATCCCGGGTCCCCATCATGCGACTACTTTCTCCCTCTTTACCAAATCCATATGTGAGCTTCTTATATGATATATATCTGTAATATATATACATAATGATAATATATATACATATATGCATAGGCCTCACATGACCCACGCGACGGTACCCCAATCATGACGGTATCACAGCTCTAGGGCGCTCACGCCGTTCGCATTCGCTCGAATGAACGACAAAATGAGGCAACTGATGTAGTACAGTGCACTCAAGGGATTGTGAGCAACCATAAAGTTGAGTGTTGCGGTCGGGATACGGTCGTGTGGGACATTGGGGGGGGGGGGGGGGGTACTGGACTCTCACTCGTATATTACTATAATATACTATTTTGAGTTGTGCCATGTTCCTTTCATTTGAGCCTAAATGGATAGTATTCATTTCACGGTTCATTAATCTCATTCATTTCTACTTTTCTTTAAAAAACAGTATATGAACCTATAAATAAGAAGCGGTTCAATCATCACCATAAATTGGACCTCCAAATGGAGAGGATCCCAAACCATTTATTTAATGCTATTTAACTATAGGTTAGAAAGTAAATCTAACTGTGATGTTACATTTGAGATTCTTTAAATTTAGCCCAATAAAAACATATGTAGGAAGGAATCATGTTTTTTTCCCTAATATCTATTAGCACACAATATGTCCAATCATCACTCAATATTGTACATGCATTTCTCATGCGGCCAAAAATATTTTCATTTATATTATTTATGTTTTCATACTTATTTATTATTTTAATAATGAGGAATATTGAATCAGAATAAATTTGAATGTGTGAGTAAAACAACTTCAAAAATATGAATTCGAGAATATTTCTTATTGTGATTGTATATATATACATGTATAGCTCTTTATGCATAATGCCCCGTCACTATATAGTATACCACATGCACAACCATGACAATTGCCTTCAACCTTTACTTATTTTCATTTATTTTAATTTATATTCATACTTAATTATTATTTTTAAGGGAAAAAAATTGAATGAGAGAGTTAATTTGAATGTAAGACAAAAAACTTCAAAACGCGATTTATAATAGTTTTTATTGAAAATGAAATTGTGAGAATGGATAGATGGAGGGGGTCGCATGTTTGAAGGCCAAAAATATCGTTTTGGTGGGTCGAAAAAGAAGAATGAAAGTATATCAAATAGGCATTTTATTTACACTATTGTATCCGTAAGAGAGTACGTTAAAATGATTACTTTATTCATATATATCATTAACCTGCCATATATAAAATTTATATTCTATTTAACAAAGTATATAATAAATTATTATAATAACTATATTTTTTTAGAAGATCAATATTTTGTATAAGTGAAAATATACATAACTAAAAAGATAGTTAAAAAAAAAGGCATAAATATGAGAATGCAATATTTATCATTATCATGATGTAATATATGTTGCATGAATAAATATTAATAAAATGTACCTCATAGTAATTTATTATTATTTAAGAAAATGCAATGCTAATGATAATCATTCTAGTACCAATTAATTAACTTTATTTTTTTTCCTTTTTAGCACTTTTTTACATTCAAATTATCATGAAATTAGGTTATTCTGTTAGTCGGCCACACCCTCTTTACTTTCACTCTATGCATATTTAATCCGGCGTCCCTTATTTTAATCGTGGTGATTGAGAGGTTATCTTTAATTTCAAATCATGTAAAGCTAATATAAAAAATTAATAATAAGTTTAATTTTATGTCAGTTTCTCCGGTTCTCCGAAAAAAAATATTAAGGCTTAAGAAAACTATTATAAAATTACTATTTAAGCTTTAAAACACTTTTACTATTTTCTAAATCAAGTTTGCGAGTAATGAAACAATATTAAATTAATTAGATGCAAAATTTAAAACGAAGTAATTGTTATAAAATAAATAATGAACTTTTCGGTTAAAGATAAAATAATAAATAACAGGAAATATATTTAAATACTTTGGATATAGGTTAAAAAGCTAGATTCATTTCGTCAATTTCCATTTATGATGAAATGAAGGAGATTCATCTCACGGATAAAATCTTTTGTTTTTTGATCCAACAAGTTCTGTTTTATCTATCCATTTATTTATTTTTTTATTCAAAAAAATTCTTGTCCACTGAATCTTTTTTGAACTAATATTGTTCATTAGATATAAAATAAATCCCTTCATTGAAATGGAGATGACTCAGATCCTTTAAAAAACCGACATTGTATCAATTGAAACTAGTGGTGCACAAAAAACCGGTCCTAACCGGTCCGGTTGGGACCGGACCGGTTAGGACCGGCTAGGGACCGGTCCCGATGAGGACCGGTCCGGTCCCGGACCGGTCCCAAGAGTCCCAAGGAGTCCCCTTTTTTCATCAAAGACCGGTCCCACACTGGGACCGGTTCCCTACCGGGACTACTAAAAGACCGGTCCCGAATTGGGACCGATCAAAAGACTGCTAAAAGACCGGTCATTTTAGTAATTTGAGTAAGACACCGATCATTTTTAAACATTTTAGTAAAAGACCGGACAAAAGACTTGTAAAAAAGACCGGTCCGGGACTGGTCCGGGACCGGTTAGGAACGGTCCTGCGGTCCCCGCTGGTCCTCCTCCAGAGGAGGAAAACCGGTCCCGGACCGGGACTGGTTTGAGCGGGACCGGTACGGGAGCGGTTGGCCAAAAGACCGGTTCTTTAAAAGACCGGTCCCAGACCGGCCCGACAGTCTTTTTTGTGCAGAACTTGAAACTCATTCCTTTAAATAAATAAATAAAGTATACCTTTGTTAGTAATATTAAGAAATTCCGCCACATTAGAGCAGCTCTTCGAGACACTCGCCAACGCATTCCCCACCACCGGCACACCCACTGCTGCCACCTGACAAGCCACTCTCCTGTCCGAATCAACCGCCGGCTCCGGCCAGCACGGTACCATGTACGGCAGGGCGTACATCCTACCCCCGCACGGAACGTACTGCAACGCGGGAGGGGTGCAATGCATCGGCACGACCGGAATCGCCGCCGCGTATCCCACCGCCGCGCCGGAGTTAGGGTGGGGAACCGGGATAGGAGAGGCGGAGAACCGCGGAGGAGACCGGCCATAATCCTCCCTCGTAATATCTCCTGAGGCGGGGGCTTGCGCCTTGCCCATGTGCTTGTGCTCCAGCTTCCTCCTGGTCTCCCGCCGGCGAAAGGCGTGGTACTCCCGTCGGGAGGTTAGTGCTGGAGAGGCTGGTCCGACGGAGAGACCGAGGTTGAGCTCGACGGTGGAGGAGGCGTCCTCGTTACGCCCCATGTACGGGGCCAGCTCACACTACGGTGCTCACCTGAAAATGGGCGTGGCGGGCGCGGCTGATATAGGGGCGGATCCGGCGAAAGAGCGCCGCCACGTTTCATGCGCGCCGGGGAATGAGGTGAAGAGTTGACCACGTAGGCGGATGGGAGGAGATGTGGGGCCACGTTGCTCGTGCGATCGGAAAGCCTCGGACCGGACCGTCGCCCCCGGATCGCGCTTTCAATGCAAAATGTTGCTGCACTCTTCCACATCCGAAGACTTTATTATTCCCTTGTTTTCGATTTTTATAATTAATATTTTGTTGGAGTTATAAATATTAAATAAGGGTGTTAATATTGGTAGTCCGATTATAGCTATTGGTAGCACATAAATAATAGCAGACATGTTAAGCAATATTGTCAGTCCACTAGATATTGACGTCTCAAAATTTAAAAAATTCTTAAACATATTAGTTTCACATGCGCAACTATCATGTCCACACTAAAACATACCAAGTTCATATATGTTGCCAAGAACATTATCAAGATCTTGGGAGTCTCACCCAGGTAGGAATCATCATATTCAAATTCATCGATGGAATGAATTTTTGGGACCATTGGTCTAGTCTAACCACATGCTCATTAATCTCCAAGATTTTTTAAGTATGAACTCATTATAACGCCCCCACTACATATGCAGTTGTTTTCAAGATGTTTCTTTCATTGTGCTGTTTCTTCTTCATGCAAGTTGATTACTCCATCTTGCATATAGATGTCTTTATTCTTCAGCTAATTAGAAGCAACTGGGCCAGGGAGGAATGGCTTAGCTAGATGGTTTATCACACTTAATGGAGGAGAATCTAGAGTCAAGGAAGAGGGGGCCATGTTCGTTGAGGCAATTGAACAAACACCTGGTCTGCACTCGACCTTCAAGTTTAGGCCGCATCTACAAACAGCCTATGACTTAACGCCCTAGAGTTTACAAAAAATAGCTCATTGAACAATACCGTCCGGCGGTAGTGCTAGCGCCGGCGGCATCGTAGCTGATTTAATTGTCATAGCTCTTGGTAAGATACCACCCAACAATAGTGTTACCGTTGGCGGTAGTGGACCTTTTGATGTAGACGGCGTAACGACACGTTGAATCACCTACCACTCGGCGGTAGTATGGTGTCGCACGACGGTAGTGTGCTAGTTTATGGGTAGCCACGTGTCAACGTTTGTGTGAAAAGTTAAACGGTGGACTTGCCGAACAAGCCACCGTCCGAGGTGCCGCACAACGGTAGCTTGTTACCGCTTGGCGATAGCGCTCTATACATGAAATTTACTTGAATCGTGGTCATTTATCAACTCTTAATGAGATCGACGGTGGGGAGTGGCTCTTGTTGGTTTAAGGCTGTATGATGAGGGTTCTTCCTCATTCTAACATAGGTTTTCTTTTTCTAAAGAGTTAGAGAGAGGGGAGAGCAAAGGAAGTAAGAGAAAGAGAGATCTCGCAATTGCCGGAGCTTCGGAGCACCAAATCGCGAGCCGAGTGCAGATCTACGGAGAGTGGCCCGGTGTGGTTCTTTCCATCCGTTTGGATTTTTGATCTATGCCGCCAAAGAGAACTTCAAGGGTAACGATCTTGCTCCTCTCGTTAGGACGTGTGTGTCCTCTTTTATTTTTATATACGTATATTAAAGTGCCTCTTTCTCTTAGTAGCGTACAACTACACTTTTTTCGGGTCGATTGAGTCCATTCCCGATATAAATTACATTTAAAGTTTAAAATCAAATTACGAACATACACATGTTGTGTGAAGCCCATCCGAACAAGTTGGTGTGGATTAGTGATGATTATATTGATATTTGCTTGTCGGAAAGGAGTCCGCGTTATAAGTCATTTTCGAGTTCTGAGTGTTGTAGAGTGCTACGGAGAGTCCTGGAGTCGAACTCTAGGAAATACCCGGAATTCTGGATAGAATTGAAGTTCTATAAGATACCACCAGTCGATAGGGCTACCGTCAGCGATAGCTCCCTGGGAGCAATATGAGGCCTATGTCGGCGATATGTTGGCTCGTTTGTGGAGCTGTGGAGCCTGTTGTGCCCAGCTTGGTGTGGCTGTGAGTCCAAACTGTGGATCATATCATTGGTTTTGTGAACGGGGAAGGGGAGGCTGACCCGCGTCATTGTCGTTGATTTGCACAGCGATTTGAGCAACGAGAAGAAGCTGAACTGTACCCGCACTATGTCGTTCGCCTAGAGTGCCTAACGTACTTCGCTTTGGTCGTTGTCATAGGAGAGAGTCCTTGTGAAAGATATGGTACCTAAACACCTAGAGGGGGGGGGGGTGAATAGATGACCTAATCCTTTTCTAACTTTGTTGGCAGACACTCAGTTATTTCACAGAGTTCTAACTACTTTTGCACAGCAAACAGCAATAATCAAACATACACAGCACATCCACAGCACAATCACAACACAGCACACAGTGTTTTATAGTGGTTCCCCAAGATATGGGTACATGCACTTTCCCCCTTCGCCTATCTAGCAGTGTACTAGATTCGGCCAAACTTCTCCACTGTCTCAGAACCCAAATTGGTTCCTACCTCAGGCCCTAAGCCTTACAACTCAGCTTTATCCCAAAGCTTACACTCAGTCAATCAAGGCCTACACTCAGCCAATCCAAGGCCTACACTCAGCCAACAAGGCCTACACTCAGAGATCACAATCTCCTACACTCAGGCTAACAAGCCATACCCTCCGCCTTTATAATTATAGGCTTAAAAATCTCTCAGATCCAAAGGATCCTACAAGTTAAAAAGATATTACAAAATACAACTCTACAACTCAGAAAGATAAGAGGGGAGTTGAGAGATTCTTGATGAGTTCTTGGAAGAACTCAGCTGGATCCAATCTGACTTAGCTTTCTTCAAAGCTTCTTGAGTAGAACTGAATAAGACTGAATCCTCTGCAGTTGTTCCTTGACCTCTGCTTCTTAAGAATCAGAATTGAATCTGAATCCTTCTTCTCAGCCTAGTTCCAGAGGCTGATTTCTTGGATGGAGCCCTCTCTCTCCAACTTCTTTGATCTGCACTTGGACTGCAAGATCTTCTTATATTGATACTCTGTGTACCACTTTTCTGATTACTTGAGTAATCTGTTCCACTTGTTAATCACTTGATCAACTCTTTCAACAACTCTGAACAACCGTTTCTGTAAACTGTGGATGCCTATTTATAGGCCTTCTTCTTGGTAACCGGCTGGTCCGGTTCATAACTGACTTCTGACATCTCTGACAGTTGATGTAGACCGGCTGGATCGGTAGCTGTCATATCAACCAGCCACTTCTTGAAAATCTCTAACAGTCAGTAAGTGTCGAGACTTTCTGTCTTTAAGTGTCGACACTTATAGACCAAGTGTCGACACATGCTTTGTAAGTGTCGACACAAGTCTACAAGGTGTCGACACATATCCTTGTATGTCTCGACACAGATTCTTCTTCATGTGTCGACACTGAAATTGAGTGTCGACACAAGTACTTGTTCTTCTAGCTTTTGCTGAATTCTTCTATGTGTCGACACATCTCCTTTGTGTCGACACATCTTCTTGTGTTGAATCTGTCAAGTGTCGACACTGCTTCTTGGTGTCGACACATAGTCTTCTATGTTGAATCTTGCTGAGTGTCGACACAGCTCCTTGTGTCGACACACCTTCTTGTTGTTGAGACTTCAGCTGAGTGTCGACACATTCCCATAGTGTCGACACTTGTACTTAGAATAATTTGTAGTTCTTTCTGTTCTTTGCTAAGTGTCGACACAGCTCCTTGTGTCGACACTTTCTTCAAGTGTTGAGTCTTTAGCTGTGTGTCGACACATTGTTCTGGGTGTCGACACATACTTCAAATGTTGACTCTTCTGTTGAGTGTCGACACATTGTGTTGAGTGTCGACACTTACTTCAAATGCCGACTCTTCTGCATAGTGTCGACACATTGTGTTGAGTGTCGACACTTGTACTTAGACTCTGTTGACTTTTGCTGAGTGTCGACACAGCTCCAAGTGTCGACACTTTCTGGTGTAGACACAGCTTCACTGGGTGTCGACACAGCTCCTTGTGTCGACACTTTCTGTCTGCACTTTTCTTCACTGAGTGTCGACACAGCTCCAAGTGTCGACACTTTCTGTCTGGTGTCGACTCTGCATCCCAGGTGTCGACACAATGACTCCAAGTGTCGACACATCTTGTCTGGGTGTCGACACAAGTCTTCTTAAGTGTCGACACTTTCTCTCTAGGTGTCGACACATGCACTTAGAAACTTTTTGCTTCAGTCCAGTACTTTCTTAACCTGCACAAGTAACTCAAACATACATCAAATACATTATGATGTATATCATTGAGTTGGGTGAGGCTTCTTCAAATTAGGTACATTTGACCAATGTACCCAACAATCTCCCCCTATTTGGAGAAGTCATAACCCTTAGTCAATGATATACACCATCCATAATTAAAATTACAAAATGATGTACAGCAGATTACATTTAGCAGGGTAAACATAAACATGTAGAAATACACACATGTATACACATTCATCATTTCAGAATAATCAAGAAATAGACACATTTACAGAACAATCATGAAATATATTTATCATATATTGTTCTAACATTTTTCTTATACATCTTTAATGTTTTACAAAAATGTTTTACATTAAAAAGGATTGCAACATAATCTTCAAGTAAAATCCTAATCTATTTCTGATCAGGTTCCTTGATAACAATTCCCTTTCCAGCTTGGACTTGAGCTTTGACAGGAGCTTCAACAGTTGCAGCATCAGCTGGCTTCTTTCCTTTTAAGTCCTTCTTCTTCAGCTCTTCTGCTTTGATTTTCTGTCTCTCAAAATAGTGGTATGGCTTGGGGAAGTACTTGCTAGGCTCTACAGCAGTAGGAGGTAGCTTTCCCATCTTAGCCTTCCTTCTGAATTGTATTATAGCCTCCTGCCTGATCTCATGCTTTCTCCATTCTGCCTCAGAGAACCATTTGTTCCTGTCATTCATGTTGTCTTTGGCAGCTTTCCAGGCAGTTAGAATTATATTTCTAGAGGAAGGGCTCCATTGTTCAAAATCTGGCTTTTGTTCTGCTTGTTCCCTAAACCTCTTTTTAGACAACCTTGTCTCTTCTTCTTTGTTCAGAGCCTCTTGCAGAGCTTCAGAAATAGGTTGAACAACCTTCTCAATATGAACATTGGCCTTGCCCTCAGTTGGGCTATACATTGTGCTGACATCTGCTTGAACCATGTCAAAATCTGGAGGTGGATATATCACTTGAGCTACTTCTTGTTGCTCACCTACAAGATATGCAGTTTGTATTCCTGATTCAGCCACATTATCATCATCACAAAGTGGAGGATAGCCCAGTGTAGCTCTGATGGAGTTAGATATCCATTTGACATGGTCAGAGCTAGCTTTGACTAATACTCTCTCCCCCTTTATGACTTCTCTGGCCATATGGTCTCTGACATCATCCTTTTGAAACCTTATCTGACTGTCCAAATATCTTATGCCCTCTTTAAAGAATGGTTTCAGCTTTGTAAGTTGTTCTGATATAGCTTTCTGGGAATCTTGAATTGCAGTCTTGACAACAGTAATCTCAGCTTGAAATACCTTATCAAAGTCAGCCTTAGCAGCAGCAGTAGATGTTGAAGGTTCAGCAGTCTTATTCTTCAACTCAGTGACTATAGCATTATGGGAGGCAGTCAAATTATCATTCATTCTTAACTGATTCTCCAGCACATATTCTTACTTTAATGCTATATCATCTACCTGAGCCTTGATCTTCTCCTGGTGAGTTGCCAAATAGACTACTGCATTCCCACCCTTGTGGAAGCAGTCAGTCATCTCCTTCTTGTTCAGGTTCATTTCAAACCTTATAGATTTTATATCTTGTGCAAGATCAAACTGTAGGGACTTGTGCCCTTCATCCACATAAGCTTCTATTGCCTTCCTTTGCTCATCCAACTTGATCTGCATGGCAATCATCAAAGCACTATAATCAACTGTTGGAGCTTGTTGAACTATAGGCTGTGGGGCTATAGATTGCAAGGCTTTCTTGTAACTCTGGCTTCTTCTTTTAAAAACATAGAGTTTCTTTTTCTTGGCCATAGCACTCTCCTCATCTTCAGAGGCAGAAGTGCTGGCAATATCAACCATGTCCTTAGGGCTTTGAGGCTTCTCAGGTTGCACATCAGGTGCTTGCTCAGTTTCTAGCCTAATAGGCTCTTCCAGAACTTCCATGTGCTCCCCCTCAGCAGCAGCACTCTTATCTTCAGCAGCAGCATCCTTGTCCATATCAAAGTATTCTTGATCTAGATTTAGGAATAAATCCTCCATTGTATATTCAGGTGGAGATGGAGCTGGAGACAGTCTTTGCTCTTCAACCACTGACTCAGGTACCACTTCTTGTTCAGCAGATTTGTCTTCTAAAACAACATCTGGAACTTGATTGTCTAGCTGAGTTTGCTCTTGGATAATTATGGTGGCTTGCTCACTGTCCAGAGTAGATGGTTCTTCTACTACTGGAGGCTCCCCCTGGATCTCAGCATTATCTGCAGCAGCAGGGGTCTTCTCTGCAGCCACATCCTCTTGAGCATCAGGAGTGAAGACAACATGTTCTTCACTATCAGAACTGCTGGAGGACTCTTGTGCCACAGCAGCAGTTTTTCTCTTCTTCTTAGGAGGAATCTCCTTCTCAGTAACTGGCTTCTCTGGGGTTGCCACTTCCTTGGACAACACCCTGTCCCATCTGGAAAATATCCTGTAGTCCATCTTCCTTATGTGGTTGATCTTGCTTCCAGCAGCATTGCTCATTACCTCTGGTATTATACCAGCTAGGTAGAGACATATAATTCTGCCCAGATTGGGCTTTTTCAAGCTTTCCTTGATCTTGTCAAAAACCACTAGAGACCAGTCTGTTCTTAGAGTAAAGATTATTCTGGTCATAATTTCAAACATAGAGGCAGACACCCTGTCATGCCCTCCTGGCTTACTGAGAATAACCTTGCCCACAATTTCAGACATGAATTTTCCTTGACTGTTCATGCCTTTCCTGTTGAATACCGAGCCTATCTTCATCTTGGGATCAAGACCACACCAGGTTAAAGCTTCCCTGGTCTTTGAAGCAGTTACTTCTTCTTCATCTTGAGTCTTGGGTAGCTGGAGTACCTTCCTCAGACTTTTTGGAGAAATCTTGACCTTAGATCCATGAACTCTGGATTTGATCTTGTATCCAGATTCATCTACAGCAGCTCCATTAAGGAATTCAAGAACTTCCTTCTTCCAAATCTTTGTTGGTTCTGAAACCAAGTATTCTAGTCCAGAATTGGCGACTAGGGTTATCACCGATTGGATTTCTTGATCTGCGTCGTCAAACGCGCCACACACCAGCTCATAGCCCTCGTTCACGTTCTCCTCAAGCTTAGGAGCCATTAGGGTTTGGAGAATTTGTCTTTAGAAAAGAGAAGTGTCGACACAACTCCTTTGACACAATAGTTTTGGTCTCGAAACTTTGAAAGCGTATCGACAAACAAAGACAGAACCCTATTTATATCTTTCTGATTTTGAAGATGAACAGGCGGGACACCTAGCTTAACATGTGTCGACACTGGCAATAAGTGTCGATACTGACTTATAATGTCTCGACACATATGTGTCGACACAAGTTTAGTCAACAGAGTTTATGTGTCGACACTTGGTTATGTGTCGACACAACATAACTCGACACATTGTCGAGACTTTACTTAGAAAAATTCTGAGTAAAACTTAAGTGTCGACACCACATAGGATGTGTCGACACCTACTTGACATGTGTCGACACTAACATTCTGAAGTGTCGACACCACATTCCTAGATGTGTCGACACCTTTTTCCTGAAGTGTCGACACCACTATTCTGTGTCGACACCTTTTTACTTAGCCAATTTTCTATTCTGTAAACTTAGTCTAAGTTTATAATTCCTAGTTCAATTTTGAATCTATTGAACTTAGCTTCTTCTAGTGGCTTAGTAAACATATCATCTACTTGTTCATCAGTTTTAACATATTCAAGTGAAATATCTTCTCTTTCTACATGTTCTCTAAGAAAGTGATATTTAATCTCAATATGTTTTGTCCTACTATGAGATACAGGGTTATTAGCTATTGAAATAGCACTTGTAGAATCACAGTAAAGTGGAGTTCTACTTACCTGAAATCCATAGTCCTCTAGCTGATGTTGAATCCACAGAAGTTGAGCACAACAACTTCCTGCAGCCACAAACTCTGACTCAGCTGTGGAGATTGCCACACTAGTCTGCTTTTTGCTGCTCCATGGAATTAGTCTTCCACCTAGGAATTGACAGGTTCCAGTAGTGATCTTTCTATCCTCTTTGCATCCTGCAAAGTCTGCATCTGAATAACCTGTTAGATCAAAGTCTCCATTCCTAGGGTACCAGAGGCCTAGATAGGGAGTGCCCTTTAGATATCTCAAAATTCTCTTGACTGCAGTCAAGTGAGACTCTTTAGGGCAGGCTTGATACCTTGCACAAACACATGTAGCATACATGATGTCTGGTCTACTAGCAGTCAAGTATAATAGGGAGCCAACTATCCCTCTATACAAGGTTTCATCTACAGATTTCCCTGCATCATCCTTGCTAAGAGACATACTTGACCCCATAGGAGTCTTCATGGTGCTGGATGAATCCATACCATATTTCCTTATGAGTTCTAGGGTGAACTTTGACTGACAAATGGACAAACCACTCTCAGTCTGTTTAACTTGGAGACCCAAGAAAAACTTCAGCTCTCCCATACTACTCATTTCAAACTGACCTTGCATAAGTTTTGCAAACTTTTTGCAAAGGCTGCTTTCAGTAGACCCAAATATAATGTCATCTACATATATTTGGACTAGTATGACTTTGCCTCTAGATTCCCTAAGGAATAGAGTCTTATCTATTTTCTCCCTTGAGAACTTGTTCTCAATGAGGAAACTAGATAGGGTTTCATACCAAGCCCTAGGGGCTTGCTTTAACCCATATAAAGCTTTCCTAAGTCTATAGACATAATGAGGTAGAGTTGGATCAACAAAACCTGAAGGCTGCTCCACATAAACTTCTTCTTTCAAATTATCATTTAGGAATGCTGACTTGACATCCATTTGGTATACCTTGAATCCTTGATAGGTTGCATAGGCCAAGAACATCCTTATGCCTTCCAGTCTGGCTACTGGAGCAAAGGTTTGATCAAAATCAATACCTTCTTCTTGCCTATATCCTTTAGCAACCAGTCTAGCTTTATTCTTAATGATGACACCTTGTTCATCCATCTTATTCCTGTAGATCCACTTAACTCCTATTACATTGTGGTCTTTAGGTTTAGGAACAAGTTCCCAAACCTTGCACCTCTTGAACTGATTAAGCTCTTCTTGCATTGCTTCAGTCCATTGTGGATCCATTATTGCTTCTTCAAATCTTTTAGGTTCAACTTGAGACAAAAAGCTGGAATAGATTGCAGCATTCATGTTTCTACTCCTGGTTTGTACTCCTTGTCTTGGATCTCCAATAATCAGCTCTACTGGATGATCTCTAAGATGCCTGTGGGCTGGAGGCATCCTCACTTCAGTTTGAACCACTTCAGCATCTGCATCATGCTGTATTCCTTGGATTTCTTCAGCAATTGGCACATGTAGTTCTCCCCCTGGACAGCAGCTACTCTCCTCTCCTTGCTGTCTTGCAGCAGGCACTTCTTCTATAGTCAGCTTGTCCATTGTCTTTGTCAAACCTGTGGGGTTGCATACATTGCTAGACAACTCATTATTAATAAGTTTAGTCTCATCAAAAACTACATGCACTGATTCTTCTACAACTTGTGTAGTCAAGTTGTAGACTCTATAAGCCTTACTATTATTGCTGTACCCAACAAAAATTCCCTCTTGGGACTTGGCAGCAAACTTAGTTATGTAAGACTTCCCATTGTTAAGTATGTAGCATTTACAACCAAAGATCCTAAAATAGGATAGGTTTGGTTTCCTGCCTTTCACAACTTTATAGGGGGTCATGTTTAGCCCTATAGTGATGGTAGCCCTATTTATAACATGACATGCAGTGTTAACTGCTTTAGCCCAGAAATACTCTGGCAGTGATGTATCACTTAGTAGGGTTCTACCAGCTTCTATTAGGGTCCTATTTTTCCTCTCAGCAATGCCATTTTGCTGAGGTGTTCTAGGTGAAGAGAATTCTTGAAATATCCCAAAGTCTTCACATAGTTTTGTCATGCTTTCAGATTAAAACTCAGTACCATGGTCACTTCTAATTTTGACCACTGTACTATTAAGTTCATTCTGAATTTGCTTGACAAAGCTGTAGAAGACACTAGGTGTTTCAGATTTCTGTTTTAAGAAGAACACCCAGGAAAACCTTGAGTAGTCATCTACAACTACAAGGGTATAGACCTTCCTACCTAAGCTGTGAACTGGCATTGGACCAAAGAGATCCAAATGCAAGAGGTACAAACACCTCACAGCATCTTTGTTATCTATGCTTCTAAAGGTGGATTTAGTCTGCTTGCCCTTTTGACAAGCTGAGCAAATGCCATCTTTAACACACTTAACTTGAGGACCATTCCTCACTAACTCTTTGCTAAAGAGTTTGCTAATTGTCTTGTAGTTAAGATGGGTCAGCCTCTTGTGCCATTTGACACAATGAGAGACTGTCTCATCAGCTACAAGACAAACTGGAGAACCATTGTTCTCAATCATAATGTCTAGGCAGTAGACATTTCTCTTCCTATAACCTGTCAAGATGATCTCTTGATCACTTGACCTCTTGATATGACATCCATTTTTAACAAATGAGATGTCATACCCTACATCACTTAACTGACTTATACTTATTAAGTTGTGTTTCAACCCTTTAACATAAGCCACTTGAGTAATGGTAACCAAGTTTGAAGAAATGTTACCAAACCCTTTGATGATTCCTTTTTCAAAACCACCAAAGGTCACTTTAGGACCATTTTTGATTGGAATGTAGTCCTTCAGTAGTCCCCTAGTTCCAGTCATATGTCTGGAACATCCACTGTCCAAGTACCATGTAGGGGTATGGCCACTTGGACTTACCTGCAAAACAGATTAATGGACCTTAGAACCCAAAGCAATCTTGGGTCCTTGGTACTTGTTAGTCTGTAACTTGACAAAGCTACCTACTGGCTTTCCACCAGGTAGCTTGCTACTCACCTTGGCACTGGCATTGTACCAACAGTCAATTGCAAAATGGCCAATCTTGCCACAGCACCAGCATTCAAACTTGTTGTACCTTTGCTTAGGTACTGCCTTGGCTGTTTTGACTACAACAGGTTTGTTAAATGTTGGGGCTTTGCCCTTGGACTTAGACTTGGACTGCTCAGTCCCTGCAGGTCTAACAAAACCCAGTCCAGCCTTGCCTTTATGATGAACAAATTCATCAATTAAAGGTAGCACTGATTTAGGTTTTGAAAACCTAGCAACAAGCTCTCTTTCTTTCTGAAGATTGATCTCCAGTCTATTAATTTGATCATTCTTATAGGTGATAGTTCCCATATGAATCACAGTAATGTGTTTCAGTCTGGCTACCTCATTCAACTTTTGATCAAATTGTTTCTCAAAATCTGTTGCAACAGCCTTGAGATCTGCAATCTCCTTTGCCTGACTTTTGGCTAGGGTCTTGCTTTTCTTGTAGGCTTGCAACAGTACCTTATATTCATCTATGAGCTGATGAATATCTTCCTCAGACTCAGATATATTCTCATCACTTGATGAAGAAAAATCTGATTCTAAACTTGAACAAGAAACTGAATTTAAACTTGAACTTTGTACCTGACTGGGTCCTGACTGCTCCAGGACTTTGGCACTCTCTGTCAAAGCCATTAGCCCTTGGCAATGACTGTCTTCTTGTTCATAAATTGATTCCAAGATCTCCATGAATTCTTCCTCTTCTTCTTCTGCATACAGCCCTATGTAGGCTTTAGCCTCAGACTCGGTTTCTGAAGAAGATATATCTGATAGAGTCTTTTCCTTCTTAGCAACAAAAGACTTTTCTTTCTTTCCTTTGAAGTAAGTCTTTTTCCTGTCACCAGATTCCTTTCTCTTCTCTGGACAATCTGCAATAACATGGCCCTGTCTATTGCAGCAATAGCAAACAATCTTTGAACTAGTTGTCTTGCTTGATTTTGTCCTTTCTTGTCATTCTTTGAAGACCTCTTTTTCTGATAAGAGTATTCCTTTCCTTGTGATGTAGAAGGCCTTGACCTCCACTGTTTCTTTTTCAAAAACTTCTGAAAGTGTCTAGTGAAAGCAGCAAAGTCTTCATCACTTTCACTGCTCTTAGACTTTGTGCTGACAGACTCATCAGACTCTGATTCAACTATCTCTGGAGGTGGAGTTGAAGACTTATTCCTACACTTTCTAGGAACTTCTGTTTTGAAAGCAACAGTTCTTTCCTTATGCTCAGTCCTTGTTAATTTCTCCTCCTCTTTTCTTACTGTCAACTGCATCTCATATGACAATAGCTTGCCAAACAGTGTGGGAGGTGGAATTTCCCCCAACTTAGCCATTTCTCTTATGGCACAGATCTTGGTGTCCCAATATTTGGTTAGGGACCTTAAGAACTTGTCATTTAGTTCATAGTTAGTGAACTCTCTTCCATAAGACATGAGTTCATTAACTATCCTGTAAAATTTCTTATAGCACTCAGTGATGCTATCACCCTTTCCTTGCCTAAAGCTCTCATACTCCTGATTTAGCAAGGACTTCCTATCTTGCCTAACTTCTTCAGAACCTTCCATATAGACAATGAGAGTATCCCACATCTCTTTTGCTGTCTTACAGTGAATTAAGTTCTGAAAAGTGGCATCATCAATGGCACTCACTATTATGTTCTGTGCCCTCTTGTCCATGGTGGATAGGACAATTTCATCCTTAGTCATCTCAGAGAAATCCTTTGGAGTCCTCTGATTTGCATCTAATACTGAAATCTTCATTGGCACATAAGATCCTTCCTTAACTGTAATGTAGATTCTAGGGTCAGAGGCTTCCATAAATAGCCTTACCCTCTCTTTCCAGATCCCAAAGATCTCTTTCCTGCATATGGGTAATTTCATGGAACCCAATTTCTTGTGATTCTCATAAGAACCCATGTTTCTTGATGTTCTTGAATTTCTTGAATCTGTGAATTGCCTTACACTGAATCTGCCAAACAAGATCTCCTCAGACTGTTAGTCCTTGTTTTGAGCAACCTCCCTCTGATACCACTTGAAAGATATGGTACCTAAACACCTAGAGGGGGGGGGGGGGTGAATAGGTGACCTAATCCTTTTCTAACTTTGTTGGCAGCCACTCAGTTATTTCACAGAGTTCTAACTACTTTTGCACAGCAAACAGCAATAATCAAACATACAAAGCACATCCACAGCACAATCACAACACAGCACACAGTGTTTTATAGTGGTTCCCCAAGATATGGGTACATCCACTTTCCCCCTTCGCCTATCTAGCAGTGTACTAGATTCGGCCAAACTTCTCCACTGTCTCAGAACCCAAATTGGTTCTTACCTCAGGCCCTAAGCCTTATAACTCAGCTTTATCCCAAAGCTTACAATCAGCCAATCAAGGCCTACACTCAGCCAATCCAAGGCCTACACTCAGCCAACAAGGCCTACACTCAGAGATCACAATCTCCTACACTCAGGCTAACAAGCCCTACCCTCAGCCTTTATAATTATAGGCTTACAAATCTCTCAGATCCAAAGGATCCTACAAGTTAAAAAGATATTACAAAATACAACTCTACAACTCAGAAAGATAAGAGGGGAGTTGAGAGATTCTTGATGAGTTCTTGGAAGAACTCAGCTGGATCCAATCTGACTTAGCTTTCTTCAAAGCTTCTTGAGTAGAACTGAATAAGACTGAATCCTCTGCAGTTGTTCCTTGACCTCTGCTTCTTAAGAATCAGAATTGAATCTGAATCCTTCTTCTCAGCCTAGTTCCAGAGGCTGATTTCTTGGATGGAGCCCTCTCTCTCCAACTTCTTAGATCTGCACTTGGACTGCAAGATCTTCTTATATTGATACTCTGTGTACCACTTTTCTGATTACTTGAGTAATCTGTTCCACTTGTTAATCACTTGATCAACTCTTTCAACAACTCTGAACAACCGTTTCTGTAAACCGTGGATGCCTATTTATAGGCCTTCTTCATGGTAACCGGCTGGTCCGGTTCATAACTGACTTCTGACATCTCTGACAGTTGTTGTAGACCGGCTGGATCGGCAGCTGTCATGTCAACCAGTCACTTCTTGAAAATCTCTAACAGTCAGTAAGTGTCAAGACTTTCTGTCTTTAAGTGTCGACACTTATAGACCAAGTGTCGACACATGCTTTGTAAGTGTCGACACAAGTCTACAAGGTGTCGACACATATCCTTGTATGTCTCGACACAGATTCTTCTTCATGTGTCGACACTGAAATTGAGTGTCGACACAAGTACTTGTTCTTCTAGCTTTTGCTGAATTCTTTTATGTGTCGACACATCTCCTTTGTGTCGACACATCTTCTTGTGTTGAATCTGTCAAGTGTCGACACTGCTTCTTGGTGTCGACACATAGTCTTCTATGTTGAATCTTGCTGAGTGTCGACACAGCTCCTTGTGTCGACACACCTTCTTGTTGTTGAGACTTCAACTGAGTGTCGACACATTCCCATAGTGTCGACACTTGTACTTAGAATAATTTGTAGTTCTTTCTGTTCTTTTCTAAATGTCGACACAGCTTCTTGTGTCGACACTTTCTTCAAGTGTTGAGTCTTTAGCTGTGTGTCGACACATTGTTCTGGGTGTCGACACATACTTCAAATGTTGACTCTTCTGTTGAGTGTCGACACATTGTGTTGAGTGTCGACACTTACTTCAAATGCTGACTCTTCTGCATAGTGTCGACACATTGTGTTGAGTGTCGACACTTGTACTTAGACTCTGCAGACTTTTGCTGAGTGTCGACACAGCTCCAAGTGTCGACACTTTCTGGTATAGACACAGCTTCACTGGGTGTCGACACAGCTCCTTGTGTCGACACTTTCTGTCTGCACTTTTCTTCACTGAGTGTCGACACAGCTCCAAGTGTCGACACTTTCTGTCTGGTGTCGACTCTACATCCCAGGTGTCGATACAATGACTCCAAGTGTCGACACATCTTGTCTGGGTGTCGACACAAGTATTCTTAAGTGTCGACACTTTCCCTCTAGGTGTCGACACATGGACTTAGAAACTTTTTGCTTCAATCCAGTACTTTCTTAACCTGCACAGGTAACTCAAACATACATCAAATACATTATGATGTATATCATTGAGTTGGGTGAGGCTTCTTCAAATTAGGTACATTTGACCAATGTACCCAACACCTTGACTTTAGGTCGGACTAGAAGAATGCTTGTAACGCTACTGTTTTTCCGTCAATTATTTTAATTCTCTTGGTGACGTCACAATGACGTAAGGGCGTTACTTTAGCGTCGAGTTGACAGCGCGCTGCCGTTGGTGCGTTTTTGCGCCCGTTAGCTCGAGCCGACCAAATCCTAGAATTCTCATCGAATTTGTAAAATTTCACGATACAAAATTAAATCAATTAATTTTGAATGTCAGTCAAGTTTCGTCGTAATCCGAGCAACATTGGAGCATCAGCGAATTTTCGAAGTTTTCTATATTCAATGTTCGCCGTAAATTTTAGAAATTAATTTCTCGAGAACGGCAATTCAGATTTTACTTTTGACTTCGCCGTTAGATTCGTAGCACCGACTTTTTCTTTGGGTGCAAAATTCGTTTGAATTGGTGTGCGTTATCCCTTCGTAGTAATATAATGTTTATATTATTATTATTAATATTATTATTAATACTATTATTAATAATATTATTATTTATTTATTATTTAAAAAAATTAATTAATAATAAATTTATTTGCCTATACTCAACGAACCATAGCTATTAAGTATTAATATAATTATTAAATTATTATTATTATTGATATTAATATTACTATTACAAAAAATAATAAAATGAATTCGTTGAATGCATACCTTTATCGGACGAATCCTAATCTCATTCCTCCAATCCGGCGAACCGAACAGGATGCCCCCTCCCCCCCCCGGTCGGGCCTCACTCTAGTATGACTGAAAATGACGGAAAATTCGAATTTCCGGAAATACCCTCCCGCCTGCTCTTCTTTCTCGCGATCTGCAGCCCTCTCTTTCTCTCCCGCGGCTTCTCTTTCTCTCTCTCTCGCTCGCCCTTTTTCTCCCGCAGGTCAAAGAGGGCGGAGTCCTCCAGTTTAGCTCCATCGAGGTGGAGAGCGTGCTTCACTTTCACCGGCCGGAAGGAAGCCGCCACCTCCAGCGGACGTTTTTCCGGTGGAAAATACCTCCGGTGACTCCAGTAGAGATTTGAGGAGGCCCTCTGCTACCTCTCCCTCCTCCAGAGACTCGATGAGGCCCTCTGCTTCCTCTTCGACAACTGCGGCCTTGCCATCCAGTGGCTGGAAGACATTGTTGAGTCTCTCAAGTCGTCCGCTGCTCCACTGGACGGCGGCCTTCTTGTTGTTGCTGCATTAGACAAGCTCGAGGGCGAGTTCCGCCGCCTTCTAGATGATCACTCCTCCCCACTTCCCATGGCCTCATCCCGTGATAACACCATCGCTCCAGGCTATCCTAAAGCTAACAGGATGCAAATAGGCGTCTTGAACGATGTGTAGCCATCTATGTCGATGTTCGCTGCTCCAACATCCAGGCCAGTCTCCGCTCCCTCGATCTCATCTACCTCGTGATCATGCTAGCGGAATTTGACCATGTGCAGAGCATCCAAGTGCACATTGACAAATGGGTCGGGCACTTGGAGTTCACAGTGAATACACATTGGTATTTCTGTAAGAACTTGAAGGGAACCAAACTTGGGGAGCTTCTAGGCCGGTGATACTTGGCTGAGTGAACATGAACAGTACAAAGGTATTATTATGCTGCTTTTTTCTTCAGGGAGAGTTGGGGGAAGCTTCCATCATTGCTAAGCAGGGAAAGTTTGATTTTATTATTTGGAGGAGGAAGGACCACTGCCAGGGATCTGGTGAAAAGGCGGTTGAATGCTTTCAATGAAAATTTTGATGACATGTATCAAAAACAGTCCAGATGTCTTCAAATTAGGGGGCATTTATCTCAGTATTTGAGGATTTTTAGTATAGGGGCTTTCTAAGAAATTGGATGTGTGTGGTTTTACATAAAAGAGAGAAAACAATATGAATTTGGTAATTAAGCTAATGACTTTTGGAGTAAAAATGGGTAAGGTTTTTTAAGAATTTTTTTTGTACTGTATGTGACCATTGTAATGAAAAATGTTTTATAAACCGAGTTTTGATCATAAGTATTATCCTTTTCCCAACTATTTAGGGCCGTCTTTATGATTCATTATTTTTTGTTTTGTTCGGTCGAGCCCGACTTGAGGTGTTAAGCTTAAAATACTCGAGTCGTCATTGTGCATCTTGTTCCTTTTACATGGTTGCGATTCGAGCAAATTTGATGCAGTCTAGTTTCTTCTGCATGACTTTCAACCACCAAATGGTTTAGTGTTTCCTAATTTGTGTCAATCTTTGTTATTTATACTGATATGAAATTCATCATTTTTTTAGTGTTGTGTGTAAATAAAGTTTACCAAAATCATTGTACTTAAAGTTTAAGACAAACCATTATACATACTGCTTGCATTAGGCTTATCCTAGGTGGGGTGGCATTTTGAAGGGGTTAGACTTGCATGAGCACACTCCACCCCCCCCCCCCCATTTGTCGGGGAGCGATGATTATGACCAGACTCCGTTTTGAGATGCATAATTGGGTGCCCGATGATTACGACCAGGCTCCGTTTTGAGATGCAGAACTGGGTGTTACAGCTTGAGTGTTGTTACGACCAGGCTATGTTTGACATTGTGGTGGCGTTCGTAAACACATGATTTAAATCGTCATTCGTTAAGGATCACTTAACAAACATCATCCGTTTGAACATAAGAGTGAATGAAGTTTCTTACATGGACATTAACGAATGACAATTTAACTCCTATGTTCATGACCACCGCCATCGTGCCAAATGGGGTCTTAAGTGGTAAGAAATAAAATCAACATATGAATTAGTGATACCTGATAGCTTTTTGTTTATAATTGCTCAGCAATGAACCCACCCATCAGTCATCACACTTAAAATAAAAAAATATTAAATAAGAAATGATATCTCAACAAAGAGTTCTAACTTCCAGGGCTTCGTTTGGTTCGGCATTTTGCCGTCTCCATTTGGAGTAATTGGTTCCGGATGACCGGTAAACAAATGGTCGGTTGTGGCGTTTGCTCCGTTTGCACCCACAATAAGGTGGAAACGGCCCTGATCCGCTCCTTTTCGACCACCCACCTCTCCTCCTCCGATTTCAAAGTGACGTTTCGACGCATGGGATGCCCCCGCCACCGCCAAACCAAATATAGTCTTTTTTTTAAAATTTAGGCAAACATTTTAAATTAGTTTCTAAATTTGAAGTCCTAAAGTCAATTTTCATTATCCAATATTCCAATCTTTTGTTTTTGTTAATCAAATGATAGTTTCCATTATTAAGGCTCTGTTTCGCACGGTGGTGGGGGTCATAAATGCATGGGTTAAAACATCATTTGTTAAGGATCACCTAACAAACATTATCCATTTGAACATAAAAGTGGACGAAGTTCGTTAGGTGGACGTTAACAATTAACAAATGACAATTCAACCTCGTGTTAATGACCGCCACCACCGTGCCAAACAGAGCCTAAATCTTTTTAAAAAATCGGCTAGAAAAAAGAAAATGCAAGCTATCCCTTTGATCTGAACTCCTCTTGAACCTTGATTTTCAGGTTCAACAGGAACCTTATTGATAATCAAAACATCCAGAAGGCAACATAACACAAATTTGTGATTGATAACAAAATTTACTCATTGATGTAGTTAGAAGTAGGAAAATTTATCGTTGTAACAAGGAACCAAATGTTGAAAGTTGGGTCAAGCAACTCTTCTCTGAGTACAATAAGCCCGCTTTTCTCGAACTCGAGAAAAGTGATTTTGCCCAACTTTCAACACCAAAAATTCTTAAAACATCAAAATAGTCTTCTATGCATATGAAAATATGAAATCTATAAAGACCATGAATAATAAAAGTAGAAAATATTGAGAATAGTACACCAAAGCTATCATGTAGTGTTTAACTTAGGCTCCGTTTGACATGGTGGTGACGGTCATGATCATAATGGTTAAATTGTGATTCGTTAACGCTCATCTAACGAACTTCATCCACTTTTATGCTGAAATGGATGATATTTGTTAGGTAATCCTTAATGAATGACGGTTTAACTCATACATTTATTACCGCCACACAAAAAATCATATGACATGCACACAAAAAAAATTCAAGAATTAGCCGGACACATTAGATTTGATAAAATGACAAGAGAACGGAACCGGCGGCCACATTTCTTCATTTCCCTCTCCCCCCTTTCTTTCTCCTACCCCTCTTTTTCTCTCTTCCCTCCCTCCCCCCTTTTTTCCCCCTCAAACCGGAGTGGAACCCGGGGGCCCGGTCGGGCCTCACTCTAGTATGACTGAAAATGACTGAAAATTCGAATTTCCGGAAATACCCTCCCGCCTGCTCTTCTTTCTCGCGATCTGCAGCCCTCTCTTTCTCTCCCGCGGCTTCTCTTTCTCTCTCTCTCGCTCGCCCTTTTTCTCCCGCAGGTCAAAGAGGGCGGAGTCCTCCAGTTTAGCTCCATCGAGGTGGAGAGCGTGCTTCACTTTCACCGGCCGGAAGGACGCCGCCACCTCTAGCGGACGTTTTTCCGGTGGAAAATACCTCCGGTGTCTCCAGTAGAGATTTGAGGAGGCCCTCTGCTACCTCTCCCTCCTCCAGAGACTCGATGAGGCCCTATGCTTCCTCTTCGACAACTGCGGCCTTGCCATCCAGTGGCTGGAAGACATTGTTGAGTCTCTCAAGTCGTCCGCTGCTCCACTGGACGGCGGCCTTCTTGTTGTTGCTGCATTAGACAAGCTCGAGGGCGAGTTCCGCCGCCTTCTAGATGATCACTCCTCCCCACTTCCCATGGCCTCATCCCGTGATAACACCATCGCTCCAGGCTATCCTAAAGCTAACAGGATGCAAATAGGCGTCTTGAACGATGTGTAGCCATCTATGTCGATGTTCGCTGCTCCAACATCCAGGACAGTCTCCGCTCCCTCGATCTCATCTACCTCGTGATCATGCTGGCGGAATTTGACCATGTGCAGAGCATCCAAGTGCACATTGACAAATGGGCCGGGCACTTGGAGTTCACAGTGAATACACATTGGTATTTCTGTAAGAACTTGAAGGGAACCAAACTTGGGGAGCTTCTAGGCCGGTGATACTTGACTGAGTGAACATGAACAGTACAAAGGTATTATTATGCTGCTTTTTTCTTCAGGGAGAGTTGGGGGAAGCTTCCATCATTGCTAAGCAGGGAAGGTTTGATTTTATTATTTGGAGGAGGAAGGACCACTGCCAGGGATCTGGTGAAAAGGCGGTTGAATGCTTTCAATGAAAATTTTGATGACATGTATCAAAAACAGTCCAGATGTCTTCAAATTAGGGGGCATTTATCTCAGTATTTGAGGATTTTTAGTATAGGGGCTTCCTAAGAAATTGGATGTGTGTGGTTTTACATAAAAGAGAGAAAACAGTATGAATTTGGTAATTAAGCTAATGACTTTTGGAGTAAAAATGGGTAAGGTTTTTGAAGAATTTTTTTTGTACTGTATGTGACCATTGTAATGAAAAATGTTTTATAAACCGAGTTTTGATCATAAGTATTATCGTTTTCCCAACTATTTAGGGCCGTCTTCATGATTCATTATTTTTTGTTTTGTTCTGTCGAGCCCGACTTGAGGTGTTAAGCTTAAAATACTCGAGTCGTCATTGTGCATCTTGTTCCTTTTACATGGTTGCGATTCGAGCAAATTTGATGCAGTCTAGTTTCTTCTGCATGACTTTCAACCACCAAATGGTTTAGTGTTTCCTAATTTGTGTCAATCTTTGTTATTTATACTGATATGAAATTCATCATTTTTTTAGTGTTGTGTGTAAATAAAGTTTACCAAAATCATTGTACTTAAAGTTTAAGACAAACCATTATACATACTGCTTGCATTAGGCTTATCCTAGGTGGGGTGGCATTTTGAAGGGGTTAGACTTGCTTGAGCACACTCCACCCCCCCCCCATTTGTCAGGGAGCGATGATTATGACCAGACTCCGTTTTGAGATGCATAATTGGGTGCCCGATGATTACGACCAGGCTCCGTTTTGAGATGCAGAACTGGGTGTTACAGCTTGAGTGTTGTTACGACCAGGCTATGTTTGACATTGTGGTGGCGGTCGTAAACACATGATTTAAATCGTCATTCGTTAAGGATCACTTAACAAACATCATCCGTTTGAACATAAGAGTGAATGAAGTTTCTTACATGGACATTAACGAATGACAATTTAACTCCTATGTTCATGACCACCGCCATCGTGCCAAATGGGGTCTTAAGTGGTAAGAAATAAAATCAACATATGAATTAGTGATACCTGATAGCTTTTTGTTTATAATTGCTCAGCAATGAAACCACCCATCAGTCATCACACTTAAAATAAAAAAAATATTAAATAAGAAATGATATCTCAACAAAGAGTTCTAACTTCCAGGGCTTCGTTTGGTTCGGCGTTTTGCCGTCTCCATTTGGAGTAATTGGTTCCGGATGACCGGTAAACAAATGGTCGGTTGTGGCGTTTGCTCCGTTTGCACCCACAACAAGGTGGAAACGGCCCTGATCCGCTCCTTTTCGACCACCCACCTCTCCCCCTCCGATTTCAAAGTGACGTTTCGACGCATGGGATGCCCCCGCCACCGCCAAACCAAATATAGTCTTTTTTTTTTAAAATTTAGGCAAACATTTTAAATTAGTTTCTAAATTTGAAGTCCTAAAGTCAATTTTCATTATCCAATATTCCAATCTTTTGTTTTTGTTAATCAAATGATAGTTTCCATTATTAAGGCTCTGTTTCGCACGGTGGTGGGGGTCATAAATGCATGGGTTAAAACATCATTTGTTAAGGATCACCTAACAAACATTATCCATTTGAACATAAAAGTGGACGAAGTTCGTTAGGTGGACGTTAACAATTAACAAATGACAATTCAACCTCGTGTTAATGACCGCCACCACCGTGCCAAACAGAGCCTAAATCTTTTTAAAAAATCGGCTAGAAAAAAGAAAATGCAAGCTATCCCTTTGATCTGAACTCCTCTTGAACCTTGATTTTCAGGTTCAACAGAAACCTTATTGATAATCAAAACATCCAGAAGGCAACATAACACAAATTTGTGATTGATAACAAAATTTACTCATTGATGTAGTTAGAAGTAGGAAAATTTATCGTTGTAACAAGGAACCAAATGTTGAAAGTTGGGTCAAGCAACTCTTCTCTGAGTATAATAAGCCCACTTTTCTCGAACTCGAGAAAAGTGATTTTGCCCAACTTTCAACACCAAAAATTCTTAAAACATCAAAATAGTCTTCTATGCATATGAAAATATGAAATCTATAAAGACCATGAATAATAAAAGTAGAAAATATTGAGAATAGTACACCAAAGCTATCATGTAGTGTTTAACTTAGGCTCCGTTTGACATGGTGGTGACGGTCATGATCATAATGGTTAAATTGTGATTCGTTAACGCTCATCTAACGAACTTCATCCACTTTTATGCTGAAATGGATGATATTTGTTAGGTAATCCTTAATGAATGACGGTTTCACTCATACATTTATGACCGCCACACAAAAAATCATATGACATGCACACAAAAAAAATTCAAGAATTAGCCGGACACATTAGATTTGATAAAATGACAAGAGAACGGAACCGGCGGCCACATTTCTTCATTTCCCTCTCCCCCCTTTCTTTCTCCTACCCCTCTTTTTCTCTCTTCCCTCCCCCCTCCCCCCTTTTTTCCCCCTCAAACCGGAGTGGAACCCGGGGGCCCGGTCGGGCCTCACTCTAGTATGACTGAAAATGACTGAAAATTCGAATTTCCGGAAATACCCTCCCGCCTGCTCTTCTTTCTCGCGATCTGCAGCCCTCTCTTTCTCTCCAGCGGCTTCTCTTTCTCTCTCTCTCGCTCGCCCTTTTTCTCCCGCAGGTCAAAGAGGGCGGAGTCCTCCAGTTTAGCTCCATCGAGGTGGAGAGCGTGCTTCACTTTCACCGGCCGGAAGGAAGCCGCCACCTCCAGCGGACGTTTTTCCGGTGGAAAATACCTCCGGTGACTCCAGTAGAGATTTGAGGAGGCCCTCTGCTACCTCTCCCTCCTCCAGAGACTCGATGAGGCCCTCTGCTTCCTCTTCGACAACTGCGGCCTTGCCATCCAGTGGCTGGAAGACATTGTTGAGTCTCTCAAGTCGTCCGCTGCTCCACTGGACGGCGGCCTTCTTGTTGTTGCTGCATTAGACAAGCTCGAGGGCGAGTTCCGCCGCCTTCTAGATGATCACTCCTCCCCACTTCCCATGGCCTCATCCCGTGATAACACCATCGCTCCAGGCTATCCTAAAGCTAACAGGATGCAAATAGGCATCTTGAACGATGTGTAGCCATCTATGTCGATGTTCGCTGCTCCAACATCCAGGCCAGTCTCCGCTCCCTCGATCTCATCTACCTCGTGATCATGCTGGCGGAATTTGACCATGTGTAGAGCATCCAAGTGCACATTGACAAATGGGCCGGGCACTTGGAGTTCACAGTGAATACACATTGGTATTTCTGTAAGAACTTGAAGGGAACCAAACTTGGGGAGCTTCTAGGCCGGTGATACTTGGCTGAGTGAACATGAACAGTACAAAGGTATTATTATGCTGCTTTTTTCTTCAGGGAGAGTTGGGGGAAGCTTCCATCATTGCTAAGCAGGGAAGGTTTGATTTTATTATTTGGAGGAGGAAGGACCACTGCCAGGGATCTGGTGAAAAGGCGGTTGAATGCTTTCAATGAAAATTTTGATGACATGTTTCAAAAACAGTCCAGATGTCTTCAAATTAGGGGGCATTTATCTCAGTATTTGAGGATTTTTAGTATAGGGGCTTCCTAAGAAATTGGATGTGTGTGGTTTTACATAAAAGAGAGAAAACAGTATGAATTTGGTAATTAAGCTAATGACTTTTGGAGTAAAAATGGGTAAGGTTTTTGAAGAATTTTTTTTGTACTGTATGTGACCATTGTAATGAAAAATGTTTTATAAACCGAGTTTTGATCATAAGTATTATCCTTTTCCCAACTATTTAGGGCCGTCTTTATGATTCATTATTTTTTGTTTTGTTCTGTCGAGCCCGACTTGAGGTGTTAAGCTTAAAATACTCGAGTCGTCATTGTGCATCTTGTTCCTTTTACATGGTTGCGATTCGAGCAAATTTGATGCAGTCTAGTTTCTTCTGCATGACTTTCAACCACCAAAAGGTTTAGTGTTTCCTAATTTGTGTCAATCTTTGTTATTTATACTGATATGAAATTCATCATTTTTTTAGTGTTGTGTGTAAATAAAGTTTACCAAAATCATTGTACTTAAAGTTTAAGACAAACCATTATACATACTGCTTGCATTAGGCTTATCCTAGGTGGGGTGGCATTTTGAAGGGGTTAGACTTGCATGAGCACACTCCACCCCCCCCATTTGCCGGGGAGCGATGATTATGACCAGACTCCGTTTTGAGATGCATAATTGGGTGCCCGATGATTACGACCAGGCTCCGTTTTGAGATGCAGAACTGGGTGTTACAGCTTGAGTGTTGTTACGACCAGGCTATGTTTGACATTGTGGTGGCGGTCGTAAACACATGATTTAAATCGTCATTCGTTAAGGATCACTTAACAAACATCATCCGTTTGAACATAAGAGTGAATGAAGTTTCTTACATGGACATTAACGAATGACAATTTAACTCCTATGTTCATGACCACCGCCATCGTGCCAAATGGGGTCTTAAGTGGTAAGAAATAAAATTAACATATGAATTAGTGATACCTGATAGCTTTTTGTTTATAATTGCTCAGCAATGAACCCACCCATCAGTCATCACACTTAAAATAAAAAAAATATTAAATAAGAAATGATATCTCAACAAAGAGTTCTAACTTCCAGGGCTTCGTTTGGTTCGGCGTTTTGCCGTCTCCATTTGGAGTAATTGGTTCCGGATGACCGGTAAACAAATGGTCGGTTGTGGCGTTTGCTCCGTTTGCACCCACAACAAGGTGGAAACGGCCCTAATCCGCTCCTTTTCGACCACCCACCTCTCCCCCTCCGATTTCAAAGTGACGTTTCGACGCATGGGATGCCCCCGCCACCGCCAAACCAAATATAGTCTTTTTTTTAAAAAATTTAGGCAAACATTTTAAATTAGTTTCTAAATTTGAAGTCCTAAAGTCAATTTTCATTATCCAATATTCCAATCTTTTGTTTTTGTTAATCAAATGATAGTTTCCATTATTAAGGCTCTGTTTCGCACGGTGGTGGGGGTCATAAATGCATGGGTTAAAACATCATTTGTTAAGGATCACCTAACAAACATTATCCATTTGAACATAAAAGTGGAAGAAGTTCGTTAGGTGGACGTTAACAATTAACAAATGACAATTCAACCTCGTGTTAATGACCGCCACCACCGTGCCAAACAGAGCCTAAATCTTTTTAAAAAATCGGCTAGAAAAAAGAAAATGCAAGCTATCCCTTTGATCTGAACTCCTCTTGAACCTTGATTTTCAGGTTCAACAGAAACCTTATTGATAATCAAAACATCCAGAAGGCAACATAACACAAATTTGTGATTGATAACAAAATTTACTCATTGATGTAGTTAGAAGTAGGAAAATTTATCGTTGTAACAAGGAACCAAATGTTGAAAGTTGGGTCAAGCAACTCTTCTCTGAGTACAATAAGCCCACTTTTCTCGAACTCGAGAAAAGTGATTTTGCCCAACTTTCAACACCAAAAATTCTTAAAACATCAAAATAGTCTTCTATGCATATGAAAATATGAAATCTATAAAGACCATGAATAATAAAAGTAGAAAATATTGAGAATAGTACACCAAAGCTATCATGTAGTGTTTAACTTAGTGTCCGTTTGACATGGTGGTGACGGTCATGATCATAATGGTTAAATTGTGATTCGTTAACGCTCATCTAACGAACTTCATCCACTTTTATGCTGAAATGGATGATATTTGTTAGGTAATCCTTAATGAATGACGGTTTAACTCATACATTTATGACCGCCACACAAAAAATCATATGACATGCACACAAAAAAAATTCAAGAATTAGCCGGACACATTAGATTTGATAAAATGACAAGAGAACGGAACCGGCGGCCACATTTCTTCATTTCCCTCTCCCCCCTTTCTTTCTCCTACCCCTCTTTTTCTCTCTTCCCTCCCCCTCCCCCCTTTTTTCCCCCTCAAACCGGAGTGGAACCCGGGGGCCCCCCCGGTCGGGCCTCAATCCGGTCCGACTTAATCGGACTGAAATTATGGGATTCCCATTTTAACCCCCCCAATCGGTTAACTAATATCAGCGATTTTCATTCCAACGATCTTCTTCCCCGTAACTGGCGCTGCCCTACCACCTCCCCGATCTCCCGGACGGAAGCCCGCACCTCCAGCGATCGTTCTTCCCGGCTGAGGGCTCCGACTCCGGCACTTCTCTCCTCTTCCCCCACGCTAACCAGCGCAGCCCTAGATCTCGATCCCGATCTCCCGGACGGATTCCCCCACCTCCAGTGAGCATTCTTCCCGGCGGAAGGCTCCGACTCCGGCACTTCTATCATCTTCCCCGCACCGACTTGCACATCCGACTCCGGTGATCTCTCCAATTCCAGACCTGTTTCGCACCTCCGACTCCGGCGATCTCTCCTCTTCCAAGCTAATTGAGATTTCATTTGTTACTGATTTTGTCAATGCTTTGTTCGATTTCATCTAATATAACCAAATGCCCAAGTTCTGAATTACCTCTTACATAATATTTTGATCTCTTCCAATGTCTGAGATTTCTAGAGGGTTAACTAGGCTTTAGGGCACACTAATTTATGCATTGACTTGGTTTAACACCATCTATACTAGTCTTTTTTGCAGGTTGCTAGTGTGAAAAAGAGTACAAAGATCTTGCAAGGAGAATCTGTGGACCATGCTCATCAACAAATGCTCATACATCAAGGGAAAGTTCTTAAAGATGAAACAACATTATCACAAAATAATCTTGCTGAGAAGAGTTTTTTACTGATCATGTTGAGAAAGGTAGGCCATTCTGACTCATCTAAGTATCTATTTTGCAAAATCTATAATAATTTGAAGTTTGTTTGGCTTCTGGAGATTTTTTATTGATTGTATTTTTGTGCATGGACATCTTAAAGGTATTTTATTTCCCCTTCTGAAAGCCCTCCACAATGTAGGGTTAATTCTATGGTGTTATACCTTACGGTCATAGGACCCTTACATGCATATATTATAATTTAGGAATTTATAACATATACCTTGCAACATATCTTAGAAATGCCTTGTTGACGGTCACTGTACCTTAGAATAATTTTTCGTACTAAACATTGTTTAGACTTGCTTGGCTTGGACATGTGAAACTAACCTCAATAGATCTGAATCAATCAACATAAAATATATGGATGGATTTTCCTCTAAAGGGCATAAATTACACCAGTAGAAATCAAATAATTATATTAGATATCTTAGATGATCTGCTCAAATAGTTTAGAGTGGTGTTGACAAAAGAGGCCATTTAAGAAACTCAACACTTATAAGCTTGATCCAAGCAAGTAAACCGCATTCTGCACACCAAATAATTTGCTTTGCAATGCTATTGTTGAAGTATTTAAAACTCCAATTTCTTGGTAATAGAATGCAGCACTGAGAGGAAACGTACGCGACATTTTGCATATCATAAAGACGAATTGATTCATCAGCACTGACAGTCACCACATAACTAGTCTCTTTGTGGAAATCTATCGAACTGATTCAACCATTCTAAAATGCATATAAGAATGTAAAATACACAGAATACTTGTGATAAAAAGTTGTATTTTCATGAGAAATTACTTAAAGAAATCATGGTGAGTGTCCAGTACACCCAACTAGTCCAAAATTTCTTTGAAATTTCTCTTTCAGGTTGCATAATTTGGATGGTAGCATTAAGTATGTTACCCATTATATCACAATTATCTCTAGATATTGATTATTTTGTTTCCTTTCTAATAAATGGTGATTTTTGAGTAATTATGGTTCCAAAATGTTCTCAGGTTTTCCATACTCTGAGGCTTGCTGAAGGGCAAGATGTCACTGCTATATCTCTAAATGAGGATAACACTAATCTACTTGTTTCTACCGCAGATAAACAATTGACAATTTACATGGATCCTGCTGTGAGTCATTTTGCTCCTTTTATAACTTGTGCTCGTACCTGGATTTAAACCTATTTGCTGTGCCAATACTTTCAATTGAAGAAGAAAGTATTTGTTAGCCCTTCCTAAGATCATCAGCTATTCTTTGTTATCTGATTGGTTTTAACCCGACTATAATTACATTGCATATCATCACTTGAAGATTTGTGTTATTGTTTTTATAAGTACTTACCTAGTACGATGTGTTGTTAGTATTCTCATGTATATGTCTTGTTTATGAAGTATTTTGTAATATTAATAATTAGTTGAGGCGAGGAGAAGCATGGAAAGAAAATTTAGTTGTTTCCATAATTCATTGGAGTTATTAAAGCGTTCACTTGATTTTTTTTAATACATATTTTCTTATCTTTCAAAGTGGATGAGTTTCAGGCATTGAAGTTAAACCTGGACAAACTGTTAAATGTGAACCAGGGAATAAAAGAGTCTTGCATCTTTCGCAGGTTTCTTATTTTGTTTTTCTTGTTCGGGCGATTGTAGTGCAGTTCTCTTAGTTTCTCCCCATTTCTTACAATGCAGGCTTCACTTGGGGTAAATAAGAAGGAAAAAGGTTCTGAAACTGTCCAAGTCTTTGTAAAGGTTAATGATCAGAAGCTTGTGATTGGTACCCTTTCCGTAGGGAAATATGCTCAAATTCAGTATGATCTTGTGTTTGAGAAGGACTTTGAGTTATCTCACGGCTCCAAAAGTACAAGTGTCTTTTTTGTTGCTTATAGGGGCATCATTGAAGGTAGTGGATCAGATTGCTGCAAGAACGTCATAGCCATTGATGTCCTAATTGAAAGATGTGTTCCTCATCAAGTCAAATGCTAGTGACAAAAAAGAACTATTTTTGGAGTCCAAGTTTTTATACAATCTACATTCTATGTTTTGAGTTATTTTTATAGAGAATTGGTGTTTAATTTTGCTGAAAACCATCCTTATTCAAGTTGATTTTGTTTATAAGAGATTATGAAAAAGGTTTTTGTGAAACAAATTAGCCCAAATTTATTGAGGAGCAGTGATTTAAATCTTGACATGCGTTGAAATCATTTTATATTATAAAATTGGACTTGGCTCGATTGACTTATGGCCTGTTTGGCATGGTGGTAGAGTTCGTGAACGCTGTAAGACCCCCCCTCCCGGATCCCAAAACATGGCACGAAGGGGAAGACTTATGCCCGGAACAGCCGCCTTGCGGTAGCATTAGCACACGGGCTAACCTGTACCACAAGACGCCTATTCCGCCGGCTACAACAATATCAATATATCATGCCAACCCAACCAAATAAATAAGCAAGAGAAGTCAAAATCCACACTAAGTATATAATGTCCAAAAACATGAAATAAAGGGAAGCTAAACATGCTTCTACAAAATATCAGAGTACAACTAATCATTGCCCAAACGGGCTACATCAGAGTAATCAAAAGACTAACATCAGTAACCGACGGTATCGACGGCACCGTCACATCAGGCCCTGTTGTCCTAGCCTGGCTGTCGTGCTGTGTAGTCTGCGGCTGCTCTACCTGTAACAACCCCATCCGTTCATATGATATATTCTAGAAGGTCCGGCCGGGGCCCCACAGGATATACCACAAAACAGTCGGTGAAGGTACAGGATGATACCAGAGTAGCGCATCGCACCTATCATATGCATTCTAGCGGAAGCCTAAACTACTTGAACCCCTCATGAATGCCCAAACATAAAACTCCACATTTTATATACATATAGGAATGTCTTACAATAAGCACAAGTGTTGGCCTTATGGCCTTACATAGCTTTCATACAGTGGCTACAACTATGGGCGCGCAGGCCGGCCACAACAAAAGAAAACACACAACTCAAACATAGCCTTCGAGGGCTAAACAGCAGCAGCAGCAACACCAGCAGGAGCATCAACCTCTATGCGTCCCGCTCGGCTCTCCAGCACCTGTGCAAGGGACAATCCACCCACCGGTGGCAAACAAAAGCAACGGTCAGCGTTCAGCTGACCAAATTATAACGACCCTACCCCTTCTCTCGGGGCAGCGGTATTTTTCCCTGCAGGCATATCATATCACAAGTATGGCAATATATCAAAATGTGCTTTCACGCACACAAGCCATCACAACCGTTCGCCACCCGGCCCAACGGTCCGTGCACTCAGGGCACATTCTTGGTGTTCTGGCAACCTCTTGCCCACCACCGTATCAGGGTTATCACCCAACGGTAAATCTCTTGAGCATTTACTCCATGGCGTGCAGCCGGAGTTAGTCCTCGGACACCGGGATGGCCCGTAGCCCCCCATTGTGTCATGGCGCGCAGGCCGAAGACTCTTGCTATGCGCTCCAACAGACCGGACCTTTGGTCTCACATCGGACGGACATAGCGCAGGTCGGATCCTCCACCCCCCGTTGCTCAAATCGCCTTGCCTTCTCCGAGTACAGCGTACTCATGGCTATATCAAAGGCGCGGGTCGGTCTCACCAATCCTGTTCCTGGCAGTTAAGCCTGGGCATAAGCCTTACACCCATTTTCTCACAACAACAGCGGGTCTTTCCTGGGCACACCAGTACTTCCTGTTACTCTCTTCACAGGTGGACACCGCACAAGCACAAATGTCAGGGGTCTTTCCTGGGCATACCAGTACTTCCTGTGACTCGCTTCACAGGTGGACACCCTATGACATCAAGCATCACAAAAAGGGCCTTTCCTGGTCTCACCAGTACTACCTGTGCCTCATTCACAGGTTGGACCCAAAACCATCACAAGGCTATTTTCCTGGGCTACCACCCCAGTACTTCCTGCTACTCCTTTTCGCAGGTATAACCCGTAGACTCCTTAACACTACACGTTATCACGGAGTCTTCTCCGGTTCGTATGCAACATCACCAATCCAGACCAACCTGTCCAGATGGGCTTCACACAGCATGCCTATTCCGTACTCTATTTCCGGATCTATATGCACAACAAAAGGGGATTTCAAGAATCACCCAAATGACTCCCAAAAGCAGCCACCTCTTGGTGGGGGAATCAAACGATATGCCAAAACAGCAAGCCTTCACATGGCTAGGAAGAAAAGTCGTTACCCTTGACGATCGCTTCGGTGCCATGGCTTGAAAGCTAGCTTGCAAGACTCGCAAGATCGTCTCCTCCGCAACGCTGGCTTCGGATCTCTCGTCGGTAAACCGCAGCACCACCAGCAGCAGCCCCCTTTCCTTCTTCCTCCTCCTTTCCTTCTCTCTTTCTCTCTCTTGAAGAAAGGTTAAGGCCAAAGTAAATGAGAAATCAATCTCTGACTTCGGCCCTTAAGGAAAAAGAATAAGAGCTTTCAGCCCTTGGATCCAGACTGAAGGAATGGACGGCCACGATTCTGTCAAAAACACCAATTTTGACCCGACACGGCCTCGAACACGGCCGTGTGCCTGGCCGTGTGCCTCAAGCGGTGGTCAACCGACCTATCCAAACCAGTGACACGCCCATGGGACACGCCCGTGTCATGGGCCGTGTCACCAACACGCCTTCAGACACGCCCGTGTCTGTGGCCGTGTACCTGGGTGAAAAAAATCCCAAATCATCCCGAGACTTCACACGGCCTGGGACACGCCCGTGTCCCCGGCCGTGTGCCCAGACACGGCACCCAGACACGCCCTGTCAAAAGTATTCGGCGGGCTGAGCTCGTCGTTCCGATTTGACACGCCCTGTGACACGCCCGTGTCACAGGCCGTGTCCCCTATCTCGACACTCGACACTCGACGATCTCGACACTCGACGATCTCGACACTCGACACTCAACGACACGGCCATGGACACGCCCGTGTCCTAGGCCGTGTGCCTCCTCTCGACGATCGTCGAGCGAAAATCGTCGACACCTAAGTCGACTGTCGACACTGCCTTGACACGCCCTGCGACACGCCCGTGTCGCAGGCCGTGTCCACCTGACACGCCCTGGGACACGCCCGTGTCCCAGGCCGTGTCACCCAAATTTTCCCGTTTTAGAACTTTGGGCTGTTACAATCCTCCCCTCCTACAGGAAATTTCGTCCTCGAAATTCAGAGACAGAGAAGTAACAAAAAGCAGCAAGAAACATGTACCAACATATCACTTATTTATGTTACAATATTCTCGCTCCAAATTACACAAACAGCTCAGGGAATTCTTCTCGCATGGTCTGCTCACGCTCCCATGTCAGTTCTTCACGGCCGCAGTTGTCCCACCGGACTTTTACCATATCGACCGTCTTGTTCCGCAACTGTTTCTCGGCTCGATCTTCGATCTGAATGGGTCTAACTCTCGTTGTTAGCCCATACTCCACCGGCACACGATCATCCGCGACCACTTGAGCTGGATCTTTCACGGCTTTCCGCAGTACCGAGATGTGAAAAACATCATGTAATCCACCCAAGTCCGCCGACAGAGCTAGCCGATAAGCCGCTTCGCCAATTCGCTCAACCACTTCAAAAGGACCTAAATATCTTGGACTCAACTTTTTCAATCGTCGAATCCTGGAGACACCTTTGAATGGCTTGATCTTCAAGTAGACCCAATCGCCAACCGCAAATTCGACATTCCGGTGCTTGGCGTTGTAGTACTTCGCTTGTCGATCTTGAGCAATCAGCAATCTCTCTCGAATAGTCCGAATGGTTGAGTTTGCTTCATCCACCTCATTTGGTTTAACAATCCGAGCTTCACCCGCTTCTACCCAAGCCAAGGGAGTACGACACTTCCTGCCATATAGAGCTTCATATGGTGCCATCCCAATGCTTGCTTGGTAGCTATTATTATATGCAAACTCGACCATATAAAGATGATCTTCCCATTTCTTTCCGAAATCAAGGGCGCACATTCGGAGCATGTCCTCCATTGTTCTGTTGGTACGTTCAGTTTGGCCATCCGTTTGGGGATGAAAGGCCGTACTGAAAGTCAATTTCGTGCCCAACAGTCGGTGAACTAGCCTCCAATCATTTGACGTAAACCGCCCATCTCGATCACTTACGATGCTCCGAGGAACACCGTGAAGCCGCACAATTTGATCAACATATAACTTGGCCAAATATTCAACTGAATCATCCCGTCTGTTCGGGAGAAAATGTGCTACTTTGGTTAGCCGGTCAACTATCACCCAAATGGAATCATTTCCTCGCTGCGATCTTGGCAACCCATGCACAAAATCCATGGAAATATCATCAAATTTCCACACTGGGATCGGCAGTGACTTCAAATATCCGCCCGGCTTTTGGCATTCCGCCTTCACCATCGCACATGTTTGGCATTTGGCCACGTATAGGGCAACATCTTTCTTGAGCCCTGGCCACCAGAACAGTTTCTTCATATCGTTGAACATCTTTGTGCTCCCGGGGTGAATGGAATACTTCGTATAATGTGCTTCATACATCAGTTCTTCCCTCAGTTTCCCCACATTTGGGACGCACAAACGGCCATCTTTTCGTACAAGACCGTCGTTCCAGGTGAATTTGCCCTCTGGCCCTTCATTCACATAGCGTAAGAGATCTTCATCCAACTCCGTTGCCCGTCGAACTCGGTCCGCAAGGTCACATTGCACCTCGGTCCAGTTCAAACATGCAGTGGTAGTGGAATTCTTGTCAACACAATAGATCTCCAATGCTTCCAACTCCTGGATCAGACGTTCATCATGCCTTTGTAACCAATTTGCTCTAGCCGGAACTCGCCGACTCAACGCATCTGCGACAACATTCCCTTCCCGGGTGTATAGTGAATCTCGAAAGTGTAGTCCCCAAGGAACTCCAACCACCTTCGTTGTCGCATGTTCAACTCTTTCTGCTCCAAAAGATACTTGAGGCTCTTATGATCCGTATAGATCTCCACCTTCACGCCATAAAGGTAGTGTCGCCACAACTTCAGTGCAAAAATCACCGCCGCTAGTTCCAAATCATGGACGGGATAATTTCGCTCGTGCACCTTCAGTTGGCGTGAGCCATAAGCAATAACCTTTCCATTCTGCAGAAGAACGCAGCCTAAGCCGCTCCCTGAGGCATCACTATAAATAACAAAACCATCGGTCCCACATGGCGAAGACAACACCGGCGCCGTGGTCAACCGAATCTTCAGCTCTTCAAAAGCTCGTGCACACTCTGGCGTCCAAACGAACTTCTGATCCTTCCGCGTCAGTGTGGTTAGCGGCAAAGCGATCCGCGAGAAGTTCTCCACAAATCTTCTATAGTAGCCCGCAAGTCCAAGGAAACTCCTGACTTCGGCCACGGAAGACAACATTGGCCACTCCTGTATGGCCCTTATCTTCGCTGGATCCACTGCAATGCCCGCTCCACTCACCACATGGCCCAAAAATGCCACTGACGATAGCCAAAACTCGCACTTCGAGAACTTGGCATAGAGCTGATTTTGCCTCAACGTGTTCAACACCAACCGCAAGTGAATCTCATGTTCAGCTTTCGACTTTGAGTACACCAGGATATCATCAATGAACACTATCACAAACAGATCCAGGTACTCACGGAAAATGCGGTGCATCAAATCCATAAACACAGAGGGCGCATTGCACAGTCCAAAGGGCATGACTGTGAACTCATAGTGCCCATAGCGTGTTCCGAATGCAGTTTTGGGAATATCACCTTCCCGAATCTTTAACTGGTAATAACCAGACTTCAGGTCCAACTTCGAATAGACAGTAGAACCTACCAGCTGATCAAATAACTCATCAATCCGGGGGATCGGATATTTATTCTTCTCGGTCAGCTTATTTAGTTCACGGTAGTCGATGCACAATCGCAATCCACCGTCTTTCTTCTTTACAAAAAGCACAGGCGCGCTCCAAGGTGACATACTTGGGCGTATATACCCTTGCTCTAGCATTTCTTGCAGTTGAACCTTCAATTCCGCCATCTCTTTTGGCGCGACGCGATATGGCGAGCGGGCCACAGGTTTCGCACCTGGCACCAACTCGATCGTGAAGTCAATCTCCCGCTGGGGTGGTAGCCCAGGGAGATCCGTGGGAAACACATCTGTAAATTCTGCCACAATCGGAACCTCGCTCACATGGGCCTTAGGCTCAACAGCCTGAATTAGTGCAAAGTAACACTCCGCACCCTTCCGGACAGCTTTGAGAACCTGGAGTGCAGACATCAACGTCCCGCCCACTCCTCGCATACCCGCGAACTTTGTCTCCTGTTCGGTATTCTGGCCCAACGTGATTTCTTTGGACTGACAATCAATCATAGCATGCTGTTCCGCAAGCCAATCCATCCCAAAAATCACATCGAATTCCGATATTGGCAAAACAAATGCGGTTAAACAAAAATCCCGACTTCCTAGCTGAACCGCCACATCGCAAGCTTGATCCGCAAGCATCCAACAGCCATTCGGCAACACCACTCTGACATTATCTGTCTTTGCACGACTGGGTATCCCAAGCCGCGTTATAAAATCACAAGACAGAAAAGAATGCGATGCACCTGTATCAAATAGTGCTCGCGCCAGCGTGTCCCGAATCATCACAAAACCTATGACAATCATGTCACACATACAAATTGCAAACATAGGGGTACTAAGCGAAGCATACAAACATTAGCATAAGCAAAACGAAACTCATACCTGTGACCACGTCACTCTGCTTGATGGCCTCCTGCAGGCCAAGATTGTAGACCCGGGGTTGCGCTTGCGAGGCAGAGGAATCCACCACCGCCTTTCCTTTCTCCGCATACGATGCTCCCGCCTTCTTTTCACTCTTCGGCGGCATCCGACAATCTCGCGCAATATGCCCCATGCGGCCACAATTGTAGCAGACCCGAGTATCTGGCTTGGAAGTAGCCCCTGACGTTGCTCCCGTTGCAACTGATGAAGGAGCTTGTCCACTCGGCTTGGACTTCTTACCCCATTTCTTCTTATAGAATGGTTTCCCAGATCGGGGCGCCTTCCACTCCGGTTGTGTCACAGTCAAAGCTCTCTTTCCTTGCACCCTTTTCATATCCTTTTCCAACGCGGTTGCAGTGTCAACCAACGCTTGGAAACCTTGGTTCACAGAACTTGACACAAGGAACCTCAACTCGTCCCTCAGGCCTTCATAGAACCTATTGGTTTTCCTCTGCTCATCAGCAAAAATCGAACCCGCATACCGCCCCAAGCGAGTAAATTCATGCAGGTACGCGTCAACACTGCCCTCACCTTGAGTCAACCGTTGGAATTCATTTTCCATGGCTATCCGCTGAGCCACAGGAAGGTGCTTTGCTAGGAACAATCGAGAGAATTCATCCATGGAGACTTGAGCTAACGGACGACCCGCCAAATGATGTAACTCTATCTCATCCCACCACAAGCGAGCTTCTCCTTCAAGCAAGAATGTAGCTAAGGTAACCTTCTGACGCTCCGCCGTGCCAATCGCCGTCATAACTCTCTTGACGCGCGATAACCAATCCTCTGCCTGCGTTGGAGTACCCGCTCCCGAAAATGTAGGCGGATGGAAACTCATGAACCGTGTTAGTTGCTTCTCAGCTGCTCGAGGAGCCACATCCACTACAGGTTCCGGCCTTGCCTCCACCTGTTCTGGCCTAACATCCACTTGTTCCTGCCTAAGTGGCTGGCCTTGGATCATGGTAAATAATGCCTCCGCAACTAACCGCACATGCTCTGCAGACGGTGGAGGTGTAGGCACCTCAGCTGGTGCCCTACTCTCATCAGAACGCTGGGGCTCAGACGGCCCAGCTCCACTTCGTGTCACCTAAAGGTGGACAAGACACATACATTAGCGTTCGTACCCAAGCAAACAACACAAAATAGGAACACACAGGTTCCCCAAACAAACAAATTTGCATTCCTATCATGGACATTCAGGAGTTCATTCGTAGACTTTGGTTTGCACAAACACGTGCTCGCCACCCCACAAAAGAAGTCGACCACGACTTCGAGAGGGAAAGACCAAAACAACCGATACCAAAAATGTAACAACCCCATCCGTTCATATGATATATTCTAGAAGGTCCGGCCGGGGCCCCACAGGATATACCACAAAACAGTCGGTGAAGGTACAGGATGATACCAGAGTAGCGCATCGCACCTATCACATGCATTCTAGCGGAAGCCTAAACTACTTGAACCCCTCATGAATGCCCAAACATAAAACTCCACATTTTATATACATATAGGAATGTCTTACAATAAGCACAAGTGTTGGCCTTATGGCCTTACATAGCTTTCATACAGTGGCTACAACTATGGGCGCGCAGGCCGGCCACAACAAAAGAAAACACACAACTCAAACATAGCCTTCGAGGGCTAAACAGCAGCAACAGCAACACCAGCAGGAGCATCAACCTCTATGCGTCCCGCTCGGCTCTCCAGCACCTGTGCAAGGGACAATCCACCCACCGGTGGCAAACAAAAGCAACGGTCAGCGTTCAGCTGACCAAATTATAACGACCCTACCCCTTCTCTCGGGGCAGCGGTATTTTTCCCTGCAGGCATATCATATCACAAGTATGGCAATATATCAAAATGTGCTTTCACGCACACAAGCCATCACAACCGTTCGCCACCCGGCCAACGGTCCGTGCACTCAGGGCACATTCTTGGTGTTCTGGCAACCTCTTGCCCACCACCGTATCAGGGTTATCACCCAACGGTAAATCTCTTGAGCATTTACTCCATGGCGTGCAGCCGGAGTTAGTCCTCGGACACCGGGATGGCCCGTAGCCCCCCATTGTGTCATGGCGCGCAGGCCGAAGACTCTTGCTATGCGCTCCAACAGACCGGACCTTTGGTCTCACATCGGACGGACATAGCGCAGGTCGGATCCTCCACCCCCCGTTGCTCAAATCGCCTTGCCTTCTCCGAGTACAGCGTACTCATGGCTATATCAAAGGCGCGGGTCGGTCTCACCAATCCTGTTCCTGGCAGTTAAGCCTGGGCATAAGCCTTACACCCATTTTCTCACAACAACAGCGGGTCTTTCCTGGGCACACCAGTACTTCCTGTTACTCTCTTCACAGGTGGACACCGCACAAGCACAAATGTCAGGGGTCTTTCCTGGGCATACCAGTACTTCCTGTGACTCGCTTCACAGGTGGACACCCTATGACATCAAGCATCACAAAAAGGGCCTTTCCTGGTCTCACCAGTACTACCTGTGCCTCATTCACAGGTTGGACCCAAAACCATCACAAGGCTATTTTCCTGGGCTACCACCCCAGTACTTCCTGCTACTCCTTTTCGCAGGTATAACCCGTAGACTCCTTAACACTACACGTTATCACGGAGTCTTCTCCGGTTCGTATGCAACATCACCAATCCAGACCAACCTGTCCAGATGGGCTTCACACAGCATGCCTATTCCGTACTCTATTTCCGGATCTATATGCACAACAAAAGGGGATTTCAAGAATCACCCAAATGACTCCCAAAAGCAGCCACCTCTTGGTGGGGGAATCAAACGATATGCCAAAACAGAAGCCTTCACATGGCTAGGAAGAAAAGTCGTTACCCTTGACGATCGCTTCGGTGCCATGGCTTGAAAGCTAGCTTGCAAGACTCGCAAGATCGTCTCCTCCGCAACGCTGGCTTCGGATCTCTCGTCGGTAAACCGCAGCACCACCAGCAGCAGCCCCCTTTCCTTCTTCCTCCTCCTTTCCTTCTCTCTTTCTCTCTCTTGAAGAAAGGTTAAGGCCAAAGTAAATGAGAAATCAATCTCTGACTTCGGCCCTTAAGGAAAAAGAATAAGAGCTTTCAGCCCTTGGATCCAGACTGAAGGAATGGACGGCCACGATTCTGTCAAAAACACCAATTTTGACCCGACACGGCCTCGAACACGGCCGTGTGCCTGGCCGTGTGCCTCAAGCGGTGGTCAACCGACCTATCCAAACCAGTGACACGCCCATGGGACACGCCCGTGTCATGGGCCGTGTCACCAACACGCCTTCAGACACGCCCGTGTCTGTGGCCGTGTACCTGGGTGAAAAAAATCCCAAATCATCCCGAGACTTCACACGGCCTGGGACACGCCCGTGTCCCGGCCGTGTGCCCAGACACGGCACCCAGACACGCCCTGTCAAAAGTATTCGGCGGGCTGAGCTCGTCGTTCCGATTTGACACGCCCTGTGACACGCCCGTGTCACAGGCCGTGTCCCCTATCTCGACACTCGACACTCGACGATCTCGACACTCGACGATCTCGACACTCGACACTCAACGACACGGCCATGGACACGCCCGTGTCCTAGGCCGTGTGCCTCCTCTCGACGATCGTCGAGCGAAAATCGTCGACACCTAAGTCGACTGTCGACACTGCCTTGACACGCCCTGCGACACGCCCGTGTCGCAGGCCGTGTCCACCTGACACGCCCTGGGACACGCCCGTGTCCCAGGCCGTGTCACCCAAATTTTCCCGTTTTAGAACTTTGGGCTGCTCTACCTGCGGCGTGACCTCCTAAAAAGGAAGACGTAGCATCCGTTAGTCGAAATGACTAAGTGGTTTCAGATCCGCTCCCCCGGCGAATCCTCGGCACCGGGCAGAGAAAAGGAACAAGAGTACATTATATAACAAGTATGCAAGTAAAGGAGTATAAGCAGGTGGCAAAGTACATGAATATAATGTATAATCTAGCAGTTCTACAAGCTAACATCATATAACCTCAGGTGTAAGGAAATCTACAGCAGGAAAGTAACATAACTTATAAGAATGCCCATACAAACTTATAAGTTAAGGATCGGGTTACTTAAAGTAACTCATCGTATAGGAGTGCCCATACAAACTTATACGATGAGGATCTTGTTGTGCAATGTTATGAAATGCTATGAATGCTATGCAATGACTCACCCATGCACACCCATGCAATTGCTATGTCGACACAGACTATAGTTCCCACTTTTCGAGCAGGTAGCTAACCTCTCAGGCATCAGCCGCCGTGGCCAGGCGGTGACAGTAGAACGGGCACTTCTACTACTAGGCGGGTATCACACTACTTCACCTAGGCCTCCGTACGCCTCAACGCTAAGAACACAACAGTGGAGCCCATGTGTACTATGGCCCAGCAGGGTCTTGGGTAGATGTGCACCAAGAACACAGCCCGAACTGGCCTTGTGTGACCCGGAAGGGGCCTCGGAAGAAAGTACGAGGACACAGCCCAACCGTTCACATGGCCGGAGGGGCCTCGGGACGTGAACACCGAGGACACAGCCCAAACTGACCAAGTCTAACTGCCAACTCCCGTCGGTGTGATGATTGGCGAGCCCGTAGACCTGCCACACTATCCTTAACCCAGGATTACGACACCACGTGTCGACCCACACCACATGCAAATACCACATCAACATATCATGGAAGGGGCCTCGGAAGTAAACACGAGGACACAGCCCAACCATCCATCCGCACCTTATCTCAACACAACCAAAACAAGTGACGGTCAACACCGCACTTACATCCCTTCACAATACTACCCGTAGGGAGACGACTCTCTAAGTATTGGACTACAAGACTCATTTCATTAATCAAACATGTCCATGATCATAATCTATTCATCTATATGACTTTCCAAATGATGACAATGTAATATAAACATGATGCGCATATAAATATCTATCACACTTTTCATTTGATAATGTCATAATATAAACATGAAGTGCACAATTATCAATCTTTCAATTCCTACCAATTCAGTTCGTTTAAATAATATTGTTTCTCAATTTGATAATATGAAATCTGCAACAAATTATTAATCATCCATCCAAGCCAAGTGTCTTGCATTATTAATTCCACCGAATCAAAATCCATTTTCCATTAAGCCCAGAATTTAGGTGCAGGCTGAACCTGGACAGCAACTTCGACCGGAGATTCCCGAAGCTACAGGAATCCGGTGAAGACGTGTAACCCCACGATGGAAAGGTCTTTCCGAGGTCTACAACTCTCGTATTTAGACCTCAACCCATATTTGATATTATCCTATTTTAAATCGGACTTGAAGTCCGCTGCGTACAGAACACAGTTTCTGCATACAGGATTTATTGAACACCATTTTCGTTTAGACTTTCCCGTGGCTACAAACTTCGCCAGAAGTTGTGCAACCATTCGTTGGAAAGGTATTTTCAAGGGCCTCAACTTTCGTGTTTAGCCGAAAGCTCAGATCTGGCCATATCGTACTTAAAAATGGCCACGAATTTCGCTGCGCGCAGAATACAAATTCTGCACGCATCATAAGGCGGCATGAACGGCATCGGTTCATCTTCCTCCTCAATGCGATCATCCCAAATCATTCTAGAATTTCTTCCACCCTTATTCAACCTCATGAGGCCAATACGCTTCACGAAACCATCCTCCATCATCACATAGAAGAAGAGAGTGGTTGAAGAGATCTAAAATCTAGAACACAAGTCCTAGCATGGCCAAACCTAGAAGACTTCTTCTCTCCATCAAAACTCTTTTGAGCCGATGTCTTCCCTAGGAAAATAACTATAGATCTAGCACCAAGGGAGAGGGTAGGAAACTCACATTGGCTCCAGCGGTACCACCATTTCCGGCCATGGATCTCGTAGTTCTCCTTGGCGACATCTTCTCTTTCACGGCGATGGCGGATCTCCTCCGGTAGAACTTGCTCCTGCAGTTTTTCCTCTCACCAGGAGTTCTCACAGGAATTAGGGGATGAAATGAGCAAGAAAACGGCTAGGGTTTTATCTCTCCCTTATATATAAAATGTGACACGGGTAGGGACACGGCCGTGTCCTTACCCGTGTCCTGCCTGGCGAAGCGGCAATGACAGTTTCCATGTCGTTTCAATATTTGACACGGCCGTATTCCTGGCCGTGTCCTTGGCCGTGTCCTTCTCAGGTTGCATCTCGACGATCCATCAAAATCGTTGACTGGAGCACACGGGTAGGGACACGCCCGTGTCTCTACCCGTGTCATGTTCATTCGTCGAAGTCGACGCGCAGTTCGTCGATCTCGACACCTTTCGTCGACTGGAACTCGACACACACGGGTAGGGACACACCCGTGTCGCTACCCGTGTCACATGATGTCGACACAGCTCGTTAGACTCGACACGGCGTGTCGAGTGTAACTCGACACACACGGGTAGGGACACGGCCGTGTCGCTACCCGTGTCACATGATGTCGACACAGCTCGTCAGTCTCGACACAGCCTGTCGAGTGTAACTCGACACACACGAGTAGGGACACGCCCGTGTCGTTACCCGTGTCACTACCCGTGTCACTACCCGTGTCACTACCCGTGTCACTACCCGTGTCACTACCCGTGTCACTACCCGTGTCACTACCTGTGTCACTACCCGTGTCTCTCTGCACTGATTTCTCCACTTCTCCACAAGTGCAGTCCAATTCCCTGCACTTCTCAGGACTCGAGTCAACCCTCCTGACTCAAAAACACACACTAGGGGCCTAGAGCGATTCGGGACGTTACAAATCCTATAAACAAAATAAAAGATTTTGTCCCCGAAATCAGGCTTAGGCTGAGGGGAGAAATGCATAACAGGAAATTTAACATATGCTTTTAAATAAGATTACCTTGAGCAATCAACTCCGTGTAGCGTTGCTGCATCAAATCCATTGGCTCCCACGTGTACTCCTCTTTCCCATGATTCGACCATAGCACCTTCACCAAGGGTACACTTTTGCGGCGCAAAGTTCTTGTATCGATGTCAACAATTCGCACCGGCTCTAGTCGCACAGACCTATCTGATGCCACTGCACCATCAGTAGTGGGAATATACTGGTCGGGCCGCAACAGTGCTTTTCGAAGCGATGACACATTGAACACGTCGTGGAGATTTTCTAGTTCTGGTGGTAACTCCAACCGATAGGCCAACGGGCCGATCCTTTCTAGTATAGTATAAGGCCCAACATACCTTGGGCTGAGCTTTTTCACCCCACGTACCTGCGAGACACCATGCATCGGCCGAATCTTGAGAAACACTTTTTCGCCCACTTGGAACTCCACCATCCGGTGCTTTTTATTGTAATATTTTGCCTGTCGACTTTGAGCCTCCAACATGCGATCCCATATCAATCTGACCACCGCATCAGTATCATCTATGTATTCGTTTCCCAATGCCTTCGGCCCTTCATCTTGCACCCAAGACAAGGGAGTCCTGCACCTTCCGTAAAGGGCTTCATGAGGCGTCATGCCGATGCTTGCCTGATGGCTATTATTATAGGAGAATTCCACTAGTGGCAAGAGCCTTTCCCATGGCTCTCCTCTATCCAGCACACATAACCTCAATAAATCTTCCAGTGTCCTGATGGTCCTTTCAGACTGCCCGTCCGTCTGTGGGTGGAATGCAGTACTAAAGGTTAGGCGCGAGCCCAAATACGACTGTACTGTCTTCCACTCATTGGATGTAAACCGACCATCCCGATCCGAAATAATTGTCTGGGGCACGCCATGATACCGTACAAATTGCTCCACAAAAAGACGTACCAAAACATCCACGTGTGCTTCCTTCTTCATTGGAATGAACCGGGCCACCTTTGTGAGTCGATCAACAATAACCCACACTGAATCATTCCCGGAGCGGGAATGGGGTAACCCATGAACAAAGTCCATGGAGATATCCTCGAACTTCCATTCGCGGATGGGCAGCGACTGCAACAAACCACCGGGACTCCTGCATTCAGCCTTCACTCTTTGACATGCTTCACAATGAGTGACATAATACCGGACATCCTTCTTCATTCCCGGCCAACACATGGTCTTTCGCAATCCGGCGTACATTTTAGCAATACCCGGGTGCACTAAATATTAAGAGGAATGTGCCTCTCTCAAGATATCCTCCCGAATTTTGCCGCCCTTGGGAATATAGAGTCGGCCACAAAAATAAACGAGGCCGTCTTTGAGTGTGTACTCATCGGTGGTCCCATCTTCAATTTCCTTGATTGCCCGGGCCAAGGCCGCATCCATTCCTTGCTCCACCCGAATCCTGTCTCGGATATCACAAACTATGCTCATGTTGTCCAAATACTCCGCATACTCTGTCGAAGGAGCCTTGAATACTGGAGTAATTTCCATCTCCTCGATCATCCGAGCCAACTCCATACTCATCAACCGAGACTCTGGGCTAGAGCCTGGTGCTTTTCTACTCAAGGCATCGGCTACCGAGTTCGCTTTCCCGGGGTGGTAGTTCATGGTGAACTCATAGTCGCATAGAAATTCCAACTACCGCTATTGTCTCAGGTTCAACTCCTTCTGAGTGTGGACATACTTCAAGTTTTTGTGATTGGAAAAGATCTCGCAGTGGACGCCATATAAATAATGCCTCCAGACCTTCAAAGCGAACACCACTGCTCCCAACTCTAAATCATGAACCGTGTAATTGATTTCATGTTTCTTTAACTGCCTTGAAGCATAAGCGATCACATGCCCGTGCTGCATCAGCACCGCTCCCATCCCTTGATATGATGCGTCCGTGTAAACTTGGAATCCTTCCTTCCCCGACGGAAGTGCAAGGATGGGGGCGGAGGTAAGCCTATCCTTCAACTCTTGAAATGCCGCTTCACATTGAGGTGTCCACTCAAATGGCCAATACTTTCAATTAAAGAAGAAAGTATTTGTTAGCCCTTCCTAAGATCATCAGCTATTCTTTGTTATCTGATTGGTTTTAACCCGACTATAATTACATTGCATATCATCACTTGCAGATTTGTGTTATTGTTGTTATGAGTACTTACCTAGTACGATGTGTTGTTAGTATTCTCATGTATATGTCTTATTTACGAAGTATTTTGTAATATTAATAATTAGTTGAGGCGAGGAGAAGCATGGAAAGAAAATTTAGTTGTTTCCATAATTCATTGGAGTTATTAAAGCATTCACTTGATTTTTTTAATACATATTTTCTTATCTTTCAAAGTGGATGAGTTTCAAGCATTGAAGTTAAACCTGGACAAACTGTTAAATGTGAACCAGGGAATAAAAGAGTCTTGCATCTTTCGCAGGTTTCTTATTTTGTTTTTCTTGTTCGGGCGATTGTAGTGCAGTTCTCTTAGTTTCTCCCCATTTCTTACAATGCAGGCTTCACTTGGAGTAAATAAGAAGGAAAAAGGTTCTGAAACTGTCCAAGTCTTTGTAAAGGTTAATGATCAGAAGCTTGTGATTGGTACCCTTTCCGTAGGGAAATATGCTCAAATTCAGTATGATCTTGTGTTTGAGAAGGACTTTGAGTTATCTCACGGCTCCAAAAGTACAAGTGTCTTTTTTGTTGCTTATAGGGCATCATTGAAGGTAGTGGATCAGATCGCCGCAAGAACGTCATAGCCATGGATGTCCTAATTGAAAGATGTGTTCCTCATCAAGTCAAATGCTAGTGACAAAAAAGAACTGTTTTTGGAGTACAAGTTTTTATACAATCTACCCTCTATGTTTTGAGTTATTTTTATAGAGAATTGGTGTTTAATTTTGCTGAAAACCATCCATAATCAAGTTGATTTTGTTTATAAGAGTTTATGAATCAAGTTTTTGTGAAAAAAATTAGCCCAAATTTATTGAGGAGCAGTGATTTAAATCTTGATATGCGTTGAAATCAATTTATATTATAAAATTGGACTTGGCTCGATTGACTTATGGCCTGTTTGGCATGGTGGTAGAGTTCGTCAACGCTGGGTTGGAAACCATCGTTCTTGATTGCCTGACCTCACCTAAAGAACTTCATTCTTTTTTATGTTCAAAACTAGCTATTTTTACTTGGTTGTGGTCGTAAATGTTGTCAAGCCAAACATAAATTCTATGTCCATAGCGTCTTTGTCCAAATTTTAAACTCAGTGAAGCAAGAAAAAAATGTGCCAAATGGAGCCTTTGTGCATGTCAAATAATAATATGTGAGGCGTTGACTCTAATTTAGATATAAGATTCATATTATTCAAAATCTTGAATTATGTGTTTTGATTTTCCTAGAAATAATTAGAACCTAATTTGATTTGAAAGTGGTAGATTTTAGTGAAGGCCTTGTGCAATTGCTTTTCTTCAGGAATCAGTCACCTGAATGCTTAGAAATGCTGCCTAGATTTAGGAGAGAGAAAGAGAGGTGTGGAGCCTTTTGAAGCAAAAATTTGGGTTGGGAGGGGAAGACACAAGTAAACAATTGCTGTAAGGAGATATGTAGAGGGTTTTAGAGACAGGCGATGAAAATTGACCGTTGGGAGGAAATTTTGGGTGGAATCAGACATGACAAGGAGTTTTAGGCTGTGTTTGGCGCGACGTTTTGAGAGTGGGGTGCCGGGGTTTTTCAAAACCCTGCACAAAACAAGAATATTGGGGACGATGATTCGAGTCGCCCCGGATGTGAAATCGCGGAAAACCCATGATTCTTGGCCGTGTTTTTTTTCGCCATTAGAAGCCGCGACCACGTTTTCCGCATCCCGTGAATTTTTCCTGAATTCCGACAGTCAAGCTTCTTCGTCTGGTCTCCCACCACCTTCAAGCTTCGTCTTGTCAGGCCTCCCTCCGCTGTCCTCTCATCACGCCGATCTGCCCATGTGCTCGGAGGAGGAAGCTAGGGCATTCTGCAGCCATGGCCGGAATAATTAGCAGTAGCGCCATGGCCGGCATAGACAACGAAGCTTCTCCTCTTCGATGAGATACGCCATGGCAGGAAGAAGTGGCATTCCGAGGACGAAGCTTCTTCTTCTGGTATTAAAATCCATGATTATATGCTTGTGCAACAATAATTTTATGCATGAATAAGATGTGTTTTATGGGCGGGTTGGATAGTGCAAGTTCTGGATCCTCGTAGGGCGATTGCAGTGCCTACCAAATGGGATGTGACTTGGTGGATCTGCACATCCAAATGGGGGTCTTACACTAAAAAGCTAATGAACAAGTCATTGTATGTGAATTATTTACAAATTCATATTGTTGAGATGATGAAAATGATAGTCAACTATGGAATTGATAAACAAATACAATTGCGTGATTACAAATAAAAATATACAATTTTGCAAAACATAATGGTCAATTTTGCTAAGAGCTTAATTGGATGATCGTCACTTACGTCACTTGACATAAAATCATGATCAGGATTGTCCTCGATTGGTGCGAGAGTTCCATCATAATCCAATAAAAGAACTACTTTTTACCCTTTGTGTAATTTGTGATTTGCTCGAATAATGTCAGAGCAGAAGGATATATCTTTTGCATAGTAAAGAGTATTCTAGTCAATCAACTCTACTATAACCTCAAGAGGTTACATTGAACATGCTTTGAAAACCACAATTACCTAAATCGTCACTCTTTAAATCATGTTTTTACGTATAACCAACCAGAGGATCCCTAAGCAACATCATCGAAGTTGAAATGAACAAAAAATTATCACACAAGAGAGATATAGTGCATCATCTTCTTCCCTCTTCTCTCTTTCTTCCTCTCTCCCTCCCTTCTTTTTTTTCATTCTTTCCCACTTCTCTTTTTCTCCCTCTCCCCCCCTTTTTCTCATCCCCCTCTTTTTCTCTCTTCCCGCCCCTCCCCCCCTTTTTTACCCCTCATACTGGAGTGGAACCCGGTGGACTCCCCCGGTCGAGCCTCAATCCGGTCCGACTTAATCGGACTGAAATTATGGGATTCCCATTTTAACCCCCCCAATCGGTTAACTAATATCAGCGATTTTCATTCCAACGATCTTCTTCCCCGTAACTGGTGGTACCCTACCACCTCCCCGATCTCCTCTATCCCGGACGGAAGCCCGCACCACCAGCGATCGTTCTTCCCGGCTGAGGGCTCCAACTCCGGCACTTCTCTCCTCTTCCCCCCACGCTAACCAGCGTAGCCCTAAATCCCGATCCCGATCTCCCGGACGGAATCCCCCACCTCCAGCGAGCATTCTTCCCGGCGGAAGGCTCCGACTCCGTCACTTCTATCCTCTTCCCCGCACCGACTCGCACATCCGACTCCGGTGATATCTCCTATTCCAGGCCTGTTTCACACCTCTGACTCCGACGATCTCTCCTCTTCCAAGCTAATTGAGATTTCATTTGTTACTGATTTTGTCAATGCTTTGTTCGATTTCATCTACTATAACCAAATGCCCAAGTTCTGAATTACCTCTTACATAATATTTTGATCTCTTCCAATGTCTGAGATTTCTAGAGGGTTAACTAGGCTTTAGGGCACACTAATTTGTGCATTGACTTGGTTTAACACCATCTATACTAGTCTTTTTTGCAGGTTGCTAGTGTGAAAAAGAGTACAGAGATATTGCAAGGAGAATCTGTGGACCATGCTCATCAACAAATGCTCATACATCAAGGGAAAGTTCTTAAAGATGAAACAACATTATCACAAAATAATCTTGCTGAGAAGAGTTTTATAGTGATCATGTTGAGAAAGGTAGGCCATTCTGACTCATCTAAGTATATATTTTGCAAAATCTATAATAATTTGAAGTTTGTTTGGATTTTGGAGATTTTTTATTGATTGTATTTTTGTGCATGGACATCTTAAAGGTATTTTATTTCCCCTTCTGAAAGCCCTCAACAATGTAGGGTTAATTCTATGGTGTTATACCTTACGGTCATAGGACCCTAACATGCATGTATTATAATTTAGGAATTTATAACATATACCTTGCAACATATCTTAGAAATGCCTTGTTGATGGTCACTGTACCTTAGAATAATTTTCCGTACTAAACATTGTTTAGAATTGCTTGGCTTGGACATGTGAAACTAACCTCAATAGATCTGAATCAATCAACATAAAATATATGGATGGATTTTCCTCTAAAGGGCGTAAATTACACCCGTAGAAATCAAATAATTATATTAGATATCTTAGATGATCTGCTCAAATAGTTTAGAGTAGTGTTGACAAAAGAGGCCATTTAAGAAACTCAATACTTATAAGCTTGATCCAAGCAAGTAAACCGCATTCTGCACACCAAATAATTTGCTTTGCAATGCTACTGTTGAAGTATTTAAAACTCCAATTTCTTGGTAATAGAATGCAGCACTGAGAGGAAACGTACGCGACATTTTGCATATCATAAAGACGAATTGATTCATCAGCAGTGGCAGTCACCACATAACTAGTCTCTTTGTGGAAATCCATCGAACTGATTCAACCATTCTAAAATGCATATAAGAATGTAAACTACACAGAATACTTATGATAAAAAGTTGTATTTTCATGAGAAATTACTTAAAGAAATCATGGTGATTGTCCAGTACACCCAACTAGTTCAAAATTTCTTTGACATTTCTCTTCTAGGTTGCATAATTTGGATGGTAGCATTAAGTATGTTACCCATTATATCACAATTATCTCTAGATATTGATTATTTTATTTCCTTCCTAATAAATGGTGATTTTTGAGTAATTATGGTTCCAAAATGTTCTCAGGTTTTCCATACTCTGAGGCTTGCTGAAGGGCAAGATGTCACTGCTATATCTGTAAATGAGGATAACACTAATCTGCTTGTTTCTACTGCAGATAAACAATTGACAATTTACATGGATCCTGCTGTGAGTCATTTTGGTCCTTTTATAACGTGTGCTCGTACATGGATTTAAACCTATTTACTGTGCCAATACTTTCAATTGAAGAAGAAAGTATTTGTTAGCCCTTCCTAAGATCATCAGCTATTCTTTGTTATCTGATTGGTTTTAACACGACTATAATTACATTGCATATCATCACTTGCATATTTGTGTTATTGTTTTTATGAGTACTTACCTAGTACGATGTGTTGTTAGTATTATCATGTATATGTCTTGTTTATGAAGTATTTTGTAATATTAATAATTAGTTGAGGCGAGGAGAAGCATGGAAAGAAAATTTAGTTGTTTCCATAATTCATTGGAGTTATTAAAGCGTTCACTTGATTTTTTTAATACATATTTTCTTATCTTTCAAAGTGGATGAGTTTCAGGCATTGAAGTTAAACCTGGACAAACTGTTAAATGTGAACCAGGGAATAAAAGAGTCTTGTATCTTTCGCAGGTTTCTTATTTTGTTTTTCTTGTTCGGGCGATTGTAGTGCAGTTCTCTTAGTTTCTCCCCATTTCTTACAATGCAGGCTTCACTTGGTGTAAATAAGAAGGAAAAAGGTTCTGAAACTGTCCAAGGCTTTGTAAAGGTTAATGATCAGAAGCTTGTGATTGGTACCCTTTCCGTAGGGAAATATGCTCAAATTCAGTATGATCTTGTGTTTGAGAAGGACTTTGAGTTGTCTCAAGGCTCCAAAAGTACAAGTGTCATTTTTGTTGGTTATAGGGGCATCATTGAAGGTAGTGGATCAGATCGCCGCAAGAACATCACAGCCATGGATGTCCTAATTGAAAGATGTGTTCCTCATCAAGTCAAATGCTAGTGACAAAAAAGAACTGTTTTTGGAGTCCAAGTTTTTATACAATCTACCCTCTATGTTTTGAGTTATTTTTATAGAGAATTGGTGTTTAATTTTGCTGAAAACCATCCTTATTCAAGTTGATTTTGTTTATAAGAGATTATGAATCAAGTTTTTGTGAAAAATATTAGCCCAAACTTATTGAGGAGCAGTGATTTAAATCTTGATATGCGTTGAAATCATTTTATATTATAAAATTGGACTTGGCTCTATTGACTTATGGCCTGTTTGGCATGGTGGTAGAGGTCGTGAACGATGTGGTTGGAAACCATCGTTCTTGATTGCCTGACCTCACCTAAAGAACTTCATTCTTTTTTATGTTCAAAACTAGCTATTTTTACTTGGTTGTGATCGTAAATGTTGTCAAGCCAAACATAAATTCTATGTCCATGGCGTTTTTGTCCAAATTTTAAACTCAGTGAAGTAAGAAAAAATTGTGCCAAATGGAGCCTTTGTGGACGTCAAATAATAATATGTGAGGCGTTGACTCTAATTTAGATATAAGATTCATATTATTCAAAATCTTGAATTATGTGTTTTGATTTTCCTAGAAATAATTAGAACCTAATTTGATTTGAAAGTGGTAGATTTTAGTGAAGGCCTTGTGCAATTGCTTTTCTTCAGGAATCAGTCACCTGAATGCTTAGAAATGCTGCCTAGATTTAGGAGAGAGAAAGAGAGGTGTGGAGCCTTTTGAAGCAAAAATTTGGTTTGGGAGGGGAAGACACAAGTAAACAATTGCTGTAAGGAGATATGTAGGGGGTTTTAGAGACAGGCGACGAAAATTGACCGTTGGGAGGAAAGTTTGGGTGGAATCAGACATGACCAGGAGTTTTAGGCTGTGTTTGGCGCGACGTTTTGAGCGTGGGGTGTCGGGGTTTTTCAAAACCCTACATAAAACAAGAATATTGGGGACGACGATTCGAGTCGCCCCGGATGTGAAATCGCGGAAAACCAACGATTCTTGGCCGTGTTTTTTTCGCCACTTGAACCCGCGACCACGTTTTCCGCATCCCGTGAATTTTTCCCGAATTTCGGCAGTCAATCTTCTTCGTCTGATCTCCCACCACCTTTAAGCTTCGTCTTGTCAGGCCTCCCTCCATCGTCTTCTCATCACGCCGATCTGCCCATGTGCTCGGAGGAGGAAGCTAGGGCATTCTGTAGCCATGGCCGGAATAATTAGCAGTAGCTCCATGGCCGGCATAGACAACGAAGCTTCTCCTCTTCGATGAGATACGCCATGGCAGGAACAAGTGGCATTCCGAGGACGAAGCTTCTTCTTCTGGTATTAAACTCCATGATTATATGCTTGTGCAACAATAATTTTATGCATGAATAAGATGTGTTTTATGGGCGGTTTGGATAGTGCAAGTTCTGGATCCTCGTCGGGCAGTTGTGGTGCCTACCAAATGGGATGCGACTTGGTGGATCTGCACATCAAAATGGGGGTCTTACAATAAAAAGCTAATGAACAAGTCATTGCATGTGAATTATTTACAAATTCATATTGTTGAGATGATGAAAATGATAGTCAACTATGGAATTGATAAACAAATACAATTGCTTGATTACAAATAAAAATATACAATTTTGCAATACACAATGGTCAATTTTGCTAAGAGCTTAATTGGATGATCGTCACTTACATCACTTGACATAAAAGTATGATCAGGATTGTCCTCGATTGGTGCGAGAGTTCCATCATAATCCAATAAAAGAACTATTTTTTACCCTTTGTGTAATTTGTGATTTGCTCGAATAATGTCAGAGCATAAGGATATATCTTCTGCATAGTAAAGAGTATTCTAGTCAATCAACTCTACTATAACCTCAAGAGGTTACATTGAACATGATTTGAAAACCACAATTACCTAAATCGTCACTCTTTAAATCATGTTTTTACGTATAACCAACCAGAGGATCCCTAAGCAACATCATCGAAGTTGAAATGAACAAAACATTATCGCACAAGAGAGATATAGTGCATCATCTTCTTCCCTCTTCTCTCTTTCTTCCTCTCTTCCTCCCTTCTTTTTTTTTCTTTCTTTCCTACTTATCTTTTTCTCCCTCTCCCCCCTTTTTCTCATCCCCCTCTTTTTCTCTCTTCCCGCCCCCTCCCCCCCTTTTTTCACCCTCATACTGGAGTGGAACCCGACGCCCCCCCGGTCGGTCCTCACTCCGGTCCGACTTAATCGGACTGAAATTATGGGATTCCCATTTTAACCCCCCCAATCGGTTAACTAATTTCAGCGATTTTCATTCCAACGATCTTCTTCCCCGTAACTGGCGCTGCCCTACCACCTCCCCGATCTCCCGGACGGAAGCCAGCACCTCCAGCGATCGTTCTTCCCGACTGAGGGCTCCGACTCCGCCACTTCTCTCCTCTTCCCCCACGCTAACCAGCGCAGCCCTAGATCCCGATCCCGATCTCCCGGACGGAATCCCCCACCTCCAGCGAGCATTCTTCCCGGCGGAAGGCTCCGACTCCGGCACTTCTATCATCTTCCCCGCACCGACTTGCACATCCGACTCCGGTGATCTCTCCAATTCCAGACCTGTTTCGCACCTCCGACTCCGGCAATCTCTCCTCTTCCAAGCTAATTGAGATTTCATTTGTTACTGATTTTGTCAATGCTTTGTTCGATTTCATCTACTATAACCAAATGCCCAAGTTCTGAATTACCTCATACATAATATTTTGATCTCTTCCAATGTCTGAGATTTCTAGAGGGTTAACTAGGCTTTAGGGCACACTAATTTGTGCATTGACTTGGTTTAACACCATCTATACTAGTCTTTTTTGTAGGTTGCTAGTGTGAAAAAGAGTACAAAGATCTTGCAAGGAGAATCTGTGGACCATGATCATCAACAAATGCTCATACATCAAGGGAAAGTTCTTAAAGATGAAACAACATTATCACAAAATAATCTTGCTGAGAAGAGTTTTATAGTGATCATGTTGAGAAAGGTAGGCCATTCTGACTCATCTAAGTATCTATTTTGCAAAATCTATAATAATTTGAAGTTTGTTTGGCTTCTGGAGATTTTTTATTGATTGTATTTTTGTGCATGGACATCTTAAAGGTATTTTATTTCCCCTACTGAAAGCCCTCAACAATGTAGGGTTAATTCTATGGTGTTATACCTTACGGTCATAGGACCCTTACATGCATATATTATAGTTTAGGAATTTATAACATATACCTTGCAACATATCTTAGAAATGCCTTGTTGATGGTCACTGTACCTTAGAATAATTTTTCGTACTAAACATTGTTTAGACTTGCTTGGCTTGGACATGTGAAACTAACCTCAATAGATCTGAATCAATCAACATAAAATATATGGATGGATTTTCCTCTAAAGGGCATAAATTACCCCAGTAGAAATCAAATAATTATATTAGATATCTTAGATGATCTGCTCAAATAGTTTAGAGTGGTGTTGACAAAAGATGCCATTTAAGAAACTCAACACTTATAAGCTTGATCCAAGCAAGTAAACCGCATTCTGCACACCAAATAATTTGCTTTGCAATGCTATTGTTGAAGTATTTAAAACTCCAATTTCTTGGTAATAGAATGCAGCACTAAGAGGAAACGTACGCGACATTTTGCATATCATAAAGACGAATTGATTCATCAGCACTGGCAGTCACCACATAACTAGTCTCTTTGTGGAAATCCATCGAACTGATTCAACCATTCTAAAATGCATATAAGAATGTAAAATACACAGAATACTTGTGATAAAAAGTTGTATTTTCATGAGAAATTACTTAAAGAAATCATGGTGAGTGTCCAGTACACCCAACTAGTCCAAAATTTCTTTGAAATTTCTCTTTCAGGTTGCATAATTTGGATGGTAGCATTAAGTATGTTACCCATTATATCACAATTATCTCTAGATATTGATTATTTTGTTTCCTTTCTAATAAATGGTGATTTTTGAGTAATTATGGTTCCAAAATGTTCTCAGGTTTTCCATACTCTGAGGCTTGCTGAAGGGCAAGATGTCACTGCTATATCTCTAAATGAGGATAACACTAATCTACTTGTTTCTACCGCAGATAAACAATTGACAATTTACATGGATCCTGCTGTGAGTCATTTTGCTCCTTTTATAACGTGTGCTCGTACCTGGATTTAAACCTATTTACTGTGCCAATACTTTCAATTGAAGAAGAAAGTATTTGTTAGCCCTTCCTAAGATCATCAGCTATTCTTTGTTATCTGATTGGTTTTAACCCGACTATAATTACATTGCATATCATCACTTGCAGATTTGTGTTATTGTTTTTATAAGTACTTACCTAGTACGATGTGTTGTTAGTATTCTCATGTATATGTCTTGTTTATGAAGTATTTTGTAATATTAATAATTAGTTGAGGCGAGGAGAAGCATGGAAAGAAAATTTAGTTGTTTCCATAATTCATTGGAGTTATTAAAGCGTTCACTTGATTTTTTTTTAATATATATTTTCTTATCTTTCAAAGTGGATGAGTTTCAGGCATTGAAGTTAAACCTGGACAAACTGTTAAATGTGAACCAGGGAATAAAAGAGTCTTGCATCTTTCGCAGGTTTCTTATTTTGTTTTTCTTGTTCGGGCGATTGTAGTGCAGTTCTCTTAGTTTCTCCCCATTTCTTACAATGCAGGCTTCACTTGGGGTAAATAAGAAGGAAAAAGTTCTGAAACTGTCCAAGTCTTTGTAAAGGTTAATGATCAAAAGCTTGTGATTGGTACCCTTTCCATAGGGAAATATTCTCAAATTCAGTATGATCTTGTGTTTGAGAAGGACTTTGAGTTATCTCACGGCTCCAAAAGTACAACTGTCTTTTTTGTTGCTTATAGGGGCATCCTTGAAGGTAGTGGATCAGATTGCCGCAAGAACGTCATAGCCATGGATGTCCTAATTGAAAGATGTGTTCCTCATCAAGTCAAATGCTAGTGACAAAAAAGAACTGTTTTTGGAGTCCAAGTTTTTATACAATCTACCCTCTATGTTTTGAGTTATTTTTATAGAGAATTGGTGTTTAATTTTGTTGAAAACCATCCTTATTCAAGTTGATTTTGTTTATAAGAGATTATGAATCAAGTTTTTGTGAAACAAATTAGCCCAAATTTATTGAGGAGCAGTGATTTAAATCTTGACATGCGTTGAAATCATTTTATATTAGAAAATTGGACTTGGATCGATTGACTTATGGCCTGTTTGGCATGGTGGTAGAGTTCGTGAACGCTGTAAGACCCCCCCTCCGGATCCCAAAACACGGCACGAAGGGGAAGTCTTATGTCCGGAACAGCCTCCTTGCGGTAGCATTAGCACACGGGCTAACCTGTACCACAAGACGCCTATTCCGCCGGCTACAACAATATCAATATATCATGCCAACCCAACCAAATAAATAAGCAAGAGAAGTCAAAATCCACACTAAGTATATAATGTCCAAAAACATGAAATAAAGAGAAGCTAAACATGCTTCTACAAAATATCAGAGTACAACTAATCATTGCCCAAACGGGCTACATCAGAGTAATCAAAAGACTAACATCAGTAACTGACGGTATCGACGGCACCGTCACATCAGGCCCTGTCGTCCTGGCCTGGCTGTCCTACTGCGTAGTCTGCGGCAGCTCTACCTGCGGCGTGACCTCCTAAAAAGGAAGACGTAGCAACCGTTAGTCGAAACGACTAAGTGGTTTCACATCCGCTCCCCCGACGACTCCTCGGCACCGGGCGGAGAAAAGGAACAAGAGTATAGTATATAACAAGTATGCAAGTAAAGGAGTATAAGCAGGTGGCAAGGTACATGAATATAATGTATAATCTAGCAGTTCTACAAGCTAACATCATATAACCTCAGGTGTAAGGAAATTTACAGCAGGAAAGTAACTTAACTTATAAGAATGCTCATACAAACTTATAAGTTAAGGATCGGGTTACATAAAGTAACTCATCGTATATGAGTGCCCATACAAACTTATACGATGAGGATCTTGTTGTGCAATGTTATGAAATGCTATGAATGCTATGCAATGACTCACCCATGCACACCCATGCAATTGCTATGTCGACACAGACTATAGTTCCCACTTTTCGAGCAGGTAGCTAACCTCTCAGGCATCAGCCGCCGTGGCCAGGCTGTGACAGTAGAACGGGCACTTCTACTACTAGGCGGGTATCACACTACTTCACCTAGGCCTCCGTACGCCTCAACGCTAAGAACACAACAGCGGAGCCCATGCGTACTATGGCCCTGCAGGTTCTTGGGTAGATGTGCACCAAGAACACAGCCCGAACTGGCCTTGTGTGACCCGGAAGGGGCCTCGGAAGAAAGCACGAGGACACAGCCCAACCGTTCACATGGCCGAAGGGGCCTCGGGACGTGAACACTGAGGACACAACCCAAACCGACCAAGTGTAACTGCCAACTCCCGTCGGTGTGACGACTGGCGAGCCCGTAGACCTGCCACACTATCCTTAACCCATGATTACGACACCGCGTGTCGACTCACACCACATGCAAATACCACATCAACATATCATGGAAGGGGCCTCGGAAGTAAACACGAGGACACAGCCCAACCATCCATCCACACCTTATCTCAACACAACCAAAACAAGTGACGGTCAACACCGCACTTACATCCCTTCACAATACTACCCGTAGGGAGACGACTCTCTAAGTATTGGACTACAAGACTCATTTCATTAATCAAACATGTCCATGATCATAATTTATTCATCTATATGACTTTCCAAATGATGACAATGTAATATAAACATGATGCGCATATAAAGATCTATCACACTTTTCATTTGATAATGTCATAATATAAACATGAAGTGCACAATTATCAATCTTTCAATTCCTACCAATTCAGTTCGTTTAAATAATATTGTTTCTCAATTTGATAATATGAAATCTGCAACAAATGATTAATTATTCATACAAGCCAAGTGTCTTGCATTATTAATTCCACCGAATCAAAATCCATTTTCCATTAAGCCCAGAATTTAGGTGCAGGCTGAATCTGGACAGCAACGTCGACCGGAGATTCCCGAAGCTACAGGAATCCGGTGAAGACGTGTAACCACACGATGGAAAGGTCTTTCCGAGGTCTACAACTCTCGTATTCAGACCTCAACTCATATTTGAAAATATCCTATTTGAAATCGGACTTGAAGTCCTCTGCGTACAGTACACAGTTTCTGCATACAGGATTTATTGAACACCATTTTCGTTTAAACTTTTCCGTGGCTACAGAGTTCTCCAGAAGTCGTGCAACCATTCGTTGGAAAGGTATTTGCAAGGGCTTCAACTTTTGTGTTTAGCCGAAAGCCCATATATGGCCATATCGTACTTAAAAATGGCCACGAAGTTTGCTGCGCGTAGAATACAGATTCTGCACGCATCATAAGGCGGCATGAACGGAATCGGTTCATCTTCCTCCTCAATGCGATCATCCCAAATCATTCTAGAATTTCATCCACCCTTATTCAACCTCATGAGGCCAATACTCTTCATGAAACCATCCTCCATCATCACATAGAAGAAGAGAGTGGTTGAAGAGATCTAAAATCTAGAACACAAGTCCTAGCATGGCCAAACCTAGAAGACTTCTTCTCTCCATCAAGACTCTTTTGAGGCGATGTCTTCCCTAGGAAAATTACTATAGATCTAGCATCAAGGGAGAGAGTAGGAAACTCACATTGACTCCAGCGGTACCACCATTTCCGGCCATGGATCTCGTAGTTCTCCTTGGCGGCATCTTCTCTTTCACGGCGATGGCGGATCTCCTCCGGTAGAACTTGCTTAAGCAGTTTTTCCTCTCACCAGGAGTTCTCACAGGAATTATGGGATAAAATGAGCAAGAAAACGGCTAGGGTTTTATCTCTCCCTTATATATAAAATGTGACACGGGTAGGGACACGGCCGTGTCCTTACCCGTGTCCTGCCTGGCGAAGCGGCAACAACAGTTTCCATGTCGGTTCAATATTTGACACGGCCGTGTTCCTGGCCGTGTCCTTGGCCGTGTCCTTCTCGGGTTGCATCTCGACGATCCATCAAAATCGTTGACTGGGGCACACGGGTAGGAACACGCCCGTGTTTCTACCCGTGTCATGTTCATTCGTCGAAGTCGACGCGCAGTTCGTCGATCTCGACACCTTTCGTCGAGTGGAACTCGATACACACGGGTAGGGACACGCCCGTGTCGCTACCCGTGTCACATGATGTCGACACAGCTCGTCAGACTCGACACGGCGTGTCGAGTGTAACTCGACACACACGGGTAGGGACACGGCCGTGTCGCTACCCGTGTCACATGATGTCGACACAGCTCGTCAGTCTCGACACGGCCTGTCGAGTGTAACTCGACACACACGAGTAGGGACACGCCCGTATCGCTACCCGTGTCACTACCCGTGTCACTACCCGTGTCACTACCCGTGTCACTACCCGTGTAACTACCCGTGTCTCTCTGCACTGATTTCTCCACTTCTCCACAAGTGCAGTCCAATTCCCTGCACTTCTCAGGACTCGAGTCAACCCTCCTAACTCAAAAACACACACTAGGGGCCTAGAGCGATTCAGGACGTTACAAATCCTATAAACAAAATAAAAGATTTCGTCCCCGAAATCAGGCTTAGGCTGAGGGGAGAAATGCATAACAGGAAATTTAACATATGGTTTTAAATAAGATTGACCTTGAGGAATCAACTCCGGGTAGCATTGCTGCATCAAATCCATTGGCTCCCACGTGTACTCCTCTTTCCCATGATTCGACCATAGCACCTTCACCAAGGGTACACTTTTGCGGCGCAAAGTTCTTGTATCGATGTCAACAATCCGCACCGGCTCTAGTCGCACAGACCTATCTGATGCCACTGCACCATCAGTAGTGGGAATATACTGGTCGCGCCGCAACAGTGCTTTTCGAAGCGACGACACATGGAACACGTCGTGGAGATTTTCTAGTTCTGGTGGTAACTCCAACCGATAGGCCAACATGCCAATACTTTCTAGTATAGTATAAGGCCCAACATACCTTGGGCTGAGCTTTTTCACCCCACGTACCCGCGACACACCATGCATCGGCCGAATCTTGAGAAACACTTTTTCGCCCACTTGGAACTCCACCATCCGGTGCTTTTTATTGTAATATTTTTCCTGTCGACTTTGAGCCTCCAACATGCGATCCCGTATCAATCTGACCGCCGCATCAGTATCATCTATGTATTCGTTTCCCAATGCCTTCGGATCTTCATCTTGCACCCAAGACAAGGGAGTCCTGCACCTTCTGTAAAGGGCTTCATGGGGCGCCATGCCGATGCTCGCCTGATGGCTATTATTATAGGAGAATTCCACTAGTGGCAAGAGCCTTTCCCATGGCTCTCCTCTGTCCAGCACACATAACCTCAATAAATCTTCCAGTGTCCTGATGGTCCTTTCAGACTGCCCGTCCGTCTGTGGGTGGAATGCAGTACTAAAGGTTAGGCGCGAGCCCAAATATGCCTGTACCGCCTTCCACTCATTGGATGTAAACCGACCATCCCGATCCGAAACAATTGTCTTGGGCACGCCATGATACCGTACAAATTGCTCCACAAAAAGGCGTACCAAAACATCCACGTGTGCTTCCTTCTTCATTGGAATGAACCGGGCCACCTTTGTCAGTCGATCAACAATAACCCACACTGAATCATTCCCGGAGCGGGAACGGGGTAACCCATGAACAAAGTCCATGGAGATATCGTCGAACTTCCATTCGGGGATGGGCAGCGACTGCAACAAACCACCGGGACTCCTGCATTCAGCCTTCACTCTTTGACATGCTTCACAATGAGTGACATAATACCGGACATCCTTCTTCATTCCCGGCCAACACATGGTCTTTAGCAATCCGGCGTACATCTTAGCAATACCCGGGTGCACTGAATATTGAGAGGAATGTGCCTCTCTCAAGATATCCTCCCGAATTTTGCCGCCCTTGGGAATATAGAGTCGGCCACGAAAATAAACGAGGCCGTCTTTGAGTGTGTACTCATCGGTGGTCCCATCATCAATTTCCTTGATTGTCGGGGCCAAGGCCGCATCCATTCCTTGCTCCACCCGAATCCGGTCTCGGATATCACAAACTATGCTCATGTTGGCCAAATACTCCGCATACTCTGTCGAAGGAGCCTTGAATACTAGAGTAATTTCCATCTCCTCGATCATCCGAGCCAACTCCATACTCATCAACCGACACTCTGGGCTAGAGCCTGGTGCTTTTCTACTCAAGGCATCAACTACCGAGTTCGCTTTCCCGGGGTGGTAGTTCATGGTGAACTCATAGTCGCATAGAAATTCCAACCACCGCCGTTGTCTCAGGTTCAACTCCTTCTGAGTGTGGACATACTTCAAGTTTTTGTGATCGGAAAAGATCTCGCAGTGGACGCCATATAAATAATGCCTCCAGACCTTCAAAGCGAACACCACTGCTCCCAACTCTAAATCATGAACCGGGTAATTGATTTCATGTTTCTTTAACTGCCTTGAAGCATAAGCGATCACATGCCCGTGCTGCATCAGCACCGCTCCCATCCCTTGATATGATGCGTCTGTGTAAACTTGGAATCCTTACTTCCCCGACGGAAGTGCAAGGATGGGGGCGGAGGTAAGCCTATCCTTCAACTCTTGAAATGCCGCTTCACATTGAGGTGTCCACTCAAATGGCACACCCTACTTCGTCAAGGAGGTAAGAGGAAGGGCAATCTTGGAAAATCCTATCACGAACTTGCGGTAGTACCCAGCAAGTCCAAGAAAGCTTCGTACATCGGCCGCCGACTTCAAGGGCGACCACTCCTTCACGGCTGGCACCTTTGCTGGATCCACCGCTAATCCTGCTCCACTGATTACATGCCCCAAGAAGGAAACCTCCTTAAGCCAGAATTCACACTTGCTAAACTTGGCATACAAGGCGTGCTCCTTCAATTTCTTCAAAACCAAGGTCAGGTGCTCGACATGCACCTCCTCCGTCTTTGAGTAGACCAAGATGTCGTCGATGAAAACAATGACGAAAATGTCCAAATACGGTTCAAACACCTTGTTCATCAAGCTCATGAAGGCCGAAGGGGCATTTGTGAGCCCAAACGGCATTACTGTGAACTCATACAAACCATATCTCGAACTGAATGCCGTTTTCTGGATGTCCCCTTCTTGTATCCTCAACTGATAGTATCCGGAGCGCAAATCCAATTTAGAAAACCAATGTGCTCCCACTAGTTGATCGAACAACTCATCGATCCGAGGTAGTGGATAAGTGTTCCGCACCGTCAACCGATTGAGTTCCCGATAATCTATGCACAATCGCAGGGTTCCATCCTTCTTCTTTACGAATAGCACAGGGGCTCCCCATGGTGATGAACTAGGGCGAACGAACCCTGAATCTCCTAGTTCTTGCAATTGAACTCTAAACTCCGCGAGTTCTTTCGGGTCCATTCTGTACGGAGCCTTGGACACAGGCTTGGCACCTGGTACTAGATTGATCTGGAAGTCAACCTCTCTATGCGGAGGTCATCCTGGTAGCTTCTCAGGAAATACCTCGGGAAAATCCCGCACAATCCGTACATCCTTTAATTCCAACGCTTCCTCCTTCAACTCGAACCAGATCATGAAGACCTCGTCCCCCTTCATATGAGCTTTTACAACCTGGACGGAAGATAACATCAGGCGAGGCGCGAAGCCAATACCTTGGAAGATGACGTCAGAGTCTCCATGTCTCAAATAAATCCGCTTCTCCGCGCAGTCGATCCTCGCGAAGTGCCAATCCAGCCATGCCATGCCCAAAATGATGTCAAACTCTGGCATTCTCAGAACCGTGGCCGGCGTATCAAAGGCCTTCCCATCAATAAATAACTCCAACTCGCACTTGGCGGTTGCGATCATCTCCGAGCCATCCGGAAGGCGTACACGTCGGGCTATGCCAGTAAAGTACTGTACACCCTTCACGTCTTTTATTAAATCCTCGGACACAAAGGAGTGTGAGGCACCGGTATCGAATAGCGCATAGGCCGTCTTCCCGCCAATAATCACGGTGCCTAAGTACCAACAACCAAAACTTATTGTTAGTGTCTAGTAAGTTCTAATCAATTCAAGTTAGACCATGCAAATATGTAAATTAATTAAATGATACCTGCAATCACATCTTGTGGGTTCCGTTCCTGCGCCATGTCAATCGCGTACACCTGATCCCGGACCGGTCTGGGGTTTCCTCTTGGCGGTCCTCGTCCTCGACCACGCATATATCCCCGCCCTCGTGGAGCTGCTGGAGGGAGAGCAGGAGGGAGAGCAGGAGGGACGTTCCCATATAGTGATAATACGGTTTGCAGTCAATTTTATTAGGATATTTTCGGGGTTTTAGAGCAAATCATGTCTTGTAAAGTACTTGTTTTGATTCCCCTTTGTATATATTTTTGTCGCTAATGCATTTTTTCTGCTTTTTGCAGGTTTTCACGGCTTTCAGCCGAAGTTTGCTGTGACACGCCCCAAGGTCACGCCCTACCAGGGCGTGTACCTTGGGCGTGTAACCCAGAGGAATGAAGCAATTGGTCCGAAACTGCATTCCGTGGAAACGTAGTGTACACGCCCTCGGTCACGCCCGTGTCACTCCCGACACGGGCGTGTACTAGAGGCGTGTCCCCAGGTTCCGAGGAATCGCCGCAACGCGCTCGTTTTTCCCGCTCCACCGTTGCACCGAAAGTGTCACGCCTGACCCGGGCGTGACATATGGGCGTGTACTTCAGCAATTCCGCCCGTCACCTCCAGCATTCAATTTCCGCTCAACAAAGTCACGCCGCAAACAACACGCCCCAGGTACACGCCCTACCAGGGCGTGACCTGTGGGCGTGTACCGCAACAACTCCGTCAGAATTCAATTCCAGCCCGAAAAAGTCACACCGAATGTGTCACGCCCCAGGGTCACGCCCTACCCGGGCGTGACAGGGGGGCGTGACCCGACCCGAAAAATTCTATAAATAGAGCCCAACTCTAAGGGTTCAGTGACACCTTTTGCTTTAAGAGGGGAGGTTCTGTCCTTTGTATTTCTGAACTTTTTAAGCATGTCTTTCCATTTTTAGTTCTTAGCTGTAGCTTTATGCTTTCCCTGTAGTAGTTCCTAGCTTCGTTCTGTAGTATAATGTTAATGATAGTGTAGTTTACCTTTCCTTGCACTTATAATCTCTGGTTTTCAAGCTGTAAGATCTCTGTTTCTATTAATAAAAAGTGTTGTTTTCTTTTACGTTTCTGCTCTGTTTTCATTTTCTTCTTCTACTCATCCCCCCTCTTCCACCTCACCATGATTAACTAATCCTCCATGTACTCGATCTTAATGATCCGAGGTTCGAGTGATTAGGTTATGATGCTTTGAATCTTACCTTTTCTTTTTAGGGTTTAGCTTTGAATTACTCTTGATTTATCACGGGTTGGAGGTATATCATCGATATATACTCTCCACCTTGCTTTCATTCTGGGCTAGCCGAGAGGCCGAAAGTTTGAAATGAGCACTCAAGAGTAAAGGGAGTTGTTCGCACCCCTCGAGAGAGGCAGACGTTCAAATCTACCGGATTGGAGTAAAATCCATTAGAGGGGTTCACCGCGTAAAGCGAGTTTTAGGCCTCCGATTTAGGCGAAAGTCGGTCGGACCTTCCTAAACTCAGTTAGGCACAGCCTTTGAGAGAAGCGTGTCAATATTCATGGAACGTCCACGGTCAAGGACCTTTACCCTAATTAGCTTAGGTTTATTTATCGTATTTTTCTAACCACTCTTGCCGAGGTGATTTCTGATCGAGTGCATTTTCCCCTTCATCGTTACTAAGCTCAAGTTAATCGCTCTTTTAGCTCTCTTTAACATTTCATGCAAGTAACTCTCTTTCATTGTAACTAGTTCTCTTCCTTTAATGCGTTTAGATTTCTTCTAAAAAAACCTTATTTTCCCGTCGATAAAATAATTGATTGCGTGTGAGTAAGCTTACTCAACTGTTCCCGGATTTTAATACGACACTTGTGTCCCCTAGCTGCATTTCGATAGGTATACTTGCCTTGATGAATTGTTAGTTTGGTTATTTTCTCCTTACAGATATCTAAGAGAAAATCAAGTTTTGGCGCCGTTGCCGGGGAAGCAACGCTCGTTGATAAATTGAAAACGCGAATATATTAATTTTATCACTTCTCTTTCTCAGCCTCCTTCTTAAAATTTTTTCCGCCTACTCACTTGAGTTAAATGGCTGGATTTTGTTAAGTGTGCATTTTTTTTTAATTTTTCCGCCTACTCACTTGAGTTAATTGGCTGGATTTATTTCAAGCAAGTGTGCGTATTTTTATTTTTCCGCCTACTCACTTGAGTTAATTGGCAGGCTTTATTTCAGTAGAGTGTGTTTACTTTCTGTAGAGTGGGTGTGTTTTAATTTTCTGTCGAGTGCGTGAGTGTAGCTTTTATTTTCCGCCTACTCGCTCAGAGTTAAATGGCTGGATTTTAATTACCGCCGACTTAATTGAAACACACATCACAAATTTTTCTACACCACCTAACTCTCTCGAAAAGGGCAAAGTGGCTCTAAATGCCACTATCTTGTCTAGTACCTTGCGAACCCTTCACCGGGTAGCCCTTGGGAAGTTCGGGAGTTAAAACATAAAAAATCTATTTCAAAAAAATTTTTTTTCGAACTTCATTAGCTATTTTATTTTCTAGTCTTTCTTCTCCTCTCTTCTTCTAGTGTATGACCCGCGGAAGTCCGTCGGTTACTTTGGACCTGGACCACGAAATTGAGCGTACTCTTCGGAGAAGATCGCGATTTCAAGGCCCTACTACCCAAGTGCCGGTTGAGGATTCCGAGTCATTTTCTATCTTAAGAATGGCCGAACCCAACGTGGAGGAAGCCGTGCATAGGCCTATGTCCTATTATGCATGACCGAATTTCGAGGGTACAGTAACTAGTATAGTTCGCCCTGCAATAAATAATAATAATTTCGAACTGAAGCCTAGCATAATTCAAATGGTGCAGCAGTATGTGCAATTTGACGGGCTTCAAGATGAAGACCCGAACGCACACATAGCCAGCTTTCTTGAGATTTGTGACACCTTCAAGATAAATGGTGTCACAAATGATGTTATTAGGCTAAGATTATTTCCTTTCTCTCTTAGAATTAAGGCTAAGCAGTGGCTGAACACCCTTCCTAAAAATAGCATAACTACTTGGACGCAATTAACTGAAAAATTTTTGGCCAAGTATTTTCCGCCTGCTAAAACTGCTAAACTTAAGAATGACATTTATGCCTTTGGACAAATAGACTTTGAGACCCTTTACGAAACATGGGAAATGTACAACCTCGGGCTCGCAAAGAGCCCTCAAGAAGTAAAAAGAGCGAGACATGCAAAGGGTACCAAGAGGGCCCACTCGCAAGCGGCGAGATGATGGGCTCTCCAAAGGGCAAAATGCCCCCGCCTAGAGGCGAGAGGGCCCCCAGAGGCGAGAGGGCCCCCAGAAGCGAGAGGACCTCCAAGGGCGAGAGGCCCCGGCGAGACGGGCGGCGGGTCCTTCTCGCCGGCAGGCGCCTTTCCTCTCGCCAGGGGGGGAGAAGGTTTTTTTTTACTCTTTCCTATCAAAGCAGGGGGTTTTTACTCTTCTACCCCGGGTATTTTTACCCTTTTACCCTTGGTGGACTGCGTATAGCTCCTCAGAACAGCGGAGTTTGGCTGTTGGCAGACCCAGCCAAGGGTACCCCGGTAATTTCAGGCCGGAGCCGATTTGTTATTTGCAGTTCAGATTCTGAAATCTATAAATAAGCCCATAGGGGTTCTTCAGAAGGGACCTTTTTTTTAGACTCTGGAGAGGATTCATTGGCACGGTCTTCTGAGGAACTCCAAGCCCAGCTTTTGGCTTTGGAGGGGAAGCTCTCTGTGACCTTCCGGGTAAGCGGTGGGACCTCCCTGCTGCGGCTTAGGGCCAGTTTTTCTAATCCTTCACGACCGGTCAGAGGTCGGAGTTCGGGCCGAGTAGGAGGCGACTACGCCCCTATTTTGTGAACATTTGTCGGAGTCAAATTTTGGCTTCAATAGTTCTGGTGCGGTGAGCGTGGATCAAACACGCGACCTTCAGATTCTAAAAAAAAGGTCCCTTCTGAAGAACCCTTATGGGCTTATTTATAGATTTCAGAATCTGAACTGCCTATAACAGAACTGCTCCGGCCTGAAATTACCGGGGTACCCTTGGCTGGGTCTGCCAACAGCCAAACTCCGCTACTCTGAGGAGCTATACGCAGTCCACCAAGGGGGCCCACTCGTAAGCGGCGAGATGATGGGCTCTCCAAAGGGCAAAATGCCCCCGCCTAGAGGCGAGAGGGCCCCCAGAGGCGAGAGGGCCCCCAGAAGCGAGAGGACCTCCAAGGGCGAGAGGCCCCGGCGAGACGGGCGGCGGGTCCTTCTCGCCGGCAGGCGCCTTTCCTCTCGCCAGGGGGGGAGAAGGTTTTTTTTTACTCTTTCCTATCAAAGCAGGGGGTTTTTACTCTTCTACCCCGGGTATTTTTACCCTTCTACCCTTGGTGGACTGCGTATAGCTCCTCAGAATAGCGGAGTTTGGCTGTTGGCAGACCCAGCCAAGGGTACCCCGGTAATTTCAGGCCGGAGCAGATTTGTTATTTGCAGTTCAGATTCTGAAATCTATAAATAAGCCCATAGGGGTTCTTCAGAAGGGGCCTTTTTTTTAGACTCTGGAGAGGATTCATTGGCACGGTCTTCTGAGGAACTCCAAGCCCAGCTTTTGGCTTTGGAGGGGAAGCTCTCTGTGACCTTCCGGGTAAGCGGTGGGACCTCCCTGCTGCGGCTTAGGGCCAGTTTTTCTAATCCTTCACGACCGGTCAGAGGTCGGAGTTCGGGCCGAGTATGAGGCGACTACGCCCCTATTTTGTGAACATTTGTCGGAGTCAAATTTTGGCTTCAACAGTTCTGGTGCGGTGAGCGTGGAGGTAGCCGGTTCAAGAAAAGTTTGACTTTGGTCCTATGACAGGAGGTGAAGGAGAAGGATCTGGTTCTGGAGGTTCCCCCTCCCAGGTAGAAGAGGCGACGAGGAAAATGCTGGAGGACTTCAGGCGAGAGGTCATGCAAATCATAAGCTTGGCCTTCTCGGCAAGGAGCGAGTGGGCGACACCTCAGGTCCCAATCGAGGTGGTCCCGCTTTTGGGCGAGAATGCCCCTGGACAGCGCCCGGGAAAGGAGGTCCCCACAGAGGCTGGCGAGAGGGACGTAGCGGCGCGAGAGCTCTTCCCAGGCCAGCGCCCCAGGAAAGAGATCCCGGCAGAAGACGGCTAGAAGGAGGCAGCTGTGCGGGAGCTCTTCCCTGGGCACGGTCTCGCAGATCGGGCCAGTCAGCCGAGGCCGCGAGACGTGCCCTCTCGGCAAGCAGTCGGCGAGAGCCCGTTCAGTGAACTTGTCATCTCGGCTCCGGTACCGGAGGGGTTCCGGGAGCCCGACATGTCCTACTACTCAGAAAGGATGATCCGGTACAGCATGTACAGTGGTTTGAGGATGTGGTTTCGATCAGACAAATGACGGATGCGTTTAAGTGTCGGATGTTTGCCATCACCTTGAAGGAGAAGGCGCGAGATTGGTTCCACCAGTTACCGGCAAGATCGATCTATTGCTTCGAGGATCTGCGGAGGGGCTTCTTATTGAGGTTTTCAACATCAAAGAAGCGTAAGAAGGAGGCGGAGTGCTTGTTCTCAGTAAGGCAGAGCCAGGATGAGACGTTGGGTCACTACGTGGATCGGTTTCAGGAAGAGATCCTCCAGGTCCAGGAGGTCCCTGGGTACACGCTGATGCTCGCGTTCACCCTGGGACTGAGGCCAGGCTTCTTCAGCATGGAGTTGAAAAGGGTTCCCCCCTCTCTTTTGAGGAGCTCATGGAGAGGGCGACGAAGGAGACTGATTTCGAGAGGGGCAATCCAGCGTTTACAAGGAGGTTAGCCAGGGTGGCGGAGGATGACGCAAAGGAACCAGGAGCAGTGAAGCAGCAGGAGCAGAGGGAGCATAGAGAAGAAAGAAGGAAGGAGGAACCCCGAGGCCAGGGGCACCAGGGACAGATTCATTGGGGGGCCCGAGAGCCGAACAACCGGATAGGTTGGAGGCCTCATGAGGGTCTCCCCCAGGAGTTGGGAGGAGGCTTCCAGGGAAGAGATAATTTCCGAGAGCCAAGGAGGTTCGATTAACCAGCTTGGAGACAGGGAGCGAGGGATCGTTTTCAGCATCAGCAGGAGGCAATGGGGATCAGTCGAGGAAGGGGAGCTCGAGGAGGAAGGAGAGGAAGAGGAGATGGAAGAAGGGGTGGGGTGGCGTTGCCTTTCTGTGACTTCCAACAGGAGAGAGGTCACGCTACAGCCACGTGCCCAGAATTTTTGGAGATGAGAGAGGCCAGAGGTTTGAGAAGGCAGGATCCGCCGGTGAGGATCGAGGAAATGCAGCAAGGGGAGGCGGAAGATAGGTGCGAGGACCTGGTGGATGTAGGAACCCGGGGAGGAATCGGGGCCATCCATGGGGGGATTGGGATCGAGGCCACCCGGAAGGGGAGCTTCCAGACCATGTTCCGAAAGGGGGTAGCCTCAACCTCCCAGACCCCACCCCCGTTAGAAAAAATTACCTTCTCTTCAGAGGATATGCCGGAGTACGAGGACCCATTCTGCGACGCCTTGGTGATTCAGACAGCGGTGGAAAACTTTACGGTCTCCAAGATCCTAGTGGATAACGGGAGCTCCGTGAATGTGATTTTTAAGAAGGCCTTCGATGAGATGCAGGTGGAAGCCAAGAGGGTTTTGGCCTCGGATGGACCGTTGTTCGGATTCTCCGGGGAGAGAAAAGAAGTGGAAGGGGGAGTAGGGCTGCACGTGGGGTTGGGGGGCGTATCACGAAACTGCCGGTTCGTGATTGTGGATGCCCCGAGCAGCTACAGTGCCATCTTTGGACGTCCCCTCATCAGCGCCTTTCGCTGCGTCCCCTCCTCTTTCCATCAATGTCTCAAGTTTAACAATGGAGGGATGCAGGTCAGGGTCAGGGGAGATCCAAAAGTGGCGAGGAAGTGTTACGTCACGACGATTAATACCATATCTTGGATGGCAGAGGCAGAGGAGTTGGAGAGGGAGATGGCAGCGCAAGAAGAAGCCATGAGGGAAGAAGAGGCGAGCCCAAAGGAGGGCGGGGGAGAGGAGACCGGGAAACAGCAAGGAGGTGTGCATGAGGTTCAGGAGGGAGGTGAGGTCGAGCAGCAACAGGAGAGCCCGGAGGGGGCAATGGAGATTGAGAAGGAGCAGAGGGGAGGAGATGCGCGGGAAGTCAGGAGGAGCGGAGAGTCGGAGCCGCAGGAAAGAATGCAGGAGAAAGAGGGAGAAGGAGGGGCAGAGTAGGAAGCCCAAAGGGACATGGAAATTGAGATACAGCAGGGCGAGGTGATAGAAGTTGAGGAAGCAGGAGGGGAGGAAGAACGGGAGCAGGTAGAAGAAGCAGGGGATGGCTGGGAGCAGTCGCGGCTAGAGGTGGCCGAGGAAGTGGTGGAGGTAGAGGTCCGCACCAGCCAGGGGCAGGTACGAAGGGTACGGATCAGCGGAGGCTTGAGTCCCGAAGACCAGGAGAGGATGCGGGTCTGCATCCAGAGCAACGTCGACATCTTCGCGTGGAGCGCGGCGGATATGCCGGGCATTTATGCGGACGTAGCCTGCCACCGCCTAAATCTGGACCCTCGGACGCGCCCCATACGCCAGAAGATGCGAACCATCGCCACCAAGCTGCAGGAGCCCATTCGCGAGGAGGTCAAGAAGCTCCTGGAGGCGGGCTTCATCTCAGAGATCCAGTACCCAGGCTGGATCTCCAATGTTGTAATGGTGAAGAAGGAGGGAGGAAAATGGAGGATGTGTATCGACTTTTCATTATTAAATAAATCGTGCCCAAGGATTGCTACCCCCTGCCTCGAATCGACGCGCTGGTTGATTCAGCCGTTGGTTTTTCTGTTATGAGTTTTCTGGATGCTTTTTCAGGTTACAATCAGATCCGGATGCACCCTCCTGACGTCAAGGACGTCTCCTTCATCACAAGGGAAGGGTGCTTTAGTTATAACATGATGCCCTTTGGGTTAAAAAATGCGGGAGCGACATACCAACGGATGATGGATCGAGTTTTCCAGGGCCAGAGGGGTCGGAACCTGGAAGTCTACGTTGACGATCTTATGGTAAAGAGCAAGGGGGTGAACTCGCATCTCCAGGATCTGGAGGAGACGTTCGCCACCTTGAGAAAGTTCAAAATAAGGTTGAACCCCTTGAAGTGTGTTTTCGGGGCTAGTCGTGGGAAGTTTCTCGGGCACCTTTTGACCCCGGCGGGAGTAGAACCTAATCCTGATAAAGTAAAGGCCATTCTGGAACTAGAATCACCGCGAAACGCTAAGGAGGTACAGCGCTTGACAGGAAAGCTGGCCGGCCTTAGCAGATTCCTCTCTAGGTCAGGGGAGAAGTGCTCGCCTTTCTTTAAAGTGCTACGAGGGAATCAGAGATTTGAATGGACAGCAGAGTGCGCAGAAGCTTTTCAAAAACTGAAGAAGCAACTCTCCCGAGCTCCTCTGCTTCAAAGCCCTAAAGAGGGGGAAGATTTGACCTTGTACCTAGGAGTGGGAGCAGAGGCGGTGAGCTCCGTCTTAGTCAGAGAAGAGGGAAAGAAGCAGCTGCCCATTTATTATGTTAGCAGGATCCTAAGGAAGGCGGAGCTCCGCTACCCTATCCTAGAGAAACTGGCATACGCCTTGGTTATTTCCGCCAGGAAGCTCCGGCCATATTTCCAGGCCCATTCGATCAGGGTGGTCACGGACCATCCTCTCCGAAAGCTTTTTGAAGGGGTAGAGCACTCGGGTAGGCTAGCCAAGTGGTCTGTCGAGTTGAGTGAGTTCAATATTTCGTTCATACCAAGGCTCTCCATTAAGGCACAGGTGGTGGCCGACTTCTTGGCAGACTACGTCGCGGAGGATGGGGCCGAGGAGCCGCAGCGGCCAGAAGCATGGAAGATAATGGTCGACGGGGCCTCAGGAAAGCACTCCCTTGGAGCAGGGGTGGTACTGACAAGTCCTCAGGGAGTGACCATAAAACAAGCCGTCGCCTTGCATTTCCCCACAACCAACAACCAAGCAGAGTATGAGGCAGTCATAGCCGGCCTTCGCTTGGCTAAGGAGCTCGAGATCAAGGACATTGAGGTTTTCACGGACTCATTGGTGGTGGCATCTCAGATACGTGGAGAGTTCGAGGCCCGAGAGCCCACCCTGGTAAAATACTTGTCCAAGGTGAGGACGATCATCGGGGGGTTCCGGACGTTCTCCATCCAACACGTCCCCAGAGAAGAGAACACTGCTGCCGATCAATTGGCCAAGTTCGGACCTTGGGAAGGGGGTGCCCTCACTGATTTATTCCACCCAGTGATTGAAGAGGGGGAGCTAATGGAGGTGGATCGGCGGCCCTCGTGGGTAAATCCTTTCGTTACCTTTTTTCTGACCAGAACCCTCCCTGAGGGGGTCAAGGAGGCAAGAATCTTCCGCCATAAGGCGGCTCATTATCTCATGCATGAAGTAGGACTTCACCGGAGGATGCTCTCGGGTCTCCTAGCTCGATGCGTAACGGAGGAGGAGACCAGACACATTCTGGAGGAGGTGCACTCCGGGGAATGTGGTAGTCATTCCGGAGGGAGGACATTGGAAGCAAGGGTGGTCAGGCAGGGGTACTTCTGGCCCACCCTAAGGAAGGATGCGACAGAGTTTGCGAGGAAGTGCCAGAAGTGCCAGCTCTACGCCCCCCTCCAGCTCTTGCCGGCTCAAAGACTCCGAAGCATCACAGCGCCATGGCCCTTCGCCATTTGGGGAATGGATCTGGTGGGGCCTTTTCCTCCAGCTAGTGGACAAAGAAGATTCCTCCTGGTCATGATAGATTACTTCTCGAAGTGACTGGAGGTTAAGGCACTAGCAAAGGTGACCTCTCAAGTCATCAAGAACTTCGTCTGGGGGGAGATCATTTGCAGGCACGGGCTGCCTCTAGCCATCGTCACGGATAACGGCCCCCAGTTCGCTAGCGAAGAGTTTATCAGCTTCTGCTCTCAGCAGGGCATCGACCTCAGGTTTGCCTCTGTCCACCACCCCAGGAGCAACGGTCAGGTGGAGGCGGCGAACAAGATTATCGTTAACTTACTAAAGAAGAAGGTAGAGAATCTGAGAGGGAACTGGGTAGAGCAGCTCCCCTCGGTCCTGTGGGCTCTAAGAATGACCCCGAACACGGCCACTGGTGAGACCCCTTTCAAACTTTCCCATGGTTGTGAGGCGGTACTACCAGTGGAATTCGAGGTCCGATCTCCACGAGTGGCGGCCGCAGGTGATGGAGACGAGGCGTGGAGAATGGAAAATGAGGAAGGTCTGCGCCTCTCGCTATACCTGGCAGAGGAGCTGCGAGATGTGGCAGCCATCAGACAGGAGGAAATCAAGCGACGAATGGCAAAGCACTTCGACAAGCATATCAGGATAAAACAATTCGCGGAAGGAGATCTAGTACTAAAAAAGGTTGATGCGGCAGGGAGATCCGCCCCGGTGGGAAAGCTCAACCCAAATTGGGAGGGACCTTATATTTTAGAGAGAGTGTTGAAAGCAGGGGGTTACTACCTTCAAGATGTGGAGGGTAGGACTTTGAACCACTCCTGGAGTGGGGATGACTTAAAACGCTTCTACCCATGAAAAGGGAGAGCGGTAGATGTGTACTTAAAGCATGATCAATATAATATATTTCTCAAAACATCTCTTGTCTTTGCTTATTATGACGCCCTAAAGGCAGGATCAAGAGATCTTCATCGGCACCCCGAGCTCGGCTCGGCCCCAGGTAGACCCGCTGCGTAGGCTCCCATCTAGCTGGCAGGTCCGAAGGCTCGCCTGTGGGGGATAGGTTTTGATTTGAGATCTTCATCGGCACCCCGAGCTCGGCTCGGCCCCAGGTAGACCCGCTGCACAGGCTCCCATCTAGCTGGCAAGTCCGAAGGCTCGCCTGTGGGGGATAGGTTTTGAGTTGAGATCTTCATCGGCACCCCGAGCTCGGCTCGGCCCCAGGTAGACCCGCTGCGCAGGCTCCCATCTAGCTGGCAGGTCCGAAGGCTCGCCTGTGGGGGATAGGTTTTGAGTTGAGATCTTCATCGGCACAACGAGCTCGGCTCGGCCCCAGGTAGACCCGCTGCGCAGGCTCCCATCTAGCTGGCAGGTCCAAAGGCTCGCCTGTGGGGGATAGGTTTTGAGTTGAGATCTTCATCGGCACCCCGAGCTCGGCTCGGCCCCAGGTAGACCCGCTGCGCAGGCTCCCATCTAGCTGGCAGGTCCGAAGGCTCGCCTGTGGGGGATAGGTTTTGAGTTGAGATCTTCATCGGCACCCCGAGCTCGGCTCGGCCCCAGGTAGACCCGCTGCGCAGGCTCCCATCTAGCTGGCAGGTCCGAAGGCTCGCCTGTGGGGGATAGGTTTTGATTTGAGATCTTCATCGGCACCCCGAGCTCGGCTCGGCCCCAGGTAGACCCGCTGCGCAGGCTCCCATCTAGCTGGCAGGTCCGAAGGCTCGCCTGTGGGGGATAGGTTTTGATTTGAGATCTTCATCGGCACCCCGAGCTCGGCTCGGCCCCAGGTAGACCCGCTGCGCAGGCTCCCATCTAGATGGCAGGTCCGAAGGCTCGCCCGTGGGGGATAGGTTTTGATTTGAGATCTTCATCGGCACACCGAGCTCGGCTCGACCCCAGGTAGACACGCTGCGCAGGCTCCCATCTAGCTGGCAGGTCCGAAGGCTTGCCTGTGGGGGATAGGTTTTGAGTTGAGATCTTCATCGGCACCCCGAGCTCGGCTCGGCCCCAGGTAGACCCGCTGCGCAGGCTCCCATCTAGCTGGCAGGTCCGAAGGCTCACCTGTGGGGGATAGGTTTTGAGTTGAGATCTTCATCGGCACCCCGAGCTCGGCTCGGCCCCAGGTAGACCCGCTGCGCAGGCTCCCATCTAGCTGGCAGGTCCGAAGGCTCGCCTGTGGGGGATAGGTTTTGAGTTGAGATCTTCATCGGCACACCGAGCTCGGCTCGGCCCCAGGTAGACCCGCTGCACAGGCTCCCATCTAGCTGGCAGGTCCGAAGGCTCGCCTGTGGGGGATAGGTTTTGAGTTGAGATCTTCATCGGCACCCCGAGCTCGGCTCGGCCCCAGGTAGACCCGCTGCGCAAGCTCCCATCTAGCTGGCAGGTCCGAAGGCTCGCCTGTGGGGGATAGGTTTTGATTTGAGATCTTCATCGGCACCCCGAGCTCGGCTCGGCCCCAGGTAGACCCGCTGCGCAGGCTCCCATCTAGCTGGCAGGTCCGAAGGCTCGCCTGTGGGGGATAGGTTTTGATTTGAGATCTTCATCGGCACCCCGAGCTCGGCTCGGCCCTAGGTAGACCCGCTGCGCAGGCTCCCATCTAGCTGGCAGGTCCGAAGGCTCGCCTGTGGGGGTAGGTTTTGAGTTGAGATCTTCATCGGCACCCTGAGCTCGGCTCGGCCCCAGGTAGACCCGCTGCGCAGGCTCCCGTCTAGCTGGCAGGTCCGAAGGCTCGCCTGTGGGGGATAGGTTTTGAGTTGAGATCTTCATCGGCACCCCGAGCTCGGCTCGGCCCCAGGTAGACCCGCTGCGCAGGCTCCCATCTAGCTGGCAGGTCCGAAGGCTCGCCTATGGGGGATAGGTTTTGAGTTGAGATCTTCATCGGCACCCCAAGCTCGGCTCGGCCCCAGGTAGACCCGCTGCGCAGGCTCCCATCTAGCTGGCAGGTCCGAAGGCTCGCCTGTGGGGGATAGGTTTTGAGTTGAGATCTTCATCGGCACCCCGAGCTCGGCTCGGCCCCAGGTAGACCCGCTGCGCAGGCTCCCATCTAGCTGGCAGGTCCGAAGGCTCGCCTGTGGGGGATAGGTTTTGAGTTGAGATCTTCATCAGCACCCCGAGCTCGGCTCGGCCCCAGGTAGACCCGCTGCGCAGACTCCCATCTAGCTGGCAGGTCCGAAGGCTCGCCTATGGGGGATAGGTTTTGAGTTGAGATCTTCATCGGCACCCCGAGCTCGGCTCGGCCCCAGGTAGACCCGCTGCGCAGGCTCCCATCTAGCTGGCAGGTCCGAAGGCTCGCCTGTGGGGGATAGGTTTTGAGTTGAGATCTTCATCGGCACCCCGAGCTCGGCTCGGCCCCAGGTAGACCCGCTGCGCAGGCTCCCATCTAGCTGGCAGGTCCGAGGGCTCTCCTGTGGGGGATAGGGTTGGGTCAAGCAATCTCCATCAACATCAAACTGACAAGGCAGAATTCATTTTGGCGGAAGAGGGTGAAAAGTCCCCTTAAGCGGCACTACACCTTAGTATCCCCACTTAGTCCTAAAGTACAAAAGTAAACTAAGGAAAAAGGGGTGTGGAGTAGGGCAGGAGACAGCACTCGCAGCAGACGGCTTTTGAGGATCGTCTCGCCGTGGCGAAAGGGCACTCACGGGGCAAGCCATTGCGCCAACTCGCGGACGTTGAGCGCACCGGGAACCCGTCTCGCGTAGGGCATAACAGCAGGAAAATATATATACAGAAAGATTACGCGTCGAGACGAAGTAGTAGCATCGTCCCGCAGGCAAAAAGCGAACCAGAGATTAACTTCATAAAATAATAAATAAAATAGAAGACAGCAAAATTGAGCACTCGCTCGTCACTTGGCAGATGCCACAAAATATAGTATAAAGTCTTTACATCGGGAGGAGGAGAGAGTGATTCTAAATCGTAGAGGGGGGCATCAGTCCTCCTCGCCGGATGAAGAATCATCGCTCTCCTCGCTATAGAGCTCGGGGACCAAGTCGCGCGCGGTCACTGTCTCAGACTCATCCTTCACAACCCCCAGGTCTTTCATCATCTACAGCACCAGCTCAGCCCCACGGACACCAGCGTCTCGGCATCGCTCCTCAACTTCCTCGTAAGAGTAGTGTGGCGGAGGTGTCCGGAAGGGCTCGCGGCGAGATGACGATGCAGCATCCGCCTGAAGGCGCGCGTTCTCAGCTGTCAGGACCCGGACCTCCTCTTCCAAAGCTGCCACGCGCGAGTGAAGTTGCCCCGCCGTCTCGGCATCCTGCGGGATGACCTGGCAATTAGCCAAGAATCGTGGGAAAGGAAAAACCCAAGGGAAAAGAGAGTTATGGCTTACCACGCCGCCTTGGGCCTTCGCGAGGAGCGACTCGGCATCTGACAACCTTCTCGCTAGACCAGTAGATTTCTCCCGCTCCGCCTCCAGATTTTCCTCGCTGGCCTTCCATTTTGAATTGATGTAAATGAGGCGGCGAGAGGAGCGGTGCGAGAACTCCAAGGCCCGCATTTGATGGTGGCAAGTTTTTAGCACAAGGTCCTTGGTGGACTCGCTTTCAGGCAAAGCGGCGTCAAGGCCGCCATAGAGGCTGTACCCTATGGCGAAGGCATGGCTGGAAGGGACCTCTTGCTCTTTCCATGATGGAAGGAGGGTGGAGATGGACACGCGGTTGGCGTCCCGCCCCCACAGCAGAACCGGGTCGCCGACAGCATCGTGAACCATGGGACCCAGGTTGTAATTCATGTGAGAGGCGGGGGCGGGACGGCCAGAGGAGTCGCCCTCGCGAGAGGAGGTTGCAGCCACCTGTTCAGGAGCAGCAGCTCGTGGATTGGAAGCAGGGGCGGGCAGGTTGGAGGCAGCAGCAGGTTTATCAGAGAGTACCGTCTCGCGGATAGACGAGACGGCCTGGTGATTAGGCGAGGGAGGCGGTGGAGTTTCCCCTAGAGAGATAGGGCTCCCTTGAGGAGCCTTCCTCCTTTCCTTGGAGATGACTACAGCCTTCTTCATCTTCTTTTTTGGAGGGCTGGAGCGAGAGGGGACCGTGTCATCTCCAGGACGCTTGGGCGGGATGACCGCCAGGGACTCTCTCGCCGCCTCTGCCGCTGCATTGGCGAGATCAAGATCCTTGGAAGGGTGAATATTGCTCTTATAAGGAGGGGAGGTTGGGATAATTCGCTCACCTAAAAGCGAGCGGGCGGGGGTTAGGAAAAAGCGAGACTACAAATAGCCAAGAGAGAGGAATAGAAGAATACCCTCGCCCGGGAGCACTGGGAGAAGCGATTCGAGGCCTCGCCGCAAGAAGTTGACCTCGAAGTTCTTGCCAGCAAGGTACTCGCACAGCAGCTTCTCTGGCCCGCTGACTTGGGGGGTGGCGTAGAAGCTCTCTGGCGGAGAGACCGTCGCGAGAGGGACGCCGCCGAAGTCAGCCCGGTCTCCCCGGATGAAGACAAATCGGGTGAGCCAGTGATGATTCTTGTTAGGCGTCTCACATACCTTGAGCCCCTGCCCAGTGAAATACGAGACGCCATCGGCATTGGCGTGGTAGATGAAAAGCTTGTGGAAGGCCGTCAAGCTGAACTCGATGCACTCTCGGCGCATGTAGAAAGCAAACGCAATCAACACCGAGATGGCGTTGGGATTGAACTGTGCCGGGACAACACCGAAGTACTTGAAGACCTGCTTCACCTCAGGCCAGAGGGGGAGTCGCAACCCCGCCTCAAAGTGCGAGACGGGGAAGGCGAGTTCACCAGGGTAGTATGTGTTGATGCACTCGCTGACCTTGGGGGGCCGCGACTCGATCCCCTCCCCCAGATACTCGCGGGCGAACTTATCATGGTCTTCCCGAGGGAGCCTGCCGAGCGGGAAGTCGTGGTCAGTAAACCTCTTCCCGCAACGGCTGCGCCCCTCGCCCTCCTCCACTTTCTTCTTACCCATCTTCTTTGGCGAACTGGTCCTAGGCGAGACGAAGGAGTTAAGAGGCGAGAATGGGCTGGCGAGACGGAGAGGTCAGAGGCCCAAGACTTGGTTAACGGCGAAGGCGGAAAGTGCGGTATCTAGTCCAGGACTAGGCATATTTATAACTGATGCAAGGCCAATGATTAAAAAGGCGGGAAAATAAGGGGGAGAGGAAGAGTCGGCGTTTTTTCTCTCTCCTATACCTCGAACGGCGCGACCCGTCACAGTCAGCAAAAATTATAAATAAATATCTAGCATAAATTAAAAAGGAAGATTAAAAAAGAGAGAAAATTAAGCCTTAAAAAATATATATATATGCGATCAGACATCATCCCGCAGGAGGCCAAGCTCCCGGCATACTTTGGCGAGACTGCCATCATTACAAATCTTGCGAGAAGAAGAAAAAGATGAATAGCGGGACGGACATTCGTCAGTATGGGCGCCACTCCCAGCGGCCGCCGCGTGCTCCCCCGCGAGGAGGCCTACTCCGCGAGTGGAAGGAGTGGATGGTTTGGAGGCCACGCCGCGCGAGACGGAGCTGCATATCGGTCTCATTGATGATGGCCTCAGGGTCGGTGCCGTCGACATCCGGCTCGGCATTTGCTCCAGAAGATAGACGGGCGCACTCGCCCTCCAGCGACTCGATGCGCTTCTCCGCAGCCTGTTTGTCTAAAGTCAAGGAGTGAATGAGGCGCGCGTGCTTTCAGAAGAGCTCAGCCGTCTTCCGCTTCATCTCCACTGGATCTGAGGGATCACCCAGATAGTCTTCGATCCCGTCTGCAAGAGGAGGCGAGACGGAGAGTTTCTGTGGCCGCTCCTCAATGGGAGAGTTGGCTCGAGAATCTGCGCAAGGAGTGCAGGGGCAAGGTGGAAGAGGCACTCGCAGGAGAGAGTGAGAGTAGCGAAGGGGATTCAAAAGAGCGAGGGAGAGTCCCTTACCAGGATGGCGAGAGGTATCGACAGCCGGGGAGGGGTCGTCCCTCCTCTCGCTGGGAGTTGTTGGAGGAGTAGATGAGGGTAGCGAATCAAGTTCCTCGCAACGGACAGAAGAACCATCTCGCGGACTCTTCGGGGACGGCGGAACCACAAGAGCCCCCTGAAAAAAGCGTTAGTCAGCAAAAGAGCACCCGGTCACGGAAATAACAGTAGTAATCGCGAGTGTCCACCTCTTTTTCCGTAGAGAGCGCACGGGGAGTGGGGACAGGTTTCAAAGAGGCGCGAGACGAATCTACTGCTGCAAGAGAAGGGCCCCCAGCCTTCGTCTTTTTCGAGCGAGACGACGGGGCGAGGGGACGAACCAGGGAAGAGGTGAAAGCAGCCACGTTGGCCTTATGTTGCTCTCACACCAGGGCGAGACGTTCGCGAAAACTTTGACTGTGCGTCATTCGGTAAGAACTCGAGGACAGGGAAGAAGAAGAATATGCAGAGCGGGGCATCAGGAGCGCAGGGCAGGAGTCATATATTTATAGACCCCGGTGGGGGCCTCAGAAGATTCCTCATAAATACGTTTTTTAATGCACCTTGAATAACGAGCCTCGGTTGAACATTCTTTTTGAGCTTAGAGTAATCTCAAAAAGAGCGGGGATTGTGTACAACCTCGGGCTCGCAAAGAGCCCTCAAGAAGTAAAAAGAGCGAGACATGTAAAGGGTACCAAGAGGGCCCACTCGCAAGCGGCGAGATGATGGGCTCTCCAAAGGGCAAAATGCCCCCGCCTAGAGGCGAGAGGGCCCCCAGAGGCGAGAGGGCCCCCAGAAGCGAGAGGACCTCCAAGGGCGAGAGGCCCCGGCGAGACGGGCGGCGGGTCCTTCTCGCCGGCAGGCGCCTTTCCTCTCGCCAGGGGGGGATAAGGTTTTTTTTTACTCTTTCCTATCAAAGCAGGGGGTTTTTACTCTTCTACCCCGGGTATTTTTACCCTTTTACCCTTGGTGGACTGCGTATAGCTCCTCAGAACAGCGGAGTTTGGCTGTTGGCAGACCCAGCCAAGGGTACCCCGGTAATTTCAGGCCGGAGCAGATTTGTTATTTGCAGTTCAGATTCTGAAATCTATAAATAAGCCCATAGGGGTTCTTCAGAAGGGACCTTTTTTTTAGACTCTGGAGAGGATTCATTGGCACGGTCTTCTGAGGAACTCCAAGCCCAGCTTTTGGCTTTGGAGGGGAAGCTCTCTATGACCTTACGGGTAAGCGGTGGGACCTCCTTGCTGCGGCTTAGGGCCAGTTTTTCTAATCCTTCACGACCGGTCAGAGGTCGGAGTTCGGGCCGAGTAGGAGGCGACTACGCCCCTATTTTGTGAACATTTGTCGGAGTCAAATTTTGGCTTCAACAAGAAAGATTTAAAGAATTATTAAGACGATGCCCACATCACGCTCTGCCTGTATGGTTGCAGGTGCAGACGTTCTATAATGGGCTAAATCAAAGCACGAAGCAAATGATAGACACAGCTTCTGGCGGTACTTTAAACCATAAGACCCCGGAAGCAGCTCTTGAGCTGTTTGAAGACATGGCCATGAACACTTACCAGTGGAATGTGCCTAGGTCCCGCCCAAACAAACCTGCAGGTCTCTTTGAAGTGGACAACGTCTCACAACTCGCACTGCAAGTTGAAATATTAAGCAAAAAATTACAGAGATGACTGCTGCCTCCACCCCTCAGGTATGGGAATCTGCAACTCCTCCCGCCGAACATTTGGATTATGTAAATAATATGCATAGAACTACTTTTAATAATTTTTCTGCTGCAAATTATCATCCTCCTGATTTTAATTTTCCGAATAGTTATAATCCTGCGTTAAGAAATCATCCGAATTTTTCGTGGAGCAATCCATCGAATGCTGTGCGCCCGCCACCGCAAAGTGATTTTTCTGCACCACCACCACCTCCTCAAAGTTTTCCAAAACCTCCAAATTTGGAGGAAGTGTTTTCAAAATACATGAATGCTAATGACGCTACGATTAGGACCTTAACCGGAAGTGTTAAAAATTTAGAAAATCAGCTAGGACAGCTCGCTAAAATGATTTCTGAGCGACCCGTAGGGTCACTTTCTTCCAATACCGAGCCCAACCCGAGAGAGCAAGCGAAAGCTATAACTCTTCGGAGTGGGAAGAAAGTTCCCGGTATGATAAGTGAAGAGCCCGAGACAATCTCCGCTTCCGCTTTAAAAAATCAAAGCGCCGTTCCCGTTTTAAAAATTCCACCCTCTGCCGAAGAAAGTATCACTCCTATTTTAGAACAACAACTCACTCCACCACCCACCTTTAAAAACAATCCATCCCCGCCATACCCTTCCGAACTTAATAAACAACGACAGGATGATCAATACACCCGTTTTTTAGAAATGTTTAAACAAATCCACATAAATCTGCCTTTCCACGAAGCCATATCCCAGATGCCTAAGTACGCAAAATACCTTAAGGACCTCCTAACCAACACGAAGAAGTTAGAGAACCTTTCTCATGTCACGTTAAATGTCGCGTGCTCGGCGGTTTTGACAAACGGATTACCGAAGAAAATCAGTGACCCGGGTAGTTTCTCTATCCCGTGTGTCTTTGGTGATCTCTTTGTCAAACACGCTTTAGCCGACTTAGGTGCGAGTATTAATCTTACGCCCCTCTCGTTGTTTAAAAAGTTAGGAATTGGTAGTCTCAACCCCACACGCATGAGTATCCAGCTAGCCGACAGGTCAGTCAAATACCCGTTAGGAATAGTGGAGGACGTCCTAGTCAAAGTTGACAAGTTCATCTTCCCGGTGGACTTTGTCATTTTGGACATCGAAGAAGACGTCGAGGTTCCCCTGATCCTTGGCCGACCCTTCCTTGCCACCTCCCGAGCTATCATTGACTTAAGCAATGGTAAGCTCTTCCTTCGAGTGGGCGACGATGAGGTAACTTTCTCTATCACCCCCTCGATGAAGAACACACTAGCTAATGATGACTCCTGTTTTTTTATGGATACCGTAAGTGAAGAATCCTTCTCTCCCACCTCTGATTTTGAAAAAGAATTTTCCAATTTTTGTTCCTCTCCTACTCCTCCAACTGAATCTCTACACCTAAGTGAAGAATCCTCCACTCGCCTTTCTGATTTTGAAAAAGAATTTTTTGATTTATGTTCCTCTTCTACTTTTCCAACTGAATCGCTGCACGAAGCCGCCATGGCCGCTAGCAACACCGCTTTTAATTTTACATATAAAAAAGTGTACGAGGACATAGTTTTTGAAAAAGAACAAATTTCCAAAACCTCGTATGATGACCCCCCTACCTTGGAACTAAAAGAACTACCAGAGCACCTTCAATACACTTTCTTAGAAAAGGACTCCAAGCCGCCTGTCATAGTTTCGGCCTACCTCACGGATGCACAAAAGGATAAACTTCTTTCAATTTTACAAAAGCATCGCCAAGCTATTGCTTGGCAGATATCTGATATTAAGGGCATAAGCCCATCTTTCTGCACTCATAAAATCTTAATGGAAGATAATTCACGTAACTCTATACAACCTCAGCGCCGTATAAACCCAAACATGAAAGACGTAGTTAAGGGCGAGGTTATGAAATTGTTAGACGTAGGAATTATCTATCCTATATCCGACAGTAAGTGGGTTAGCCCAGTACAGGTAGTACCAAAGAAGGGAGGGATAACGGTCGTAAGTAATGAAAATAATGAATTAATCCCGACTCGGACGGTGACCGGATGGCGAATGTGTATAGATTACCGTAAGTTGAATGACGCCACCCGCAAGGATCACTTCCTCTTGCCGTTCATTGATCAAATTTTAGAACGACTTTCCAGACATAGCTTTTATTGTTTTCTCGATGGCCTCTCGGGGTATCTTCAAATCCCCATCTCCCCCGAGGACCAGGAGAAAACTACGTTTACTTGTCCCTTCGGCACCTTCGCCTACCGAAGAATGCCGTTTGGATTGTGCAATGCGCCAGCTACATTCCAACGATGTATGCTCGCCATCTTTGACAAGTACGTAGAGAGCATTATGGAAGTTTTCATGGATGATTTCTCCGTGTTCGGGAATTCCTTCGATAGTTGCTTAGAGAACCTTAAAAATGTCTTAGAGCGATGCGAAGAAACTAACCTCGCCTTAAATTGGAAAAAATGTAATTTTATGGTAAGGGAAGGGTTAGTTTTGGGACATAAAATTTCTGAAAGGGGTATTGAAGTAGACGTTGCGAAAATAGAAGTTATCGAGAAACTGCCGCCACCTACGAACATAAAAGCCATAAGAAGTTTCCTGTGTCATGCGGGTTTCTACCGCCGCTTCATAAAGGACTTTTCCAAAATCACCAAGCCCCTTACCCATCTCTTAGAAAAAGACGCCCCATTCATCTTTGATGATCTCTGTCTAGCTGCCTTCAATTTAATAAAAGAAAAATTAGTTAATGCGCCAATCATGATAGCTTCGGTGTGGGATCTTCCATTTGAAATAATGTGTGATGCGAGTAGTTATGCGGTGGGAGCCGTACTAGGTCAACGTATTTCCAAAAACTTCCACCCCATTTATTACGCTAGTAAAACACTCACATCTGCACAGGAAAATTACACCACAACCGAGAAGGAGCTCTTAGCTGTAGTATTCGCTTTTGACAAATTTCGCCCTTATATTACTCTTTCGAAAATTATTATTTTTACGGACCACTCGGACCTCAAATATCTTCTCTCTAAAACGGATGCCAAGCCTCGCTTGATTCACTGGGTCTTACTCCTCCAGGAATTTGACTTAGAGATCCGTGATAAGCGAGGTGCCGAAAACTTGGCCGCCGACCACCTTTCGCGCCTAGACAACCCGTTTATAGAACAATTAGACGAAAATTATTTTCATTACTATTTCCCTGATGAGAAGCTTTTCATAATTAACACATCTACTTCTCCTTGGTTTGCCCGCATCGCCAACTATCTAGTGGCCCTTGTGCTCCCAAAAGAGTTTTCATCTCAGCAAAAGAAGAAGTTCTTTTCTGAGCTGAAAAACTATTTTTGGGAGGACCCGCATCTTTTTAAAGTCTGTGCAGACCAAGTGATCAGGAGGTGTGTTTCCTTTGATGAAGGATTAGATATTATTAAACATTTGCATGAAGGACCGACAGGTGGGCACTATCAAGCTGCTCGCACCGCTCACAAAGTGTTAAGCGCGGGTTTTTACTGGCCTACCCTGTTTAAAGACGCGCATGCCTTTGTGAGTAGGTGTGATAGTTGCCAACGGTCGGGGAATATTTCGAATAAAAATGAAATGCCACAAAATTATTTCCTAGAGTGCGAAGTTTTCGACCTCTGGGGGATTGATTTTGTCGGCCCTTTTCCTTCTAGCTTCGGGAATAAGTACATTTTAGTTGCCGTTGATTATGTTTCGCGTTGGGCCGAAGCCCAAGCTCTTCCTACGAATGACGCCCGAGTCGTAGTTAATTTCCTAAAAAAATTATTTTCTCGATTCGGTACGCCGCGCGCTATCGTTAGTGATAGGGGTTCCCATTTCTGTAACGCGCAATTTTCAAAAATCCTAACTAAATATGGCGTTACTCATAAGCTTTCCACTGCCTATCACCCCCAAACTAACGGACAAGTCGAAGTAGTGAATAGAGAAATAAAAAGAATTTTAGAAAAGACTGTTTCAACATCTAGAAAAGACTGGTCAACCAAATTAGACGATGCTCTATGGGCCTACCGAACAGCGTACAAAACCGCCCTCGGATGTACGCCATATCGGTTGGTTTATGGAAAATCGTGTCATTTACCCGTAGAGTTAGAACACCGCGCCTTTTGGGCCTTACATTTTTTAAACTTCGATCCCCACTCTGTCGGCGATTTTAGAAAATTTCAACTTAACGAACTCGACGAGTGTCGCTCTTACGCATATGAAAATAACAGACTCTATAAAGAGCGGACGAAATGTTTGCACGATCGACATCTTAGGCACCCAAAAATCTTTAAGCCGGGCGACCAAGTTCTTCTTTATAATTCTCGTTGACGTTTATTCCCGGGTAAATTAAAATCACGTTGGTCTGGGCCTTTTACTGTTTTAGAAGTCTTTTCTTATGGTACTGTTTTAATTTCCCACCCTGATAAGGGTACTTTCAAAGTAAATGGTCAGTGTCTTAAACTATATTTCTGTGATGATGTCAGTCTTAACCCTGTTAACTCTATCTTTCCGGTACTGACATTTGATTAATCTGAACTTTATTTTTCTCCTCAACTTTGAACTTTATTCGAACTTTATTTTTAAACAATATTTGGGACACTCTTATTTTGATGCGTCGAGCTCAAACGACGTTTTAAACAAAGGGCGCTCTTGGGAGGCAACCCAAGTTATCTTTTTCTGTTTTCTTTATTTTACACTTTTTGCCCCGAATGGCTCCGGTAAGTTGAAACTTCTGCGATCGCCTGCTCCACCGGTTCTGCTTCCATGACAAAGTCGACCAGCCGACGTTTCCTGAAGATCCACAGCACAGGCATGGAGGAACGACATCACTCAGCTTTCCCTGCAAAATAAAACCGGAGAAGTACTTGTTTTTCAATTCTGTCTTTCCTTTCTGTACTTTACTTTTCTCTCGTTCTCCGACCTCCTTCTCCATTGAGGACAATGTAGATTTTAAGCTTGGGGGATGAGTTGCTCCTTTTTGTTTTTTGTAAATATCCCAAAAAAAACAAAAATTCAAAAAAATTCAAAACAAGTTATTATATATATAGCTGCATTTTGGTATTTCAATAAGTACCCCATGTTTATGTTTTGTTTTTCTCAAATTTCTTTATAAACAACGTAGTTAATTATAATTTTTCTAATCATTTTTTTAATCATATTTCACAAGTAAAATGTTGGCCATGCTGTGTTTCTAATTCACGGTAGCATGTTAAGGTAAAATATTTCTCTAAAACGTGCATTTCTATTATGGTTTTTCGTTCTTTATTTTCTTTACTTTCTCTAAAAATTTATCATCCACTATTTTCCTTTTCGTCTTTAGATAATTTTTGTAAGAACAAATTTTGAATAACGTAGTAGATATGAACGATCCAAGTCACATATTATTTTTATTTTCAAGATAATTTCATCAATCTTCTTTTATTATCTCGAACTTGCTTTTTGAAATTTATCGACTCTATGTTTTAATTAAATTTAAAAAAAGGCGTGAAAATGATTTAGGCCCTTTTTGTTTACGTTTGAGCTTTCCTGCCAACCTAAAATCTTTTACCACTAGTTAGCCGCTTTTGAGCCTTTTTTCCAAATTCATTTGATAACTCCACACAGTATTTCATTTTCACCAAAGCCCAAATTCCTACCTATCTAATCACGCTAATTTTTTTGATAGGAAATTTTGTGTTATATTTGGAGAAATTGTTGAAAAAATTGTACTCAAAAGCAATGTATTGCAAAAAAAAATAAAAGAGAAAAAAAATGAATGAAAATAATAATAATAAAAAACAAAAGAGATAAATAATCATAAAGAAAAAAAATAAATTTATTTATACATATTTTGTTTAAAATAAATTTTTTTTTTTGAAACTCGTTGTTTTGGTTTAGTGTGATTTTTAAGCCTCCATGTTTATATTTGAATTCCACTCCTATTCATATTCCTAAACCAAACGTTTCGGTCCTATTAAGTTCTTTTGATTCACGCCTTTTTTTAATTTTATTTAACAACTAAGAAACGACGAAAAGTAAATCAGTTTTAGTTTTGGATTTAAAATTAGATTTTTGTTATTTAATTGATATAATTATAATGCGTTGCTTGGATCTAGTAATAACTCAATACGTTCTTTTCATTGTCATTGTCTTGCTCAAATCTATTTAAAGAATTTCGTCAAAATTCTGGATGATTTATTTTTATTAAGTAAAGTTTATAAAAGTTAAGCCATACCTAAATAATTGTTTTAGATTTACGTTTTACATTCTCCCTGCCAAGAATTTCGCATAGTACTTGTGTGAGTATGATTAAAACTTTTTGAATTAGTCACTTTTTATGATTAGCTTGTCTTTATATCTTTGCTTGGGAACAAGCAAAACTTAAGCTTGGGGGAATTTGATAATACGGTTTGTAGTCAATTTTATTAGGATATTTTTGGGGTTTTAGAGCAAATCATGTCTTGTAAAGTACTTATTTTGATTCCCCTTTGTATATATTTTTGTCGCTAATGCATTTTTTCTGCTTTTTGCAGGTTTTCATGGCTTTCAGCCGAAGTTTGCTGTGACACGCCCCAAGGTCACGCCCTACCATGGCGTGTACCTAGGGCGTGTAACCCAGAGGAATGAAGCAATTGGTCTGAAACTGCATTCCGTGGAAACGTAGTGTACACGCCCTCGGTCACGCCCGTGTCACACCCGACACGGGCGTGTACTAGAGGCGTGTCCCCAGGTTCCGAGGAATCACCGCAGCGCGCTCGTTTTTCCCGCTCCACTGTCGCACCGAAAGTGTCACGCCCCAGGGTCACGCCTGACCCGGGCGTGACATATGGGCGTGTACTTCAGCAATTCCGCCCGTCACCTCCAGCATTCAATTTCCGCTCAACAAAGTCACGCCGCAAGCAACACGCCCCAGGTACACGCCCTACCAGGGCGTGACCTGTGGGCGTGTACCACAACAACTCCGTCAGAATTCAATTCCAGCCCGAAAAAGTCGCACCGAATGTGTCACGCCCCAGGGTCACGCCCTACCCGGGCGTGACAGGGGGGCGTGACCCGACCCGAAAAATTCTATAAATAGAGCCCAACTCTAAGGGTTTAGTGACACCTTTTGCTTTGAGAGGGGAGGTTCTGTCCTTTGTATTTCTGAACTTTTTAAGCATGTCTTTCCATTTTTAGTTCTTAGCTGTAGCTTTATGCTTTCCTTGTAGTAGTTCCTAGCTTCGTTCTGTAGTATAATGTTAATGATAGTGTAATTTACCTTTCCTTGCACTTGTAATCTCTGGTTTTCAAGCTGTAAGATCTCTGTTTCTATTAATAAAAAGTGTTGTTTTCTTTTACGTTTCTGCTCTGTTTTCATTTTCTTCTTCTACTCATCCCCCCTCTTCCACCTCACCATGATTAACTAATCCTCCATGTACTCGATCTTAATGATCCGAGGTTCGAGTGATTAGGTTATGATGCTTTGAATCTTACCTTTTCTTTTTAGGGTTTAGCTTTGAATTACTCTTGATTTATCACGGGTTGGAGGTATATCATCGATATATACTCTCCACCTTGCTTTCATTCTGGGCTAGCCGAGAGGCCGAAAGTTTGAAATGAGCACTCAAGAGTAAAGGGAGTTGTTCGCACCCCTCGAGAGAGGCAGACGTTCAAATCTCCCGGATTGGAGTAAAATCCATTAGAGGGGTTCACCGCGTAAAGCGAGTTTTAGGCCTCCGATTTAGGCGAAAGTCGGTCGGACCTTCCTAAACTCAGTTAGGCACGGCCTTCGAGAGAAGCGTGTCAATATTCATGGAACCTCCACGGTCAAGGACCTTTAACCTAATTAGCTTAGGTTTATTTATCGTATTTTTCTAACCACTCTTGCCGAGGTGATTTCTGATCGAGTGCATTTTCCCCTTCATCGTTACTAAGCTCAAGTTAATCGCTCTTTTAGCTCTCTTTAACATTTCATGCAAGTAACTCTCTTTCATTGCAACTAGTTCTCTTCCTTTAATGCGTTTAGATTTCTTCTAAAAAACCTTATTTTCCCGTCGATAAAATAATAGATTTCGTGTGAGTAAGCTTACTCAACTGTTCCCAGATTTTAATACGACACCTGTGTCCCCTAGCTGCATTTCGATAGGTATACTTGCCTTGATGAATTGTTAGTTTGGTTATTTTCTCCTTGCAGATATCTAAGAGACAATCATATAGCTGCGGGAAAAAACGCCGGATGTGTCCCGGCTGGTTGCATTCGAAGCACACCAGACCACGACGCCCTTCAGGTTGTTGAAATTGCTGAGGCTGTGGGGGTGGAGGCAACGCAGGCGGCTGAGGAACTGGATGCTCCACCCTATAGTTTCGGTGGACACACCCTCCACCTCTTTGATAACCTCTTCCTCCTCTGAAGTCCCGCCTCCTTCTATTACTAGGGCCGGCTTCCATTACGTCCTCCGCAGGCCTCTTACTACATCCCAGGTGGTCCGCCTCCAATATTTTCGCCATATCAATGATCTCTGCCAAGCTACCATCCGCTATAAACAAAAGGGACTGTCTTAGGGGATCTCGCAGCCCTTTATAGAAGCGGTTGGCATAACCTCTGTCATCCAACTCATAAGAATCCGCAAACCTTGCGAGATGCTGGAATTCCCGCTGATATTCTGTAACCGACTTTGATCCCTGCTTTAGTAGAAGGAACCTCTGCTCAAGCTCATCTCGGGCCGATGTAGGGATAAAGTGCTCCAGGAAAACACCCGAGAATTCACTCCAACTTATCTGTGTAGATCCGGCCTTGGAAGGTAGAGCCCATGAGGGACTTCCACCACCTCTTCGCATGTAAGTCCAAGACGGACACTGCCAATGTCACTGCCATGTTGGTCGGGCAACGGATACCAGCCAACAACTCTTGTATCGTGTCTAGTCATTCCTCTGTACGTACGACTGACTCCATCCCAAGGTAGACGGGAGGGGAGAGAGCACAGAAGGTGCTCAGCTAGTTGGAGCTCGGGGACTGTTGTTGCACCGGAGCCTGCTGTTCCTTAAAAGCATCAAGAATGACGGTGAGCGTCTGCCCCAACTCAGACTGTTGGAACTGAGTGGGTATGGGAGGGGTAGGAGTACCCCCCATTGGCTCAACATGCAGTGGAACCTACACATACATGACAAATTTGTGGTCAGGTTGGCTAAACTTAAGGTCAAAGTTGGACAAACTTAATGTGAATTACATATGGGCACACCACTGCTTCCGCTAAGTCAGTTTGTCCCCAAACTGACTAACCAAACGGGGGTGGCACCATTGTTGAATGACTTCTTAGTTGAGGATCGTGGCAAACTGATACCATTTGTAAGACCCCCCTCCCGGATCCCAAAACACAGCACGAAGGGAAGTCTTATGCCTGGAACAGCCGCCTTGCGGTAGCATTAGCACACGGGCTAACCTGTACCACAAGATGCCTATTCCGCTGGCTACAACAATATCAATATATCATGCCAACCCAACCAAATAAATAAGCAAGAGAAGTCAAAATCCACACTAAGTATATAATGTCCAAAAACATGAAATAAAGAGAAGCTAAACATGATTCTACAAAATATCAGAGTACAGCTAATCATTGCCCAAATGGGCTACATCAGAGTAATCAAAAGACTAACATCAGTAACCGACGGTATCGACGGCACCGTCACATCAGGCCCTGTCATCCTGGCCTGGCTGTCCTGCTGCGTAGTCTGCGGCTGCTCTACATGCGGCGTGACCTCCTAAAAAGGAAGACGTAGCAACTGTTAGTCGAAACGACTAAGTGGTTTCACATCCGCTCCCCCGGCGACTCCTCGGCACCGGGCGGAGAAAAGGAACAAGAGTATAGTATATAACAAGTATGCAAGTAAAGGAGTATAAGCAGGTGGCAAGGTACATGAATATAATGTATAATCTAGCAGTTCTACAAGCTAACATCATATAACCTCAGATGTAAGGAAATCTACAGCAAGAAAGTAACTTAACTTATAAGAATGTCCATACAAACTTATAAGTTAAGGATCGGGTTACATAAAGTAACTCATCGTATAGGAGTGCCCATACAAACTTATACGATGAGTACCTTGTTGTGCAATGTTATGAAATGCTATGAATGCTATGCAATGACTCACCCATGCACACCTATGCAATTGCTATGTCAACACAGACTATAGTTCCCACTTTTCAAGCAGGTAGCTAACATCTCAGGCATCAGCCGCCGTGGCCAGGCGGTGACAGTAGAACGGGCACTTCTACTACTAGGCGGGTATCACACTACTTCACCTAGGCCTCCGTACGCCTCAACGCTAAGAACACAACAGCGGAGCCCATGCGTACTATGACCCAGCGGGGTCTTGGGTAGATGTGCACCAAGAATACAGCCCGAACTGGCCTTGTGTGACCCGGAAGGGGCCTCGGAAGAAAGCACGAGGACACAGCCCAACTGTTCACATGGCCGGAGGGGCCTCGGGACGTGAACACCGAGGACACAGCCCAAACCGACCAAGTCTAACTGCCAACTCCCGTCGGTGTGACGACTGGCGAGCCCGTAGACCTGCCACACTATCCTTAACCCAGGATTACGACACCCCGTGTCGACTCACACCACATGCAAATACCACATCAACATATCATGGAAGGGGCCTCGGAAGTAAACATGAAGACACAGCCCAACCATCCATCCACACCTTATCTCAACACAACCAAAACATGTGACGGTCAACACCGTACTTACATCCCTTCACAATATTACCCGTAGGGAGACGACTCTCTAAGTATTGGACTACAAGACTCATTTCATTAATCAAACATGTCCATGATCATAATCTATTCATCTATATGACTTTCCAAATGATGACAATGTAATATAAACATGATGCGCATATAAAGATCTATCACACTTTTCATTTGATAATGTCATAATATAAACATGAAGTGCACAATTATCAATCTTTCAATTCCTACCAATTCAATTCGTTTAAATAATATTGTTTCTCAATTTGATAATATGAAATCTGCAACAAATGATTAATCATTCATCCAAGCCAAGTGTCTTGCATTATTAATTCCACCGAATCAAAATCCATTTTCCATTAAGCCCAGAATTTAGGTGCAGGCTGAATCTGGACAGCAACTTCGACTGGAGATTCCCGAAGCTATAGGAATCCGGTGAAGACGTGTAAGCCCACGATGGAAAGGTCTTTCCGAGGTCTACAACTCTCGTATTCCGACCCTAACCCATATTTGATATTATCCTATTTGAAATCTGACTTGAAGTCCGCTGCGTACAGAACACAGTTTTTGCATACAGGATTTATTGAACACCATTTGCGTTTAGACTTTTCCGTGGCTACAGACTTCACTAGAAGTCGTGCAACCATTCGTTGGAAAGGTATTTTCAAGTGCTTCAACTTTCGTGTTTAGCCGAAAGCCCAGATCTGGCCATATCGTACTTAAAAATGGCCACGAAGTTCGCTGCGCGCAGAATACAGATTCTGCACGCATCATAAGGCGGCATGAACGACATCGGTTCATCTTACTCCTCAATGCGATCATCCAAAATCATTCTATAATTTCCTCCACCCTTATTCAACCTCATGAGGCCAATACTCTTCACGAAACCATCCTCCATCATCACATAGAAGAAGAGAGTGGTTGAAGAGATCTAAAATCTAGAACACAAGTCCTAGCATGGCCAAACCTAGAAGACTTCTTCTCTCCATCAAGACTCTTTTGAGCCGATGTCTCCCCTAGGAAAATAACTATAGATCTAGCACCAAGGGAGAGGGTAGGAAACTCACATTGGCTCCAGTGGTACCACCATTTCCGGCCATGAATCTCGTAGTTCTCCTTGGCGGCATCTTCTCTTTCACGGCGATGGCGGATCTCCTCCGGTAGAACTTGCTACATCAGTTTTTCCTCTCACCACGAGTTCTCACAGGAATTAGGGGATGAAATTAGCAAGAAAACGGCTAGGGTTTTATCTCTCCCTTATATATTAAATATGACACGGGTAGGGACACGACCGTGTCCTTACCCGTGTCCTGCCTGGCGAAGCGGCAACGACAGTTTCCATGTCGGTTCAATATTTGACACGGCCGTGTTCCTGGCCGTGTCCTTGGCCGTGTCCTTCTCGGGTTGCATCTCGACGATCCATCAAAATCGTTGACTGGAGCACACGGGTAGGGACACACCCGTGTCTCTACCCGTGTCATGTTCATTCGTCGAAGTCGACGCGCAGTTCGTCGATCTCGACACCTCTCGTCGAGTGGAACTCGACACACATAGGTAGGGACACGCCCGTGTCGCTACCCGTGTCACATGATGTCGACACAGCTCGTCAGACTCGACACGGCGTGTCGAGTGTAACTCGACACACACGGGTAGGGACACGGCCGTGTCGCTACCCGTGTCACATGATGTCGACACAGCTCGTCAGTCTCGACACGGCCTGTCGAGTGTAACTCGACACACACGAGTAGGGACATGCCCGTGTCGCTACCCGTGTCACTACCCGTGTCACTACCCGTGTCACTACCCGTGTCACTACCCGTGTCTCTCTGCACTGATTTCTCCACTTCTCCACAAGTGCAGTCCAATTCCCTGCACTTCTCAGGACTCGAGTCAACCCTCCTGACTCAAAAACACACACTAGGGACCTAGAGCGATTCGGGACGTTACAAACGCAGGGTTGGAAAACATCGTTCTTGATTGCCTGACCTCACCTAAAGAACTTCATTCTTTTTTATGTTCAAAACTAGCTATTTTTACTTGGTTGTGGTCGTAAATGTTGTCAAGCCAAACATAAATTCTATGTCCATGGCGGTTTTGTCCAAATTTTAAACTCAGTGAAGCTAGAAAAAATTGTGCCAAATGGAGCCTTTGTGCACGTCAAATAATAATATGTGAGGCGTTGACTCTAATTTAGATATAAGATTCATATTATTCAAAATCTTGAATTATGTGTTTTGATTTTCCTAGAAATAATTAGAACCTAATTTGATTTGAAAGTGGTAGATTTTAGTGAAGGCCTTGTGCAATTGCTTTTCTTCAGGAATCAGTAACCTGAATGCTTAGAAATATTGCCTAGATTTAGGAGAGAGAAAGAGAGGTGTGGAGCCTTTTGAAGCAAAAATTTGGGTTGGGAGGGGAAGACACAAGTAAACAATTGCTGTAAGGAGATATGTAGAGGGTTTTAGAGACAGGCGATGAAAATTGACCGTTCAGAGGAAATTTTTGGTGGAATCAGACATGACCATGAGTTTTAGGCTGTGTTTGGCGCGACGTTTTGAGCGTGGGGTGCCGGGGTTTTTCAAAACCCTGCACAAAACAAGAATATTGGGGACGACGATTCGAGTCGCCCCGGATGTGAAATCGCGGAAAACCCACAATTCTTGGCCTTGTTTTTTTTTGCCACTAGAAGCCGCGACCACGTTTTCCGCATCCCGTGAATTTTTCCTGAATTCTGGCAGTCAAGCTTCTTCGTCTGGTCTCCCACCACCTTCAAGCTTCGTCTTGTCAGGCCTCCCTCCACCGTCTTCTCATCACGCCGATCTGCCCATGTGCTCGGAGGAGGAATCTAGGGCATTCTGCAGCCATGGCCGGAATAATTAGCAGTAGCGCCATGGCCGGCATAGACAACGAAGCTTCTCCTCTTCGATGAGATACGTCATGGCAGGAAGAAGTGGCATTCCGAGGACGAAGCTTCTACTTCTGGTATTAAACTCCATGATTATATGCTTGTGCAACAATAATTTTAAGCATGAATAAGATGTGTTTTATGGGCGGTTTGGATAGTGCAAGTTCTGGATCCTCGTCGGGTGGTTGCGGTGCCTACCAAATGGTATGCGACTTGGTGGATCTGCACATCCAAATGGGGGTCTTACAATAAAAAGCTAATGAACAAGTCATTGTATGTGAATTATTTACAAATTCATATTGTTGAGATGATGAAAATGATAGTCAACTATGGAATTGATAAACAAATACAATTGCGTGATTACAAATAAAAATATACAATTTTGCAAAACACAATGGTCAATTTTTCTAAGAGCTTAATTGGATGATCGTCACTTACATCACTAGACATAAAAGCATGATCAGGATTGTCCTCAATTGGTGCGAGAGTTCCATCATAATCCAATAAAAGAACTATTTTTTACCCTTTGTGTAATTTGTGATTTGCTCGAATAATGTCAGAGCAGAAGGATATATCTTTTGCATAGTAAAGAGTATTCTAGTCAATCAACTCTACTATAACCTCAAGAGGTTACATTGAACATGCTTTGAAAACCACAATTACCTAAATCGTCACCCTTTAAATCATGTTTTTACGTATAACCAACCAGAGGATCCCTAAGCAACATCATCGAAGTTGAAATGAACAAAAAATTATCACACAAGAGAGATATAGTGCATCATCTTCTTCCCTCTTCTCTCTTTTTTCCTCTCTCCCTCCCTTTTTTTTCATTCTTTCCCACTTCTCTTTTTCTCCCTCTCCCCCCCTTTTTCTCATCCCCTCTTTTTCTCTCTTCCCGCCCCTCCCCCCCTTTTTTACCCCTCATACTGGAGTGGAACCCGGTGGACCACCCCGGTCGGGCCTCACTCCGGTCCGACTTAATCGAACTGAAATTATGGGATTCCCATTTTACCCCCCCGATCGGTTAACTAATATCAGCGATTTTCATTCCAACGATCTTCTTCCCCGTAACTGGCGGTGACCTACCACCTCCCCGATCTCCTCTATCCCGGACGGAATCTCGCACCTCCAGCGATCGTTCTTCCCGGCTGAGGGCTCCGACTCCGGCACTTCTCTCCTCATCCCCCCACGCTAACCAGCATAGCCCTAAATCCCGATCCCGATCTCCCGGACGGAATCCCCCACCTCCAGCGAGCATTCTTCCCGGCGGAAGGCTCCGACTCCGTCACTTCTATCCTCTTCCCCGCACCGACTCGCACATCCGACTCCGGTGATCTCTCCTATTCCAGGCCTATTTCGCACCTCTGACTCCGGCGATCTCTCCTCTTCCAAGCTAATTGAGATTTCATTTGTTACTGATTTTGTCGATGCTTTGTTCGATTTCATCTACTATAACCAAATGCCCAAGTTCTGATTTACCTCTTACATAATAGTTTGATCTCTTCCAATGTCTGAGATTTCTAGAGGGTTAACTAGGCTTTAGGGCACACTAATTTGTGCATTGACTTGGTTTAACACCATCTATACTAGTCTTTTTTGCAGGTTGCTAGTGTGAAAAAGAGTACAGAGATATTGCAAGGAGAATCCGTGGACCATGCTCATCAACAAATGCTCATACATCAAGGGAAAGTTCTTAAAGATGAAACAACATTATCACAAAATAATCTTGCTGAGAAGAGTTTTATAGTGATCATGTTGAGAAAGGTAGGCCATTCTGACTCATCTAAGTATCTACTTTGCAAAATCTATAATAATTTGAAGTTTGTTTGGCTTTTGGAGATTTTTTATTGATTGTATTTTTGTGCATGGACATCTTAAAGGTATTTTATTTCCCCTTCTGAAAGCCCTCAACAATGTAGGGTTAATTCTATGGTGTTATACCTTACGGTCATAGGACCCTAACATGCATATATTATAATTTAGGAATTTATAACATATACCTTGCAAAATATCTTAGAAATGCCTTGTTGATGGTCACTGTACCTTAGAATAATTTTCCGTACTAAACATTGTTTAGACTTGCTTGGCTTGGACATGTGAAACTAACCTCAATAGATCTGAATCAATCAACATAAAATATATGGGTGGATTTTCTTCTAAAGGGCGTAAATTACACCCGTAGAAATCAAATAATTATATTAGATATCTTAGATGATCTGCTCAAATAGTTTAGAGTAGTGTTTACAAAAGAGGCCATTTAAGAAACTCAATACTTATAAGCTTGATCCAAGCAAGTAAACCGCATTCTGCACACCAAATAATTTGCTTTGCAATGCTATTGTTGAAGTATTTAAAACTCCAATTTCTTGGTAATAGAATGCAGCACTGAGAGGAAACGTACGCAACATTTTGCATATCATAAAGACGAGTTGATTCATCAGCACTGGCAGTCACCACATAACTAGTCTCTTTGTGGAAATCCATCGAACTAATTCAACCATTCTAAAATGCATATAAGAATGTAAAATACACAGAATACTTGTGATAAAAAGTTATATTTTCATGAGAAATTACTTAAAGAAATCACGGTGAGTGTCCAGTACACCCAACTAGTCCAAAATTTCTTTGAAATTTCTCTTCCAGGTTGCATAATTTGGATGGTAGCATTAAGTATGTTACCCATTATATCATAATTATCTCTAGATATTGATTATTTTATTTCCTTCCTAATAAATGGTGATTTTTGAGTAATTATGGTTCCAAAATGTTCTCAGGTTTTCCATACTCTGAGGCTTGCTGAAGGGCAAGATGTCACTGCTATATCTGTAAATGAGGATAACACTAATCTGCTTGTTTCTACTGCAGATAAACAATTGACAATTTACATGGATCCTGCTGTGAGTCATTTTGCTCCTTTTATAACGTGTGCTCGTACCTGGATTTAAACCTATTTACTGTGCCAATACTTTCAATTGAAGAAGAAAGTATTTGTTAGCCCTTCCTAAGATCATCAGCTATTCTTTGTTATCTGATTGGTTTTAACCCGACTATAATTACATTGCATATCATCACTTGCAGATTTGTGTTATTGTTTTTATGTGTACTTACCTAGTACGATGTGTTGTTAGTATTCTCATGTATATGTCTTGTTTATGAAGTATTTTGTAATATTAATAATTAGTTGAGGCGAGGAGAAGCATGGAAAGAAAATTTAGTTGTTTCCATAATTCATTGGAGTTATTAAAGCGTTCACTTGATTTTTTAATACATATTTTCTTATCTTTCAAAGTGGATGAGTTTCAGGTATTGAAATTAAACCTGGACAAACTGTTAAATGTGAACCAGGGAATAAAAGAGTCTTGTATCTTTCGCAGGTTTCTTATTTTGTTTTTCTTGTTCGGGCGATTGTAGTGCAGTTCTCTTAGTTTCTCCCCATTTCTTACAATGCAGGATTCACTTGGGGTAAATAAGAAGGAAAAAGGTTCTGAAACTGTCCAAGTCTTTGTAAAGGTTAATGATCAGAAGCTTGTGATTGGTACCCTTTCCGTAGGGAAATATGCTCAAATTCAGTATGATCTTGTGTTTGAGAAGGACTTTGAGTTGTCTCACGGCTCCAAAAGTACAAGTGTCTTTTTTGTTGGTTATAGGGGCATCATTGAAGGTAGTGGATCAGATCGACGCAAGAACGTCACAGCCATGGATGTCCTAATTGAAAGATGTGTTCCTCATCAAGTCAAATGCTAGTGACAAAAAAGAACTGTTTTTGGTGTCCAAGTTTTTATACAATCTACCCTCTATGTTTTGAGTTATTTTTATAGAGAATTGGTGTTTAATTTTGCTAAAAACCATCCTTATTCAAGTTGACTTTGTTTATAAGAGATTATTAATCAAGTTTTTGTGAAAACAATTAGCCCATATTTATTGAGGAGCAGTGATTTAAATCTTGACATGCGTTGAAATCATTTTATATTATAAAATTGGACTTGGCTCGATTGACTTATGGCCTGTTTGGCATGGTGGTAGAGGTCATGAACGCTGTGGTTGGAAACCATCATTCTTGATTGCCTGACCTCACCTAAAGAACTTCATTCTTTTTTATGTTCAAAACTAGCTATTTTTACTTGGTTGTGGTCGTAAATGTTGTCAAGCCAAACATAAATTCTATGTCCATGGCGTTTTTGTCTAAATTTTAAACTCAGTGAAGCAAGAAAAAATTGTGCCAAATGGAGCATTTGTGCACGTCAAATAATAATATGTGAGGCGTTGACTCTAATTTAGATATAAGATTCATATTATTCAAAATCTTGAATTATGTGTTTTGATTTTCCTAGAAATAATTAGAACCTAATTTGATTTGAAAGTGGTAGATTTTAGTGAAGGCCTTGTGCAATTGATTTTCTTCAGGAATAGTCACCTGAATGCTTAGAAATGCTGCCTAGATTTAGGAGAGAGAAAGAGAGGTGTGGAGCCTTTTGAAGCAAAAATTTGGGTTGGGAGGGGAAGACACAAGTAAACAATTGCTGTAAGGAGATATGTAGAGGGTTTTAGAGACAGGAGACGAAAATTGACCGTTGGGAGGAAAGTTTGGGTGGAATCAGACATGACCAGGAGTTTTAGGCTGTGTTTGGCGCGACGTTTTGAGCGTGGGGTGTCGGGGTTTTTCAAAACCCTGCACAAAACAAGAATATTGGGGACGACGATTCGAGTCGCCCCAGATGTGAAATTGCGGAAAACCCACGATTCTTGGCCGTGTTCTTTTCGCCACTAGAAGCCGCGACCACGTTTTCCGCATCCCGTGAATTTTTCTCGAATTCCGGCAGTCAAGCTTCTTCGTTCTGGTCTCCCACCACCTTCAAGCTTCATCTTGTCAGGCCTCCCTCCGCCATCTTCTCATCACGCCGAGCTGCCCATGTGCTCGGAGGAGGAAGCTAGGGCATTCTATAGCCATGGCCGGAATAATTAGCAGTAGCGCCATGGCCGGCAAAGACAACAAAGCTTCTCCTCTTCGATGAGATACGCCATGGCAGGAAGAAGTGGCATTCCGAGGACAAAGCTTCTTCTTCTGGTATTAAACTCCATGATTATATGCTTGTGCAACAATAATTTTATGCATGAATAAGATGTGTTTTATGGGCGGTTTGGATAGTGCAAGTTCTGGATCCTCGTCGGGCGGTTGTGGTGCCTACCAAATGGGATGCGACTTGGTGGATCTGCACATCCAAATGGGGGTCTTACACTAAAAAGCTAATGAACAAGTCATTGCATGTGAATTATTTACAAATTCATATTATTGAGACGATGAAAATGATAGTCAACTATGGAATTGATAAACAAATACAATTGCTTGATTACAAATAATAATATACAATTTTGCAATACACAATGGTCAATTTTGCTAAGAGCTTAATTGGATGATCGTCACTTACATCACTTGACATAAAAGTATGATCAGGATTGTCCTCGATTGGTGTGAGAGTTCCATCATAATCCAATAAAAGAACTATTTTTTACCCTTTGTGTAATTTGTGATTTGCTCGAATAATGTCAGAGCATAAGGATATATCTTCTGCATAGTAAAGAGTATTCTAGTCAATCAACTCTACTATAACCTCAAGAGGTTACATTGAACATGCTTTGAAAACCACAATTACCTAAATCGTCACTCTTTAAATCATGTTTTTACGTATAACCAACCAGAGGATCCCTAAGCAACATCATCAAAGTTGAAATGAACAAAACATTATCACACAAGAGAGATATAGTGCATCATCTTCTTCCCTCTTCTCTCTTTCTTCCTCTCTCCCTCCCTTTTTTTTTCTTTCTTTCCCACTTCTCTTTTTCTCCCTCTCCCCCCACTTTTTCTCATCCCCCTCTTTTTCTCTCTTCCCGCCCCCTCCCCCCCCTTTTTCCCCCTCATACTGGAGTGGAACCCGGCGCCCCCCGGTCGGGCCTCACTCCAGTCTGACTTAATCGGACTGAAATTATGGGATTCCCATTTTAACCCCCCTAATCGGTTAACTAATATCAGTGATTTTCATTCTAACGATCTTCTTCCCCGTAACTGGCGCTGCCCTACCACCTCCCTGATCTCCCGGACGGAAGCCCGCACTTCCAGCGATCGTTCTTCCCGGCTGAGGGCTCCGACTCCGGCACTTCTCTCCTCTTCCCCCACGCTAAACAGCGTAGCCCTAGATCCCGATCCCGATCTCCCGGACGGAATCCCCCACCTCCAGCGAGCTTTCTTCCCGACGGAAGGCTCCGTCTCCGGCACTTCTATCATCTTCCCTGCACCGACTCGCACATCCGACTCCGGTGATCTCTCCTATTCCAGGCCTGTTTCGCACCTCCGACTCAGGCGATCTCTCCTCTTCCAAGATAATTGAGATTTCATTTGTTACTGATTTTGTCAATGCGTTGTTCGATTTCATCTACTATAACCAAATGCCCAAGTTCTGAATTACCTCTTACATAATATTTTGATCTCTTCCAATGTCTGAGATTTCTAGAGGGTTAACTAGGCTTTAGGGCACACTAATTTGTGCATTGACTTGGTTTAACACCATCTATACTAGTCTTTTTTGCAGGTTGCTAGTGTGAAAAAGAGTACAGAGATCTTGCAAGGAGAATCTGTGGACCATGCTCATCAACAAATACTCATACATCAAGGGAAAGTTCTTAAAGCTGAAACAACATTATCACAAAATAATCTTGCTGAGAAGAGTTTTATAGTGATTATGTTGAGAAAGGTAGGCCATTCTGACTCATCTAAGTATCTATTTTGCAAAATCTATAATAATTTGAAGTTTGTTTGGCTTCTGGAGATTTTTTATTGATTGTATTTTTGTGTATGGACATCTTAAAGGTATTTTATTTCCCCTTCTGAAAGCCCTCAACAATGTAGGGTTAATTCTATGGTGTTATACCTTACGGTCTGTTGGAACCTTATGTTCTGATTTGGGTTAGGATCACTATTAGGCTGATTAGTTTGACCCAAAATGTATAGTCTAAGGGTCATAGAGCTCTCCAAGTATTCCTCAGAAAGAATCCCAGAAGAAGTGCAGAAGAATTCCAGAGAAAATCAATTTTAAAGTTCAGAAATTTTAGCTCTCAGAAATAGTCGAACGGAGTTCAACTATTGCAGTCCAGAGATAGTCGAACGGAGTTCAACTATTGCAGTCCAGAAATAATCGAACTGAGTTCAACTATAGTCGAACGGAGTTCAACTATAGTCGAACGGAGTTCAACTATTTCTGTGTTCAGCTCTAAGAGAACAGATAACTCAGATGCAGGTCAACTATAGTCGAACGGAGTTCAACGATAGTCGAACGGAGTTCAACTATAGTCGAACGCAGATTGGAGAAGCTTTTTAGATTAAATTTTGGTGATTTCCTGTGCAGTTATTGGAGACAGCTGGCTAGAGTTATTCAAGGCTTAATTAAAAGAATTTACAGCTAATATATTTAATGCTAAATATTCTTATGAATATAGCCGTTGGGAGGCTGCATTAAATATGAATCAATTAAGAGGTTTATTGTCAGTTACCTTTCCAAGACAGTTTCCTTTCTTGAAAATGTCTCTGCCGCATCAAACAAGAATTCAAATGACTTTCCTCAGCCCAGTGGATACATATATATATTTTATACAGAAGATAGAAAAGATATATAGTAGAGAGGCTCAGAAATAACAACAAGAGACAGAGAGAGAAAAAGATTTCAAGAGACAACATATTCAGATTTGTCTACAGAGCTTGCTGGAGATTTTCATCTAGTTGAAGGCCTACACCCTGAAGCAAAGCTTCCACTCCTGAACTATTCTACATCTCAGGGGGAGCTTTGACAACATCACTGAATCCACATAGTCTTCTCAGTTGCTTGAGAAAGAGAAGACTTCCATCACTCTCTCATCCCCACCTCTATAAAGGGTTTTTCAAACTCCCTTCAAAAGTTTGTGTTTGGTTTCTGAGACCTTATCAAAACTCAGTGGTGGCAAGACACCTGATCAAAAAATCTGATTTGGTTTTTGAGCACCTTATCGAAAGCTCATTGGTGCCCAGGACACCTGATCAACTCATCCTGCAGTGGATTCCTACCAGGGTGGTAGAAGAGTGGATTACCCAGATTTGGGGAACCACTATAAATTTCCTTGTGTCATCTTGTTTGCTTGCTCTGTTTTCTTCCTTATGTGCTGTGAATTTTATTTCATTTTTATTTTCTAAAAACTCTTAAGCATATCAGATCTATCACCTCACTTTCAATTGATATCAGAGGGAGGTTGGTTAAACATACCACACCTTGGTGGTTGTACAGGCTAACACCTGAATCAAAAGATCCTTGATAGATCTTATTGTTCTTAAGAGTTTTTCATGGCCCAAAATGAAGAATGGTCAAGCACTGGACCTCCTAAGTGCAATCTGGACAAGCTTGCACTATGGAAGGCAAGGATTAGGCTTTTTATGAACTCTATTGATGAAGCCATTTATAATTCTATTTTGTCAGGTCCCTTTACACCATCTGCAGCTACAGAAGCTCAAAAACAGCTTAAGATGGCTGATGCACAAGCAATGAACATTCTTGCAGAATCAATGTCTGATGAAATTTTCCAAGAGATTGCTGAATGTTCATCTGCAAAGGAAATTTGGGACTCTCTCACAGTAATGGCTGCTGGATCAGCAAAAGAAAGAACATCAAATGCTGATTCCTGGAGTAACTCTGAAGCTTCATCTTGCACAACTGAGGATGAAGAAGAAGCAAGAGCAAGAGAATTTTGTCTAATGGCAATAGATGCATCTTGCAAAAGGTATGATGAAGATAAAGAATCTGAATCAGATGATGATGAAGATCAGGTTATCTCTACCCTTGACTTTTCATCAGAAGAACTTAAAACAGATTTTAAATTATTATGTAAAGATCTGATTCAATCTAAGAAGGAAATAAAACTTCTTAGAGAGAAAGTAAATAAACTTTCTTCTAAAAACATAAAATTCAATGAAGATTTAGAAATTACTTTAAATCATATAGCCTCATTAAAATCAGTTAAAGATTTTCATAGCAAAGATTTTAAATCATTTCATAATCAAAAATTTAAAAATCCTTATACCCAGTGGTTCATCCCTTCTAGGAAACTTCATCCACTTGGCTATAAAGATTTCCCTGGATATTACTTTACTTCAAATTATTATTGTGAAAGAAAAATAAGACCCAAGGCAAATCTGGGTCCAGAATTCCTAACATCTCCTTTCAGGAAAATTGTTCAGAAGGCTACAACTATAGGGGGAGATTATCAGAATCTCAGAATGAAAATGAACAAAAGTGCAGCTGTCACTTTATTAGATTCTATGCAGCTGCCCCTTAGTTTCTGTTTGTATTTCTTTTATTTTGAATCCCTTTTTAACAAAGCACCCATGTACATCTGCTATTATATTATAATTCAGGCAGATCTTTTTGCTTTGTATTTTGTTTTTATGTAAATAGTATCCTCACCCAAATATGGGGAGATTGTTGGAACCTTAGGTTCTGATTTGGGTTAGGATCACTATTAGGCTGATTAGTTTGACCCAAAATGTATAGTCTAAGGGTCATAGAGCTCTCCAAGTATTCCTCAGAAAGAATCCCAGAAGAAGTGCAAAAGAATTCCAGAGAAAATCAATTTTAAAGTTCAGAAATTTTAGCTCTCAGAAATAGTCGAACGGAGTTCAACTATTGCAGTCCAGAGATAGTCGAACGGAGTTCAACTATTGCAGTCCAGAAATAGTCGAACTGAGTTCAACTATAGTCTAACGGAGTTCAACTATTTCTGTGTTCAGCTCTAAGAGAACAGATAACTCAGATGCAGGTCAACTATAGTCGAACGGAGTTCAACGATAGTCGAACGGAGTTCAACTATAGTCGAACGCAGATTGGAGAAGCTTTTTAGATTAAATTTTGGTGATTTCCTGTGCAGTTATTGGAGACAGCTGACTAGAGTTATTCAAGGCTTAATTAAAGGAATTTACAGCTAATATATTTAATGCTAAATATTCTTATGAATATAGCCGTTGGGAGGCTGCATTAAATATGAATCAATTAAGAGGTTTATTGTCATTTACCTTTCCAAGACAGTTTCCTTTCTTGAAAATGTCTCTGCCGCATCAAACAAGAATTCAAATGACTTTAATCAGCCCAGTGGATACATATATATATTTTATACAGAAGATAGAAAAGATATATAGCAGAGAGGCTCAGAAATAGCAACAAGAGACAGAGAGAGAAAAAGATTTCAAGAGACAACATATTCAGATTTGTCTACAGAGCTTGCTGGAGATTTTCATCTAGTTGAAGGCCTACACCCTGAAGCAAAGCTTCCACTCCTGAACTATTCTACATCTCAGGGGGAGCTTTGACAACATCACTGAATCCACATAGTCTTGTCAGTTGCTTAAGAAAGAGAAGACTTCCATCACTCTCTCATCCCCACCTCTGTAAAGGGTTTTTCAAACTCCCTTCAAAAGTTTGTGTTTGTTTTCTGAGACCTTATCAAAACTCAGTGGTGGCAAGACACCTGATCAAAAAATCTGATTTGGTTTTTGAGCACCTTATCAAAAGCTCATTGGTGCCCAGGACACCTGATCAACTCATCCTGCAGTGAATTCCTACCAGGGTGGTAGAAGAGTGGATTACCCAGATTTGGGGAACCACTATAAATTTCCTTGTGTCGTCTTGTTTGCTTGCTCTGTTTTCTTCCTTATGTGCTGTGAATTTTATTTCATTTTTATTTTCTAAAAACTCTTAAGCATATCAGATCTATCACCTCACTTTCACGGTCATAGGACCCTTACATGCATATATTATAATTTAGGAATTTATAACATATACCTTGCAACATATCTTAGAAATGCCTTGTTGATGGTCACTGTACCTTAGAATAATTTTTCGTACTAAACATTGTTTAGACTTGCTTGGCTTGGACATGTGAAACTAACCTCAATAGATCTGAATCAATCAACATAAAATATATGGATGGATTTTCCTCTAAAGGGCATAAATTACACCAGTAGAAATCAAGTAATTATATTAGATATCATAGATGATCTGCTCAAATAGTTTAGAGTAGTGTTGACAAAAGGGGCCATTTAAGAAACTCAACATTTATAAGCTTGATCCAAGAAAGTAAACCGCATTCTGCACACCAAATAATTTTCTTTGCAATACTATTGTTGAAGTATTTAAAACTCCAATTTCTTGGTAATAGAATGCAGCACTGAGAGGAAACGTACGCGACATTTTGCATATTATAAAGACGAATTGATTCATCAGCACTGGCAGTCACCACATAACTAGTCTCTTTGTGGAAATCCATCGAACTGATTCAACCATTCTAAAATGCATATAAGAATGTAAAATACACAGAATACTTGTGATAAAAAGTTGTATTTTCATGAGAAATTACTTAAAGAAATCATGGTGAGTGTCCAGTACACCCAACTAGTCCAAAATTTCTTTGAAATTTCTCTTCCAGGTTGCATAATTTGGATGGTAGCATTAAGTATGTTACCCATTATATCACAATTATCTCTAGATATTGATTATTTTGTTTCCTTTCTAATAAATGGTGATTTTTGAGTAATTATGGTTCCAAAATGTTCTCAGGTTTTCCATACTCTGAGGCTTGCTGAAGGGCAAGATGTCACTGCTATATCTCTAAATGAGGATAACACTAATCTACTTATTTCTACCGCAGATAAACAATTGACAATTTACATGGCTCCTGCTGTGAGTCATTTTGCTCCTTTTATAACGTGTGCTCGTACCTGGATTTAAACCTATTTAATGTGCCAATACTTTCAATTAAAGAAGAAAGTATTTGTTAGCCCTTCCTAAGATCATCAGCTATTCTTTGTTATCTGATTGGTTTTAACCCGACTATAATTACATTGCATATCATCACTTGCAGATTTGTGTTATTATTTTTATGAGTACTTACCTAGTACGATGTGTTGTTAGTATTCTCATGTATATGTCTTGTTTATGAAGTATTTTGTAATATTAATAATTAGTTGAGGCGAGGAGAAGCATGGAAAGAAAATTTAGTTGTTTCCATAATTCATTGGAGTTATTAATGCATTCACTTGATTTTTTTTAATACATATTTTCTTATCTTTCAAAGTGGATGAGTTTCAGGCATTGAAGTTAAACCTGGACAAACTGTTAAATGTGAACCAGGGAATAAAAGAGTCTTGCATCTTTCGCAGGTTTCTTATTTTGTTTTTCTTGTTCGGGCGATTGTAGTGCAGTTCTCTTAGTTTCTCCCCATTACTTACAATGCATGCTTCACTTGGAGTAAATAAGAAGGAAAAAGGTTCTGAAACTGTCCAAGTCTTTGTAAAGGTTAATGATCAGAAGCTTGTGATTGGTACCCTTTCCGTAGGGAAATATGCTCAAATTCAGTATGATCTTGTGTTTGAGAAGGACTTTGAGTTATCTCACGGCTCCAAAACTACAAGTGTCTTTTTTGTTGCTTGTAGGGGCATCATTGAAGGTAGTGGATCAGATCGCCGCAAGAACGTCATAGCCATGGATGTCCTAATTGAAAGATGTGTTCCTCATCAAGTCAAATGCTAGTGACAAAAAAGAACTATTTTTGGAGTCCAAGTTTTTATACAATCTACCCTCTATGTTTTGAGTTATTTTTATAGAGAATTGGTGTTTAATTTTGCTGAAAACCATCCTTATTCTAGTTGATTTTGTTTATAAGAGATTATGAATCAAGTTTTTGTGAAAAAAATTAGCCCAAATTTATTGAGGAGCAGTGATTTAAATCTTGACATGCGTTGAAATCATTTTATATTATAAAATTGGACTTGGCTCGATTGACTTATGGCCTGTTTGGCATGGTGGTAGAGTTCGTGAACGCTGGGTTGGAAACCATCGTTCTTGATTGCCTGACCTCACCTAAAGAACTTCATTCTTTTTTATGTTCAAAACTAGCTATTTTTACTTGGTTGTGGTCGTAAATGTTGTCAAGCCAAACATAAATTCTATGTCCATGGCGGTTTTGTCCAAATTTTAAACTCAGTGAAGCAAGAAAAAATTGTGCCGAATGGAGCCTTTGTGCACGTCAAATAATAATATGTGAGGCATTGACTATAATTTAGATATAAGATTCATATTTTTCAAAATCTTGAATTATGTGTTTTGATTTTCCTAGAAATAATTAGAACCTAATTTGATTTGAAAGTGGTAGATTTTAGTGAAGGCCTTGTGCAATTGCTTTTCTTCAGGAATCAGTCACCTGAATGCTTAGAAATGCTGCCTAGATTTAGGAGAGAGAAAGAGAGGTGTGGAGCCTTTTGAAGCAAAAATTTTGGTTGGGAGGGGAAGACACAAGTAAACAATTGCTGTAAGGAGATATGTAGAGGGTTTTAGAGACAGGCGACGAAAATTGACCGTTGGGAGGAAATTTTGGGTGGAATCAGACATGACAAGGAGTTTTAGGCTGTGTTTGGCGCGATGTTTTGAGAGTGGGGTGCCGGGGTTTTTCAAAACCCTGCAAAAAACAAGAATATTGGGGACGATGATTCGAGTCGCCCCGGATGTGAAATCGCGGAAAACCCACGATTCTTGGCCCTGTTTTTTTCGCCACTAGAAGCCGCGACCACGTTTTCCGCATCCCGTGAATTTTTCCTGAATTCCGGCAGTCAAGCTTCTTCGTCTGGTCTCCCACCACCTTCAAGCTTCGTCTTGTCAGGCCTCCCTCCGCCGTCTTCTCATCACGCCGATCTGCCCATGTGCTCGGAGGAGGAAGCTACGGCATTCTGCAGCCATGACCGGAATAATTAGCAGTAGCGCCATGGCCGGCATAGACAACGAAGCTTCTCCTCTTCGATGAGATACGCCATGGCAGGAAGAAGTGGCATTCCGAGGACGAAGCTTCTTCTTCTGGTATTAAACTCCATGATTATATGCTTGTGCAACAATAATTTTATGCATGAATAAGATGTGTTTTATGGGCGGTTTGGATAGTGCAAGTTCTAGATCCTCGTCGGGCGGTTGCGGTGCCTACCAAATGGGATGCGACTTGGTGGATCTGCACATCCAAATGGGGGTCTTACACTAAAAAGCTAATGAACAAGTCATTGTATGTGAATTATTTACAAATTCATATTGTTGAGATGATGAAAATGATAGTCAACTATGGAATTGATAAACAAATACAATTGCGTGATTACAAATAAAAATATACAATTTTGCAAAACACAATGGTCAATTTTGCTAAGAGCTTAATTGGATGATCGTCACTTACATCACTTGACATAAAAGCATGATCAGGATTGTCCTCGATTGGTGCGAGAGTTCCATCATAATCCAATAAAAGAACTATTTTTTACCCTTTGTGTAATTTGTGATTTGCTCGAATAATGTCAGAGCAGAAGTATATATCTTTTGCATAGTAAAGAGTATTCTAGTCAATCAACTCTACTATAACCTCAAGAGGTTACATTGAACATGCTTTGAAAACCACAATTACCTAAATCGTCACTCTTTAAATCATGTTTTTACGTATAACTAACCAGAGGATCCCTAAGCAACAACATCGAAGTTGAAATGAACAAAAAATTATCACACAAGAGAGATATAGTGCATCATCTTCTTCCATCTTCTTTCTTTCTTCCTCTCTCCCTCCCTTCTTTTTTTTCATTCTTTCCCACTTCTCCTTTTCTCCCTCTCCCCCCCTTTTTCTCATCCCCCTCTTTTTCTCTCTTCCCGCCCCTCCCCCCTTTTTTACCCCTCATACTGGAGTGGAACCCGGTGGACCCCCCCGGTCGAACCTCAATCCGGTCCGACTTAATCGGACTGAAATTATGGGATTCCCATTTTAACCCCCCCAATCGGTTAACTAATATCAGCGATTTTCATTCCAACGATCTTCTTCCCCGTAACTGGCGGTGCCCTACCACCTCCCCGATCTCCTCTATCCCTGACGGAAGCCCGCACCTCCAGCGATCGTTCTTCCCGGCTGAGGGCTCCAACTCCAGCACTTCTCTCCTCTTCCCCCCACGCTAACCAGCGCAGCCCTAAATCCCGATCCCGATCTCCCGGACGGAATCCCCCACCTCCAGCGAGCATTCTTCCCGGCGGAAGGCTCCGACTCCGTCACTTCTATCCTCTTCCCCGCACCGACTCGCACATCCGACTCCGGTGATCTCTCCTATTCCAGGCCAGTTTCGCACCTCTGACTCCGGCGATCTCTCCTCTTCCAAGCTAATTGAGATTTCATTTGTTACTGATTTTGTCAATGCTTTGTTCGATTTCATCTACTATAACCAAATGCCCAAGTTCTGAATTACCTCTTACATAATATTTTGATCTCTTCCAATGTCTGAGATTTCTAGAGGGTTAACTAGGCTTTAGGGCACACTAATTTGTGCATTGACTTGGTTTAACACCATCTATACTAGTCTTTTTTGCAGGTTGCTAGCGTGAAAAAGAGTACAGAGATATTGCAAGGAGAATCTGTGGACCATGCTCATCAACAAATGCTCATATATCAAGGGAAAGTTCTTAAAGATGAAACAACATTATCACAAAATAATCTTGCTGAGAAGAGTTTTATAGTGATCATGTTGAGAAAGGTAGGCCATTCTGACTCATCTAAGTATCTATTTTGCAAAATCTATAATAATTTGAAGTTTGTTTGGATTTTGGAGATTTTTTATTGATTGTATTTTTGTGCATGGACATCTTAAAGGTATTTTATTTCCCCTTCTGAAAGCCCTCAACAATGTAGGGTTAATTCTATGGTGTTATACCTTACGGTCATAGGACCCTAACATGCATATATTATAATTTAGGAATTTATAACATATACCTTGCAACATATCTTAGAAATGCCTTGTTGATGGTCACTGTACCTTAGAATAATTTTCCGTACTAAACATTGTTTAGACTTGCTTGGCTTGGACATGTGAAACTAACCTCAATAGATCTGAATCAATCAACATAAAATATATGGATGGATTTTCCTCTAAAGGGCGTAAATTACACCCGTAGAAATCAAATAATTATATTAGATATCTTAGATGATCTGCTCAAATAGTTTAGAGTAGTGTTGACAAAAGAGGCCATTTAAGAAACTCAATACTTATAAGCTTGATCCAAGCAAGTAAACCGCATTCTGCACACCAAATAATTTGCTTTGCAATGCTATTGTTGAAGTATTTAAAACTCCAATTTCTTGGTAATAGAATGCAGCACTGAGAGGAAACGTACGCGACATTTTGCATATCATAAAGACGAATTGATTCATCAGCAGTGGCAGTCACCACATAACTAGTCTCTTTGTGGAAATCCATCGAACTGATTCAACCATTCTAAAATGCATATAAGAATGTAAAATACAAAGAATACTTATGATAAAAAGTTGTATTTTCATGAGAAATTACTTAAAGAAATCATGGTGAGTGTCCAGTACACCCAACTAGTCCAAAATTTCTTTGAAATTTCTCTTCTAGGTTGCATAATTTGGATGGTAGCATTAAGTATGTTACCCATTATATCACAATTATCTCTAGATATTGATTATTTTATTTCCTTCCTAATAAATGGTGATTTTTGAGTAATTATGTTTCCAAAATGTTCTCAGGTTTTCCATACTCTGAGTCTTGCTGAAGGGCAAGATGTCACTGCTATATCTGTAAATGAGGATAACACTAATCTGCTTGTTTCTACTGCAGATAAACAATTGACAATTTACATGGATCCTGCTGTGAGTCATTTTGCTCCTTTTATAACGTGTGCTCGTACATGGATTTAAACCTATTTACTGTGCCAATACTTTCAATTGAAGAAGAAAGTATTTGTTAGCCCTTCCTAAGATCATCAGCTATTCTTTGTTATCTGATTGGTTTTAACACGACTATAATTACATTGCATATCATCACTTGCAGATTTGTGTTATTGTTTTTATGAGTACTTACCTAGTACGATGTGTTGTTAGTATTCTCATGTATATGTCTTGTTTATAAAGTATTTTGTAATATTAATAATTAGTTGAGGCGAGGAGAAGCATGGAAAGAAAATTTAGTTGTTTCCATAATTCATTGGAGTTATTAAAGCGTTCACTTGATTTTTTAATACATATTTTCTTATCTTTCAAAGTGGATGAGTTTCAGGCATTGAAGTTAAACCTGGACAAACTGTTAAATGTGAACCAGGGAAAAAAGAGTCCTGTATCTTTCGCAAGTTTCTTATTTTGTTTTTCTTGTTCGGGCGATTGTAGTGCAGTTCTATTAGTTTCTCCCCATTTCTTACAATGCAGGCTTCACTTGGGGTAAATAAGAAGGAAAAAGGTTCTGAAACTGTCAAAGTCTTTGTAAAGGTTAATGATCAGAAGCTTGTGATTGGTACCCTTTCCGTAGGGAAATATGCTCAAATTTAGTATGATCTTGTGTTTGAGAAGGACTTTGAGTTGTCTCACGGCTCCAAAAGTACAAGTGTCTTTTTTGTTGGTTATAGGGGCATCATTGAAGGTAGTGGATCAGATCGCCGCAAGAACGTTACAGCCATGGATGTCCTAATTGAAAGATGTGTTCCTCATCAAGTCAAATGCTAGTGACAAAAAAGAACTGTTTTTGGAGTCCAAGTTTTTATACAATCTACCCTCTATGTTTTGAGTTATTTTTATAGAGAATTGGTGTTTAATTTTGCTGAAAACCATCCTTATTCAAGTTGATTTTGTTTATAAGAGATTATGAATCAAGTTTTTGTGAAAAATATTAGCCCAAATTTATTGAGGAGCAGTGATTTAAATCTTGACATGCGTTGAAATCATTTTATATTATAAAATTGGACTTGGCTCGATTAACTTATGGCCTGTTTGGCATGGTGGTAGAGGTCGTGAACGCTGTGGTTGGAAACCATCGTTCTTGATTGCCTGACCTCACCTAAAGAACTTCATTCTTTTTTATGTTCAAAACTAGCTATTTTTACTTGGTTGTGATCGTAAATGTTGTCAAGCCAAACATAAATTCTATGTCCATGGCGTTTTTGTCCAAATTTTAAACTCAGTGAAGTAAGAAAAAATTGTGCCAAATGGAGCCTTTGTGCACGTCAAATAATAATATGTGAGGCGTTGACTCTAATTTAGATATAAGATTCATATTATTCAAAATCTTGAATTATGTGTTTTGATTTTCCTAGAAATAATTAGAACCTAATTTGATTTGAAAGTGGTAGATTTTAGTGAAGGCCTTGTGCAATTGCTTTTCTTCAGGAATCAGTCACCTGAATGCTTAGAAATGCTGCCTAGATTTAGGAGAGAGAAAGAGAGGTATGGAGCCTTTTGAACAAAAATTTGGTTTGGGAGGGGAAGACACAAGTAAAAAATTGCTGTAAGGAGATATGTAGGGGGTTTTAGAGACAGGCGACCAAAATTGACCGTTGGGAGGAAAGTTTGGGTGGAATCAGACATGACCAGGAGTTTTAGGCTGTGTTTGGCGCGACGTTTTGAGCGTGGGGTGTCGGGGTTTTTCAAAACCCTACAAAAAACAAGAATATTGGGGACGACGATTCGAGTCGCCCCGGATGTTAAATCGCGGAAAACCCACGATTCTTGGCCGTGTTTTTTTCGCCACTAGAAGCCGCGACCACGTTTTCCGCATCCCGTGAATTTTTCCAGAATTTCGGCAGTCAATCTTCTTCGTCTGATCTCCCACCACCTTCAAGCTTCGTCTTGTCAGGCCTCCCTCCGCCGTCTTCTCATCACGTCAATCTGCCCATGTGCTCGGAGGAGGAAGCTAGGGCATTCTATAGCCATGGCCGGAATAATTAGCAGTAGCGCCACGGCCGGCATAGACAACGAAGCTTCTCCTCTTCGATGAGATATGCCATGGCTGGAACAAGTGGCATTCCGAGGACAAAGCTTCTTCTTCTGGTATTAAACTCCATGATTATATGCTTGTGCAACAATAATTTTATGCCTGAATAAGATGTGTTTTATGGGCGGTTTGGATAGTGCAAGTTCTGGATCCTCCTCGGGCGGTTGTGGTACCTACCAAATGGGATGCGACTTGGTGGATCTGCACATCCAAATGGGGGTCTTACAATAAAAAGCTAATGAACAAGTCATTGCATGTGAATTATTTACAAATTCATATTGTTGAGATGATGAAAATGATAGTCAACTATGGAATTGATAAACAAATACAATTGCTTGATTACAAATAAAAATATACAATTTTGCAATACACAATGGTCAATTTTGCTAAGAGCTTAATTGGATGATCGTCACTTACATCACTTGACATAAAAGTATGATCAGGATTGTCCTCGATTGGTGCGAGAGTTCCATCATAATCCAATAAAAGAACTATTTTTTACCCTTGGTGTAATTTGTGATTTGCTCGAATAATGTCAGAGCATAAGGATATATCTTCTGCATAGTAAAGAGTATTCTAGTCAATCAACTCTACTATAACCTCAAGAGGTTACATTGAACATGCTTTGAAAACCACAATTACCTAAATCGTCACTCTTTAAATCATGTTTTTACGTATAACCAACCAGAGGATCCCTAAGCAACATCATCGAAGTTGAAATGAACAAAACATTATCACACAAGAGAGATATAGTGCATCATCTTCTTCCCTCTTCTCTCTTTCTTCCTCTCTCCCTCCCTTATTTTTTTTTCTTTCTTTCCTACTTCTCGTTTTCTCCCTCTCACCCCCTTTTTCTCATCCCCCTCTTTTTCTCTCTTCCCGCCCCTCCCCCCCTTTTTTCCCCCTCATACTGGAGTGGAACCCAGCGCCACCCCCCGGCGGTCGGGCCTCACTCCCGGCAACTGAATTTGATTGATTTTAGGTGTTTCCCGTTTTACCCCGGCAGTTTTGTAAAAAATTCATTAAATCGCCTTCGCCTCTTACGCGACGAGAGTTAATTTGGATTTTTCTCCTTTCGCATTTACCCCGACAATCCATGGCTCCGGCGACGATGAAAACGACCACGACGAGCATATTTTCATCGATCACGATTCGAACATTTTCTCCGTGCTCCTCTCCCTTCTCCATTCCGGCCATCTCCCATCCGCAGCTCGCCGTCGTTTCTCCAAGCAGGACCTGACCGATGAGGCCCTTTATTACGGCATCGAAGGGCTCCTTCGTTCTGCTCTCTCCCCGCCGCCTATCCTTGTGATCAACGCAACCCTAGTTTCTACCCTGATCCCCGCCGCCGAAGCGCATCCAATAGCTCGTGATGCCAGTTCCAATGATGGGTGGATTTGGATCTTCCATGCTGGCCAGATCTCCGTCTACGATTCGAATCTCGCCCACTCCGGCACATCCAAGCTCCAGAAAAGTTCTCCTCTAACAAAACCACCATATAGCTCACAACGAGCTCTTCCCTGGCAAGCCTTCCTCCGGTGCACCTTCTTTGTCGAGATCCACTTTCCCACATGGCCAACCACCTCCATGCCCGACCTCCCTCTTCAAGATTAGCTCCGACCACTCTTCCTCCGGTGACATCTCACTTCAAGGCCAACTTCTGTACCCACCATGGCCGAAAGTCTTCCTGATCCACCTCCATATCTTTCTACCAGATCTCACCTTCCCTCACAAGATCTCTCTTTCCTCTCTCTAAATTTCAATCTCTCTCTAACGTATTTCTCTCCCGCTCTTACAGAACTCCTACCGGCCACTCTCCAGGTGCAAACTCTTCCTACATCAAACCTCCATATACTCCGACAAATGCCTCCAAATCCACCACTCCCGACTTCGCAGCTGGCCACCATTTTCATCAAATTGCTCTCTTTATCTCTCTCTCCCGCAACCTCTCTCTTGCTCACCCGTTTTCTCCGGCAGGATCTCTCTCTCGCACGCTCTTCTCAGTCGGCGCCCTTGCTTGAAGCCCCCTCTCTGGTTCTTCTTCCTCAGGATGGCGATAACATCGTGAGTTCATTCCCTCTTCTTCAGGATGGCGATATCTCAAATCTTTGATAACAAGCAATCGAAGTACTTGCGCTCTAGTAAGTATACAAAATGATCTAAAGTTCATTTGCTTCAATTTCTACCGTCTTTCCCTTATTACATTGATTTAGGTAGTAAATATATTATATTTTTCTTGTTAATTTAGCTGATTAAGATAGTTTTGGTGTGAACACAAACATCACGCCTTGTTTAGTACTGCAGTTTCTCTATTACCTGGATAATTCTAATACTTAGATGATATTCTCATGTTCCTCACCATTTTTCTTTTCCTCCTCTGTAAGCTATACATGTAGCGAGACAAAATAGTTTCATTAGACAGAAAATGTGTGAAATTGGTACAATTTTTAATTCCATTTCATTAACTATCTGCTACAGGCATCTATGCATACACTTTCAGAAATTAATAAAATATGGAAATATTTTAAGTGGATAACAAGAAATTTAAGGGCTTACTTCCTCATTATTTTTACCTGAGGTTACCAATTTGGTAACAAGAGTGTCTCTTTACATTTATTTGGTATCAAATGTGCTGGTCTTGCTACTTTGATGATCTTTCAAATTTTATTACTTCAACGCCGATTTCTTACAAATGACAGTTTCAAATGCCCTATTTCCTCCTTTTGTTGCCTCTCATTTGTCAACCTCTCACAATTTCAACCATCATATGTTTCAAACAAGCCCATGCTCAAACATGGAGAGATGCTTGGTAAATTTCCATTCATTTTTGTTCATGCTCTTCCTTCCCAAGGTTTTTTTTCGTTCAAAGATTGAAACTCTTTGTTTTGGTTTTATTTTCTTACCATAGCATATACTCAAAGTTTGCTTTATTTATTGATATTCCTTATAAATTATAAATGGTGATTGGTTCATCAAATTAGATTTTCCTTTAAATGCTTTATGAATCTTCAAGTCCTTGCTCTATGGAATTCGACGTGTTGTCCCCTCACTGCACATGCTTGGCTGCTTCGTCTCTTATTCTCTCACGGGATCAGTGGTAATTTAATTTCCCATTTAACTTATGTAGAAATGTTTATAATGCTCTTTAGTTGCTCAATAATGAAATTGTAAGTATTTAGCTCTCCTATGTTAACTTGCTCATGCTACCCTGTTTAGGCCGAAGTTGAATCCACCAATTAGGAGATTCAGTCAAATTAAATAAATTATCAATGACATAAACTCCTACCAACAATAGCTCACTGAAGTCATGTTTTTTGAATCAAAATCATGTCATTTTCTATGTTTTTGTTTCAATATTGCCGTGAGTATTGGATTACCATGCAATGTACCATTGATAAAAAATATAAGAACTAGCACAGTGGAATTGGCTCATTCCTAAACCACAAGTAATTCAATTTTGGTTGTAACAATCCAAACATACTTGATAGATTTTATTATTTATAAATATGGTTGATGACTTTTGATTAAAGAAGTTATGGTTATAGAATTCGACCAAGCTTTCATCCAGATGACAAGACAGAAATCTGTAAGCAAAAGCTATGGGTATCGAATACGACCAAGCTTTCATCCAGGAGGTGGAGCACCGCCCAAAATCAGACATGCTGGCCTGATTACTCCTCACTTCTCACTCGTAAATCACGATCACGAACCCTAATCTCTTCTCATTGGCATTTGCGCTTCATTCCAAGGGACGACGATGGCATGATACACCCTAATCTCTTCCACTCCAGCTCTGCCTCTTCGCTTTTCTTCCACGGTGACTAGGTTGTTTGTGACTAGGTTGGGTTGCACTCTATTTTTTGAATAATTTCCATCAATTGTGACCTGAATAATTTTTTAATTACTTAGGCTCACTTTGTTCTCTATTATCCTAATTTCTTCAAGTGTTCTTCAATATACTGTACATCAACACTCTGTTTTGCAAAAATCATTGTATTATCATAATTTCTTCACGTGTTCTTCAATATAATGTACATCAACACTTTGTTTTGCAAAAATCATAGTTATTATGACAATAAATTAGGTGTCAATTGTAATGTTTCTTTTTATTGTTCTTTTAATTGATCCTTATTTTAGTGGCGACTAGGCGAGGGGCGATTCTTCTTCGATGGTGGAGATTTTTGGAGAAGATGATACTTTCACTGTATGCTTGATTTCCAGTCCCAAATTCCAATTTTGCGGAGATGTTTTGCAGGAGGCTTTGACATTCGGCAACCATCATTGAATCTGATAGGCGTATATTCTCATATGAACTTTAAAAGTTGATGGATATAGAAAAGAATTTAGCAGGAAAAAGAAGACTTCAACTATATGTTCTATTCCTTAGGCAAATCTTGATGATGTTTTTTGTTTTAGTACACGACCAAAAGAAAACACTCTCAAATCTCCAAATGGACTTTGGAATAATCAGTATAGAGCTTTGGGAAGTTGTCATATTCAGGTTTATATATATAAAATTTTTCCACACACCAACATGTCAAAATTGTTTGAATAATTAATCAAAATCTCTCTTTTTGATGGGTCTATGTTCAAGATTATAGAATTTAGGAATCAAAACTTTATCCGGGAAAGCAAAGATACTAGGAAGTCATGTGGGAGTTGCTGGAGCAACGATCCTCACTTTCCTAAAAGGAATGGAGCTTAACTTCTCAACAAGTGTCAACCTTCTCAAACCGCACAGTAATGGCGGGCATGATCAGACAGTATTGCACTATGAGTCCGGTGATCGCATCATGGGCTCAATTCTTTTTGATAGGTCTGCAATCACAACTTTGGTGTTGGTGCCGATGATGTGATCTTTGTGATGCCAGGGCTCAATGACATTGATTACTCTATGAGGATCTTCAACTCCGACGGCAGTGAACCTGAGGTTGGAGTGTGAGAGTCGTCGAATGACTGATAAAATTTATCAGCTGCAAGGAGTGAAGCTGCAGGATTTGGAGGACAGGGTTACTGAAAGAGAGGTGGTGAATCTGAGCTCTTGCCAGGAAGTTTGCTTAGAAAAATGTTCTTGCAGGGCTTACACATTCCTGGATGTCATTGGGTGCATGATTTGGGTTGTCGATCTTGTCGACATAACTGTCTTCTCCGTTGGCGGTTATGATTTGTATCTCCGCCTAGCCCCTGGTGAATTCAGCCAAGGTGTATACATCTCCTCTCTGCCATTTGTTTTGTTTGCAAATCAATGATCATGTAGATAGAGATTTAAAAGTGCTAGCTTTTTGTATGTTTCTATATAGATAACAAGAAAACAAAGGCATTGCCAACATATGTTACTGTGATACTAGCTCTAGTTGGAGTTTTTTTGCTTGGATTCATGAGCTTTTTATTGTGGAAATGGAAGGTAAGAACAAGAGGTAGTGATTTAGGCTCCATTTGGCACAGTCGTGGCAGTTGTAAACGCACGAGTTAAACCGTCATTCGTAAAGGATCACTTAAAAAATATCATCCGTTTGAACATAAAAGTAAATGAAGTTCCGTAATGTGCGTTAACTAATGACAATTTAATCCTCATGTTCATGACCGCCACCACCGTGCCAAATGGAGCCTTAAATGATGAAAGTATGCTTTATCTAAACTGGATACAGATGATGAAATGGTGACCCGCTAAATAAGTATGTTTGGTAGTATATAATAACTTAGTGACAATTACCTTATTCAAATAAATAGCAGTAATTAATAGTCTTTAAAAAAACCATGCACAAGGTGAATTCACAAATCTAAGAGTTCACTATATAAGGGATACATGAGTTTAGTAAAAGTTTTTCACGAAGATCTACCCCATTTTCTTCGACAGAGACTTCACTTCTGGATTGACCTTTGCTCATGAGTTTGTATCTCAGCTTGATGCAAATCTATTTGTGTTGACTAACAGATAGTTTTTTAGGCTCTAATTATAAGTGTATATTAAAGCACCTAATGCATAACATATGCTTGAATTTTAATTTGTTTGGTTATAGTTTCATTTAAAATAAATTTGGTTATGGTTTACATTGATGTGTGTTTTGCAGTTCCACCAGCTTGAACTATGCCTATGTTTTTTGTTTTGGGTATCTCATGAGTTGCCTTAATGGAAGGCTATCTTGCCACAATTGCTGCTTTGAAAGTATGGGGTGAGCTTGCTTATGATCTGCACCAGGAGCCACTGGGCTTACTGGATGACTACCAACTCTCTGCACCAACTCAAGAGCCTCGAGTTTCTCTCTGGCATTCATAGTGTCTGTCGTCTCTAGTTTTGATTAGTAGCAGCAACAAGAAAGAAGAACCCGAATGATCATGCTTGCGGCGCTTGTGATTTGCCCGAGAGTGATCAGCTCAACGTGGCATTCATTGATGTCGGTCATGCAAGTATGCAGGTCTGTATTACTGGATTCAGGAAGGGACAGCTGAAGATTCTGGCGCATTCTTATGATTGATCTCCGGGCGGTAGGGATTTTGATGAAGTTATGTTCAAATACTTTGTAGTCAAGTTCAAGGAAGAATATAAGATTGATGTTTACCAGAATGCTCGTGCTTGCATGAGGCTTTGAACGGCTTGCGAGAAGCTAAAGAAAATGCTGAGTGCAAATCTTGAAGCCCCTTTGAATATTGAATGCTTGATGGATGAGAAGGATGTGAGGGGGTATATTAAAAGAGGGGACTTTGAGATGATTAGTGTTCCAATATTGGAAAGGGTTAAGGTTCCTCTTGAAAATGCTCTTCAAGAGGCTCACCTGACAGTGGATAATATCCATTCTATTGAGGTTGTCAGATCGAGTGTATCAGGTTCTCGTGTTCCAGCTATTATTAAAATTTTAACCGAGTATTTTGGCAAGGAACCAAGGAGTACTTTGAATGCCAGTGAATGTGTTGCTCGTGGTTGTGCCCTTCAATGTGCAATCCTTAGCCCCACCTTCAAAGTTAGGGAGTTCCAGATACTTTTTGTTTCTCATGTTTACAGATTTAATTTTCTTTCTTATGTCTGCAAAATTTGAAGTACTTGTGTTCTTCTATGAGTTTAAATTTAACGTCTTCTGGACGGGGATTGGAATTGTGTTGGTCGAAAAGAATTAAAGTATTTTCTTTTTTCTTGTACTCAATTCTGCTATGCTGTATATTTTCTAGTTCAGTAAATGCTCATGTGAATTGATCAATGTTGTATTTTAGCATATGTTCTAGTGAACATTGTCATGTTTATGGTTATGGGAAGCTAATTCTACATTTAATCACCATTTTGATTAGAGGTTTTCCCTAGCTTTAGCGCAACTCGATGCACGCGATGCATCGCCCCGCTCATGCGAACTTCGATCACATTAACATATATGTATATACTCACACTCCACATATATATAGTGCAATTAGTGTTTCTTTCAAACAAATATGCTTTAAGTTTTCATGAGCACATGCAACATGATATGAAATATTTTGATCAATCACTTGTAGTTAGGTGAAATTTCCATGATTTGATGTTATTTATACTGCCCTGGCTGGTATATCTGTATATAGCAAAGAAATTTTTTTCATAGCTTGTTACAAGCAAATACTTTGGCGGTCCATCTTGCCGAGTGTGAATAACCAAAGCCCGTCGTTTCTCATCTTTTTTGTGTGGTATATTGGTTAATCAATGCTGTGTGGCCTGAAATGAATTTTTTTAGTAGCTATCTAGTTGCAAAAAAACTCATTTGTTCATGTACAAATTTTCTTGTTTTTTTGTCTAATTGTTTGTTTCTGATGCTCTAAAGTCTCAATTGCTTCTCTGTATAGGTTCATGAGAGTTTTCCATTCAGCATTGCAATGTCATGGAAAGGACCCTCTAATGATTCAGAGAATGGAGCATTGGATCATCAACATAGTGCTATTGTATTCCCCAAGGGGAACCTAATCCCTAGTGTCAAGACTATCACATTCTATAGATATAGTACATTCTTTGTTGATGTCGTTTATGCTAACATAATTGATCCTTGCATTCCTTCCAAGATCAGCACTTATACTGTATTTAAATGTTGACATTGGGTTGTGAACTATATTGTATTAGGGAAGATCAAATTGCAGCCATGGGTTCTAAGAAAACTTCTTTTCAGGTTTTGATACTATGGCTGCTTCCCAAATCACTGGGGGAAAAAGTTACTTTATGATCTACATAATTTGTTTAGGAATTCATAGGCATGAATGCTTGCTTTTTTATAAAATCTGCATGGAAGTTTGTTCTCTTGATGAGGAAGTCACAGAGAGAAACAACACAACTACAAGGGAGACTCTCCGAGATTGGAAGAAACCTCTAGTTAACTAGACGCATCAATAGACTTGGGAAGAAGTCGTTTATATTTGAATTCTCTAATTCTAAGAGCTCGCCCCGCCCTGCCCCTTCGCGAATTGTTGGAATGTAATTTCAACAATTGTCACTTCATTTAATTTATGAAACCAAACAAGTTCTAAGGAAAATCTTATATACATGATAAACAGTCTTACTGGGACCCTCTCCAACTTCGCATAATAACATGGGCATCTCCTCTACCTTTCAAAATTATCAAAACCATCCTCTAAATAAGCATTGCTAACAAACATGTTTTGTTGTACACAAAAAAACTTAATTCCTAGTAAGCTACAACCTTTAATTTTATAGAACTCCAAAACAAATTCCACATTATATGACATAATGCTTGATACCTATAAAATTCATCATGGATCACTACTGACACTTTCTGCCATGACAATGTTTAGTCGAGGGTCGTCGATGGAATGGTGACCGAGTCCGACCAATGTTACTTATGTATTTGGAAGTGAGCCCCCTGCAGTAGCCTTATAACTGCAACCATCCATAGCTCGCAACACGCTCCCCTTTTTTTCATGATTGATGACTCTCCTTGTGCCCTTTACTAAATTTAATTGCTCTAAAAATTCATCATCCACCAAACCTGACAAATCCACCAACAAAATCTTCTAGACTTCAAAAAATTGAGGAAATAATACATAGAATAATATTTACAAAGTATTTGAACAATGAAATATCATGAGAAACATAATACATTTATCAAGTCTTATTCTTGAAAATGAAATCAGCTTTAGTGGAGAAGTAAGAACCATAAAAGTAACCAAAAAATGATACTTTATTTGGTTCTCAAATTTTGATGATATATAATAAAAGAAAATACATCATTGTGTGAATATAGAAAAGAGTAAAAAAATTCCAATATTTGCAAAGACTGTCGTTGCATGTGCTGAGAATTTAGTATCACATAACAAAACATATGTCATTGTACACGTAATATAGATCTTGGGCTCCTCCGCCTATAATCAATTGGATTAAGATTGGCTACACTCATACACATTTTTTAATATGATATCAAAATGAGCTAAGCTAAACAAAACACTCTGATGTCATCAAAATTATATAAAAAAATCACGTTTTAGAGACCAAAGAACCTTCACATAAGGGGTATAAAATTGCCAATAGGGGCATTGAAAGTGGGCCCATCGACCATAGAAAGGTCAAGGCCGACCATATAAAGGTTGACCTTGACCCACAGCCCGACTGCAGCTGGTGCACCAAAACCCGCACTCCGCCCCGCCCCTTTTCTTCATTTCACTCTTCTCTCTTTCTTCCTCTCCCCCCTTTTCTCCTCCACCTCTTTTTCTCTCTTCCCGCCACCTCCCCCCCATTTTGCCCCCTCATACTGGAGTGGAACCCGACGGCCCCCCGGTAGGGCCTCACCTTCAGTCCGACTGAATCAGACTGAATCTGCGCGATTCCCATTTTACCCCTACAGTTACATCGAGCCTTTCACGATTCTCTCCTCTTCCCCCACACCGAATGGCGCCGCCCTAGCTCCCCTCCCGATCTCCTCACTCCCTGACGGAAGCCTGAAACCACGACATCTTCCGTCTCGCCATTCATCTCCTCACACTTCATTTCTTCCCTCACGCTTCATTTATTTCCGATTTGGGCTTTCCTCCACACTTCTGACTCCTCTCCTCTCCATCGCCCTGATCTCTCTCTCTCTCCCTCTCACTCTGTCTCAGTCTCTCTCTCCAGACCTAGTGGTTCCTCCCCTCTTCCTCGACCACGACCACCATCGACATCCTTGTAGCTTGCTGAGAAAGAGAGCGCCATCAGGTATACTCCTCCCGCAACCTTTCCTAATTCCCAATCTCTCTCTCTCTCTCTCTCTTAGTCTCTCTCTCCCGCATCCATGACCTAGTATAGTAGGATATTTATGCTTTCTATGAAGCTTGATCTTGCAAATTTCTGGCCAGAGCAAGATTTACCCTTGAGCCATCCATTGCTACAACCTTATTCTAAATGCTTGTTGAAGGTTGGCAAGGGGAACTGTCACCTTGGAATGCATAGCTCTAAGAATGTATGCGGTGTTTTTTTGAGAGTTGGCTTCAGAAAACTCCTCTTTAACTTGCTTCTATTAACAAAAATGTTATGGCTTGAAGATTAATGAGAGTCCTTTTCTATGAGAGAAAGAACTTCTCTTTCTCTCTTGATTTTTCTCTTTCACTCTTGAGAACTAGGAGAAGGGGTTTCTTCACTTTATTCTGTTTGAAGTCTAGAGCAGATTTTACTATTCCCTCTTGGAATTTTTCTTTCCTTAGGATTTTTGGCTGAGTATGAGATGAAGGAGAGTTCTACAGTTCTAATCAGTGTTCTTTTGTATCACATCTTAATTTGATATAAGAGGTTTCATACCTGTGGGGGTATGGCCCATGGTACGAAATTGGATAATTCTCAGTTCTATTTTGATAAAAATGACTCATTTAACTTTAACAATCAGTTCGATTTTCTATTTTGAAATCCACTGCTTGACTGATTAGCTCAAAAAATCTGTAGCCTCTTATAACGTTTATGTAATATTTACATGAGGTATTTTCTAGGAAGAATCCGTGTTTACTCATATTTTCAATGATTGTTTTTCTGAAAAATAATATGATAGACAAATCACCTTGATGATTTTGTCGATTATAAAAGATTTTTTCTGGAAGCCTTGAGTGAAATTTTTTGTCTTACAAAAATTTAGTTAAAACTGTAGGTACATGCAATTGTATTTTATCATGTTTCATTGGCTTTTGCAAGCATTAAGTTCATATGCGAGAATGCATAAATGATTTGCAAACAATCATCAATATTTGTAAATTTTTTACTTTCATCTGCTCCTTAATGAAGACATAGGCTCTGTTTGGCGCGGCGTTTTTGCTCCCGTGAGTTTGGACAAAAATGCCACCGTCATAGGATGCATGCTTGACATGACGACAATTATGAACATCATCAAGACAATAAAACTTCTTTCAGTGACCGCGAAGCGGGCGAGCGACGGTAGATCAGTGCTAATTCGCAGGGCCCTGGGCATCTCCGACTACTCGACAAAGAGGACGACGGACTCTGCCACCTCAATCGCTCTACGGCTCGATGTCACAGCTTGAAATGACGGTGGCATGGCTCCGGCGGCCGGCTTTCAGGTCTTCCTGACTTCCTTAATGTTTTTTTGTTGTGTTTGAGATTGTTTTCCTAAATCCCTTTCCCTAGCAAGCTGGAGCAAACCTTTTCGTGTTCTCTTGTGTGCAAGTCTTGAATTGTTCTAAGAAGAATCATGTTTGCTTCATCTCTTGCATTTGTTTCTTTAATTGTTGTCCAAAGGCCCATATATCAATGCAAAGTTCCTGAAATTATTTTTGCATGCCCTTTCAAATTCTTAAAATTGATTCGCCTAAATAACAGTTTTCTCCTTGTACTTTTTATGTTAAGCTTTCACTTCTTTAGAGGTTAGTTCCACTACTTGTTTTGAAGACAAAAATGAACACATATTTTCTCATTTCAGATCACCGGAGTTGTTAATTCATTAATTAATTATTTTTTCTTCTATGGCGCTACTTAAAATTTAGTCGGAGTATCACGAGTTTTGACTACAAAAACTGAGACACATGCAACTCGCTGCACGCGATGCATCCCCCCGCTCATGTGAACTTAGATCACATTAACTTATATGTATATACTCACGCACTCCACATATATAATGCAATTAGAGTTTCTTTCAAATGAGTATGTTTTATGTTTTCATGAGCACATGCAACAAGATATGAAATATTTTTATCAATCACTTGTAGTTGGGTGAAATTTCCATGATTTGATGTTATTTATATTGCCCTGGCTGGTATATCTGTATATAGCAAAGAATTTTTTTTCATAGCTTGTTGCAAGCAAATACTTTGGCGATCCATCTTACTGGGTGTGAATAATCAAAGTCTGTCGTTTCTCATCTTTTTTGTGTGGTATATTGGTTAATCAATGCTGTGTGGCATGAAATGAATTTTTTATAGTAGCTATCTAGTTGCAAAAAAATCTTTTGTTCATGTACAAATTTTCTTGTTTTTTTGTCTAATTGTTTGTTTCTGATGCTCTAAAGTATCAATTGCTTCTATGTATAGGTGCATAAGAGTTTTCCATTCAACATTGCAATGTCATGGAAAGGACCCTATAATGATTCAGAGAATGGAGCATTGGATCATCAACATAGTGCTATTGTATTCCCCAAGGGGAACCTAATCACTAGTGTCAAGACTGTCACATTCTATAGATACAATACATTCTTTGTTGATGTCGTCTATGCTAACATCAATGATCCTTGTATTCCTTCCAAGATCAGCACTTACCCGGTATTTAAATGTTTACATTGGGTTGTGAACTATATTGTATTAAGGTAATATTTATATACAACACTTATACAACACTTGGGAAGATCAAATTGCAGCCATGGTTCTAAGAAAACTTCTTTTCAGGTTTTGATACTGTCTGCTTCCCAAATAACTGGGAGTCACTCCAAAGTTACTTTCTGATTTACATAATTTGTTTAGGAATTTATAGGCATGCATGCTTGTTTTTTTATAAAATATGCATGAAAGTTTGTTCTCTTGATGAGGAAGTCACGGAGAGAAACAACACAAATACAAGGGAGACTCTCCGTGATTGGAAGAAACCTCTTGTTAACTAGACACATCAAGTCTGCAATTTCCCTCCCATAGACATGGGAAGAAGTCATTTATATATGGCTTCTCTAATTCTAAGAGCTCGCCCCGCCCCGCCCTGCCCCTTCTCGAATTGTTGGAATGTAATTTCAACAATTGTCACTTCATTTAATTTATGAAACCAAACAAGTTCTATGGAAAATCTCATATAAATGATAAACAGTCTTACTGGGACCCTCTCCAACTTCGTATAATAACAGGGGCATCTCCTCTACCTTTCAAAATTATCAAAAACACTTCTCTAAATTTGCATTGCAAACAAACATGTATTGTTGTACACAAAAAAAACTTAATTCCTAATTAGCTACAACCTTTAATTTTATAGAACTCCAAAAAAATTCCAAGTTATATGACATAATGCTTGATAAAGAAGATCAAATACCTATAAAATTCATCGTGGATCACTACTGATCACACTTCCTGCCATTTCAATGTTTAGTCGAGGGTCATCAATGGAATGGTGACCGAGTCCGGCCAATGCTACTTATGTGCTTGAAAGTGAGCCCCCTGCAGTAGCCTTATAACTGTAACCATCCATAGCTCACAACACTCTCCCTCTTTTTTCATGATTGATGACTTTCCTTGTGCCCTTTATTAAATTACTAAATTTAATTGCTCTAAATATATCAACTTCATTGGTCTGCTTTCTCATCTCATTCTATCGATTTAATAAAATTTCTCATCTCATTCTATCGATTTAATAAAATTTCTCATCTCATTCCGGTCATGTTTACTTTATCAATTTCAAACATCTCTTGTTTGTTTGAAGTTGAAACTTGGATCGATAGAGTGGGTTATGATGAGCCTGCATTTCATCAATTTCTTATGTTGAAATTGCTAGCTAGGTAACTATTATAGAGACGTTAAGCCTAAAAATCGATCATTGCAACTGTAATAAACAAATCTTTACCTTATTGGCAGAAAACTGGTGGTATTATAGAACTTCTTGATGAAGCCTGGTACGTGTTTTCTATATTTCACGCACTGATTTTACAATTGTGAATTTTGATGGGGAGCTGCATATCAATTTTTCCACTGTTATTCTTTGCGCCAAATTTCTTGCATAATCTTCAAGGAGCTTAAATGTATGTAGGTAAAATATCAAGCTCATCATTTCATAAATAAGAACAAAGACTATGTGGTGGCAGAATGCCAAGATTTTCTAAGTCCTTTATGCTATAATAGTTCTCCCGTCAAAAACTGCAATTGCACCTGTTGATCCGATGTACATAAAAAACCGCAATTTATCTACTTGCCAAGGCTTCTCTCCCTTCCTTTTTTTTATCTTTCCCTTCCCCCCTTTTCTCCTCCCCCTCTTTTTCTTTCTCTTCCCGCCCCTCCCCCCCTTTTCCCCCCTCATACTGGAGTGGAACCCGGCGGCCCCCCTATTTCCTAAATTTAAGTTAATAATAATAATAATAATTATAAATATATATACAAACTCATCTTCTCCCTTTCATAAAAAGGACAGAAATAGGCCGCGAGCAGAGCGCCTGCGAGAGAGAGAGAGAGAAGTTCATCTTTTGGTGAAACTTCTGATCACTGACGCCGGTGGTCTGGTGCAAAAAAATCTTTGTCGGAGCATAGATCTGGAAAACTCTTGCCGTGCATTTCGCGTGCGCGGTAAGTATTTTCAGTTTTTTTGGATTTTGGGAGTTGGGGTTTGTAGACCATTAGTCTGTTTTTATTCGAATCCTCCCAGATTTTATTGTAGCGAAGTTCCTACTGCTGATTCTTAGCGCGGAAGGTTTGAGTGGTCGAAATCTCGACATCTTTGGTAAAGGCAAGTGATGGTTTTTCTTGCTTTTCTTCCTTTGTGTATATCTCTGATTATTTGATGTTTATTAAGTCTATTTCGTCGAGTATTAGTCCATATCATTAGTGTGTGTTCGTCGTGTCGTTTGTTCTGTAACACCCCAAGAAGGAGTTGCTGGTAACAGGCTAAAAGTCGAGCAGAGCTCGACAAAAGCGTCAAGCAGAGCTCGACAAAAATAGCGTTGCCAGGTGTTATGGCCAGTTTGACAAACTCAGACTCCGTTCGACGAATTCTCTCCCGTTCGATGATTTGCGTTCAACGAAAGTGACTCCATTCGATGAATTTTCAAAATATGATATCGTCGCAGGGGCAACTCGTGTCAGGTGACTGGTGTGCGACCATTGAGCGGTGGTTGACTTTATCAGCTCAAACCCGAACCGTTACTTTATTTTCATGTGAAGAGATCGTATGGCTGGGGTAAAACACAAGGCTTTATCTCCAGAGGAATGGGATTAAGGAAATCATTATTTCCTTTCTCTCTTTCTCTTCCTTATTTCCTGAGTTCTGCAACAGAGAACTCTCGGCTGGTGCTAGGGTTTGAGTGGACTTGAAGTTGCTGAAGAAAATCATGTGGCTAGAATCAAGAGCCGAAGCTAGAATTGCGAAGGGGAAAGTGAGGCGATCATTTCCATCTATGTAGAAATAATATCATGGCTTCGAAGAAAACTCCAAGGGTAATGATCTTCCTCCTTGGACATGTGAAGTCCTTATGTTGGCATATGCATGGATTTCCCCTACCAAAAGGTGGAATGTTGAGGGATTTCCGTTGGGTTTATTCTTGAAATCCTCAATAAGATTTGCATATAGATCCGGAAATTTGTAGTACGGAATAGGTATGCTATGTGAAGCCCATCTAGACAGTTTGGTCTGGATTAGTGATGTTTTATTTGCACACCGGAGAAGACTCCGCGTATAAACGAGTATTTTGTGGAGTCGGTGGGTTGTGCCTGTGAAGTAGAGTAACATGAAGTACTGAAGTGGAATTCCAGGAAAATACCCTCGAAATCATGTGTTGTAAGGTATGAAAGTCCAGTGTTTCTGACACTACGGGTGGCTGCAGGATTTTCTAGATAGTTGGTCCAGATATGATTTGGGCTTGGTACAGAAAGGTGTTCTGTCGCTAATGTCAGCCGATAGTGGTTGTCGCTGGCGATAGCTTCTAGCTAACCTGTGATTGTGAAGTCAATCCTTCGGGGACATTGTGGCTATTGTGAGCTATGTGCTCTTAAAGGACAGTGTGTCGAACGGACAAGGGGAAGTCGACACGCGTTAGTCTAGACATTGAACTGGCGATTTGAGAAATGGGCAAGGGCTGAACTGTATCCGCGTTATGGTTGTCTAACTTGAGTGCCTAAGTTATTGGCCTTGTTAGGATCACATAAAGAGAGTCTTGGGTTCTTCGCCATCAAGACTAAAGTCTCCGGCCATGGGCAATGGAGCATGAATACTCAAAGTTTACCATTGGGGTTGGGACTTTAGAATGGTGGTGGGACCCTGGTTTTCCGGTACACCGATAATGTGCCCTGAGTGCACGGAGCGGCGGGCCGTGCAGTCGACATTTGTGATATATTGAATGTGTGTGAGTGCACATTTTGAGATATATCTGCTTGTGAAAATTCTATGCCTGCAGACAAAAAATACCACTGCCCCGGGAAAGGGGTAAGGTCGTTATAAATTGGTCAGTTGAATGCTGATCGTTGCTTTGTTTACCACCATTGTGGTGGATTGTCCTCATGCAGGTGCTGGAGAGCCGAGCAGGAAATGGTGGGTTGAAGTGCTTGCTGCTGTTGCTGCTATGCTAGCTCTCAAAGGCCGAATAAAAAATTTTTACTATTTTCATGTGTGGCCGGCCTGCGTGCCGATGTATGTAATCCACACTTATGAAGATTAACTGTAAGGCCTTAAGGCCAAATTTATTGTGTATTTTTGTATACATTCATTGGAGATACATAAATGTGGTTATGTATATATAGTGGGCATTCATGATTGATGAGTTCAATATTAACCCCTAATGCTTCCGCTAGAATGCTCTAGGTTTGGATGCATGTACTAATTTGGGATATTAACCTGCAACCCCACCGCCTGTTTATGGCATATAGTGTGGGGCCCCGACCGAACCTTTTATTATATGTCATGTAACGGATGAAGGTGTTACAATTTGATATCATCTTGTCTCGGTCTTCCTCCTTCGAATTCATGGTAGAATTCTTTTGAGGGGTGGTGAGCATGTGTAAGTGCGCCCCATTATAACATAAATGAACTCAAGAATGTCCACTAAGGAATGCAAATACACATGTTTGAGGAAACTGCCTGTTCCTACTATGTTGTTGTTGCTTTTGCCAAGTCACTAACGTGTGTCTTTTACACGTATAGGTGACTTAACTGGTGTGAGGAAGTCTGAGCCCAAGCATTATGATGAGAGTAAGACACCTATTGAGGTGCCTATACCTCCTCTATCTGCTGAGACAGTACGCTTAGTTGCTGAGGCATTGTTTGCTATGATCTAGGCACAACCTATTGGGCAGGCGTGGCCTGCGGTGGTGCTAGAACAAGTTGGTGTGAGGTCTGTACCTGTTGAGGCTATTATAGATCCACAAGCAACGGAATGGCAACTGAAGCAATTTATGAGCTTCAATCCTCCTATGTTCATGGGGGCGGGATCCCCTGTTGGAGCATGCATTCCACGCTTCCTAGTTTGCAAATAACAAATCTTGTTTGTATTTGATATTTGGATGTTATTGGTGTGCATGTAACACGGGTTAATATCTCATATCTTTTTGATGATGAATCAGATCAGAATTGAGCTCGGGCTATATCGCCAGGCGTTAGTAGTTATCGCCAACAAGCGATAGCGCCACTCGACACTTGATGCAATTCCGCTCGACGCTCGACGAAATCATGGCATGGAGATATTGTCGGGCGATAGTGGGTATCACCATAGGCGATAGCGCCACTCGATGATTTTCCACTCGACGCTCGACGAAATCATGGCTTGGAGATATCGCCACGCGATAGTGGGTATCGCCACAGGCGATAGCGCCACTCGACGATTTTCCTCTCGACTCTCGATGAAATCGTGGCCAAAGTTATTTCGCTATCGCCAAATAGCGATATTCGGTATCGCGCGGCGATAGTGCACGATTCATCGCTCAATGTTTGTGCGATGAGAAAATGAGGAGTTCGTGGGACACATGGCAGCGGTTACCTCTATTGCCAGATGGCGATACCCGGTATCGCCCGACGATAGCGTCAGAATATAAAAGTCTCTCATTTTCTGAGAAAGTTACGAATTTCATTACCTGGAGTGCACTTACATTCATAGACGTTCCTGAGAGCTCTAGAACTCAGAGATACTCTATACACCTAAGAAGGCTAAATAGCGCAGAAGATTGACGGCACGTGCGAAGCATTCAAAGAATCTCTTGCAAGGATTCATCGGCATCTTTAGCTCTTTGTTTGAAGGGAGTATCTAGTCTAAAGTGCTCAATTTGTTTTTGTTATTTTTCATTTACTTTCTCATTGTAGTCGGAAGGGAAATCACCGCCTTTTGCGTGGCGTCTAGGTCCTTGTGTGGCTTAGGGGAAAATCGCCTCCTTGTGAGTGCCGTCCAAGTCCTTGTGTGGCTTAGGGAGAAATCGTTGCCTTGTGTGCAGCGTCTAGATCAGAGTTATATATAGGGGGAGGCTAGTAGCAAAATCTAGGGAGAGATACACTTTAGCATGCCGGTTCTTGGTAGAAGAACCGGCGAATACACTAGCAAATTATTTATTTCATGAGCCTTTGACTCTAGCTCTATAGAGACACATTGTATACATTGTAACTCTTTTGAAATATATCATTGTTGTTTCTAGCTTGTGTTCATTTGCTCTCTTATATTATTTTGTTGTTATTCATTATGTAAAGGTTGCTCAAATTGTTTAAGAAAATTGAGAAGAACCCTTATTCACCCCCCACCCCCCCTCTAAGGGCGCCGTAAGATTCAACACTTGGAATCATAGCAGGTTACTCCAAAAACGGTCTCACCACCGGGAGTAATGACACAAAAGACGCACGCATTTTCTGAGGGGCAAGGTATTAGTAGACCTCCCTTATTCACGGGCACAGACTACAACTATTGGAAAGCTTGAATGCGATGCTTTCTAATAGCACTAGATATCGATGTTTGGGGCATGGTAGAAACATGCTACACTGCCCCCATTACTGTTGTAGGAAGTGTCTCTATGGAGAAACCCAAGGATAAATGGGACGAAGCTGATAAGCTTCGATGTAAAAATAACACTGAGGCAATGAACGCTTTATTTTGTGCGTTAGGTAGGACTGAATTTAACCGTGTTTGTGCATGTGATACTACATATGATATTTGGAATCTTCTTGAAGTTACTCATGAAGGTACATCGCAGGTAAAGGATTCGAGGCTTTTCCAGCTAGAATTAGAGTTTGAGAAGTTCAAGATGGAGGTTGATGAAGATATAGACTCTATGTACATGAGGTTTAGCAAGATAGTAAATGACTCGAGGATTCTAGGGAAGAATTTCTCAAATGGATATTTGGTGAGGAAAATACTTAGATCGCTTCCCCCGAAGTTTAATCCTAAAGTGACTGCCATCTCGGAGTCACACGATCTAAAGTCTCTCCAAATTGAGAATCTCATAGGAAACATAAAAACTCATGAATTAGAGTTGAGGATTCAACAACAAGAGTATAGCTTGGAGTCAAGAAAGAAAGCTTTGGCGTTGAAGTCCAACAAGGAGAAGGAAAGCGAGTCTGATGAAAGTGATGATGAAGATGAAGAGAGTTTGTTTATTAAGAAGTTCAGGAGATTTATGAGAAATCCTGAAAGAAGAAATTCTTTTAAGAGATTTTTCAAAAAGAAAGAATATGAGAATAGGAAAGGAAAATCCCAAGCTGAAGAAAAAGATGATGAAGATAGACCACCACCTGAATGCTATCATTGCTAGAAGATTGGTCATATAAAGAGCAAGTGCCCAAAGTATCTGAAAGAGCTGAAGGAGAAGAGGCACATAAAGAAAGATAGGAGGAAGGTTTAAAGGCTGAAACATGGGATGAAGCCACTTCTGAGGAGTCAAGTAGTTTAGGGTCAGAAACTGAAGAGGAGGCCAACATGTGCTTGATGGGAAAGAGCTCTTCATCTTATGATGAAGGAAGCAGTGTCCAGAGTAACACTGAGGTAACTCTTGAAACCTATGATGATTTATTTTCAGATTTTTTGAGTACTTGTGAGTATTTAGATAAAAAATTGCATGGAATTAAGTTGATCAAGTCTGAAAATAAAGTTTTAAATAAATAAAATAAAAAACTAAAAAATGAAGTAAAAATTCTTGGAAAAGAGAAAGCGTCTTGTCGAGAGGATTGTCCATCTTTGACAAAGATAGCGGAACTTGAGAAAGATCTCTCTAAGACTCAGACTCGGGTTGAAACTCTTACAAAAGAGAAACAGGCCTTAGAGAGATCTCTAAAATTTTCTCAAACTCAAGTGGAAGGCAGTAGGAAGTCCTTCGCTAATCATTGCGGCACCATAGTTGTCGAAAATAATGTATTAAGGGGACAAGTCCGAGATTTATAAATGACCACTAACAAATTTGGAGTGGGACAAAAATCTCTAAATATGATTTTGGTAGACCAGTACTATGGTTCTGGAAAATTCGGACTTGGATACTCTCCAGAGCACTATCACCCGGCGACATCCACTGTCGCCGACGATAAGAAAAATTCCAGGAAAGTTAATTTTCAGATTAAAAATAATAAATCACATGTCCCTGCAGCTTCCAACAATGGGTCAAAGTTTACTTTAAAAAACCCATCGACCTCTTTCATCAAGTGTGCCAAATGTTATAAGTTTGGTCACACAACTCATACTTGTAAGAAGACGGGATACTGCTCAGTCAAACAAATCTAGGTGCCTAAGGCTTCCACCTATTCTATGGGAGGAACCACTTGGGTAGCCGGATCTTTACTCTCATCCTCTTTGTAGGTGTGTTGCAGGCTAAGGACAAAGAAGACATGTGGTACTTGGACTCAGGGTGTTCCAAGCACATGACGGGCAATAAATCAAAGTTCCTTATCCTGGAGCTGAAGAAAGGAGGAGTAGTTACTTTTGGTGACAACGGAAAGGGGAAAATCATCGACATTGGAGTAGTAGGTAACAAATCATTTTCTATCAAAAATGTTTTATATGTTAAAGGGTTGAAGCATAATTTAATTTCAATAAGTCAACTATGTGATATTGGATTAAATGTTTTATTTGGTTCATCTTCAAACCTATGTAAAATTATCAACTCTAAAACAAATGATATTGTTATTACCGCTCCTAGATTTCAAAATGTTTACATAATTAGATTTAATGATTTATCACATTCTTCGTTAAAATGTTTTATTTCTAAAAATGAGGAATTAGATTTGTGGCATAGACGTCTTGGACATTCTAGTTCAAAACTTATCATAAAATTGTCTCAAAATAAACTTGTTAAAGGTTTACCTTCTTTGCATGGAAATTTATCATCTTTATGTTCAACATGTCAAAAAGGAAAATTTACAAAGTCTTCTTTTAAAAGCAAAAATATCGTTTCCACCACTAGGCCTTTAGAATTGATACATATGGATTTGTTTGGTCCTGTTAATACACTAAGCCAAGGAGATAGAAAGTATACTTGTGTTTTGATTGATGATTTCTCTCGTTTTAGTTGGACAATTTTCTTATCGTCTAAATCAGATGCATTTTTAGAATTTTCCAAATTATGCTTACGTGTTCAAAATGAAATAGAATTAAAAATAAAATGCATTCGTTCAGATTATGGAGGTGAATTTGACAATGAGAAATTTGTTTCTTTTTGCAGTGAGTTAGGAATTAAACATGAATGTTTTGCTCCTCGCACACCCCAACAAAATGGTGTGGTGGAAAGGAAAAATAGAACTTTGCAAGAACTAGCTCGCACTATGTTATCTGAATACAAATTACCTCGATCATTTTGGGATGAAGGTGTTAGTACTTCTTGTTATGTTATTAATCGTGTTATGCTTCGACCCATCTTAAAATTAACATCTTATGAGTTATATTTTCAAAATAAACCAAATGTGTCTTATTTTAAAGTTTTTGGATGTAAAAGTTTTGTTTTGAACACTAAGGATAATTTAGGTAAGTTTGATGAGAAGTGTGACGAAGACATTTTTATATGTTATCTTCTACAAGTAAAGCTTATATAGTTTACAATAAGAGGACAAAAGTAGTTGAAGAATCAATACATATTAGACTTGATGAGTTTTATCCTTGTGTAGAAGCTAATAATACAGGTGAAAATGAAGAGCTTTACCCTCTGCAAAGGGTGGATGACGATGACAACCTTGGAGACAAAGATAAAGAAAAAGGAATTGAACAAGAAGAAGAGCAAGGATATGTTCCTCCAAGTGAACTAAGATTTTCAAAAGATCATCCTCAAGATTTGGTTATTGGAGAACCATCAAGAGGGGTAAGTACTCATTCATCTGTACGTGAATTATTTTCAAATATGTGCTTTATTTCTGATATAGAACCTAAAAGCGTTGAAGCTGCTTTAAATGATAATTCTTGGTTTTTAGCTATGAATGACGAGCTTAATCAATTTGAACGTAATAAAGTTTGGAAGTTAGTTGAAAGACTGTCTAATCATCCTATTGTAGGGGTTAAATGGATTTTTAAAAATAAACTTGATAGTGAATCTAGGGTCACTAGGAACAAAGCTAGACTCGTAGCAAAAGGATATTCACAAATAGAAGGAATAGATTTTGATGAAACATTTGCACCCGTAGCACGTTTAGAAACAGTTAGGATATTTCTTGCATTTGCTAGTTTTAAGAAGCTTAAATTATTTCAAATGGATGTTAAAACTGCTTTTCTTAACGAGTATATTAAGGAGGAGGTTTATGTAAAACAACCTCCAGACTTTGTTGATGTTAGATTTCCTGATCATGTTTATAAATTAGAAAAAGCATTGTATGGTTTGAAATAAGCACCCCGAGCATGGTATGATAGATTGACTATTTATTTATTAAAGAGTGATTATAAAATGGGCAGTGCTGATTATACTTTATTTGTTAAACATATTCATGATGATCTTATCATTTTACAAATATATGTTGATGATATTATTTTTGGATCCACAAATGAAAAATTATGTGATAGTGTTATTGAAATTATGAAGAATAAATTTGAAAAGAGCATGGTAGACGAACTCACTTATTTTCTTATTTTTCAAATCACTCAAAAATATGATGGAATTTTTGTTTGCCAATCTAAATATATTCATGATGTTTTAAAAAGATTTGGATTTAAAAATCTAAAACAAGCAAATACCCCCATGAGTGTCTCATTAAAGTTAGGAAAAGATAAGGGTAGAATATCCATAAATCAATCACTTTATAGAGGAATGATAGGATCACTATTATATTTGACTGCCTCTAGGCCTGATATTATGTTTGCTGTATGTTTATGTGCTAGATTTCAAGCTAATCCCAAAGAGTCTCATTTAAAAGCAGTTAAACGCATTTTTAGATATCTTATTGGCACATCTAAATTAGGATTATAGTATCCACATAACGATACATTTATATTACATGGCTTCTCTGATTCAGATTATGCTGGATGTTCATTAGATCGTAAAAGCACCAGTGGCACCTGTCATTTTCTTGGCCCTTCACTTATCACTTGGTCGAGTAGGAAACAGAATTTTGTTTCCTTATCTACCACTGAGGCCGAGTACATAGCGCTAGGCAGTTGTTGTGCATAAGCTTTATGGATGAAGGAAACATTAGAAGATTTTGGTATAGTTCATGAAACCATTGAATTAAAATGTGATAATAAAAGTGCAATTGACTCAACGTATAATCCAGTTCGTCATTCTAGATCCAAACACATTGATGTACGTCACCATTTCATAAGAGATCACATAAAACAGAATACGATCAAAGTCAATTTTATAAGCACCGATTCACAGCTTGCAGATATTTTGACCAAACCACTTCCAGATTCCCGTTTTTCGTTCTTACGATTAGAACAAGGAATTCTAGACTTGTCAAATTAATAAATTACCATCACAAGCCACAAAAAAAATTAACTTAATTCCATTGTTAACATCATGAACATTAAACCAAAATAAGAATTCCATGAATCATAAGTGGAAACACCACAATTTTAACATTCCATACTAAGTCTTACATTCTTCCAGAAGAAATACCACATACCATTATAGAATAGATAATATTACAGCATGAAATCAAAGTCTAAGGAAATTAACGAAATTTCACTGTCGCCGGCGAAAGTGACTGTCTCCCGGCGATAGTGGAAAAATGTCCAGCCTTCCAGAAATCTTCAAAAATTTCTGCTGTCACCTCCACTGGTCTCTCCTTGATCATCTGCCAAACTGTACTCGCTGCTTCGCGTCCGACGTGCTCGGCGGGTCGATGTACGGGGCGGCTCCATGACCGGATGTTCCCATTCTGCTGCTTCGGCTGGAGTGGGCTTCAACTTCAAACTTCTGGTCAGAAATTTAAAGAATTTTTGAATTCCTAAAAAGTTTTTCTTTACATCCCTCTTATGTTCTTCGAACGACTCTCGCAAGTCGTCTAACCCTTCTCGCAACGATCCACCTCTAGGAATTGGCGGGTTTCGGATAGTGGACACAGGTTCACTCCTCCTTGATGACCCTCCTCGTGTTGATCGGCCGATGGAAGGTGTTCCACTCGTCGAATATATCATTGGGATAAAATCATTGAAGTACAATTCAGGGTCAATCCACGTATATTTCTTATATAAGATCCGTTGGATGACCTCTCCAAGTGGTAGGGTATTCAACTTCTTCCAATTAGGACTTTTCAATCTAAATGAGTATCGTACTATCGAGAGGACAAAATCCGCCACATCAAATGACTCTCGCTCCAAAATCATATATGTCAAATAACTAAGTTGAGCTGTTATTTTTCATGTATCTCCGGATTTCAATAGGACGGTATGCCTTAGAATCTCTTGCACTAGCCGTGCATCCTCCATCAAGGTGGCCGTTGATTGGATTAGAGTTTTGATGGAATTTCCATGCAAAACCATATTCAATAATGTCCAATCCCTCTCATTCTAATAGTTCTCTACGATGTCTAGAGTGGTGTCATGCTCTATTAGTCCAAATTCATCTATCAAGTCATAGTGTGTTATTTCTACCGTATGTCCTCGAATTTTTGATCGAACTCCGCCATTCAATTCCGTGAAATGCGAATCTTTGAGATAATTGTAAAATTCTCGGATTAGCACGGAGGAGAATGTGTCTGGAATAATAATTTACATTATTCAAGCCATTGCTAACAAGTTATGAATATGTGCATGCCTGGTCGGGTCGAATTCAATCACCCGTCTGATTCCTATGTTAGCGTTCTCTATTCCAGGGAATATTTGATATGATGCGTATGAGTCACTCCCTGTGCTTCCTCGTGCTTTGGAACTGGAAGCCATTTCTGCGTATAAAATATTTTTGTTTCAGAAACAGAAAAGTTTTTTTTTTGGCTATCGCCATCCGGCGACACCCACTGTCGCCGGGCGATAGAGAAAAATCATTTTTCTTCATTTCCGACATCAGATCTGGTTTCACCCTTCATCCAAAATACCAGATCTGCACGTTTGTGTTCTTCAAATCAGTTTTTTTCAACTTAAATTCAAGGAAATCTTCACCAATTTCACTCATACCACCCTAGTAAATCAAGATCCCCAAACCAAATTTTAAAACTTGAAAACCTGGAAATTACTGCTCTAAACTAACATACTCCACTATTCTTCCAATTAGATCCATAAAAAACCAAAGATTCAAAGAAAAAATTCAAGTTTTCATACCTAGGTTTAGGGTTTCGCCGCCTTCTCCTCCGCGTTCCGCACTCAGTCTTCAGGCATAATGGTTCACTTTGATGGCTTTTATTGAATGCGCCAGTTTTAAACAATTTTCCACTATCGCCGACCGGCGATACCCGGTATCGCTAGGCGATAGTGCCATTTTCTTATTTTCTTCACATTGTCTTGCTGACTTAGATTAAGTCCAGGTGTAATGTTTTTTTTGAGTTTTATACTAACTTGGTTCTCTAGTTCACCACTCTTATATCTGTTATACATATTTCAGTACTAGTGTTCTTAACCTCGTGACATTGTTTTCGCATGCCTCTAAGTATGAGAAATCCTTTAGTTATGATAATGTTAATTCACTCACGGTTGTGCAATTCTTCGTATGCCTCCATCTTACAAAATGTGAATTGTGCATGTTTTTACCATAACCAATTGTGATGCATGTTTTCGGCTTCTGCTTTATCCGAGTTTAGTATCGTGCACCATCATATTAAATTATTATGTATGCTCTCACAAGTGAATTCGGACTCCTTTGTTCAGCACAAAAAATATAAAATATATATATATGAGTGCAAAAGTCTATCATCCTAAATGTATAAACCTTTGGTGATAGTTACCCACAAAAAAAAAACCACTCAAATAAAAAAGAGCTAACAAGGAACCTCCACCAAGCACTAATTACCCTCCTGATAAGTCTTCATGAGCATTGTGAGGTTGAGCACCTTGACAAGAATTGTAAAGTGTCTTGTGCGAATTTTACATGAATAATTTCTTGCTTATGTATGCTGACCTCTTGGGTACAAGTATAGCTCCGCATGTAACCACTATGTTATGTTGTTTTTTAACATTCGCATGTTCATGTTTTCTTTGTAAGACTAAGCATCAGTTTCGCCACCCACCTTACCTGTACACAACATTATCGTCTCTAAACGTTCTTCTTAAGACAATTGGACTGAAAATTGTTTCACCAACACCTTTTCACTAGACCATGTGTTTATGATATAGTTTGATGATCATTGCCATAATTACTATTTACTCATTTTACTTATACTACATTGCTCACCTACCCTCTCTGAGTCTCTCTTTTATGGTTTTTCCTTCTTCCGCTTCTGTCGTACTCTTCGATCACTTTTGACAATACAAAAGGGGGAGAAACTTTACAAAAGCAATCATTCACCGAAGTCTGTTCTTATATCTTTGTGCACATTTGGACGACACATTATTTGTTTTTATCTTTGTGCACATTTGGAAGACACATTATTTGTTTTAATTATTTTTCACATCTTTAATTAAAACTACACAAATTTCCAATATGCTTCCATTTAGGGGGAGACCACATTTAGGGGGAGTGTTTCATCCAAAAGCAATTTATGCACATACACTTGTTTCGTCTTGATACTCAAATTGGGTGGACCTTTTTAACATTCATGATTTCTTTCTTAATGGATTTGTTATTATCAAAAGGGGGAGATTGTTGGAGCATGCATTCCACGCTTCCTAGTTTGCTAATAACAAATCTTGTTTGTATTTGATATTTGGATGTTATTGGTGTGCAGGTAACACAGGTTAATATCTCATATCTTTTTGATGATGAATCAGATCAGAATTGAGCTCGGGCTATATCGCCAGACGATAGTAGGTATCGCCAACAAGCGATAGTGCCACTCGACACTCGATGCAATTCCGCTCGACGCTCGACGAAATCATGGCTTGGAGATATCGCCAGGCGATAGTGGGTATCTCCACAGGAGATAGCGCCACTCGACGATTTTTCACTCGACGCTCGAAGAAATCATGGCTTGGAGATATCGCCACGCGATAGTGTGTATCGCCACAGGCGATAGCGCCACTCGACGATTTTCCGCTCGACGCTCGACAAAATCGTGGCCAAAGTTATTTCGATATCGCCAGATGGCGATATCCGGTATCGTGCGGGGATAGTGCACGATTCAGCGCTCAACGTTTGTGCGATGCGAAAATGAGGAGTTCGTGGGACACATGCCAGCAGTTACCGCTATCGCTAGATGGCGATACCCAGAATCGCCCGGCGATAGCGCCAACATATAAAAGTCTCTCATTTTCTGAGAAAGTTACGAATTTCATTACCTGGAGTGCACTTACCTTCATAGACGTTCCCGAGAGCTCCAGAACTCAGAGATACTCCATACACCTAAGAAGGCCAAATAGCGCGGAAGATTGACGGCACGTACGAAGCATTCAAAGTATCTCTTGCAAGGATTCATCGGCATCTTCAGCGCTTGGTTTTAAGGGAGTGTCTAGTCTAAAGTGCTCAATTTGTTTTTGTTATTTTTAATTTATTTTCTCATTGTAATCGGAAGGGAAATTGCCGCCTTGTGCGTGGCGTCTAGGTCCTTGTGTGGCTTAGGGGAAAATCGCCGCCTTGTGAGTGGCGTCCAAGTCCTTGTGTGGCTTAGGGAGAAATCATTGCCTTGTGTGCATCATCTAGATCGGGGTTAGATCTAGGGGGAGGCTAGTAGTAAGATCTAGGGAGAGATATGCTTTAGCCTGCCGGTTCTTGGTAGAAGAACCGGCGAATACACTAGCAAATTTTTTATTTCATGAGCCTTTGTCTCTAGCTCTATAGAGACACATTGTATACATTGTAACTCTTTTGAAATATAACATTGTTGTTTCTAGCTTGTGTTCATTTGCACTCTTCTATTATTTTTTTGTTATTCATTGTGTAAAGGTTGCTCAAATTGTTTAAGAAAATTTAGAAGAACCCTTATTCAACCCCTCCCCCCCCCCCCTCTAAGGGCGCCGTAAGATCCAACATCCCCAACACAGGCAGAGGATTGGTTTGCGCCCGTCAAGAGGATTTTGGAGCGATACGAACAGAGGAGGAAAAAAACCACTTTCCTGTTGTAAGGGGAGGCTCGACTTTGGTGGGATGAAATGGAGCTGCACTACTTGGAGGGCAAACAACTAACGAAAGTCTCGATAGAGGAGTTTTCGAGATTGTTTTTGGCAAAGCATTTGCCATCGGCTCAGCGCATAGCCATGGAAAATGAATTCCAGCGTCTAACCCAGAGGGAAAGTAGTGTTGACACCTACTTACATGAGTTTACAAGGTTGGGACGTTATGCGGGATCTATCTTTGCTGACGACGAGCGTAAAACTAATATGTTCTACGAAGGGTTGCGGGATGACCTGAGATTTCTGCTCTCGAGTTCGGTGAAGTAGGGGTTTCTAGCGTTGGTTGATATGGATCGTGTGTTAGAGAAAGATATGATGCGAGTATAGGGCAAGAGGGACTTGGCTGTGACAAAACCCGAGTTCAAAGTGCCATGCCTGGGAAAACAAACTACCGTAGGAAATGGGGTAAAAGATCCAATTCTTCTACACAGGCTCCATCGACTGTTGCGTCTGGAGAAACTTCTAGGCAAGACCCTCATGCTTGTTATACATGTTGTAAGGTGGTACATCTAGCCCATGACTGTCGGGTTGGTCCGCCAGAGAGTGAGAAGAAAATAGGAGCGTCATATGTTGAAAAGGGAAAGGCAGTGGTGGAGTCCTCTGCATCCTAGACGCAGCCCCGAGTATATAATCTTGGCCAATAGGAGACCATAAAGCAAAGTGATGTCGTCCCAGGTATGAGTTAAGATACTTTGTTATTATTTTTGATACCTCATACCATGTGTGTAGATTTTGTATGATGTGTTTATCTTAGGCTTTGTCCTGATTCAGGACTATCCGGCGAGAGCACTGTTTGATACAGGTGCTTCACATTTGTTTCTATCTGTGGACTTCGTGTCACAGATCAGAGTGTCGATTCATATGACGGCAGATAGTGTGAAAGTGCTATTTCCGAACGGATGTGTGATGCATGCAAAGAAAACATGCTATGTGGAGGTACGAAAAGGAAGTCGGGATTTCGGATTGGACGCATCTGTGTTGTCGATATTGGAATTTGATGTGATCTTTACTATGAACTGGCTCTCGAAGCAGTGTGCCTTTATTGATTGTAATTTAGAGGAGATCACACTGGGACAGAATACCGTGCTAGAGACGAAATTTGCTAGTATGCAAGGATCGAGCAAATTGTTGTTATCTGCTCTCCAAGTCGTCAAAGCTGTTCGGAAGGGCACATAGTTATTCTTCACGCTTATTACGGCTGTTGAGACGAAAACCAATGTGAGTGATGTTTTGATTATTTCGAAGTTTGCTGATGTGTTTCTGAAGGAGCTTTCGGGGTTACCACCCCAGTGGGAGATTGACTTCTCTATTGAGTTATGTCAGGTGCAAAACCTGTAGCACGCTCGCCATATCGTGTAGCGCTAAAGGAAATGCCAGAACTGAAAGTTCAACAACAAGAGTTGCTGGAACATGGTTATATACACCAAAGTATGTCACCTTGGAGCGCACATGTTCTCTTTATGAAAAAGGACGATAGTCTGCGGTTATGCATCGACTATCACAAATTGAATAAGCTGACAAAAAAGAACTAGTATCCAATGCCTCGAATTGATGACTTGTTCGATCAGCTAATGGGATTAAACGTCTATTCTAGACTGGACTTAAAGTCTGGTTAGTACCAATTGAGGATTTAGGAAGGTGGCATTCTCAAGACAGCGTTTGGAACACGCTACTATCATTATGAGTTCACTGTAATGCCGTTTGTGCTAACAAATGCACCATCGGTGTTCTTGGATCTAATGCATCAAACATTTTGAGAGTATATAGATTTGTTTGTATTCGTCTTCAATGATGACATTCTAGTGTACTCCCAGTCTGAAGAAGATGATGCGAACCATTTACAGATGGTGTTACACACCCTGAGGAGAAACAAGATCTATGACAAGTTCTCAAAGTGTGAGTTATGACTGTCATCAGTGACTTTTATTGTCCATGTGATAAGTGGAGAGGGCATTGTGGTGGATCCGTCAAAGATAATATCCATACAAGAATGGCCAGTATTGTCTTCTATGGTCGAAGTCAGGAGTTTTCTTGGACTAGTGGGCTACTATAGACGTTTCGTAGAAAACTTCTCACAGATCGATTTTACCCTTAACACACTTACAAGGAAGGATCAGAAGTTCGGGTACTAAGAAAAGCTTTTTATGTGCTAATGAGTCGCTTCACTACGGTGCCAATCTTGACGTCACCATGTGGTTCAGACGGCTTTGAAATATATAGTGATGCATCAGGGAGTGGCTTAGGCTACGTTCTTCTTCAGTTTGGAAAGGTGATCGTTTATGGCACACGCCAGTTGAAAGTGCATGAGCAGAACTATCCTGTCCATGACATGGAGTTGGTGGCGGTGACTTTTGCACTTAAACTGTGGGGTTATTATTTATATACCGTGAAGGTGGATATATTCACGGACCATAAGAACCTAAAGTACTTGTTGGATCAAAAGGATCTCAACATGCGACAACGTAGGTGGATGGAGTTCCTCGGGGACTACACCTTCCAGATTCACTATACTCCAGGGAACGGAAACGTCATCGTAGATGCCTTGAGTCATAGGACTCTGGCAAGGGCAACTTGGTTATAGATGCATGATGAGGGTGTGATGCAGGAGTTGGAAGATTTAGAGATTTCTTGTGTTGCCAAAAATTCCACAGCAAATGCGTGCTTGAACTGGACGGAGGTACAATATGACCTTGCAGACAGGGTTTGGCGAGCAACAGAACTTGATGAAAGTTTGCAACGCTATGCAGTGGATGGGTCAAATGGCCAATTCTCCTGGGATGACGGCCTTTTGCGAAAAGATGGTCATTTGTGCGTCCCTAATATGGGCAAGCTAATAGATGAATTGATGTATGAATCTCACTTCACGAAGTATTAAATTCACCTAGGGAGCACAAAGATGTACAAAGACATGAAAAAGCTGTTCTGGTGGTCGGGTTTAAAGAAAGACATAGCACATTACGTGGCTAAATGTCAGACTTGTGCCTTAGTGAAAGCTGAATGGTAGAAGTCTGGAGGTTTATTGAAGACACTACCTATTCCAGAATGGAAGTTTTATGATATTACGATGGATTTCATGCACGGTTTGTCGAGATCTCAACGCGGAAACAATTCTGTTTGGGTGATCGTAGACCGGTTGACTAAAGTGGCTCACTTCATTTCGAACAAGAGGAATAATGTAGTGGAAGTCCTGGCTAAGCTTTATGTTGAGAAAATAGTATGGTTTCACGGTGTTCCATATAGCATCGTAAGTGATCAAGACGGGCGCTTCACTTCGAATGAATGGAGGCTAATCCATCAATTATCGGGAATAAAGTTAACATTCAGTATAGCCTTTCATCCACAAACGAATGGCCAGACTGAGAGGACCAACAGAACGATTTAGGACATGCTCTGAACGTGCGCCTTGGATTTCAAGAAGAGGTGGGAAGACCATCTCTATATGGTAGAGTTCGCCTACAATAATAGCTATCAACCTAGTATAAATATGGAGCCTTTTGAAGCTTTGTATGGTAGGAAGTGTTGTACACCACTAGCATGGGCAAAAATAGGCGAATCAAAGTTATATAAGCGTAAGGAAGTAGAAGAGGCTAATTTGACAATACGCTCTATCCGGGAGAGGCTATGGATAACCCAAGTTCAGCAGACAAAGTACTATAATGCCAATCACCTAAACGTAGAGTTTGCGGTTGGCGAATGGGTATACTTGAAAATCAAATCTTTCAAGGGCGTGTCCAGGATTCGGTGCTTGAAAAAGTTAAGTACGAGGTATCTTGGTACGTTCTAAGTAGTGGCGCGAGTTGGAGAAGCTGCTTATCGGCTAGCTCTTTTGGCGGAATTGAGTGGATTGAATGATGTGTTCCATATATCAATTCTTCGAAAAGCAGTAAAAGATCCAGCTCAAGTGATTGCGAATGATCGCGTACCTGTCGAATCTGCACTAACGATGAAGTAAAGCCCATTCAGATCGAGGATAAAGCGGTTAAGCAGCTGCGAAACAAGACAATCAGGATGGTAAAGGTCTAGTGGGACAACTGTGGCTGGGAAGAGCTAACATGGGAGCGGATGCAGACCATGCACGCTAAATTTCTCGAGTTGTTTCGCTAAAATGTTGTAAATTTTTTTTTGGTGAAGAAAGTATATGTTGTATTATATTTGTTACTAGTTGCTGCACGATGTATTAAATTTCGCTATGAAATTTCTGTAAGGTGGGGAGGACTGTAATAATCCAAAAAGGAGTTGCTAGTAACATGCTAAAAGTCGAGCAGAGCTCGATGAAAGCGTCGAGCAGAGCTCGACGACAGCATCGAGAAGAGCTCGACGAAAGCGTCGAGAAGATCTCGACGAAAGCCTCTAGCAGAGCTCGACGAAAGCATCGAGCAAAGCTCGATGAAAATAGCGTTCCTAGGTGTTATGGCTAGTTCGACAAACTCAGACTCCGTTCGATGAATTCTCTCCTGTTTGACGATTTGAGTTCGACGAATGTGATTCCGTTGGATGAATTGTCAAAAATGATATCGCCGTAGGGTCGACTCGTATCAGGTGTCTGTTGTGTGGCCACTAAGAGGTGGTTGACTTTATCAGCTCAAACCCGAGCCATTGCTTTATTTTGATGTGAAGAAATCATATGGCTGGGGTAAAACCCGAGGCCTTATCTTTAGAGGAATGGGATTTAGGAAATCATTATATCCTTTCTCTCTTTCTCTTCCTTATTTCTAGAGTTCTGGAGCAGAGAACTCTCGGTTGGTGCTAGTGTTTGAGTGGACTTGAAGTTGCTGGAGAATATCTTGTGGCTGGAATCAAGATCGGAAGCTAGAATCATGAAAGGGAAAGTGAGGCGATCATTTCCATCAGCGTAGAAAAGGTTTGTCATGGCTCCGAAGAAAACTTCAAGTGTAACGATCTTCCTCCTTGGACATGTGAAGTCTTTTTGTTGGCATATGCATGGATTTCCCCCACCAAAAGGTGGAATGTTGAGGGATTTTCGTTGGGCTGATTCTTGAAATCCCCGATAAGGTTTGCATATTGATCCAAAAATGTGTAGTATGGAATATGCATGTTGTATAAAGCCCACATGGATAGGTTGGTCTGGATTAATGATGTTTTATTTTGCGTACCAGAGAAGACTACGCGTATAATCGAGTATTTTGTGGAGTCGGTAGGTTGTGCCTGTGAAGTGGAGTAACAGGAAGTACTGGAGTGGAATTCCAGAAAAATACCCTCGAAATCATGTGATGTATGCTATGAAAGTCCAATGTTTCTAGCACTGAAGGTGGCTGCAGGGTTTTCTGAATAGTTGGTCTAGATATGGTTTGGGCTGGGTACAAAAATGTGTTCTGTCGCTAATGCTAGGCGATAGTGGTTGTCGTTGGCGATAGCTCATAACTAACCTGTGATTGTGAAGCCAGTACTTCGGGGACATTATGGCTATTGTGAGCCATGCGCTCTTAAAGGCTAATGTTCCGAACGGATAAGGGGAAGCCGACCTGCATCAGTCTAGACATTGAACTGACGATTTGAGCAATGGGCAAGGGCTGAACTATATCTGCGTTATGGTTGTCTAATATGAGTGCCTAAGTTATTGGCTTCGTTAGGATCACATAACAAGAGTCTTGGGTTGTTCTACATCAAGACTAAAGTCTCCGGTCGTGGGCTGTGGAGCATGAATGCTCAAAGTTTACCGTTGGGGCTGGGACCTGAGAATGGTGGTGGGACCCTAGTTTTTCGGTACACCGATAATCTGCCCTGAGTGCACGGAGCGTCGGGCCGTGCGGTCGACGTTTGTGATATATTGATTGTGCATTAGTGCACATTTTATGATATATCTGCTTGTGAAAATGTTATACCTGCAGGGAAGGAATACCACTGCCCCGGGAAAGGGGTAGGGTCGTTATAAATTGGTCAGCTGAATGCTGACCTTTGCTTTGTTTACCACTATTGTAGTGGATTGTCCCCATGCAGGTGCTGGAGAGCCGAGCGGGAAATAGTAGGCTGAAGCCCTTGCTATTGCTACTATGCTGTCCCTCGAAGGCTGAATAAAGAAAAGTTTACTTTTTTCATGTGTGGCCGGCCTGCGTGCTGATGTATGTAATCCACACTTATGAAGATTGACTGTAAGGCATTAAGGCCAAACTTTTTGTGTATTTTTATATACATTCCTTGGAGATATATAAATGTGGTTGTTTTTATATAGTGGATATTCATGGTCGATGAGTTCAATATTAAACCCTAATGCTTCAGCTAAAATGCTCTGAGTTTGGATGCGTGTACTAATTTTTGATATTAACTTGTAACCCCGCTGCCTGTTTGTGGCATATAGTGTAGGACCGCGGCCGGACCTTCTATTATATGTCATGTAACAGATTGAGGCATTACATGTTCGACGTGTCGTTTGTTAGTCGAGCTATTCGTGTCATCGCGTCGATCGTGTGTCATGATTTTTGTTTAAGTCTTACGTCGATTGTATAATTTAGAAGATTATAATATCATTCACATAAATATATATAGAATGTTTGTTGGGTTATGCACGCTGGGGTTACTCCCTCGGCATAGTGCCATATTTGTTGGGCTGTGCACATTGGGGTTACTCCCTTGATACAGTGTCATGTTTGTTGGGTCTATGCGCATCGTTGTTACTCCTCCGGCATAGTACCTCTCTTGTTGTGTATCATACACCCAGGATTGTCCGGTGTTTTGATGCCCTTCTTGAGGGGATTCATCTCATTGAAATTGACTAATAATGTATAACAATATATACATATATTGAAAGAATTGGTTTTAAGATATCCTAAACACCTAGAGGGGGTGGGGGGTGAATAGGTTCAATACCTTTTTATTAAGGCAGTTAATATATATTACTAGTAGATAACCTATGCAACAACTTTCACAGCAGAAATTAATAGAAAACAGACAATCACAGCATACACACAGATTTATAGTGGTTCCCTAAGAGATGGGTATATCCACTTTCCCCCTTCGCCTATCTAGCAGTATACTAGATTCAACCTAACTCCCTTCTTCCTTCTCAGATCCTCAGATCTTACAACTCATAATCCAGAATGATTCCTATAGCTCAGATTTCAGCAAGTCCTACAACTCAGATTCTTACAGAGAATCCTACCTCAGAGTGAGTCCACACTCCTACCACTTAGGCAATCAAGCCCTACCTCAGCCTTTTCCCCAGGCCTACAACTCAGAGAAATTAATCCCCTACCTCAGCCACTAAGTCTTACCTCAGCCTTTATAAACTTAGGCTTACAACTCAAAGAGATAACTCTTACACTCAAATCTATAAACGATCCAACAGAAAAAATTGATTATAAAAAGAATAAATCCTTCACCCAGGTAGAGAGAGAAAGGGTGGAAGTTTTCTTTTTCAGTTCTTGATAGATCTGACTGCTTAAGATCTAACCTGTCTTAGCTTCATCAAAGGTTCTTGAATCTGAGCAAAGTAAGGTTGATCTTCTTGTGAAGTTGGAGATGATCGTTAATCCAGCTTCCTTCAGAATTTGATCTGAAATCTTCTTGCAGACTTGTTCAGAATCTACCTTCTCCTGATGACTTACAGAATTTCAACTGATAGCAAAATGACAAGTCCTTCCTTCTTCTCAGATCCCTCTCTTCATGATAGAACATGTCTTTATATAGATCCATCTGAGTTTACCGGCTGTTCCGGTTCATAACGGCCTTCTGACAGCTCTAACAGATGCAACAACTTTGTTAGTTATGACAGCTGTCAAGTCTTCTGTCTTGACACCTGATACCACTTTGCACTCTATCTCAGCAGGAAAGTGTCGAGACAATACTTCAAATGTATCAACACAAATAGACCATATGTTGACACAATTCTTGATGATGTCGACACAGCTCTCATAATGTCGACACAACCCTTCTTCATCTACTCGACACAGCTTCTGTGGAATGTGTAGACACAAGTCCTGTGTGTCGACACAATAGCTTCTAGTCTCGACATAGTTGGTACTGACAGAATTCTGGTGTGTGTCGACACAATTATTGTCGACAGAATTCTGGTGTGTGTCAACACAAGTCCTGTGTGTCGACACAATTACTGTTGACAGAATTTCTGTGTGTCGACACAAGTCCTGCGTGTCGACACAATCTGGCTTCTAGTGTAGACACAATCCTTCTCAAGTGTCGACACTTGTACTTAGAAACGTTTTCTGCATTTTCTTAACATGCACATTGAAACTCAACATCCCATCAAATACATATTGATGAATATCATTGAGTTAGGTGAGGCTTCTCCAAATCAGGTACATAGTTTCCAATGTACCCAACAATCTCCCCCTATTTGGATAAGTCATAACCCTTAGTCAATGATATACATCACTTATAATAAAACAAAGATTATGATGTAAACATTTATTTCAAGGACAAGATTAACCATAAGCAGTCATAGCATATAACAATATCATCACAGAGTATGTAATAACATAATAAACATGCATCATAAAATTTTAATATCCAATATCAAATTAAGACTAAACCAAAGAATTTTATTAATATATGTTTAGAATAACAAGGATTTAGTCCAAAATTTTACATAGACCTAAGCCTAGACCATCTAATTTTAGGATTAATCATGCTCCTTGATAACAATTCCTTTGACAGACTGAATCCTATCTTGTACATTAGCTTCAGTGTCATCAGTCGGCTTCTTTCCTTTAAGATCCTTATTCTTGAGCTCTTCAATCTTGAACATTTGCCTTTCAAAGTAATGATAAAGTTTTGGAAAGTATTTGCTAGGCTCCACAGAGTTTGCAGGTATTTTTCCAGCTTTGAGATCTCTTCTGAACTGATATATAGAATCTTGCCTCTTTTGATATTTGCTCCATTCTTGTTCAGAATACCACTTGCCTCTATCATGCATGTTGTCTTTAACAGCTTGCCAAGCAGTGAGAATAATATTTCTGGAGGTGGGACTCCATTGTTCAAAATCTGGTTTTAATTCTGCATGCTCTCTGAATCTTTTCTTAGATAGTTGAGCTTCTTTCTGAGCATCCCTACCTCTTTATGCTTCTTGTCTCTTTGCAAAGCAGCTCCAGTCATTTCAACCTTTTCAATAAAACATTATGTACCACCTTTGGAGGACTATACATTTGTTGTACTGCATATTGAATACCAGCAAAATCAGAAGGTGGATAAATAATTTGAGCTACTTTCGGCGGAACCCCTTCATTGTAAGCCGGTTGAATTCCTGATTCAGCAATGTTGTAATCATCACAAAGAGGTGGATAACCAAGAGTTGCTCTGATATCATTAGTTATCCATTTAGCATGATCTGAGCATGCATTGACTAATACTCTCTCCCCCTTTATGACTTCTCTTTCAATATGGTCTCTTAGATCATCCTTTTGAAATCTTATCTGATCAACTAGATAATTGGTGCCTTCTTTATAGAATGATTTGAAATTCTGCAGCTGATCAACAATTACTTTTTGAGAGGCTTGGAGAGCAGTGTGAACATCAGCCAAATCTGCTTTGAGTTGTTTATCAAACTTAGACTTTTCTTTAACCATGTTTTCAGTGAAAGCAGTGGCTTTATTGTTGAGTTCTGTGACAATAACATTATGAGATTCTGTGAGATTGTCATTCATTCTAATTTGATTCCCAACTGAAGGAACGGACGGCCACAAAACTGCCAGAAAATCTGAATTTGACCTGACACGACATATGACACGCTCGTGTCCTAGGCCGTGTGCCTCAAGCGGTGGTCAACTGACTGATCCAAACCAGTGACACGCCCATGGGACACGCCCGTGTCATGGGCCGTGTCACCCAACACGCCTTCAGACACGCCCGTGTCTGTGGCCGTGTGCCTGGGCGACAAATAATCCCAAACAACCCGATACTTCACACGGCCTGTGACACACCCGTGTCCCAGGCCGTGTGCCCATACACGACACTCATACATGGACTAGTGCAAAATTCGTCGCGCTGAGTTCGTCGAACTGATTTGACACGCCCTATGACACGCCCGTGTCACAGGACGTGTTCAACTTCTCGACACTCGACGACCACATCTCGACACTCGGCGATCTCGACATCTCGACACTTGACGACACGGCCTGGGACACGCCCGTGTCCTGGGCCGTATGCCCCTCTCGACACATCGTCGAGCGCAAAAACGTCCACACCCAGGCCGATCGTCGACATGGCCTCGACACGCCCTGAGACACGCCCGTGTCTCAGGCCGTGTCTGCTGCTCGACGACCGTCGACCCCAAATTTCGTCGACCTCGTGGCCAAATCGTCGACTCAAGCTTGACACGCCCTGGGACACGCCCGTGTCCCAGGCCGTGTCACCCAAAGATTTCCTGTTGAGAAATTTGGGCTGTTACAATCCTCCCCTCCTATAAGAAATTTCGTCCTCGAAATTCAGACACAGGAAGGCAATCAGTAACGAACAAGTATAATGTTACAACATGCAAAATTTTATGTTACAACACACGACTCTCTACAGATTACAAAAACAGCTCGGGGAACTATTCTCGCATGGTTTGCTCTCGCTCCCATGTCAGTTCTTCACGGCCGCAGTTATCCCATCAGACTTTCACCATGCCGACCGTCTTGTTCTGCAACTGTTTCTCGGCTCGATCTTCGATCTGAATGGGTCTAACTCTCGTTGTTAGTCCATACTCCACCGGCACACGATCATCCGCGATCACTTGAGCTAGATCTTTCACGGCCTTCCGAAGCACCGAGATGTGAAATACATCATGCAATCCACCCAAGTGTGCCGACAGAGCTAGCCGATAAGCTGCTTCGCCAACTCGCTCAACCACTTCAAAAGGACCCAAATATCTTGTACTCAACTTTTTCAATCGTCGAATCCGGGAGACACCTTTGAATGGTTTGATCTTCAAGTAGACCCAATCGCCAACCGCAAATTCCACGTTCCGGTGCTTGGCGTTGTAGTACTTCGCTTGTCGATCTTGAGCAATAAGTAGCTTCTCTCGAATCGTCCGTATGATTGAGTTTGCTTCATCAACCTCATTTGGTTTAAAAACCTGCGATTCACCCGCTTCTACCCAAGCTAAGGGAGTACGTCACTTCCTTCCATATAGAGCTTCATATGGTGCCATCCCAATGCTCGCCTGGTAGCTGTTATTATATGCAAACTCTACCATATAGAGATGATCTTCCCATCTCTTTCCGAAGTCAAGGGCGCACATTCGGAGCATGTCCTACATTGTTCTGTTGGTACGTTCAGTTTGACCATACGTTTGGGGATGAAAGGTCGTACTGAAAGTCAACTTCGTGCCCAACAGTCGGTGAACTAGCCTCCAATCATTTGACGTGAATCGCCCATCTCGATCACTTACGATGCTCCGAGGAACACCGTGAAGCCGAACAATCTGGTCAACATATAACTTTGCCAAACTTTCAACTGAATCATTCCGCCTGTTTGGGAGAAAATGTGCCACTTTCGTTAGCCGGTCAACAATCACCCAAATGGAATCATTTCCTCGCTGCGATCTCGGCAACCCGTGCACGAAATCCATGGAAATATCATCAAATTTCCACTCTGGGATCGACAGTGACTTCAAATAACCACCTGGATTTTGGCATTCCGCCTTCACCATCGCATATGTTTGGCATTTGGATACATAAAGGGCAACATCTTTCTTGAGCCATGGCCACCAGAATAGCTTCTTCATATCATTGAACATCTTCGTGCTCCCGGGGTGAATGAAATACTTTGTATAATGCGCTTCATACATCAGTTCTTCCCTCAATTTCCCCACATTCGGGACGCACAAACGACCCACTTTTCGCAAAAGGCCGTCATTCCAGGAAAATTTGCCTTCTGGCCCTTCAGTCACATAGCGTAAGAGATCTTCATCCAACTCCGTTGCCCGTCGAACTCGGTCTGCAAGGTCACATTGCACCTCAGTCCAGTTCAAACATGCAGTGGCAGTGGAATTCTTGCCAACACAATAAATCTCCAACGCCTCCGGCTCCTGGATAAGACGTTCATCATGCCTTTGTAATCAAATTGCTCTAGCCGGAACCCGCCGACTTAAGGCATCCGCGACAACATTCCTTTTCCCGGGCATATTATAAATCTCGAAAGTGTAGTCCCCAAGGAACTCCAACCACCTTCGTTGTCGCATATTCAAGTATTTCTACTCCAATAGGTACTTTAGGCTCTCGTGATCTGTATAGATCTCCACCTTCACTCCATAAAGGTAGTGTCGCCACAGCTTGAGTGCAAAAATCACCGCCGCTAGTTCCAAATCATGGACGGGATAATTTCGCTCCTACACCATCAGCTGGCATGAGCCATAAGCAATAACCTTTCCATTCTGCAGAAGAACGCAGCCTAAGTCGCTCCCTGAGGCATCACTATAAATCACAAATCCATCGGTCCCACTTGGCGAAGACAACACCGGCGCCGTGGTCAACCGAATCTTCAGCTCTTCAAAAGCTCATGCGCACTCTGGCGTCCAAACGAACTTCTGATCTTTTCGCGTCAATGTGGTTAGCGGCAAAGCAATCCGCGAGAGGTTTTCCACAAATCTTCTATAGTAGCTCGCAAGTCCAAGGAAACTCCTGACCTCAGCCACGGAAGACAACATTAGACACTCTTGTATGGCCCTTATCTTTGCTGGATCCACTGCAATGCCCGCTCCACTCACCACATGGCCTAGGAACGCCACCAATGATAGCCAAAACTTGCACTTCGATAACTTGGCATAGAGCTAATTTTGCCTCAACGTGTTCAACACCAACCGCAAGTGAATCTCATGCTCAGCTTTTGACTTCGAGTACACCAGGATGTCATCAATGAATACAATCACAAACAGATCCAGGTACTCGCGAAAAATACGGTGCATCAAATCCATAAACACCGAGGGCGCATTGCACAATCTAAATGGCATGACTGTGAACTCATAGTGCCCATAACGCGTTCCAAATGCGGTTTTGGGAATGTCACCTTCCCGAATTCTCAACTGGTAATAACCAGACTTCAGATCCAACTTCGAATAGACGGTCGAGCCCACCAGCTGATCGAACAACTCATCAATCCGGGGTATCAGATACTTATTCTTCTCGGTCAGCTTATTCAGTTCACGGTAATCGATACACAACCACAACCCACCGTCTTTCTTCTTTACAAAAAGCACAGGCGCGCTCCAAGGTGACATACTTGGGCGTATATACCCTTGCTCTAGCTTTTCTTGTAGTTGAACCTTCAACTCCGCCATCTCTTATGGCGCGACGCGATATGGAGAGCGGGCCACAGGTTTCGCACCTGGCACTAACTCAATCGTGAAGTCAATCTCCCGCTGGGGTGGTAGCCCAGGGAGATCCGTGGGAAACACATCAGTAAATTCCACCACAATCGGAACCTCACTAACATGGGCCTTAGGCTCAACAGCCTGAATCATTGTAAAGTAACACTCCGCACCCTTCCGAACAGCCTTGACTACCTGGAGTGCAGACATCAATGTCCCGCCTACTCCTCGCATACCCGCGAACTTTGTCTCTTGTTCGGTATTTTGGCCCAACGTGATTTCTTTAGACTGGCAATCAATCATAGCATTCTGATCCGCAAGCCAATCCATCCCAAAAATCACGTCGAATTCCGATATTGGCAAAACAAATGCAGTTAAACGAAAATCCCGACTTCCTAACTGAATCGCCACATCGCAAGCTTGATCCGCAAGCATCCAACAACCATTCGGCAACACCACTCTGACGCTATCTGTCTTTGCACGACTGGGTATCCCAAGCTGCGCTATAAACTCACTAGACAGAAAAGAATGCGATGCACCCGTATCAAACAGTGCTCGCGCCAGCGTGTCCCGAATCATCACAAAGCCTGTGACAAACATGTCACACACAAACCGCAAACATAGGGGTACTAAGAAAAGCATACAAACAATAGCATATGAAAAACTAAACTCATACCTGTGACAACGTCACTCTGCTTGATGGCCTCTTGCAGGCCAAGATTGTAAACCCGAGGTTACGCCTGCGAGGCAGAGGAATCCACCACCGCCTTCCCTTTTTCCGCATAAGATGCTCCCGCCTTCTTTTCACTCTTTGGCGGCATCCGACAATCTCGCGCAATATGCCCCATCCGGCCACAATTGAAGCAGATACGAGTGTCTGGATTGGAGGTAGCCCCTGACGTTGCTCCCATTGCAACTGATGAAGGAGCTTGTCCACTTGTCTTGGACTTCTTGTCCCATCTCTTTTTATAACATGGTTTCCCCGATCGGGGCGTCTTCCACTCCGGTTGCGATACAACCAAAGCTCTCTTCCCTTGTACCCTTTTCATATCCTTCTCAAGTGCGCTCGCAGTGTCAACCAACTCCTGGAAGCCTTGGTTCACCGAACTTGACACAAGGAACCTCAACTCGTCCCTCAGTCCTTCATAGAACCGATTGGTCTTCCTCTGCTCATCCGTAAATATAGAACCCGCATACCGCCCCAAGCGAGTAAATTCATGCAGGTATGCGTCAACACTGCCATCATCTTGGGTCAGACTTTGGAATTCATTTTCCATGGCTATCCGCTGAGCCGCAGGAAGGTGCTTCGCTAGGAAGAGCCGGGAGAATTCTTCCATTGATACTTGGGTTAAAGGACGACCCGCCAAGTGATGCAACTCCATCTCATCCCACCACAATTGAGCTTCTCCTTCAAGAAAGAAGGTAACTAAGGTAACTTTCTGATGCTCCGCCGTTCCAATCGCCGTCATCACTCGCTTGACGCGCGATAGCTAATCCTCAGCCTGCGTCGGAGTTCCCTCTCCCGAGAACGTAGGCGGATGGAAACTCATAAACCGCGTTAGCTGCTTCTCAGCTGCTCGAGGAGCCACATCCACTATAGGTTCAGGCCTTGCCGCCACCTGTTCTGGCCTCACAGCCGCTTGTTCCGGCCTAAGTGGCTGGCCTTGGATCATGGTAAATAAAGCCTCCGCAAGTAAACGCACATGTTCCGCAGACTGTGGAGGTGTAGGAACCGCGGCTGGCGTCGTACTTTCATCAGAACGCTGGGGCTCAGACGGCCCAGCTCCACTTCGTGACACCTAAAGGTGGACAAGACACACACATTAGCGGTCGTACCCAAGCAAACAACACAAAATAAGAACACACAGGTTCCTCAAACACACCAATTTGCATTCCTATCATGGACATTCAGGAGTTCATTCGTAGACTTTGGTTTGCACAAACACGTGCTCGCCACCCCACAAAAGAAGTCGACCACGACTTCGAGAGGGAAATACCAAAACAACCAATACCAAAAATGTAACAACCCAATCCGTTCATATGGTATATTCTAGAAGGTCCGGCCGGGGCCCCACAGTATATATCACAAAATAGGCGGTGAAGGTACAAGATGATATCAGAGTAGCGCATCGCACCTATCACAAAGCATTCTAACGGAAGCCTAGACTATAACTTGAACTGCTCATGAATGCCCAAATATAAAACTCCACATTTTATATGATATAGGAATGTCTTACAAAAAGTAAAAAGAGTTGGCCTTATGGCCTTACATGGCTGTCAAACAGTGGCCTAAACAGATTGGCGCGCAGGCCGTCCAGAATAAATGAAAACACACAACATTTCCAAATAGCCTTCGAGGGCTAGCAGCAGTAGCAGCAACAGCAGCAGGAACATCAACCTCTATGCGTCCCGCTCGGCTCTCCAGCACCTGTACAGGGACAATCCACCCAGCGGTGGCAAACAAAAGCAACGGTCAGCGTTCAGCTGACCAAATTATAACGACCCTACCCCTTTTCTCGGGGCAGCGGTATTCTTCCCTGCAGGCATATCATATCACAAGCATTACAATATATCTCATATAATGTGCTTTCACGCACACATGTCATCACAAACGTTCGCCACCCGGCCCAACGGTCCGTGCACTCAGGGCACATTCTTGGTGTTCTGGCAAAGCCCTTGCCCACCATCGTATCAGGGTCACCACCCAACGGTAAATCTCTTGAGCATTTACTCCATGGCGTGCAACCGGAGTTTTATAGTCTTACGACACCGGGATGGCCCGTAGCCCCCCATTGTGTCATGGAGCGCAGGCCTAAGACTCTTGCTATGCGCTCCAACAGACCGCACCTTTTGGTCTCACGTCGGACGGACATAGCACAGGTCGGATCCTCCACCCCCCGTTGCTCAAATCGCCTTGCCTTCTCCGAGTACAGCATACTCACAGCTATATCAAAGGCGCGGGTCGGTCTCACCAATCCTGTTCTTGGCATTCAAGCCTGGGTATTTCTCTACACCCATTTCCTTATCATAATAGCAGGTCTTTCCTGGGCATCCCAGTACTTCCTGTTACTCTCTTCACAGGTGGACACCGCAAAATCACAAATGTCAGGGGTCTTTCCTGGCTACCATGCCAGTACTTCCTGTTACTCGCTTCACATGTGGACACCATATGACATCAAGCATCACAAAGGGCCTTTCCTGGTCACACCAGTACTTCCGGTGCCTCATCCACAGGTATGACCCAAAACATAACACGGATATTTTCCTGGACTACCAATCCAGTACTTCCTGCTACTCCTTTTCGCAGGCATAACCCGTTGACTCCTTAAACTACACGTTTATCACGGAGTCTTCTCCGGTTCGTATGCAACATCACCAATGCAGACCAACCTGTCCAGATGGGCTTCATACAGCATGCCTATTCCGTACTCCAATTCCGGATCTATATGCCAACAAGGGGATTTCATGAATCACCCAAAAGACTGCCAAATTCAGCCACCTCTTGGTGGGGGAATCACAACTATATGACAAAAGGAAGGCTTCACATGGCTAGGAAGAAAAGTCGTTACCCTTGACAACCGCTTCGGTGCCATGACCTCAAAGATAGCTTGCACGAATCACAAGAGCTCTCCTCCGCAACGCCGGCTTCGGATCTCCCGTCGGTAAACTATAGCACCACCAGCAGCAGCCCTTCCTCTTCTTCCTCCTTCTTCCTCTCCCTTTCTCTCTTAAGATGAAGGCTAAGTAAAATGAGAATAAGTTCTCAGTTTTCGGCCTTTAGGAAAAGAGGAAAGAAGTTCCAGCCCTTGGATCCCAGCTGAAGGAACGGACGGCCATAAAAATGCCAGAAAATCTGAATTTGACCTGATACAGCCTGTCACACGCCTGTGTCCTAGGCCGAGTGCCTCAAGCGGTGGTCAACCGACCGATCAAAACCAGTGACACGCCCATGGGACACGCCCGTGTCATGGGCCGTGTCACACAACACGCCTTCAGACACGCCCGTGTCTGTGGCCGTGTGCATGGGCGAAAAATAATCCCAAACAACCCGAGACTTCACACGTCCTGTGACACGCCCGTGTCCCAGGCTGTGTGCCCATACACGGCACTCAGATACGACCTAGCGCAAAATTCATCGCGCTGAGTTCGTCGAACTGATTTGACACGCCCTGTGACACGCCCGTGTCACAGGCCGTGTTCAACTTCTCGACACTCGACGACCACATCTCGACACTCGACAATCTCGACATCTCAACACTCGACGACACGGCCTGGGACACCCCCGTATCCTGGGCCGTGTTCCCTGTCTCGACACATCGTCGAGCGCAAAAATGTCGAAACCCAGGCCGATCGTCGACACGGCCTCGACACACCCTGAGACACGCCCGTGTCTCAGGCCGTGTCTACTGCTCGACGACTGTCGACCCCAAATTTTGTCGACCTCGAGGCCAAATCATCGACTCCAGCTTAACACGCCCTGGGACACGCCCGTGTCCCAGGCCGTGTCACCCAAAAATTTCCTGTTGAGAAATTTGGGCTGTTACATTTGATATCTTGGGCCAAGGTAGATTGTAGTTCTTTGTGACTCTCATCCACATATTTCTCAAGAGTTGCTCGTTGCTCATGCAACTTGACTTGCAGTTGAACTAAAAGTAAACTGAAGTCTACTACTGGAGCTGGTGGTTGTGGGACAATCTACAAGGCTTTATTATGGCTAGAACTCCTCTTCCTTAGTTCCACAAGTTTTCACTTCTTCGCCCTGGAGGCTTCTTCATCTTCTGAGGAATCAGATGAACTATTTATGTCCACTGTGTCTTTTGGACTTGAGGCAATGATGGACATCTCCTTCTCAGTTCTTGGCAGATCCCCCTCAGTTCTTGTTTCTAGTAAATCAGGAAACAATTCTTCCAGAGTTATCTCTTGTTGCATTTGAACTGGTGGAATAGCTGTCTCTTTCTCAGCAGATGGTCCTCCTTAAAATGCAAAAGTGTCTTCCACGGTAATTTCATGCTCAGGGACATTGTCTTGGTTATTTGAATCAACATCATTTATATGCACATCCAATGCATCATGCTCAGTCCCTTTAGCAGTTTGATTTTTATCATGTATTACCTCAAATATAGATTGAGTGGCTGCTTCACTGTCCAATATAGCTGTTTGGTCATTTGGCTCTTGCTCATGAGCTCCCCCTGAAGGTGATGTCACTTGTTGAACTTAAGCTTGAAGTGGCTCATTAGCTCCCCCTTGATGACGCTCTTCCTGGACCTGATCCACTGGGATGTTGGTGGCAGGAATCTGCTCCCCCTGCACCTAACCATCAGTCACAGTTTCTAGAGCAGGAGATTTTCTAGTCCTTTCTGTTCCTTCTTCATCTGAGCTAAAAAGAACTTGTTCTTCTGAATCACTGGAAGATTCAGTTGGCTTGTGTTGAGTTTTCTTCTTTGTCTGAACCTGTTTCTGGGGTATAAATACATCCTTGGTCAATACACTATCCCATTTGGACAGTATTCTTAAGTCCATTCTCCTCATGTGATTAATCTTAGAGCTTGCAATCTGATTCATCACTTCTATAATAGTCCCAGCCAGATACAAGCTCAGTATTCTGCCTAGATTAGGTTTCTTGATACTCTCTTTGATCTTTTCAATGATAAAAGCAGACCAGTTTATTTTCATCTTGAAGATAACTCTGATCATGAGATTGAACATACAGGCTGAAATCCTGTCATGTCCTCCTGATTTGCATAGAATAACTTTTCCTATAATCTCTGACACGAATTTCCCCTGGGAATTCATTCCCTTCCTGTTCATTGAGGATCCAATCTTGGTAGTGGGATTCTCTCCATACCATTGGAGAGCATCTCTTGTCATGGAAGATGCTATGTCATCTTCTTCCTTAATCCTGGGAAGGTGGAGTGTCTTACTTAAACTCTTTGGTGTGAGTTTTACCTTTGTTCCTTGGACAGATGACTTAATTTTCACGCCCTTTGAATCCATAGATGCCGTCGAGTAGAATTCAAGAACTTCCTTTTTCCATATCCTTGTAGGTTCTGAGACTAAGAGCTCCAATCCATTGTCGGTGATTAGGGTAATCACAGCTTGAATTTCTTGTGTTGCATTCTCAAACGCATGGAGAACCAGTTCATATCCTTCGTTGATGTTCTCTTCAATTTTTTGCGCCATTAGGGATGAGAGAGAGAGAGAGAAAAGGTGAAGAAGAAAGATGAAGGCTTGTCAATACAAAGGTTTGGTCTCGAGAATTCTGAGAGCATAGTCGACATGGCTTTGCTTCCACATATTTAATTATTTCTAAACAAAGAAGGTATAAAGGTGGGTTGAAGTAAGCTTATTGTGTCGACACTGTTGGGATTGTGTCGACACAGACTGCTAAAATCTCGACAGAGAATTTAAAGGTATTGCAATACTATATGTCGACACCAATTGCGATATGTCGACACAGACAACCTTAAGAGTCTACACTAATTTCTGCGTGTCAACACAAATGACTGTATGTGTCGACACCAATATCTAAGTGTCAAGAGAGCTATGTGTCGACACCAAATTCTGAGTGTCGACACAATCTGCTTTATGTGTCGACACAATTTTCCTTATGTGTCAACACTAACTACTAAGTGTCGACACCCATTTCTTTTTGTGTCGACACAAATTTACTTAGTCAAATTTGTCATACTATTCTAAGTTTAGCATGCCTAATTCAATCTTAAAGTAATTGAATTTAGTTTCATCCATTGGTTTGGTGAACATGTCAGCAATTTTATAATTAGTGTTGACAAATTCTAAACTTATGTCTTCTTTTTCAACATGATCTCTAATGAAATGAAATCTGATTTCTATGTGCTTAGTTCTACTATGAGAAACAGGATTTCTAGCAATAGATATGACACTAGTAGAATCACAAAATAATGGAGTTCTACTTACCTTGATGCCATAATATTCAAGCTGATGTTGTATCCATAATAGATGAGCACAGCAACTGCCTGCAGCTACATATTCTGACTTAGCAGTCGATATAGCCACACTTATCTGCTATTTGCTTCTCCATGACACCAATCTTCCACCTAGGAACTGACATGTGATAGTTGTGCTTTTCCTATCTTCTTTGCATCCTGTAAAGTCTGCATCTAAATAACCGGTTAGTAGAAAATCTCTATTCTTAGGGTACCAAAGGCCAAGATTTGGTGTTCCCTTAAGATATTTCAAAATTCTTTTGACAACAGTATAATGAGATTCTTTTGGGCAAGCTTGATACCTAGCACAGACACATGTAGCATACATGATGTCTGGTCTACTAGCAGTTAAGTAAAGAAGGGAGCAATTATCCCTCTATACAAAGACTTATCTACAGGTTTTCCTGCATCAACTTTTCCTATAGGCATACTTGACCCCATTGGAGTTCTCATGGTGGAGAATGACTCCATGCTATATTTCTTAATTAACTCCTTGGTGAACTTAGACTGGGATATGGACAAGCCATCATCAGTCTGTCTAACTTGGAGTCCCAAGAAGAATTTCAGCTCACCCATGCTGCTCCTCTCAAACTTCCCTTGCATAAGTTTAGAAAACTTTCTACAAAGGTTATTTTTAGTTGATGCAAAGATAATGTCATCAACATATATCTGGACTAGGATGATCTTGCCTTTTGATTACCTTAGGAATAGAGTTTTGTCTATTTTCCCCCTTGAGAATTTGTTCTCAATGAGGAATGTAGACAGTGTTTCATACCAAGCCCTAGGGGTTTGTTTCAGTCCATATAGAGCTTTCTTAAGCCTATAAACATAGTTAGAATAGAGAGGATCTACAAAACCTGAGGGTTGTTCAACATAAACTTCCTCTTTTAAGTCACCATTCAAAAATGTCGACTTTACATTCATCTGGAATACCTTGAATCCTTTGTAAGCTGCATAGGCAAGGAAAAGCCTTATTGCTTCCAACCATGCCACTGGGGCAAATGTCTGGTCAAAGTCTATTCCTTCTTCCAGCCTGTAGCCTTTTTCCACCAGTCTTGCTTTATTCTTGACTATAATGTCATTTTCATCTAACTTGTTCCTGTAGATCCACTTAGTCCCAATGACATTATGATTCTTTGGTTTAGGAACCAGCTTCCAGACTTTACATCTTCTGAATTGATTCAGCTCTTCCAGCATGGCATCAATCCAATTTGGGTCTTATATGGCCTCTTCAAATTTCTTGGGTTCCATCTGGGACATGAAACTTGAACATAGAACCGTGTTCAAGCTCTTGCTTCTGGTCAGAACACCATGTCTTGGATCACCAATAATTTGGTGTGCTGGATGATCCCTTAGATGTCTTATCACTGGTGGCAATCTATCCACAACTTGATTTTCCCCAATCTCCCCATCAAGCTGTACTTCATTGTCTTCATCATCAGCTTGTGGGTCTTGTGCTCCCCCTGGACAACATCCATCATTTTGTAATGTCCTGAATCGCACTATGCCCCTCATGCGTGTTTTTGAGTCAGGAGAGCTGACTTGGGTTCATGGGGAGTGCTGACAACAGGGCAGCACATGTGAAAAGAAGGAGAAATCAGTCTAGCATAGGACACAGGTAGAGACACGGGCGTGTCCCTACCCATGTGGGAGTGGCCAGCTCTCGAGTCGATGACTCGAGTATGTCCAAAGAAGGACAGGGGTAGTGACACGGGCGTGTCACGAAGAGACACGAATGTGTCCCTACCCGTGTCGAGATCGACGTGTCGAGATCGACGAACTACGTGTCGAGATCGATGAACGTCGTGTCGAGATCGACGAATTGTATGACACGGGTAGAGACACGGGCATGTCCCTACCCGTGTGTCGTTGTGTCTATTTGAGCTCGGCGAGGTGCGTCGAGATCGACGAGGTGTGTTAACATTATACGACACGGGCGTGTGGCATCCGACACGGGCGTGTTGGAGGGCGTTTGTTCCCTCTGGTCGATGACCAGTGCTCGACGATTGTCGAGTGTCAATTATGGGGTACACGGCCTGTGACACGAGCGTGTCACAGGGCGTGTCCTGCTCATCCTCGAGTATCTCTCGTGTATGTCGAAATATACTCGAGTAGGTGGAAAAGTACTCTAGTAAGAGGGGGTGACACGGGCGTGTCATCCCTGTGACCCGGGTGTGTCCTATCCGGGTACTCGAGTAGTTGGTTTTCTCTCGAGTAAGTCCTCTCGAGTAGGTAACGAGTGGGTTACACGCCCCATGTCACCGGCGTGACTGGGCCGACACGGGCGTGTCCCACCCGTATGTCATGTCGAGTATTGAACCGACGCATAAAAATCATCGTAATGCTTCGCCAAAGAAGGACACGGGTAAGGACACGGGCGTGTCCCTACCCGTGTCACTTTTATATAAAAGGGGAAGTGATAACCCTAGCCGTTTTCACTCCTCATTCCAGCCGTGTTTTTGAGAGAAACTCCTGTTGAGAGAAGGAAGTCGCTGGATCTAGTTCTAGAGGAGAAGATCCGCCGCCGCCGTAGAAAAGAAGATGCCACCAAGAAGACTTACACGATCTATGGCCAGCAATAGTGGAAATGCCGGAAATGAGGTGAGCTTCCTACCATCTCCCTTGGTGCTAGATCTTTAGTTATTTTCTTAGGAGAGATATCGACTCAAGAGAGTCTTCATGGAGAGAAAGAGTTTTCTAGGGACGGCCATGCTAGGACATGTGTTCTAGGTTTTAGATCTCTTCAACCTCCCCTTTCTTCTATGTGATGATGGGTGGATGGTTTTGTGAAAAATCATGGCCTCATGAGGGTGAATAAGGGAGGAGGAATTTTTTGAGTGATTTTGGAAGATCGACTTGGAGAGGAAGATGAACTGATGCCGTTCATTCCTCTTTACGAAGCGTGTAGAATCTGTATTCTGCGCGCAACGATCTTCTTGGCCATTTGCATGTAGGATGTGGCTAGATGTGGGCTTTTGACTAAACACGACAGTTGAAGCCCTTGACAATACCATTCCAACGAGTGGTTGCACGTCTTCATGCGAAGTCTGTAGCAACAGGAAAGTTTGAACGAACATGACGTCCGATAAATCCTGCTTGCAGAAATTGTGTTCTGAACGCAGCGGACTTCAAAGCTGATTTCAAATAGGATACACTCAAATCTGGGTTGTGGACTGAATATGAAAGTTGTAACCCATAGAAAGACCTTTCCATCGAGGGGTTACATGTCTTCACCGGATTCTGTAGCTTCGGGAATCTCCGGTCGAAATTGCTGTCTAGATTTATTCTGCACTTAAATTCTGGGGTTTATATAATATAAATTTGAATTCGGTGGAATCGATGTTACTAATTAACTCGAGAATTTTGATGAACTATTTTATGCTGACCACCGTAGTGATATGAATGATAAATCTTGTTAATTAGATTTCATAAAACTGAATTGTTGAGCAAGCTTTAATGCATGATATGACTTGCTAAAATTGATAGATTATTATAAATGCGCACCATGTTTATAATATGATGAATGAAATGAATGGATACAAATTGGTAGATTATTATTAATGCGCATCATGTTTATAATATGTTGAAATCATTTGGAATGACAAATAGAAGGATAAACTATGGCCATGAGCATGTATGATGGTTAGAATGAAATGTAGTAGTCCAATACTTAGAGCGTAGTCTCCCTACGGGTAGTATTATGGATGGATGTAAGTGCGGTGTTGACCGTACTAGTTAGGTTCGAGTTGAGATGAGGTATAGGTGGATGGTTGGGATGTGCCCTTATGTTTACTTCTGAGGCCCCTTCCATGCCACGGAGTTGTGGCATTTGCATGCGGTGTGAGTCGACACGCGGTGTCGTAATCCTGTGTTAAGGATATTGTGGCAGGTCTACGGGCTCGTCGATCGTCATACCGACGGTAGTTTACGGTTACACTTTGGGGGGTTGGGCTGTGTCCTCGGTGTTCACGTCCCGAGGCCCCTTCCGTGCTAAGTGAACGGTTGGGCTGTGTCCTCGTTCCTTCTTCCGAGGCCCCTTCCGGGTCACACCAGGTCAGTTCGGGCTGTGTTCTCGGTGTACATCTACCCGAGACCCTGCTGGGCCATAGTACGCATGGGCTTCGCTGTTGTGTTCTTAGCATTGAGGCGTACGAAGTCCTAGGTGAAGTAGTGTGGATACCTGCCTAGTAGTAGATATACCCGCTCTACTGTTACTGCCTGGCCACGGCAGCTGATGCCTGAGAGGTTAGCTACCTGCTTGAATAGTGGGAACTATAGTCTGTGTCAACATAGCAATTGCATGTGTGTGATCTTGGGTGAGTCATTGCATAGCATACATACCATTACATAGCATTGCACAAACAAGACCCTCATCATATAAGTTTGTATGGGCACTCTTATACGATGAGTTACTTTTATGTAACCCGATCCTTAACTTATAAGCTTGTATGTGCATCCTTATAAGTTAAGTTACTTTCCTGCTGTAGATACCTGTACTTGATAGTTATAATTGCTCAAGTAGAACTGCTAGTCTGTAATATTGTTATTCAAGTAGAACTACTAGTTTATAATGTTGTTATTCATGTACTATTACCACCTGCTTGTACCTGCTTTACTACTTATATTATACTTGTACCCTTGTTCCTTTCTTCGCCCGGTGCCGAGGAGTCACCGGGGGAGCGGATGTGAAGCCACTTAGTCTTTTCGACTAACGGTTGCTACGTCTTCTTTTTTAGGAGGTCACCCCGCAGGTAGAGCAACCACAGACTTTGCAGCTGGACAGCCAGGCCAGGACGACAGGGCCTGATGTGACGGTGTCGTCGCTACCGTCGGTTACGGATGTGAGTGTTGTAAGATTTTGATGTAGCCCATTTGGGCAATTACTATATGTACTCTGATATTTGTGGAAGCATGTTTTACCTTCTCTCTTATTTGATGCATTTGGACATATACTTAATGTGGATTTGACTTCTTCTTGCTTATATTATGGTAGGGTTGGCATGTTTATATTGATATTGGTTGTAGCCGGCGGAATAGGCGTCTTGTGGTACAGGTTAGCCCATGTGCTAATGCTACCGCTAGGCGGCTGTTTCGGGCATAAGACCCCCCTTCGTGCCATGTTCTGGGATCTGGGACGGGGGGGGGGGGGGGGGGGGGGTCTTACAAATGGTATAAGTTTGCCACGATCCTCAACTAAAGAAGTCATTCAACAATGGTGCCACCCCCGCTCGATTAGTCCGTTTGAGGACAAACTGACTTAGCGGATGCAGTGGTGTGCCCATATGTAATTCACACTAAGTTGTCCCACTTTGACCGCAAGATTAGCCAGCCTGACCATACGTTTGTGTTTTACATGCAGGTTCCAGTGCACGCTGAGCTGATGGGGGGCACTCCTGCCCCTTCCATACCCACTCAGTTTCAACAATCTGAGTTGGGGCAGATGCTCACCGCCATCATGGATGCCTTTAGGGCACAACAGCCTCCAGTTCAACAACAGGCTCCAGGCTCTAACTAGTTGAGCACCTTTTGGGCTCTCTCCCCTCCCGCCTACCTCGGGATGGAGTCGATCGTACGTATGGAAGAATGGCTTGACACTGTCCAAGAGCTATTGGCGGGGATCCGTTGCCCGACCAACATGGCTGTATAGTTGGCGGTGTCCGACTTGGATCTCCATGCTAAGAGGTGGTGGAAGTCACTCATGGGCTCCACGTTCCAAGGACGAGTGTATATCGAGATAAGTTGGAGCGAGTTCTCGGGTTTCTTCTTGGAGCACTTCATTCCTACATCGGCTCGAGATGAGCTCGAGCAGAGGTTTCTACTACTGAAGCAGGGATCAAAATTGGTTACAGAATACCAGCGAGAGTTCCAGCATCTCGCAAGGTTTGCAGACTCATATGACCTGGATGATAGAGGATACGCCAAGCGTTTCTACAAACGGCTGTGAGATCCCCTAAGACAGGCCCTTTTGTTTATAGCGGACGCTAGTTTGGCAGAGATTATCGACATGGCGAAGAGATTGGAGGCGGATCACTTGAGTAGTGGTAAGAGACCTGCAGAGGACGTGATGGAAGCTAGTCCGAGCAATAGGAAAAGGCGGGACATTAGAGGAGGAAAAGGACATCAAAGAGGTGGAGGGTGTTTTCACCAAAACTATAGGGTGGAGCATCCAGTTCCACAGCCGCCTGCGTTGAATCCACCGCCTCAGCCTCAGCAGTTTCAGCAATATGAAGGGAGGAGAGGGCTGGTGTGTTTTGAATGCAACCAGCCTGGCCACATTCGACGTTTCTGCCCGCGGTTGTATGGGAATGTCCCTCCTGCTCTCCCTCCTGCAGCTCCGCGGGGGCGTGGTTATATGCGTGGTCAAGGACGAGGACCGTGAGGAGGAAACCCCAGCCCTGCTCGGGATCAAGTGTACGTGCTGGACATGGCGCAAGAATGGAATCCCCAAGATGTCATTGCAGGTATGATTTAATTGATTATCATTTTATCATTGTCTAACTTAAAGTTGCTTGAGACATACTAGACACCTAACAATAAGTTTTGGTTTTTGGTACTTAGGCACTGTGATAGTTGGCGGGAAGACGGCCTATGCGCTATTCGATACCGATGCCTCACACTCCTTTGTGTCTGAGGATTTCATTATGGACATGGAGGGCGTACAATACTTTGCTGGTATAGCCCGACGAGTGCGCCTATTGGATGGCTCAGAGATGACTGCAACCGCTAAGTGCGAGTTTGAGATATTTATTGAAGGAAAGGCCTTTGATACGCCTGCCACGGTCTTGAGAATGCCAGAGTTTGACATCATTTTGGGCATGACGTGGTTGGACTGGCACTTTGCAAGGATTGATTGCACAAAGAAACGAATCTACTTGAGACATGGAGACTCCAACGTCATCTTCCAAGGTATTAGCTTCGCACCTTGCATGTTGCTATCTTCAATTAAGACAGTAAAAGCCCATATGAAGTGGGATGAAGTCTTCATGATCTGGTTTGAGTTGAAGGAGAAGGCGCTGGATATGAAAGACATACGGGTAGTGCGGGATTTCCCCGAGGTATTCCCTGAGAAACTGCCAGGATTACCCCCGCATAGAGAGGTTAACTTCCAGATTAATCTAGTACCGGGTGCCAAGACGGTATCCAAGGCCCCTTACCAAATGGCCCCGAAGGAACTCACAGAGTTTAGAGTTCAACTGCAAGAACTGGTGGAATCAGGGTTTGTTTGCCCCAGTTCGTCACCCTGGGGAGCCCCTGTATTGTTCGTGAAGAAGAAGGATGGAACCCTGCGTTTGTGCATAGACTATCGGGAACTCAATCGGCTGACGGTGCGGTACACTTATCCGCTACCTCGGATCGACGAGTTGTTTGATCAACTAGTGGGAGCGCATTGGTTTTCTAAGCTAGACTTGCGCTCAGGGTATTATCAGTTGAGAATACAAGAAGGTGACATCCAGAAAATGGCCTTTAGTTCAAGATATGGGGTGTACGAGTTCACTGTAATGCCGTTTGGGCTCACAAATGCCCCTTCGGCCTTCATGAGTCTGATGAACAAGGTGTTTGAACCTCATTTGGATATCTTCGTCATTGTTTTCATCGATGACATCTTGGTCTACTCAAAGATGGAGGAGGAGCATGCTGAGCAGTTGACCTTAGTATTGAAGAAATTAAAAGAGCACGCCTTGTTCGCCAACTTCAGCAAGTGCGAATTCTGGCTTAAAGAGGTTGCTTTCTTGGGGCATGTGATCAGTGGAGCAGGACTAGCGGTGGATCCGACCAAGGTGCGTGCCGTGAAGGAGTGGTCGCCCTTGAAGTCGGCAGCCGATGTGAGGAGTTTCCTTTGACTTGTCGGGTACTACCGCAAGTTCGTAAAAGGAATTACAAAGATTTCTCTTCCTCTCACTTCATTGACGAAGAAAGGTGTGCCTTTTGAGTGGACACCCCAATGTGAAGCGGCATTCGAAGAGCTGAAGGATATACTTACCTCCACCCCCATCCTGGCACTTCCGTCTGGGAAGGAAGGATTTCAAGTCTACACCGGCGCATCATATCAAGGGATGGGAGCGGTACTGATGCAGCACGAGCACGTGATCGCGTATGCTTCAAGATAGTTAAAGAAACATGAAATCAATTACCCGGTTCCTGATTTGGAACTGGGAGCAGTGGTGTTCATCTTGAAGGTTTGGAGGCACTATCTATACGGCGTCCGCTGCGAGATTTGCTCAGACCATAAAAACTTAAAGTACGTTCATACACAGAAGGAGTTGAACTTGAGGCAACGACGATGGTTAGAGTTTCTGTGCGATTATGATTTCACCTCGAACTATTATCTCGGAAAGGTGAACTCGGTGGCGATGCATTGAGCAGAAAAGTACCGGACTCAAGCTCGGAGTCTCGGTTGATGAGTATGGAGTTGGCTCGGATGATTGAAGAGATGGATATTACCTTAGTATATAAGGCTCCTTCGGCAGAGTATACAGAGTACTTGGCAAGCATGAGCATAGTTTGTGATATCCGGGACCGAATTAGAGTGGAGCAAGGAGTGGATGCGGCCCTGACCCCGACAATCAAGTCAATCGAAGATGGGACTACAGATGAGTATACGCTAAAATACGGCCTCATTTATTTTCGAGGCCGGCTCTACATTCCCAAAGGCGGTAAAATCCGGGAGGATATCTTGAGAGAGGCTCATTGCTCTCAATATTCAGTGCACCCGGTTATTGCTAAGATGTACGTCGGCTTGCGGAAGACCATGTGTTGGCCGGGAATGAAAAAGGATGTCCGATATTTTGTTACACATTGCGAAGCTTGTCAAAGGGTGAAGGCGGAATGCAAGAGTCCCAGTGGTTTTCTACAATCGTTGCCCATCCCCGAGTGGAAGTTTGAGGATATCTCCAAGGACTTTGTCTATGGGTTTCCTCGCTCACGCTCAGGAAATGATTCGGTATGGGTGGTAGTTGATCGCCTAACGAAAGTAGCCCGGTTTATCCCAATGAAGAAAGAGGCTCATGTGGATGTCTTGGTACGCCGCTTTGTGGAGCAGTTCGTACTATATCATGGCGTGCCTAAGACGATCATTTCGGACCGGGATGGTCGTTTCACCTCAAGGGAGTGGAAGGCGGTACAGGCGTATTTGTGCTCAGGCCTTACCTTCAGCACCGTATTTCATCCTCAGACGGACGGGAAATCTGAAAGGACCATCCGAACATTGGAAGATTTGTTGAGATTATGTGTGTTGGATAAAGGAGAGCCGTGGGAAAGACTCTTACAGTTGGTAGAATTCTCCTACAACAACAGCCACCAGGCTAGTATCGGCATGGCTCCTCATGAAGCTCTTTATGGAAGAAGGTGTAAAACCCCCTTGTCTTGGGTGCAAGATGAAGACCCGAAGGCTTTGGGTGTTGAATATATTAATGATACCGATACGACAGTTAGACTGATACGGGATCGCATGTTGGAAGCTCAAAGTCGGCAGGCGAAGTATTATAATGCAAAGCACCAGATGGTGGAGTTTCAAGTTGGTGATAAGGTGTTCCTGAAAATCCGACCGATGCATGGAGTGTTACGTCTGCGTGGTGTGAAAAAGCTCAGCCCAAGGTATGTTGGGCCTTATACTGTATTGAAAAGGATTGGCTCGTTGGCCTATCGGTTGGAGTTACCGTCCGAGCTAGAGAACCTCCACGACGTGTTCCATGTGTCGTCGCTTCGGAAGGCACAATTGCAGCCCGATCAATACATCCCCACAACTGATGGTGCTGTGGCGTCTGACAGGTCTGTGCGACTAGAGCCGGTGCAGATCGTAGATAGCGAGACAAGAAAGTTACGCCGCAAAAGTGTTCCCTTGGTGAAGGTGCTATGGTCCAATCATGGGAAGTAGGAATATACATGAGAGCAGATGGATGTGATGCAAAAACACTATCCGGAGTTGTTTGCTCAAGGTAATTTTATTTAAAAGCATATTATATTTTTGTTATGCCTTTCTCTCCATAGCCAAAGCCTAATTTCGGGGACGAAATCTTTTATTTTGTTTATAGGATTTGTAACGTCCCGAATCGCACTAGGCCCCTCGTACATGTTTTTGAGACAGGAGAGCTGACTTGGGTTCATGGGGAGTGCTGACAACAGGGCAGCACATGTGAAAAGAAGGAGAAATCAGTCTAGCATAGGACACGGGTAGAGACACGGTCGTGTCCCTACCCGTATGGGAGTGGCCAGCTCTCGAGTCGATGACTCGAGTATGTCCAAAGAAGGACACTGGTAGTAACACGGGCGTGTCACGAAGAGCACGGGCGTATCCCTACCCGTGTTGAGATCGACATGTCGAGATCGACGAACTACGTGTCAAGATCGACGAACGTCGTGTCGAGATCGACAAATTGTATGACATGGCTAGAGATACGGGCATGTTCCTACCCGTATATCCTTGTGTCGAGTTGAGCTCGACGAGGCGCGTCGAGATCGACGAGGTGTGTCGACATCATACGACACGGGCATGTGCCATCCGACACAGGCGTGTCGGAGGGCGTATGTTCCCTCTAGTCGATGACAAGCGCTCGACGATCGTCGAGTGTCAAGTATGGGGTAGACGGCCTGTGACACGGGGATGTCACAGGGCGTGTCCTGCTCATCCTCGAGTAGCTCTCGTGTACGTCGAAATATACTCGAGTAGGTGGAAAAGTACTCGAGTAAGAGGGGGCGACCCGGGCGTGTAATCCCTGTGACCCGGGCGTGTCCTATCCGGGTACTCGAGTAGTTGGTTTTCTCTCGAGTAAGTCCTATCGAGTAGGTCGCGAGTGGGTTACACGCCCCATGTCACGGGCGTGACTGGGCTGACACGGGCGTGTCCCACCCGTGTGTCATGTCGAGTATTGAACCGACGCATAAAAACCGTCGTAACGCTTCGCCTAAGCAGGACACGGGTAAGGACACAGGCGTGTCCCTACCCGTGTCAATTTTATATAAAAGGGGAAGTGATAACCCTAGCCGTTTTCACTCCTCATTTCAGCCATTTTTCTGAGAGAAACTCCTATTGAGAGAAGGAAGTCACTGGATCTAGTTCTAGAGGAGAAGATCCGCCGCCACCGTGGAAAAGAAGATGCCGCCAAGAAGAGTTACCCGATCTATGGCCAGAAATAGTGGAAACCCCTGAAATGAGGTGAGATTCCTACCCTCTCCCTTGGTGCTAGATCTTTAGTTATTTTATTAGGAGAGATATCGACTCAAGAGAGTCTTGATGGAGAGAAGGAGTTTTCTAGGGACGGCCATGCTTGGACATGTGTTCTAGGTTTTAGATCTCTTCAACCTCCCCTTTCTTCTATGTGATGATGGGTGGATGGTTTCATGAAGAATCATGGCCTCATGAGGGTGAAAAAGTGCGGAGGAAATTTTGGAGTGATTTTGGAAGATCTACTTGGAGAGGAAGATGAACCGATGCTGTTCATTCCTCTTTACGAAGCGTGCAGAATCTGTATTCTGCGCGTAGCGAGTTTTTTGGCCATTTTCATGTAGGATGTGCTAGATCTGGGCTTTCGACTAAACACGAAAGTTTAAGCCCTTGAAACTACCTTTCAAACGAGTGGTTGCAAGTCTTCATGCAAAGTCTGTAGCCACAGGAAAGTCTGAACGAATATGACATCCAATAAATCCTGCATGCAGAAATTGTGCTCTGAACGCAGCGGACCTCAAGTCTGATTTCAAATAGGATACACTCAAATCTGGGTTGTGGACTGAATATGAAAGTTTTAACCCATAGAAATACCTTTCCATCGAGGGGTTACACGTCTTCACCGGATTCCTGTAGCTTTGGGAATCTCCGGTCGAATTTGCTGTCCAGATTTATTCAACACTTAAATTCTGGGGTTTATATAATATGAATTTGAATTCGGTGGAATCGATGTTGCTAATTAACTCTAGAATTTTGATGAACTATTTTATGCTGACCACTGTAGTGCTATGAATGACAAATCTTGTTAATTAGATTTCATAAAACTGAATTGTGGAGCAAGCTTTAATGCATGATATGACTTGCTAAAATTGATAGATTAATATTAATGCGCACCATGTTTATAGTATGATGAATGAAATGAATGGATACAAATTGGTAGAATATTATTAATGCGCATCATTTTTTAATATGTTGAAACCATTTGGAATGACAAATAGGAGGATAAACCATGGCCATGAGCATGTATGATGGTTAGAATGAAATGTAGTAGTCCAATACTTAGAGCGTAGTCTCCCTACGGGTAATATTGTGGATGGATGTAAGTGCGGTGTTGACCGTCACTAGTTAGGTTCGAGTTGAGATGAGGAATAGGTGGTTGGTTGGGCTGTGCCCTCGTGTTTACTTCCGAGGCCCCTTCCATGCCACGGTGTCGTGGTATTTGCATGCAGTGTGAGTCGACACGCGGTGTCGTAATCCTGGGTTAAGGATAGTGTGGCAGGTCTACGGGCTCGCCGATCGTCACACTGATGGGAGTTGACGGTTAGACTTTGGGCGCTTGGGCTGTGTCCTCGGTGTTCACGTCCTGAGGCCCCTTCCGTGCCAAGTGAACAGTTGGGCTGTGTCATCGTGCCTTCTTCCGAGGCCCCTTCCAGGTCACACTAGGCCCGTTCGGGATGTGTTCTCGGTGCACATCTACTCGAGACCCAGCTGGGCCATAGTACGCATGGGCTCCGCTGTTGTCTTATTACCACCTGCTTGTACCTGCTTTACTACTTGTATTATACTTGTACCCTTGTTCCTTTCTCTGCCTGGTGCCGAGGAGTCGCCAGGGGAGCGGATATGAAGCCACTTAGTCGTTTCGACTAACGGTTGCTACGTCTTCCTTTTTAGGAGGTCACCCCGCAGGTAGAGCAGCCGCAGATTTTGTAGCAGGACAGCTAGGCCAGGACGACAGTGCCTAATGTGATGGTGTTGTCACTACCGTCGGTTACAGATGTGATTGTTGTGAGATTTTGATGTAGCCAGTTTGGGCAATTACTAGCTGTACTCTGATATTTATGGAAGCATGTTTTAGCTTCTCTCTTATTTGATGCATTTGGACATATACTTAGTGTGGATTTGACTTCTTCTTGCTTATATTATGGTTGGGTTGTCATGTTTATATTGATATTGGTTGTAGCCGGCGGAATAGGCGTCTTGTGGTACAAGTTAGCCCATGTGCTAATGCTACCGCAAGGCGGCTGTTCCGGGCATAAGACCCCCCCTTCGTGCCATGTTTTGGGATCCGGGAGGGGGGGTCTTACACATTTTCCTCATCCTGCCTTGCAGGTTGGTCTTCACTAATGGTAAGCTTGTCTGTCTTTTCCTTCAAACCTGTAGAGCTACAAGAAGTACTAGACAACTCACAGTTGATTAGCTTAGATTCATCAAAGACTACATGGACATATTCTTCTACAGCTTGAGTAGTTAAGTTGTAGACCCTGTATGCCTTACTACTATTTTTGTACCGAACAAATATCCCTTCTTGGGATTTGGCAGCAAACTTAGTTAAATAAGACTTGTCATTGTTAAGTACATAACACTTGCTACCAAAGACCCTAAAATAGGATATATTTGATTTTCTGCTTTTCATAATCTTATAGGGTGTCTTCTTGTGGCTTTTGGTGATGGAAGATCTATTGAGAACATGACATGCTGTGTTTACTACCTCAGCCCATAAATATTCTGGGAGAGAAGTGTCACTTAGTAGAGTTCTACCAGCCTCAACAAGAGTCCTATTCTTTTTTTCAGCAATCCCATTTTGCTGGGGAGTTCTAAGTGAGGAGAACTCTTGATGAATCCCAAGTTCTTCACAAAATTTAGCCATACATTCAGACTGAAATTTTGTCCCATGGTCACTTCTGATTTTGACCACTGAATTGTTATGTTCATTCTGAATTTGCCTAACAAAATTGTGGAAGACAATAGGGGTTTCAGATTTCTGCCTCAGGAAGAAAACCCATGTAAATCTAAAATAGTCATCCATAACCACAAAGGTATAGACTTTCCTACCTAGACTATGAACTGGCATAGGACCAAATAGATCCATATGCATGAGGTACAAACACCTCACTGAGTCTTTGGTATCAAGATTATGGAAGGAGGATTTGGTCTGTTTGCCTTTTTGACAGGCTGAACATACACCCTCCTTGATGCACTTGACTTGAGGACCATTTCTCACTAACTCTTTACTAAAGAGTTGACCTATAGTCTTATAGTTAAGATGAGAAAGCCTCTTGTGCCATTTGACACAATGAGAAGCTTTCTCATCTGCAACTAGGCAAACGGAAGAATCTCTATTCTCACTCTCAAAATTTAAACAATAGACATTTCCTTTTCTATATCCTGATAAGATGACCTTATGATCACTTATCCTTCTAATCTGACACCCATTCTTAATAAAAGAAGTGTCATAACCAAGATCACTTAGTTGGCTTATGCTTATTAGGTTATGTTTCAGACCTTTCACATAAGCCACTTGGGTGATGGTGATAGAGCTATTGGAAATGTTACCAAACCCTTTGATGACTCCATTTTTAGATCCACCAAAAATCACTTTGGGTCCATTTTCTATGGGTGAGTAATCCTTCAGCATCCTTCTTGTTCCTGTCATGTGCCTAGAACACCCACTGTCCAAGTACCATATTGGTGTATGGTCACTTGGACTCACCCGCATCAAATAAAATTACTTAACCTTAGAACCCCAATAATTATTGGGTTCTAGGTTCAGGTTAGACTGAAACATGACATGCTTGCCTGTAGCCTTTCTAATAGGTAAGCTGGCATTTTTCCTGACTGTAGTGTTGTGCCAACAATCAATGGCATAATGACCCACTTTGCCACAACACCCGCACTCATATCTATTGTATCTTCTTTTAAATACATCCTTAACAACATTGCTGTCAGCAGTCCTTTTATTAAGTGCTGGGGCCGGTGCATCAAACACTGATGATTCATGAAGAACATGGTGTGTTTGTTCATGTGCTGCCCTATTGGCATTTGCACCTTTGTCATTCTGATCACCAAGCTTACAGTGATCATGTGTAATGTAATTGTCATACCTGTTAGTAGGCTGCGTCACCTTCCTGAAAGAGATAGGGGGTTTGGAGGCTAGTGGCTGAACTGGGGCTTTGCTTTTTCTTTTGGAATTAGCTGCCCTAGTTCTTCCCTTGAAGCCTAATCCTGTCTTACCCTTTTAGAGGATGAAGTCATCAATTAAGGGTATGACTGACTTTGGCTTTGAGAATTTAGACACAAGATCCTTCTCTCTTTGAAGTCTGGCTTCCAGACTCTTGATTTGATCATTTTTGAAGGTAATTGTACCCATCTGAATAACAATTATGTTTTTCAGTTTGGCAACTTCATTCATCTTCAAATCCAACATTTTTGCTCAATCTGATACAGCCAATTGAAGAGATGTAAATTCCTTAGTCTGTTTCTTGTTAAGGATTCTGCTTCTCTTAAGATCTTGCAACAAATCACCATAATCATCAATTAGTTAATGAAAATCCCCTTCAGATTCAGAAGAATTCTCATCTCTTGATGATGACGCTTCAGATTCCGATCCAGTGTAATAATCAGAAACTGAAGATATATTGTTTACCTTACTGGGACCAGACTGATCCTGACACTGATCTTCCTCAGTCAAAGCCATCAGCCCTCTGCAATAATGATCTTCAATCCCATTTATAGAGTCCAGCATTTGCAAGAATTCTGTCCCTTCTGAATCCTCTTCAGTTGTGAAAGGTCCAATATAGGCTTCAGCTTCAGCCTCTTCTCCTGAATCTGATGATGAGGAATCAGTCCAACTTTTCTGCTTCTTTGCAACAAAGGATCTCTCCTTCTTTCCCTTATTTTGATGTTTCTTCTTGTCATTAGATTCCTTTCTTTTATCTAGGCAGTCAGCTACAACATGTCCAACCCTGTTGCAGCAATAACAAACAATCTTAGAAGAAGTTAATTTGCTAGGTTTAGTGCCATACATGTCCTTTTTAGAAGATTTCTTTTTTCTGGTAATGGTCATCCTTGGACTGTGAGGAGGATGGCTTGGTTCTCCACTATTTTTTCTTGAAGAATCTTTGGAATTTCCTTGTGAAGGCAGCAAAGTCTTCATCAAAATTAGGACTGTCTGATGTGTTATTGTCAGAATTATCTGAGATAACATCAGCAGCTTTCCTAAGAGGAGATGGAGACATCCTCCTATCCTTCTTTCTGGCTTCAACCTTGTGGCTTCAACATGATCCATGAACATTTCCAATCTTTGTACATTTTGGAAATTAGGCTTTAACCGTGGCCACCATTAATACTAGAAATGCTATAAATACTCCAAGGGACTCTATAATACAATAAACAAGAAATCTCAAGCCTTTATCCCATTATAGTGGGGTCATCAATATGAATGTTTTGATGCCACTGTGCCCTATCTTTAGTAATAATCTCACTACATCGTATCTTTCCTTATAGTTTTATTCCAAGTCTTTATAAGTCTACCCCTCCCTTATTTAGCATGCCTAGTGACTAGACTCTCACAATGCCTAACAAGCACATCTAATGGTTTCTTTTATGTGTGCCCAAACCATCTTAGTCGAGCTTCTCGCATCTTCTATGCAATTTGTTCTACTCATACCTTACCGCTGATATATTCATTTCTAATTTTATCCAGTATCGTGTGTCCATACATCCACATAAGCATTCTTACCTTCGCAACTCCCATTTTTGCTCATGTACAAACTCACTGCCCAACACATAGAACCACAGAGGAACAATGATGTAATTACAGTACGGTAAAATTTGCCTTAAGTTTTAATTATAGTTCATGATCACATAAGATCCCTATTGCGCCTCTCCACTTCGACAAACTCGCTTGGATTCTGTGCTTGATGAGTTCATTTTTTATAGTGTTGTCCATCCTCATCTGTGTTTATTTTCACACTCAAACACTTCACCTTTCATGAAAGTTCATTCCTTTTTCACTTTGGCACAATTGACGTACAAAGTATATTTTTTATCCTGTGTTCTATATGGTGCACTTGTTGATAACATATAAAGTTTTTGACATCTCTGTCGGGGAATATAGTCATTTGTGTATCTAACGAGAGAGCGGAGAGATCGAAGCCATTTTCCATATGTTTAGACCATTTCTTTCATTTTAATTTTTAAATAACATCTTTTAAAATTTTTTATTCCTAATCTATTTTGAAATTTTTCAAAAGCAGGCCATTCATTTTAAATTGCTTTTGTGTAGTTAATTCTTGCAAAGAATATATTTGTTTGGTGAATTCTTACCTGTTGCATCATGTTTTCATGTTTAGATCCTCGATGTCAGTGGTGCGGGGAATATGACTACATAAGTGAAGATTGTTATATGGGAGACCATAGTTATAATTTATATGGCTAATGATGCATAATTTGACCAAAATTACTAATATAAAAATCTAAATAATCTAATATAAATATATAGATATTGTTAATTTTATCAGTTAAACCATATATATTTTCTTAATTCTATCCTAACCACGCCTATTTTACTATTTTGTAGGATCTCGTGACAAGTTGCATTATCAATTCTAAAGAACACGCCTTTAGTTAGGGCTTACCAAACTAAATGTCAAGTGGAGTCATGCTACCGTATTATTAAACCATTTTCAAGAAAAGAATGAAGCCCCAATGGTCCGATGAGATATTTTCTCCAAAGTATGAAATACGCTAGCAACCTTTGACTATGAATTCATCATGTGTTCTTAAAGGAAGCTTCTTGGAAAGAGACAAAGCTAGCCAACTTTGACCATGCTTTTCAAGAATGTGTCTCATGACAAGTGTGAAAAGGAGTAGATGTCATTGAACTTTAAACAAACATGTGCTTTTTGACCAATGGAAGCCTCATGGAAGCTTCATCCTCATGCTATCTACCACCTCTATCTCCTTGGTTTTGGCCCTATAAATAGGGATCAAAGAAGAGGGGGAAGACACCATCCTTCCTCCTTCATTTGAGCCTTATATAGAGTTGTTGGGAGTTTATTTTTTGAGTATTTTATCTTAATGTTTTCATGCTTTAATGTTCTTGCAATCTCTTTTATTGCACTTGTTTTATTTTTTCAAACTCTCTTGGTAATGTCTTTATGCGCCTTTTGTAACTTCTTTTCAATAAGAAATAAAATAGTTTGCTATTCCTTTTCTCGCTCTCTCTTTCTTATTATGCATATTCTTAACATGATTTTCATTTCCTAGACTATTATGCTAACTAAACTTTGTTTAGTGCTTCATCGAGATGATCCAAGGAATGAAATGATCTTATTTTCTTAATCCATATCATCTCTTTCTCTTTTAACAAATGTTTAGGATTTACCCTTGATTAATCTATAGAGAGGTCATATCATCGCTATATAATTTTCTCTTCTATTTCTGTACTATAGTAGCCTAAAGGATCATGCATACAAATTGATCACTCATGGGTAAAGGGAGTTGAATGCAATCCTTGAAAGAGCACGACGTAAATTTCCCGGATTGGAGTCAAATCTAATAGAGGGGTTCCCCACATAAGGAGAGGTTTAAGGGTTTCTATTATAGAACGAAAGTTTGGTTCATTAACCTAAACTCAGTTTGGCATAGCCTTGAAAGAGGTGCGTTCAGATTTTGGGAACCTCCATGATCCAAGTATCTTCGTTGAAGAGAATTACGGCTTTATCTATTTTCGGTCATTTTCATTCCAAGGTGATTCAAGATCAAGTACTAATCTTTTAATTATCACTTAATCATCCTCGTTTATCGTATAACCGTTCTATTATTTGCAAATCAACTCAAAGTATCTAATTGATAAAATAATAGAGATCTCTTCGAAGTAGAAGTAATCGACGCGACTTGGTTCTAATATGACCTTGATATTATATCCTATACTATAAGCAATAAGATACACTTGCCTTTATAGAATATAGATTCAGAGAACATCATCTTCATCTTCTTTCTTTCATAAAACACCTCTGGGATTTTCTCCATCAAGCTTTTGGTGTCGTTGTTGGGGACTTGCGTCGATATTTAAAAAAAGAATAACTATTAATTTTATCATTTTTCTTTTCAAAAAAAATATATATATCTTAATTAGATACCTAAAGCTGCCAAAAAAGAAAAACAATTCCATTAATAATTTTTAACTCATCTTTAATCATTTGTCCCTCTGTTCTTTTCTCTTCTAGTGCATGACCCGAGCAAGTTTTTCGAATAATCCTGAATTCCATTTTGATCCAGAAATTGAGCGCACCTTTAGGCGACGCCTTCAATTTCATGAGCAAGATTTACCAATTATTCTCGAAGAATCTATCGGAGATAATAATATAGTAACTATGGGTGACCCCAATCCTAATGAAGCATAGCAACGGACCATGTCCTATTATGCACGGTCGAACTTGGAAGGGATACAATCTAGTATTATTTGCCCTACAATAGCTAATAATAATTTTGAGATCAAGTGTAGCATAATCCAAATGGTGTAACAATCAGTTAATTTTGATGGTTTACCGGACAAAGATCTAAATCAACATCTTTCAAATTTTCTCGAAATTTGTGAAACCTTCAAAATCAATGACATTACTGATGACTCCATTCGATTACGACTATTTCCCTTTTCTTTGCGGTCAAAAGCCAAGTAGTGGTTAGGCTCTCTTCCTAGAAGATCAATCACTGCTTGGGCTGAAATGGCGAAAAAATTCATTACTAAATATTTTTCTCTGGCCAAGACCACCAAATTACATACTGATATCTCTGTATTTATGCAAACAGACTTGGAGACTCTCTACAATACATGGGAGTGCTCCAAGGAACTTTTTCATAGGTTTCCTTGTCATGCACTTCCTACTTGGTAATAAGTACAAATTTTTTAAAATGTCTTAAATTTCCAAACAAGGCATATGATTGATGCGGCCTCACGGGGAACTCTCAATAATGAAACCCCAGAAGCCGCTTAAGAGGTTTTTGAGGAAATGACCATGAATCCCTATCAGTGGAATGTGCCCCGCTCATGCCCTAACAAGTTATCTAGGCTCTATGAAGTTGATGTGACAGCTAATTTAGCCTTACAAATTGAATGTTTAAGCAAGCAAGTGGCAGAGATGTCTATTTCCTCCGCCACTCCTTGTTGGGATAATAATAATAATACTTTTATTGAAGAGTAGGTTGATTACATGAGAAATCCTCCTCGGCCTTCCATTAACCCGAACAATGCTCCGTAAAACAATGCTTACAATCCGGGTTATAGGAACCATCCAAATTTCTCATGGAGCAACCAAGGTAATGCCCAACGTCCTTCTAATATGAACCCACCTAGTTTTCTTCCACCACCACCAAAGCCCTCTTCACTTGAAAAGGTATTTTCTAAATATGTTGCCTCAAATGAATCCAACATCTGAAATCCCATCGGATCTGTAAAAAACTTAGAGAATCAAATTGGCCAACTTGCCAAAATGATTGTCGAGCACCCACATGGAGCTTTACCAGGCAAACTGAGTTGAATCCATGGGAGAATGCAAATGCCATCACCCTCCATAGTGGAAAGGAGGTAGCCTCTCCAAATAGGATCGAGCCTGAGGCATTTTACACCATCCAGTTTTATTTTCTAATTCTCCGAATGTCTCAGAATCTCCGCTTATTTCTACTTCTGCACCCCCTTTTCCATCTAAAATTAAAAATGAACTAGTAGAGGAACAATACAAAAAATTATTAGAAATTTTAAAACAAATTCATATAAATGTTCCCTTCTGCGAGGCAATCTCTCAAATGCCTAAATACGGGAAATATCTGAAGGAGTTGCTCTCCAATAAAAAGAAACCTGAAGATATCACGCGTGTTTCCCTCAGTGTAGAATGCTCAGCAGCTTTATTAGATAATTGTTTCTAAAAAATTAAATGATTCGGGATGGTTTTCTATCCCGTGCCTCTTTGGCAATTTATTAGTAAAGCATGCCCTCACTGACTTAAGTGCTAGCATAAATCTAATGCCCCACTCTCTGTTTAAGAAATTTGGATTAGGAGATCCAATATCAACAAAAAATATGAATACAACTAGCAGATCGTTCTATTAAGTATCCAGTAGGGGTAGTGGAGGACGTACAAGTCAAGGTTGACAAGTTCATCTTTCCAGTTGACTTTGTCATTCTTGACAACAAAGAGGATGCCAAAGTACCCCGAATACTCGGCCCCCCTTCCTTGCCACCTCCCGCGCAATAATAGATGTGAGTAATGGAAAGCTCCTCCTTTGTGTTGGAGATGATGAAGTTACTTTCAATATCAATCCCTCCATGAGAAATTCTCTTTCAAATGATAATTCTTGTTATCATCTAGACGCATCATTTGAAGAAGATTTTTCTTTATTTTTTGATTCTGGTTCCACATCATGTGATGATGTAGAACTTGTCGAATTATTTTGTTTTAAGGAATTATCCCATTCTTTGCCTCCTGAGGCAATTGGCTTAGAGAATAGTAGAATTACGACCTCTTACAAAGTACCACCCACAGTCGAGTTTAAGCAACTTCCAGAGCACCTAAGATATGTCATTTTAGAAAAAGACTCCAAATTATCGGTCATCATTTCTTCTACTTTGACCGATTCAGAAATTTTCGAATTAATTCAAATCTTAAAAAAGCACCGTCAAGCCATAGCTTGGAAAATATCTAATATTAAAGGGATAAGACCCCCCTACTATACACACAAAATATTACTAGAAGATAATTCTTGCAGCACTGTATAGCCTCAACGATGAATTAATCCCAACATTAAAGATGTCGTTAAGGCTGAACAAATTAAGTTGTTAGATGCCGGAATTATCTACCTAATTTTGGATAGCCTTTGGGTTAGCCCCGTGCATGTCGTTCCAAAGAAAGCCGACATGACGGTACTAATTAACAAGAACAATGAATTAATTCCAACTCATACTGTTACAGGTTGGCGGATGTGCATCGACTATAGAAAATTAAATGATGACACCAAAAAGACCACTTTCCGTTGCCAATCATTGATCAAATTTTAGAATGCCTTTCCGGTGACTCCTACTATTGCCTTCTTGATAGTTTGTCGGGATATTTCCAAATTCCAATCTCTCCCAAGGACCAGGAGAAAACAACCTTTACTTGTCCCTTCAGCACCTTCGCTTATACAAGGATGTTGTTTGGCCTTTGCAATGCACCAACAACATTCTAAAGATGTATGTTGGCCATCTTTGATGAGTTGTTGAGTATGGGATGGAAGTATTCATGGATAACTTTTCTGTATTCGAAAATTCTTTTAAATCATGCTTAGCTAATCTTGATCGTGTTCTTCAATGTTGTGAAGAAACGAATCTGGCTCTTAAATGGGATAAATGCCATTTCATGGTCCGAGAGGGGTTGGTCCTCGGTCATAAAATATATGGTAAAGGGATTGAGGTTGATAATGCCAAGATAGGGTTCATTGATAAACTTCCCCCTCCAACAAATGTAAAATCTATTAGAAGTTTCCTAGGTCACGTAGGTTTTTATCGGCTGTTTATAAATTTTTTTCCAAAATTACAAAGTCGTTAACCCACTTGTTAGAAAAAGAGTCTTCTTTTATTTTTGATAATGAATGTTTAGCAGCTTTTAATATTATCAAAGATAAGCTTATCAACCCACCAATTCTAGTAGCACAAGATTGGTCTTTTCCATTCGAGATAATGTGTGATGCAAGTGACACTGCTGTAGGCGCAGTGTTATACCAATGAGTGAACAAGTATTTTCACCCAATTTAATATGAAAGAAAGACACATCCACACAGGCCAACTACACCACTACAGAAAAAGAACTTATGACAATTGTTTTTGCGTTTGATAAGTTTAGGTCATATATTACTCTCTCTAAAGCAATTGTGTTTACTGATCATTCTGCCCTTAGGTACCTACTAAACAAGGAAGATTCATATCCCTGATTATTAAGATCGATCCTTCTGCTTCAAGAATTTGACTTGGAGATCAGGAATAAGAAAGGAGCGGAGAAATTGTCGGCTGATCATCTCTCCTGCTTAGAGAACCCTGCGGTAGATACACTGGCAAAAGATGACATTGATGATAAATTCCCTAAAGAGCGCCTCGTCTCCATAAAAAAATTAATGAATTCTTCTACCCCTTGGTTTGCGGTTTTGACCAAATATCTAATGTCCCGCGTCCTGCCAAAAGGTTTTCCAAGTCAGCAAAAGAAGAAATTCTTTTCCTACGCGATGAACTACTTTTGGGAGGACACCTTCTTATTTTGTATCTATGCGGATCAAGTGGAAAGAAGATGTGTTTCGAGGGAGGAAGGCATGCAAACTTTGCGGCACTGTCACAAAAGACCAACCGACAGAGATTACCAAGCAAATCGGACCGCAAGGAAAGTGTTGGAGGTCGGTTTCTACTGGCCCTCGATCTTTAAGGATGCTCTCTTTTGTGTGTGAATGTGATAGATGCCAAAGGTCAGGTAACTTATCTCGTCGAGATGAAATGCCCCAAAACTACTTTTTGGAGTGTTAAATTTTCGATCTATGGTGTATCAATTTTGTAGGTCCTCTCCCTCCCTAATTTAATAATAAATATATTCTCGTTGCGGTCGACTTTTTGTCAAGGTGGGAGGAAGCGCAAGCTCTCCCCACCAACGACGCAAGAGTTGTTAAATTTTTAAAGAAATTATTCTTTCATTTTGGCACACCTCGTGCAATAGTTAGTGATATGGTCACACACTTCGGTAACAACCAGTTTGCTAAAATTTTAGCAAAATATGGCGTTACAAACAAACTCTCCACCACCTATCACCCACAAATTAGCGGCCAAGTGGAGGTGGTGAATCGCGAGCTAAAGAGGATTTTGGAAAAGTCTATCTCCATAAATAGGAAAGGCTGGTCATTAAAGCTCGATGATGCTCTATGGGCTTATGAGACGACATATAAGACTGCTATCCATTATACACCGTACCGATTAGTCTACGACAAAGCGTTGCACCTTCCAATTGAGTTAGAGCACCGTGCTTATTGGGTGCTAAAATTCCTTAATCTTGATTACACTTTGGCCTCCGAGTAAAGAAAATTCCAACTGAATGAAATAGATGAATGACGTGCTAACGCTTATGAAAATAATAAGTTTTATAAGGAGTGCTCAAAGTTCTATCACGATAAAAATATTAAAATTCCTAAAAGATTTTTCACCGAAGGATCTCATCCTTCTTTACAACTCAAGCCATTGTCTTTTTCCAGGCAAATTAGAATTCTGATGGTTTGACCCCTTTGTTGTCAAAGAGGTTTGGCCATACGGGACCATTCTTATTTCCCACCCGGAACTTGGTTCCTTTAAAGTGAATGACCACAGATTAAATTTTTTTTTCTAATGATACTTTGGTCACCAATATTGTGACCCTCTCCATATAATCTTCCATGCCAATTAGTCAAGCTATGTGATGGTAAACATAGCTCTTTTGGGAGGCACCCCAAACTTTATCATCTTATTATTGTTTTCTTTGTTTTAATATGTTCTTGCAGGTTTCCTTCTAGCCTCCTCTACTTCACCATCAGGGATGCACTCTTTCCTTTCTTCTTCTTCTTTGATTGTATTTTTATTGCTTCATACTTGGTTTTAAACGTTGGGGACAATGTTTAACTTTAAGTATGGGGGTAAATTTCCTTAATTAAAATACATATATATTGCTTTCCTTTGTCTTTAGTATATAAAAAATATATATATACCAAAAAAAGGATAAAACTTATATAAAATAATTAATAATTTGATTTAATCGTTGCTAAATCGTTTAGTATCTCATGACTTTGCATTTTTCTCGTTTTTAATCATTTATGTACTTGTTCAGTTGAAATAAATTAAATTTAATTAAATTTCATTTTGTCTATGTTTCATGAGTAATATGTTGACTCATGTAGTATTCCTAATTAAGGTAACATGTTATTTTTGAAAAACTTTCTTAAATATTTTCACTTTACGTAGCTTTTTTTATGTTTTCACTTTTATAAAATCTACCATCCCTTGTTTTCTCTTTTAAAAATATTTGAATTGATTGATTAGTGTTAAGTATAGTAGATGCGAACTAATCTAAGACGCTTATTATCTTCATTTTTCATGAAAAGTCAATAATCTTTTATTTCTATCTGGAATTTCTGTCTCTTGAATTTTTAAATACCTTGCTTTAAGTAGACTTAAGAGCATGAAGATGATCTCGGCAACTTTTTGATTATTTTGAGCTTTTGCATGCCGAAACTTAAATTCCTAAACATTTATAGCCACGTTGTGCCTTTTCCATTTTCTTTTTATAAGACCCATTTATTTTTTGCCAATGCCATATAGCTTACCCGTGTTGCACACTTAAAATGTTTTGAGCTTTATGTCACTTGTGTGTACTATATTTTGTGAAAATTGTGGAGATTTGTATTGCATCTCCATTACTACAAAAAAGAAAAAAATGTTAGTCTCTACAAAAAAAGGAAAAAGAAATATATTTATGATTATGAATGTTATTTGGACCCCAAATTTATATTGAAAAATTACTTGGGGTGTCAAAATTTTGTTTTCTAGCTACAAATTATTTTACAATGCTCTTCTTTTTGTTTTAAGTGTGCTTTCCCTTCATGTTTATCTGTTAACCTCCACACCCTTAAAACATAAGCCAAAAATCTACACCTAATAAAAGTTCTTTTGATTCATGCTTTGTATGTTTATTTTTAGTACACTAGCGAGAAAGTAAATTGAATAAGTTCTTAGGTAGTAATATTGATCTTTGATTTTGATTGATATGATTATAAAATGTTGTTGAAATTTGTGAAGTGGAAGTGGGTGATGGGTAGGCCGAGCGGACTGTGCGGCGTGAGCGGTCTGTGTCCGCGACCTGGGCGGACTGCTAGTTACGATCTGGGTGCCATAGCTTGGCTGATCTTGAGGAGCGACTTATGCGGCCTGGTGTGCAGCCTGAGCGGTCTGCTGTGCAGCCTGGTTGGCCTATGGCCAAGGACGGCGGGCTTCTAGCGAAGCGGACTGAGCGGACTGCGATTTGCGGGTTGTTGGCAGTGCATGTTCTGCGGTCTTGTTATGCAAGATTGTGTAAACAGGCGAATTGGAGATTGAATCCGCGGGAGGCCTTGCAGACTGGTTGAGTTCGCAGTGTCCGCTGTTGCGGGCTAGCCTTGGAGATCGGCTGTAGCCTTTGCCATGCTCTCCGGTGATTGCAGCGGGTGTTAGATACTGTGGAGGACTGTGCAAACTGGTGTCGAAGTCCGGCAGTTGGCCGGTTGGGCAGCTGTACGAGTTTAGCTTGCGGACTCTGCCTTACTCTGGTGTAGTGTTGGCGACCTGCTTTGGGTGTTGGCAGACTGAGCTTTGTCCGCGGAGCTCGCGCTAGGTCCTTTGGTGATTTACTTTACTTGGTCACATTCTGTGACAAGTCCAGTGTGTCCGCTGTATTCGCCAAGTCCGTTGTTGACCGGGCGGACTGCCTTTTGGTCATGGACTTGTGGCGGATGGAGGCGTTCCTCTTACATGTGCGGACTGTCGCTGAAGGGGTTGCGGCTATCCATGTGTTGGTGTTTGCGGACTATACAGGCTGAACCTAGTCTGCCTAGTGGTGAACATCTATGTCTTGCTCCTGGCGATTTTCTTGGAATCCGGCTAAGTCTTTGCGGACTCAGCGGACGTGTGTTTTGCTAGTGAGCGGGCTGGGGTGGTGATTCTATTCACTAGGTTGGTGACCACACTCCTCACCTCGCTTATAAATAGAACCCCCCCGGCACGTTTATAGTAACTGAGTGAACAGTAAGTGGGGGTTTGGCCAAATTGCTGCGGTCTGAGTTTTTGTGTCCGCACGGGTTGAGTAGAGTTAACTGTGTGTTGTGTGCCGGTCGCGCAGCTAGCTTCAAAGAGCCAGGAGTTTGGCTTTGACTTCGGTCAAGTACTTGGAAGTGTGCGGTCTCTGCGGTTTCAGCAGGTCGCTCTCCGGCTTTTCAGTTCTCTGCTTCAGCTTTGCCAAGTTCCAATAACCTGTCCGCCGGTCTAAGGCAGGTAGGCAGTCTGTTCTTCAGTTCATCAGCATTACGAGAATAACGGTGTGTCCGCGCGGCCTCGCGGTCTCAGGCGAACTCCGTGTTGTATTCGATGCGTAGCAGCTAGAGCTCGGGCGGCTTCAGCGACCTTGGCGGACTCGGCGGCCTCAGCGGTCTGCTGTTCTGTCTGCCCGGCTTGTGTTGTGCTTTCTATTTTTAGCTTGTGTACTGGAGAAATCATGTCTCGCCACGTATACCTCTCCTTGTAAAGAAGTGTAATTAATATAATATCTGCTTGTTCTTCCATGTGTATGTTGTGTTAAGCTTGTTCCTTGGGTTTCCGCATGATCAAAGTGTGAACTAGGTAGTGCTGAGAATATTAATTTGGCTTCAGGCTATCTTGCTGACCACTTTGAGAAAATTTAACATGGTTTCAGAGGAAGGTTCAGTTGCTTGAGCAGTGATCAACGTGTGTTAGTGCTCTGTGCTTCTGAAGACTTAACCAAAGTATGTTGCCATGGAAGGGAGCTATTCAAGGGGTCTTGGCATTGAACTCTTGACCACGACTAACTTCAAGAAGTGGAAGTCGTGTATGAAGAGTTTTCTTATTGGCGAGGAGCTATGGGAGGTCGTCGGTGGTGATGACAGACAGGAAGTGACTGCTTCTTTTGGAACTGCTGAGCAGGTGAGGCTCTGGAGAAAAACTAATGCAAAGACGGAGTTTGTTCTCAAGGATTATGTGTCACTAGAACTGTTTGGTCACATCATTGGATGTGAGTCAGCTGCAGACATTTGGTCAACTATTAATGAGTTGTTCAATAGGAAGAACGTGGCGAGGCTCCAGTTCTTGGAAAATGAGTTGGCAAGGGCAACACAAGGAGACCTGACAATCTCCAAATTCTTTTTGAAGATGAAGAGCTTGTGTGCTGAGCTGTCAGCTCTTGATCCTGATGAGCCTATCTCTAAGGTAAAATTGAAGAGGCACATAATCCGCGGCTTGCGGAAAATATATGTTGCTTTTGTTACATCAGTTCAAGGCTGGGCCACTCAGCCATCTCTGCTGGAGCTTGAAAAACTGCTTGCTTCGCAGGAAAGTCTGGCAAGGCAGATGGCTGGAGTCACTGTCTCTGAGGAGAGCAGTCAAGCACTCTTCACGGGCAAGAAGAAGAAGAGGTGGGAAGGGAAGAAGAAGCAGGTCGCTGCTGAGAATGAGCCTTCAACTTCTTATCAGCCAGAGAGGAGCGCTGCTCCGAAGAAGGACTGGAAGAAGAACTTGAAGTGCGATAGGTGTCATCAGTAAGGACACTTCAAGCAGGACTGCAAGGTCAAACTACAGCATGGGCATACTGCAGGAAAGGAGGAAGCTTGCTCTAAGAGTGAGGAAGATGAATGGGGCGTATCCTTCATGATGGGTACTTGTGTCCGTACCTTGTCTGCTGTGGACTTCAATGACAAATAGATCGTGGACTCCGGGTGTGGTCATCACCTCACTGGAGGAAAGTTGAAGTTATCTTCCTTGCCAGCACACTCAGGTAACGAAGCTATCATATCTGTTGATAACACTGTTTATGCAGTAGAGAAGGAGGGAGTTGTGTCTTTGGGTAGTGATAAGGGACCACTCACATTAAGGAGTGTGTATCACGTACCGGGCATGAAGAATAACCTCTTCTCTATGACCAATGCAGTCGACGCGGGTTATCACATTCTGTTTGGGCCAACAGAAGTGAAGTTCCTTCGCAACGTATCAGCTGTTAAGGCTGATGTTGCTCATGTGGGGGGGATAGTTAAGAACTTGTTTGTTCTTGCAACTAACTCTTATGTTGATCGAATGAGAGCAAACGATAGCGCTGTTATCTGGAATGAGAGGCTGGTGCATGTAGGAATGGACAAGCTGAAGGCTATGGCTAGTAGAAGTCTTGTGAGAGGCTTGCCTAAGCTTTCCTCCTTTGGTGACGAGCATGATTGCACAGGATGTCAATACGGTAAGGCACATCGCCTTCCGTTTGATAAGTCACAAACAAAGAGCAAGAGACCATTGGAGTGCATCCATGGCGACTTGATGGGACCAACTATCACTGCGAGCCTTGGTGGAAGTAGATACATGCTTGTCCTGATTGATGACTACTCAAGATATACTTGGGTTTATTTCTTGAAGGAGAAGTCTGAAGCATTCCGATTGTTTGTGGAGTTCAAGGAGCTAGTGGAGGGCCGGCTTGGCTTGCAGATCAAGAAGTTTAGAACCGATAATGGGGGTGAGTTTGTCTCCTCCGAGTTTTCTAACTACTGCAGGAAGTACGGAATTCAGAAAGAGCTCACTTGTGCTCATACTCCACAACACAACAGAGTAGCGGAGCGGAAGATTCGTCATCTGATGGAGACTTGCAAATGCTGACTTCATGCGAAAGATATTCCTAGGTCCTTCTGGGTAGAGGTGATGTCTTGTGCTTCTTATGTCATCAATCGAATGCCGCTCAGCCCGATCAACATGAAGTCTCCCTTTGAAATATTATTGAAGGAGAGGCCAAGTGTGGAACACCTTCGGGTGTTTGGATCAACTTGCTATGTGCATGTCCCGGATGCTTCTCGGATAAAGCTTGATGCAAAGGCAAGGAAGCTTGTCATTGTTGGCTACGATGAGTAGAAGAAGGGATGGAAATGCATGGATCCTGCGACAAAGTAGTTTGTTGTGTCAAGAGATGTTGTATTTGATGAACTGACGCCATATGGAGGTGGGTCGGTTGATTTACCAGAAAGCAAGGTTGATGAAGAGCAGAGGGTGGCTACTAAAGTTGTGGAAGAAGAGCTTGTTGTTTCACTAGCAGCGCCTGTTGCTTCTAGTTCTGGTGTTGAGGCCTCTGGCTCAGGAAGCAGGGGGAGCATTGCTCAGAACTTGCCTGAGAATGGAGCAGAGCCTGAAGAAGCAGCGGAGGTTGGGAGCAAGGAGCAGAGCTTACGAAGGTCGAAGAGGACTATCATGCCACCTACTCGGTACTGTGATGGGAATGCAGTGAGTTTTGTATCCTGCTTCTTTGCAGGTCCTCTGGATGAGCGAGAGCCTGTAAACTTCAATGAGGCCACTGGAGTCAAGGAGTGGGAAGATGCCATGAACGAAGAGATTGCTACTCTCAAGAAAAATGAAACCTGGGACCTTGTGTCTAAGGTTGATTGCATTACTCCTGTTACTTGCAAGTGGGTGTTTAAGTTGAAGAAGAAGGCCGATGGGTGCATCGAAAGATACAAGGCCCGCCTTGTTTCTCGAGGGTTCTCATAACAGTATGGAGAATACTATGAGGAGACATTTAGTCCAGTTGCTAAGATGACTTCGGTTCAAGTGGTGAGTGCCTCGGCTGCTAGCAAGGGATGGACGATTTGGCAGCTTGATGTGAAGAATGCTTTTCTTTACGGATAAATTGTCAAGGACATCTTCATGGATCAGCCACTTGGATTCGTTTCTGAAATTCATCCGGACTATGTCTGCAAACTCAGGAAAGTTCTCTACTGGTTGAAGCAAGATCCTTGAGCTTGGTATTGGAAGATTGTAGAATATCTCCAATTCTGCGGATACCATGCTTTAAACTCAGATTCTAGGTTGTTCATCAAGAAGAAGGGGGAGCTGCAAGTCTTGGTCCTGCTGTATGTTGATGATATGATCATCATAGGAAATTCAGAGGAGGAAGTAGCAAGGCTCAGGGCTGAGCTTGCTATATGCTTCGAGATGAAGGACTTAGGAGACCTTCATCACTTTCTCGGTCTTGAAGTGGAGAGGAAGAAGAGCGGGATACTAATTTGCCAAAGGGGATATGCGGATCGCATTGTGAAGTGATTCGGAATGGGCGGAGGGAAGAGTTGCTCTACTCCACTAGAACATGGGCTGAATCTTCGACGAGATGAGGGAAGGATTCTTCCTAATACCTTGGTGTTCAGAGCTCTTGTTGGGAGCTTGATCTACCTGACAATTACAAGGACAGACATTGCTTACGCTGTTGGCCGAGTAAGTCAGTTTATGGCTGAACCGAGGAAGTCTCATCTAGTGGTGGTAAAGAACATTTTGAAGTATGTCAAGACAACTTCTGATATTGGACTTCTCTATAAAAGGGACTCGGATTTTTCTTTGCATGTTTACACGGATGCTGACTATAGCGGTGATTCGGATGATCGAAGGTCAACTTCGGCTTATGTGTTCACTTGCGGATCAGCTAGCATCTCGTGGTGTAGCAAGAAGCAGGACTCGGTGTCCGTGTCAACTACAGAGGCAGAGTATAATGGTTTAGCCTTGGCTGCTCGGGAAGCCATCTGGTTGAGGACGCTTATAGAGGATATTTATGAGGAAGTGAAAGGTCCTACTTTACTCCGGGGTGACAATGAGAGTGCTCTCAAACTGGTAAAAAATTCAGTGTGTCACACAAGGACCAAGCATATTGAGATCGAGCACCACTTCATATTGGAGAAGGTGTTGGAGGGATCTCTTCTGGTCGAGCATGTTCGGAGTGAAGATAATCTTGCTGACATCTTCACGAAGCCGCTGTCGAAGGGGTCATTTCAATGGTTACGCAGCTTGCTGGGCTTGATCACCACTTCTCGCATCAAGGGGGAGTGTTGAAATTTGTGAAGTGGAAGTGGGTGATGGGAAGGCCGAGCGGACTGTGCGGCCTGAGCGGTCTGTGTCCGCGACCTGAGCGGACTGCTGGTTACGATCTGGGTGCCATAGATTGGCTGATCTTGAGGAGCGACTTGTGCGGCATGGTGTGTGGCCTGAGCGGTCTGCTGTGCGTCCTGGTTGGCCTATGGCCAAGGACGTCCGGCTTCTAGCGAAACGGACTGAGTGGACTGCGATTTGCGAGTTGTTGGCAGTGCTTGTTCTGCGGTCTTGTTGTGCAAGCTTGCGTTAATAGGCGGATTGGAGATTGAATCCGTGGGAGGCCTTGAGGACTGGTTGAGTCCGTGGTGTTCACTATTGTGGGCTGGCCTTGGTGATCGGTTGTGGCCTTTGCCATGCTCTCCGGTGATTGCAGCAGGTGTTAGCTATTGTGGAGGACTACGCGGACTGATGTCGAAGTTCGGCAGTTGGCCGATTGGGCAGCTGTGCGAGTTTAGCTTGCGTACTCTGCCTTACTCTGGTGTAGTGTTGGCGATCTGCTTTGGGTGTTGGCAGACTGAGCTTTGTCCGTCGAGCTCGTGCTAGGTCCTTTGGTGATTTACTGTACTTGGTCACATTCTGTAATAAGTCCAGTGTGTCTGCTGTATTCACCAAGTTCGCTGTTGACCGGGCAGACTGCCTTTTGGTCGTGGACTTATGGTGAATGGAGGCGTTCCTCTTGCGTGTGTGGACTATCGCTGAAGGGGTTGTGGCTGTCCGTGTGTTGGTGTTTGCAGACTGTACAGACTGAACCTAGTCCGCATTATGGTGAACATCTGTGTCTTGATCCTTGCGGTTTTCTTGGAATTCGGCTAAGTCTTTGCGGACTCAGCAAACGGGTGTTATACTAGTGTGCGGGCTGGGGTTGTGATTATATTCACTAGGGTGGTGACCACACTCCTCACCTCGCCTATATTCACTAGGGTGGTGACCACACTCCTCACTCAGGGCACGTCTACAGTAACTGAGTGAACAGTAAGTGGGGGCTTGGTCAAATTGCCGCGGTCTGAGTTTTTCTGTCCACGCGGGTTGAGCAGAGTTAACTGTGTGTTGTATGCATGTCGCGCGGCGAGCTTCAAGGAGCTAGGAGTTTGTCTTTGACTTCGGTCAAGTACTTGGAAATGTGTGGTCTCTGTGGTTTCAGCAGGACGCTCTGTGGCTTGTCAGTTCTCTACTTCAGCTTTGCCAAGTTCCAATAACCTGTCCGCCGGTCTCAGGCAGGTAGGCGGTCTGTTCTTCAGTTCATCAGCAGTACGCGAATAATAGTGTGTCCGTGCGGCCTCACAGTCTCAGGCAGACTCCGTGTTCTATTCGGCGTGTAGCAGCTAGAGCTCAGGCGTCTTCAGCGACCATGGCAGACTCGACGGTCTCAGCGGTCTGTAGTTCTCTCCACCCAGCTTGTGTTGTGCTTTCTGTTTTTAGCTTGTGTACTGGTGAAATCATGTCTCGCCACGTATACCTCGCCTTGTAAAGAAGTGTAATGAATATAAGTTTTGCTTGTTCTTAAATGTGCATGTTGTGGTAAGCTTGTTCCTTGGGTTTCCGCATGATCAAAGTGTGAACTGGGTAGTACTGAGAATATTAATTTGGCTTCAGGCTATCTTGCTGACCACTTTGAGAAAATTTAACAAATGTCTCTTAGATTTTTGTAGCAACTGAATATCTTTTTCATTTATCTCATTACTCAATTTTTAGTTTTGCTTAAAAAACTGGGATGATTTATTTTTTATGCTGGCGAAAATAGTAAAATTTTATGTCAAGACTAAGTAAAAATGTTTTATTTTCAATTCATAATTTCTTTTCCTTAATTTTACATCATACTTATGTTTGGCAAGGCAATTTGTTTGGTTGTTTTTTTTCCTAGCTAGTATGTCTTGCTTGAGGACAAGCAAAATAATAAGTCTGGAGGAATTTGATGATCCATAATTTGACCTAAGTTATTAATATAAAAGTCTAAATAATCTAATATAAATATATAAATATTGATAATTTTATCTGTTAAACCATATCTTTTTTATAATTCTATCATAACCAAGCCAATTTTACTGTTTTGTAGGATCTCGGGACAAGTTGCATTATCAATTCTAAAGAACACGGCTTCAGTTTGGGCGTAACAAACTAAATGTCGAGTGGAGTCATGCTACCGTATTACTGAACCATATTCAAGAAGAGAATGAAGCTCCAATGGTCCGATGAGATATTTTATCCTACATATGGAAGAGGCTATCATCCTTTGACTATGAATTCATCATGTGTTCTTAAAGGAAGATTCTTGGAAAGAGAGAAAGCTAGTCAACTTTGACCATGCTTTTCAAGCACATGTCTCATGATAATTGTGAAAAGGAGTAGCCGTCATTGACCTTTAAAACAACATGTGTTTTTTGACCAGGGGAAGCCTCATGGAAGCTTCATCCTCATGCCATCTACCACCTCTACCTCCATGGTTTTCGCCCTATAAATAAGCATGAAAGAAGAGGGGGAAGACATCATACTTCTTCCTTCATTTGAGCCTTCTAGAGAGTTGTTGGTAGTTTATTTTTTGAGTATTTTAGCTTAATGTTTTCATGATTTAATGTTCTTACAATCTTTTTTATCGCACTTGTAATATTTTTTGCAAAATTTCTTCGTAATGTCTTTATGACCTTTTTGTAACTTCTTTTCAAAAAGAAAAAAATAGTTTGCTCTTCATTTTCTCTCTCTCTTTCTTATTATGCATAATCTTAACATGATTTTCATTTCCTATACTATTATGAGTAGAGATGTCACTTAAAGCCGAAAATCGCAAACCGAACTGGAACCCGAAAAGAACCGGACCGAACTGTTTTCAAATTATTCGGGTTCCAGTTTTAATTTTGGAACCGTGAACAACATTGGTCTGGGTGTGATTCTTACATATTATTATTCAGACCAGAACCGAAACCGCAACATACAAGGCTCAAGCGGTTTCAAGATTTTTAGACCCGATCCGAACCAGATCGAAGTAGAACCGAACTACAACCTATTTATTATTATTATTATTGTTATTATTATTATTATATTGTTATTATTTTATAATTTATGTATAATATTTATACTTACTATCACGAGTGAAGCTGGTGCAGTTTGAACCCAAACCACAATCACACTAAAGGGGGGTCGATTTTGGACCGAACAAAACTTCACCGCATAAATATCGTATGGTATAGTTTGACATTGTTGCGGTTTGGAGTCAATTTTTGCAAAGCATGTTTTATTTTTATACAGTTATATAATATATTTTCAATTTTACTTACATATTTTTTTGAAATATTTTATTTAAAAAATATAGAAGATATACAACTACTATTTATTAGTAATCATGAAAGACAACTAATTGTAGGGGGTTGTTACGGTTGAACATACCGACGAGACGTGGGCAAGCCAACTAGAATACATGGCAAGTCTGCACGCGTAGGAAGACAATTGATACTATCCCACCGATCGTGGAAAAGACCGTCAAGAAGTGGGCAAAATAGTTATTTTTATTTTGATTTTGTTTTGAGTTTTACTATTTGCAGCCCGCTTTTATTTCATTCCGTCAAGTTTGATTTTGGTTTTAGTTGGAACCGATTAGAACCGGACCGAACTGCATGGAACCGGACCGAACTGATAGTTACCAGTTTGGTTTTGGTTCTTGTTGAACCGTAACCGGAATCGTTGACACGACAGTTTCAAAAATTAAGCTAAAACCAAAATCAGAAACGGAACTGGTGAAATTAAATAAGGTTTTGGTTCTAATTTGAAGAACCGTTACCTTAGTGGTTCGTTTCATGGTTTTAGTAGAACCGGAACATAACCAGAACCATGACAGCTCTAATTATGTGTAACTAAACTTTGTTTAGTGCTTGATCGAGATGATCCAAGGAATTAAATTATCTCATTTTCTTAATCCATATCTCTCTTTCTCTTTTAAAAAATGTTTATGATTTACTCTTGATTAATCTATAGAGAGGTCATATCATCGATACATGATTTTCTCTTCTATTTCAGTACTCTAGTAGCCGAAAGGATCTAGTTTATGGTTGATCATTCATGGGTAAAGTGAGTTGAATGCAATCCTTGAAATAGGATGACATAAATTTCCCAGATTGGAGTCAAATCCAATAGAGTTGTTCACCACATAAGGCAATTTTTAGGGGCTACAAATATATAGTGAAAGTTCGGTTGATTAACCTAAACTCAGTTGGGCATATCCTTGAAAGAGGTGCATTCATATTTTGTGAACCTCCACGGTCCAAGCATCTTCATTAAAGAGAGTTAGGGATTTATCTATTTTTGATCATTTTCATTCCAGGGTGATTAAAGATCAAGTACTAACCTTTCAATTATCACTTAATCATCCTCTTTTATCATATAACTGTTCTCTTATTTGCAAATCAACTCAAAGTATATAATTGATAAAATAATAGAAATCTCTTTGAAGTAGAAGTAATTGACGGGCCTTGGTTTTCATACGACCTTGATATTATAACCTATACTATAAGCGATAAGGTACACTTGCCTTTATTGAATATAGATTCGGAGAACATCATCTTAATCTTCATCTTATCTCTTTCATAAAACACCGCCAGGATTTTCTCCATCAATGGCCAACTTTATGGAGCCCTTTCATCCCATGGTACTTTTTATGGTGTGAGAACTTATTGTAACTATGTGCCACCACTGCAGGCAACGTCCCCATATTTCAGTCCGACCCCTCAAAAGCTGAGAGGAAATGGGAAATAATGTAAGTTTTGTGATAACATTTACCATGTACTAAACAATTGTACAAAATTTCAACCCTAGATGGCAAGGGATGATGAACTGGGTATTCAAATCGGCTCATCCACCACTTCTTTTGGAATTATTGTAGACTCTAATGATATTTACACAACACCAACTTATCTATGGGGGACTACTGTAGATATTCTCATTGGAATCTCTGCTGATCAGTGTGATGATATAGTGGAGCTGCCTCTCCCTACACATTCATCACCTCTTTTGGATTCACCCCTGGAGGACTCAGCTATCATATTCTTTGATGATTCTAGCACCACGATTCTTTCTCCTTCTTTGCAAGAGCTTTCTACACCTATTTTTGATGATCTGTTTGAAGATATTGTGCACGATGATGATCTGAACCCCGAGGATGCACCAAAGTAGGAGATGGATGTTATTCTCTCTAATGTGGAGAATGACTACTTGGAGCATGATGAAGTGCCAAGGTGGATTGAGGAGGATACCCTTTCTGATGGGGAGGTTTAAATTTCCTTGTTGGACAAGGAGGTCCCACTCACCATTAATGACTTAGAGTTCTCAGATTCCCCTTACAATGAATCTTATGATACCGATAGTTATCAATCCTTAGATTCTCCTAAAAGTGAGAGTAGGACTACTGAAAGACTTTGTTCAAGGGTAGTAAAACACCTAAAGGGGTGGGAGGTGAATAGGTTTGTTTTGTATCTTTTAAATCTTTTGAATTTATGACCTTAGAGTGTGCTGGGGTTAGTTGTTAGCTTTCAAGAATCACACAAACACAAAAGATTTTATAGTTGTTCCCCTATCTAGGGTATATCCACTTTCCTAATACACCTATCTAGTAGTGAGCTAGATTTAGTTATCATCTCCATTAAACTCAGCTCCTTGAGCTTACACCTCAGAAACCTCAGGATCTTACAACTCAGAGTGAAACTCACTCCTACACCTCAGATTGAATCTAATCCTACCTCAAGCACAACAACTGTACACTCAGAGATACACCACATCTACCTCAGATCCCTCAGGATCTTACCTTAGATCCACTCTTAGATCCTACCCACTCAGAGACAACAGATCCTACCACTCGACCTTTATAACACAGGCTTACAACTCAGATCACGCAGTGATCCTACTGTTTGAATAAGATTTTGTGGTGCTTGACTCCAAAGAGATATACCTTTGAGTCAACTTCCTAGACTGTGATGAAATAGCCCTAACTCTTCACAACAACAAGAAACTGAATCTTGAAGGTTGATCTGCTTATGCTGAAAAGAACTAATGCAGCGCTCTATTCCTTCAAGCTTAAGTATATCTGAGTTGAATGCATCAGCCTTGAAGAAGAATGACAACTCTATTGAGTGCTCTGCTAACTAACCCCTTGCAACAAAATTATGGTTGAGTTCTTGCTGAAGAGTTATTGAGTTTTTCGAATTCAACCATTTTTCAGCAATATTGATAATCTGTGTCAAGAACAATTTAAATTTCTCTACTTCGATTTTTATATCCCGTAGTTCAACGGCTCTTTGATTCGTATGGTAAATGGTATGGGCAGCTGTAAAGTAGCTTTTCCATTAACTGTACTGTAGAAGGCATGCGGCACCTTTTCTCCTGTAGCGTGCAAAACCCGTTTCATTTGAATTTTGGATGACGTTAGTATGACTCAGTGCATGTGGACTTAACAATTTTCACCACAGAGTCTACATTGGCATTTTTTGAAGTCTTGTGACTCAACGCATAAAGGCATCAATGTGACTCAATGCATAATGGCATAAAGATGAGCGGACCAAGGCGACCTGTCCGCGGCATAACAGCATGCGGGTGGGTTCAGAACAACCAACTCGCTCTCACCGAAGCTAGGAGAGCGAGCAGCATAAGACGGCCTAACCAGCCCGCTTCTTCCCGGGGTTCGACGATTCGGATCGGGTTTTCACCAGACCGAGCTCGGGCGGAGCTCGTCATTCGTCGAATGGGGCTCGACAATCGTCGAACGGAGTTCTAGGTTCTTCGAGCTGACTTCGTCGAACAAAGCTCGACGAGCTCAAGTCTTTTAGAATTCCTTCTATATTAATAATCCCAGACCGCCCTGGTTGAATAAAGGTGTCAGAGGGCTACTCGCCCAACTATGTTATGAAACTTCATCCAGACATTACCCCATGGCTTTGGCGTTGAGTGACGTTACTCCACTCAACGCTCTCGGCACCCGTCTGGCTTTGGCGTTGAGTGACGTTGCTCCACTCAATGCTCTCAGCGACCTTCTGGATTTGGCGTTGAGTGACATTGCTCCACTCAACGCTCTGGGCGCCCTTCTGGCTTTTGCGCTGAGTGACGTCGCCTCAGTCAACACTCTTAACGCCCTCCTGGCTTTGGCATTGAGTGACGTTGCTCCACTCAACGCTCACGGCCCCCTCCTAGCTTTGGAATTGAGTGACGTTGCTCCACTCAATGCTCTCGGCGCCCTTTTGGATTTGGCGTTGAGTGATGTTGCGCCACTCAATGCTCTCGACGTCGTTCTGTCTTTGGCGTTGAGTGATGATGCTCCTCTCGCCCTATCTCCTATGAGGTGTTTTTGTTTACCATTTTACCCTCTCCAGAGGTGCAAATAGCTTAATAGAATGGCGAAGTTATGCGGTTAGCAGGCCTAGTTAGGCTACACATAGCTGTTCAAAACAACGGAGGTTGTCTATTGGCTGGTCATTTTCAGAAATCTATAAATAGGACCCAAACGGCACCTCAGAAGGCACGCTTTTCAGTATTCAGATCTTCTTGCACTTTCTGTGGTAGCCTTAGCTCGGCCATTGGCTAAGGACGGGAAGTGCTCTAAGATCTTCCGGGTATGTGGTGGGACCTCCGCGTCAAGTCCTTGTGTTAGTTTCCATTTATTTTTACTGTTTGGCTTGCATGAGAGAATTAGGTGCGCTACCACCCCTTCCCCAAGGGTGAGCTCCACAAGAGACCAAGTTCTCGGTTTTAACATTCTGGTGCTATGAGCGTGGAGAGTGGTCAGTATAGAAAAATCTTCAATATGCTAGATGGAAAGAGGAGAAGGACAAGGCTCAAATAGGCCTGACTCGCTGCCCCCGCCACCTCTGGCTACGGTGGTGATTTTCGAAGACTTCAGACAGGAGGTACTCAGGCTCGTCAAGTTCGCACTCGGTGCGCGGGCCGAGTGCTCTACTCCAGGTGTCCCAATCGCTGCCGCCCGATCTCTGGGTGAGGATGTTCCCGACAGGCGAGCTGGGAAGGAGGTCGATGAAGAAGGAAGGGGATCCGAGATCCGCGGGCGCGTGCTCTTCCCCGGCTCAGCAAGCGGTGGCCGATTAGGCGAGATGGGTGCGCAAGATCGTTCAGCTCACCTAAAATGGGGAGGAAACCCATTCAGCGAGCTGGTTTCCTCCGCCACAGTTCTGAAAGGGTTCACAGAAACAGAAATGTCTTACTACACCGGGAAGGGAGACCCGGTTCAGCACGTCAAGAGGTTCGAGGACGTGGTTTCAAACCGACAGATGTCAGATGGCTTCAAGTGCCGGCTCTTCGCCATCACCCTAAAAGAGAAGGTGAGGGACTTGTTCTACCAGTTGCCAGCGAGCTCCTTTTACTACTTCAAAGACCTGCGTTGGGTGTTCATATTGAGGTTCACCCCCTCCAAGCGGAGGAAGAAGGAGTTAGAATCCCCTGTTCCATATCAAGCAGGGGGTGAATGAGACTTTGGGGAGTTACATAGACCGGTTTCAGGAAGAGGTCACCCAAGTCCCGAATTTGCCAGGACATAGCCTGATGATGATCTTCACCCTAGGGCTACAATAGGAATTCTTCAAAATGGAGCTGAAGAGAATACCACCCCTCTCCTACAAAGAGTTGATGGAGTGGGCGATAAGGGAAGTCGACGGGGAGGCATCGAATCCGGAGTTTGCTCGGAAGCGGGCCATGTGTGCCATAGAGGAGGAGAAGGAACCGAGAGGTGGCAGGGGGCCGGATGAAAGGAGAGCCGAACTCCGACAGAGGGAACAATGGCAACTTCAAGGGCAGCAGCAACCTAGGTGGGGGCGTCAGGAGCCGGTCTGTCGGTTGGGCTGGAGGCCCGATTGGCAAGACTAGGGGTTACAGAGTGGTTACCAGGGAAGAGAACACCACCAGGGGGGGTAGGATCAGTTCCACCCCCCAGGTTGGAGGGAAGCGCAAAGACCTCTCCTCCCATATAAAATCACCCTATGGTCATACCCATGGTGGAGAGGAGGAGAGCGGTGCGAGGACTAGTGAAGTCATGGTGGAGTTGCCCTACTTCGTCTTCCGCCAAGACGAAGGGCACACCACAACCACATGCCTGGAGTTCCTCGAGATGATAGGAAACAGGGAGCAGTATCAGTAGCAGGGCCGACAGGAGATGAGGATTGAGGAGGTCCTGCCTAGGGCGGAGGAGGATCGATGTGAAGACCGGGCAGACGTCGCCACCCAAGGTGGGATCAGAGTGATCCATGAGGGAGAGTGGGGATTGAGGCATAGTAGAAGGTGATCCTCCCCACCATGTATCGTCGGAGCGTTGGCTCCACATCCCAGACCCTGCCCCCAGAGGAGAAGATTACCTTCTCAAGGAAGGATATGCCAGATCATGAGGATCCCTTCTGCGATACGCTGGTCATCTAGACAGTCATTAAGGATTTCATCGTCTCTAGGATCCTCATTGATAATGGGAGCTCCGTCAACGTCATCTTCAAGAAGCCCTTTGATGCGATGAAGGTGGAGGCAAAGAAGGTGCTCACGTCCGATGGACCCCTGTTTGGATTTTCAGGTTAGAGGAAGGCGGTAGAAGGCGGAGTTGGGCTCCACATTACCCTGGGCGGGGGGGGGGGGGGGGGGGGGGGGGGCAGTCCAAGTACTCTAGGTTTTTCATCGTGGATGCCCCCAGCAGCTACAACGCCATCTTTGGGTAGCCCCTCATCAGCTCCTTCCGTTGCATCCTCTCGTCCTTCCAATAATGCCTGAAGTTCAACACCGAAGGGATCCAGGTCCGGGTTTGGATTGATCTCAAAGTGGCGAGGGATTCCTACGTCACCATCGTGAACTCTATCTCCTGGCAGGAAGGGGACAAGGAGATGGAGTGGAGAATGGAGGAGGAAGAACACAAGGCAGGAGGAGAGGAGATGGAGGTGGAGAGTGATGTGTAACAACCCCATCCGTCGTATGACATATAACAGAAGGTCCAACTGGAACCCGACGCCATATACCACGGACAGTCAGAAGGGTTACGTATGAATAACCAAACTATCCAATTAAGACTACTCGTCCTAACACAGAGCATTCTAGCGGAAGCTTGTAATCAGTTATAAAGAACCCATAATTGAAAGATCAACTAACATGAATGTCCACAACTTCCACAGGAATACAATAGCAAATACACTGAATGTCTTGGCCTTATGGCCTTACAAGAGTTTCACTTAACAAGGTAATGTCTTCCATACATAGACACGCAGGCCGACCACAAATGATAGATATAAAATACAACTATTCGCTTTGGCCTTCAAAGGCCAGCTCAGCAATACAGGCTCCAGCCCACTATTTGGCACTCGGCTCCGCAGCACCTGCAAGCAACATTCCACCATACGGTGGCAAACAAAGCAACGGTCAGCCAAAGCCGACCAAATTATAATGACTCCACCCCTTTCTCGGGACGACAGTGCTCCTTCCCTGCATTTAGTTAACCCAGCTAAACAAATAAGTACATTAATATTTCGCCACAGGTGTAGGCTCGCACGACCAAACACCCTGTGCACTCAGGGTACATTAACGGTGAATCCGGTCAATTCCGTGGCTTCACCACCACCCCCAGGATGGCAACAACATGAGCATTTTAGCCTTTCTGACCACTGTCTAAGGCTCCCGACTATGCCAACGGCCAGTCCCCTCAATGGGTCTCTCGCACCGAACCACATAGCCCAGGTCCAATTCCACTTGCCCGTTGCTCATACCGCCTAGTCAATTTAAGTCCTACGCGCGGTCCAAGCTTCTCTTGGATCCTAAACATTCCAAACAATCACATAACCCAGTTATGTTCAAGGCCGGTTCCCTGACCGCCAAGTTAGCAGAACAATGATTCTGCTCAGTTTTTCGAGTGCACCTTGGAGTTAGTCGCCAAGGATCCCTGCTGTAATCTATCGTGTAGAAACCCGAAAACCCAAAGCATAGAGTCTTCTCCGGCAAAACATACAAAATGCAACATCACCAATCCAGAATAACATATCCGGGTAGGCTTCACACACCATGCCTATGTCTGTACTTCGATTTCGAACTCTATATGCAACACAAGGGGGACTATTCATGTCTACCCCAAGCAACACTGCACACTTGCCACACACTCACGAGGGCGGGTTTCCCTATGCAAAAGGAATAGAGCTTCACATGCTCAAGTAGAGAATCGTTACCCATGTAGTACGCTTTTGCGCCATGGAAAACTATCCGGATAGAAGTCTTCGCAATGGAATTTCCTCCACGGATCCGCTCTCGGTTCTCAAAACGGTGCTTTGATTCTCCGCCGGCGGCCGGAAACCTCCTCCTTCTTCCTCCTTGCTCCCTTCTCTCTCTAACACCTTAGTAAGAGAAAGCTTAAGAGACAAATGAGGAATTAGTCCTCTATTCCCGACCTTAACAGAGCAGGAACGCATCTTGGCAGTCAAATCTTAATTAAAGAAAACGAACGGCTCAGATCCACCCAAAAATCCTCAAACCTGGGCCGAACACGGCCTCGCACACGGCCGTGTCCCAGGCCGTGTGCCTCGATCCAGGCACAATCGTCGAATACAGAAGAGGATAAGGGTCAAGACACGCCCGTGTCTCAACCTGACACGCCTGTGTCGGGTCCTCGACACGCTCGTGACCGGGGGCGTGTTACAAATAACCGCCACGCCAACCGACACGACTCTTGGGAACACGGGTACTGACACGGTTAGGCACACGCCCGTGTCAGCTGACGCGCTCGTGTCACCCTGCCGTGTTTCCTGCCGTGTCCTTCTGTGGATACAACCGGCCAACAGAGAGAACGATACGCCCCTAGGGCACGCCCGTGTCCCAGGCCATGTACCCCTATACAAGCACCAAAAATATTTCTCTGGACGCGACCAGCTCGATTATGATTTTCGGGGCGTTACAAATCTCCCCCACTTAAAGAATTTCGTCCCGAAATTATATAAAGGTACACTGAAATTTAATTGTTACCTGAGTTGAAAAACTCGGGATATTCTTCCAACATAGTCTGCTCTCGCTCCCAAGAAAGCTCCTCACGACCGCAGTTATCCCATCAGACTTTAACCATTAGGATTTCCTTATTACGGAGTCGCTTAACCCCAAAATCCTCAGTACATACTGGCTTGACCGTGGTCATTAACCCAAATTCAACCTGCACCTGATCAACCGCAATTATCTGTGAAGGCACTTGTATCGCCTTCCACAACACCGATACGTGGAACACATCGTGTAGCCCACTCAACTCCACCGACAGCTTCAAACGATACGCTGCTTCTCCAACACTCTCCAGGATTTCAAACGATCCAAGGTATCTCGGACTCAGCTTCTTCAAGCGTCGAACCCGCGAAACACCCTTGAACGTCTTGATTTTCAAATACACCCAGTCGCCAAAATCGAACTCCACATTCCTATGCTTGGCGTTATAGTATTTTGCTTGCCTGTCCTGAGCGATCTTCAACCGTTCCTGAACTGTATGTATCATTTAAGTGGCGTCTTACACCGCTTGACATTTGTATAACTTCGACTCGCCTGTCTCCAACCAAGACAATAGCGTGCAATACTTTCTCCCATATAAGGCCTCGAAGGGCACCATTCCAATACTCGCTTGGAAACTGTTGTTATACGCAAACTCCACCATGTACAGGTGATCTTCCCACTGCTTTCCGAAATTTAGGACGCACATGCGAAGCATTTCCTCCATCATCTTGTTGACCCTCTCGGTTTGACCATCCGTCTGTGGATGGAATGTCGTGCTGAATTTCAGCTTAGTTCCCAACAGACTATGCACCAGCCTCCAGTCATTGGACGTGAAGCGTCCATCTCGGTCACTAACAGTACTGCGGGTCACACCATGCAATCGAACAATATTCTCCACATAGAGTTTTGCTAAATTCTCCACCGGATCTTCCTTCCAATTCGGGATGAAATGCTACACTTTTGTCAACCTATCTACGACCACCCAGATGGCGTCATTACCCCTCTGCGACTTTGGCAAACCATGCACAAAATCCATAGAAATGTCGTTGAATTCCATTCCAGGATAGGCAAGGACTTCAGGAAACCTCTGGGCTTCTGGCACTCCGCCTTCACCAAGGCACAAGTTCGGCACTTGTCCACATAAAGTGCTACATCCATATTTAATCCCGACCACCAGAACAACTTATTCAAGTCTTTATACATCTTCGTGCTCCCCGGGTGGATTGGATACTTAGTATGATGAGCCTTCTACATCAACTCCTCCCGATGATTATCCGCACTAGGAATGCATAGGCGACCGTCTCTCCTTAGCAGTCCATCCTCAACAGCAAATTGGGAATTTGACCCATCGAAAGATTCATCTAAGATCTACTTCATGCTGCTATCCTGAACCAATGCCAGCTGAACTCTATCAGCCAGGTCATATTGCACCTCTGTCCAAAACAGTTTTGCCTCGGCAATAGACTGCTTGTAGACGCAAGTTATCTCCAATGCCTCCAACTCACGGACCAATCTCTCATCATGTACCAACAACCAGCTCTCACGCACAGGAGTCCTGCGACTCAATGCATCCGCCACTGTATTTCCTTTCCCAGGCACATAATGTATCTCGAAGGTGTAATCCTCTAGGAACTCCATCCACCTCCGCTGCCTCATGTTCAAGTCCTTCTGATCTAACAGGTACTTTAGGCTCTTATGATCGGTGTAGATATCGACATTTACACCATACAAATAGTGCCTCCACAGCTTTAGAGCAAATATCACGACCGCTAATTCTAAGTCATGTACCGGATAATTCTGCTCGTGAACCTTCAACTGTCGTGAACCATAGGCTATCACACTCACATGCTGTAGCAGAACACAACCCAAACCACTGCACGAAGCATCAATATAGATTTCAAACCCTTCGGTCCCACTTGGCGAACATAAAATAGGCTCCGTGGTCAACCGCCTCTTCAATTCTTCAAAAGCCTGCTCGCACTCCAGCGACCACACAAAATTTTGATCTTTCCTTGTCAACGTCGTGAGGGGTAGCGCTATCCGTGAGAAGTTCTCTACGAAGCGCCTATTGTAGCCAGCAAGCCCCAAAAAGCTCCGGACCTCCGCCACTAAAGTCAACACATGCCACTTCCGTATCGCCGCTTTCTTCTCCGGATCCACCGCTATCCCTTCTACACTAACAACATGATCAAGAAACGCTACCGAGGATAACCAGAACTCACACTTGGAGAACTTAGCATACAACTGATTCCTCCTCAACGTCTCCAACACCATATGCAGATGTTTGTAGTGATCATCCTCACACTGAGAGTACACCAAGATATCGTCGATAAATAGTATCACGAAATGGTCTAGGAACTCTCTGAATGTCCTGTTCATCAGATCCATAAACACAGATGACGCATTGGTCAACCCAAACGACATGACCTTGAACTCGTAATGCTCAAACCGCGTGCTGAACGCTGTCTTTGGGATATCGCTTTCCTTTATCCTTAATTGGTAATAGCCAGATTTCAAACCTAACTTGGAATAAACTGTTGACCCAACCAACTGATCAAATAGATCGTCAATCCTTGGGATCGGATACTTATTCTTTTTCGTAAGCTTGTTCAATTCCCGATAGTCAATACAGAGTCGCAAACTCCCATCTTTATTCTTGACGAATATGACCGGTGCGCTCCAAGGCGATGAACTTGGACGCACATACCCTTGCTCCAATAACTCTTGCAGTTGCACCTTCAACTCCGCCATCTCTCTTGGCACTATTCGATATGGAGAGCATGACATCGGTTTAGCACCCGACACTAGCTCAAAAGTAAAATCAATTTCCCGCTGAGGAGGGGCTCCTGAGAGATCATCTGGAAACATATCAGGATACTCAAAGACAACTGGAATACTAACCAAACTTGGCTTAGGCATTGAAGTCTGCACTAATGTGACAAACAGCTCTGCCCCAGACCGAACTGCCTTGATCACCTGAAGGGCCGACATCAAAACCTTGCCCGACCCCTTAATGCCCGCAAACGTAGTCTCCCGTTCAGTATTCAGTTCCAACCTTACCTCCTTTTGATTGCAATCAATGCATGCTCGCTGCTCCGAGAGCTAGTCCATACAAAAGATTACGTCGAACTCTACTAACGGCAGTACCAACGCTCGCAAATCAAACTCCTGTTCCACAATCTGAATCTTCACCACACAAACTCTATCCGCACGCATTGAGCACCCATTGGGTAACAACACATCCAACTTGTCTTCTGCCATCGAGGAAGGGACCCCGATGCGCTACATGAATCTTTCGTACAAGAAGGAATGTGATGCTCCCGTATCAAACAGGGCTCTCGCCGGACAATCGAAAATCAACACGAAGCCTAGCACCAACAAATATAAGCTAACATATAGAAAGGTAACAACCATATAAAGTTGAACTTCTGTAATTTAACTCATACCTGTCACCACGTCAGCTTGTTTAATGGCCTCTTGAAGACCAAGGTTTTAAACTATAGGATGGGCTGGAGCATGATGGGACGCGGTTGACTCCACCGCCTTCCCTTTCTCTTCATAAGTCGCTCCAGGCTTCTTCTCGGACTTTTCACTTCCGTTCCCACACTAAAGAGCAAAATGCCCATCTTCCCACAGTTGTAGCAAGCTCTTGGGACTCGACTTATGGTTGCCCCCGATGTACCACACGAAGGGGCTGAGTTCGAAGTCCTCTGCTTCTTGCTCCATCTGCGAAAACCGGATTTGGTATTTGACACTTTGAACTCTGACTTCTTTTCCCCTAGGTCCTTCTTCTCTTGGACTTTCTTCACGACCTTTTCTAATGACTGGACCGAATTGACCAAGGCTAGGAAGCCCTGCGCCTTATGCCCAACAAGGAGTAACTGTAGGCGGCCACGTAGACCCTCATAAAATCGGTTGGTCTTCCGCTCTTCTTCAGTAAACATAGCACCAGCTTAACGACCCAACCGCGTAAACTCGTGGAGATACTCATCCACGCTTCTGGCTCCCTGAGTCAAACCAAGATACTGATTCTCCATCTCAAGCTTCTGAGTAGAGGGTAGATATCTGACCAAGAACAACCTCAAGAATTCCTCCATAGGCACATTCGCAAGTTGCCTTCCCACTAAAAGGTGAACCTCCAACTCGTCCCACCACAGCCTTGCCTCACCAGCCAAAAGGAAGGTCGCTATGGTAGTCTTCTGCCACTAAACAGTTTCTGCGGCCGTCAAGACCCTCTTTATCAAAGAGAGCAATTCTCAGCTTGAGTTGGCATTCCAACCCCATCGAACCTCGGAGGATTAAAGCTCATTACATGCTTGAGATGCTTCTTCGTAGCTCTCCTTGGCGCTGCCTGATCAACTGCCCCGCGCTCTACCACTCCCGGCTCTGCCGCCCTAATCGGTTATTGCTCATTAATATGTAGCATATGGTGCATTTGCCCTGCAGGTTGGGCATTTATCATAGCAAAGACTGCTTTAGCAACCAATCTGATGGTTTCCGCTGAAGGAGTTGTTGTAGGCACGTCCCTCGGTGCACTACTTTCTGCTAATTGTTGGCATTATGATTGCCCAGCACCGCTCCTATCCGCCTATAATATCAAAGAACCTTGATTAGACGACAAACAGATTACTAAAAGCAATCATTGGAACACTCAGATTCCTCAAAACAAGTGTATTTTTCATTCCTAAGTGGACATTCATGGGTTCTTTTTGATGTTATAATGATGACGCACACATGTGCTCACCACCCCTTAAAAGAATTCGCCTATGATTTCATTTAAGCCTGACCGTAACCAGAAGTCTGATACTATATAACAGAAGGTTCAGCTGGAACCCGATGCCATATACCACGCACAGTCGGAAGGGTTACGTATGAATAACCAAACTATCCAATTAAGACTACTCGTCCTGACACAGAGCATTCTAGCGGAAGCTTTTAATCAGTTATAAAGAATCCATAATTGAAAGATCAACTAACATGAATGTCCACAACTACCACAGGAATAAAATAGCAAATACACTAAATGTCTTGGCCTTATGACCTTACAAGAGTTTCACTTAACAAAGTAATGTCTTCCATACATCGGCACGCAGGCCGGCCACACATGATAGAAATAAAATACAACTATTCACTTTGGCCTTCGAGTGCCAGCTCAGCAACACGGGTTCCAGCCCGCTATTTGGCACTCGGCTCCGTAGCACCTGCAGGCAACATTCCACCGCACGGTGACAAACAAAGCAACGGTCAGCCAAAGACAACCAAATTATAACGACCCCGCCCCTTTCTCTGGACGGTGGTGCTCCTTCCCTACATTTAGTTAGCCCAGCTAAACAAATAAGTACACTAATATTTCGCCACATGTGTAGGCTCGCACGACCAAACACCTCGTGCACTCAGCGTACATTAACGATGAATCTGGTCAATTACATGGCTTCACCACCACCCCCGGAATGGCAACAACATGAGCATTTTATCCTTTCTGACCACTGTCTAAGGCTCCTGACTATACCAATGGACAGTCCCCTCAATGGGTCTCTCGCACCAAACAACATAGCCCAGGTCCAATTCCACTTGCCCATTGCTCATACCGCCTAGTTAACTTAAGGCCTACGTGCGGGCCAAGCTTCTCTTGGATCCTAAACATTCCAAACAATCACATAACCCAGTTATGTTCAAGGCCGGTTCCTTGACCGCCAAGTTAGCAGAACAACGATTCCGCACAGTTTTCCGGCTGCGCCTTGGAGTTAGTCATCAAGGATCCATGCTGCAATCAACCGCATAGAAACCCGAAAACCCAAAGCACGGAGTCTTCTCCGGCAAAACATACAAAATGCAACATCACCGATCCAGACCCACATGTCCGGATAGGCTTCACACACAATGCCCATGTCCGTACTTCGATTCCGGACTTTATATGCAAGATAATGTGTACTATTCACGTCTACCCCAAGGAACATCGTACACTCGCCGCACACTCGCGGGAGCGGGTTTCCCTATGCAAAAGGAAGAGAGCTTCACGTGCTCAAGTAGAGAATCGTTACCCTTGTAGTACGCTTTTGCACCATGGAAAACTATCCAGATAGAAGTGTTCGCAACGGAATTTCCTCCACGGACCCGCTCTCGGTTCTCAAAACAGTACTTTGATGCTCCGCCGGTGGCCGGAAACCTCCTCCTTCTTCCTCCTTGCTCCCTTCTCTCTCTAACAGCTTTGGAAGAGAAATCTTAAGAGACAAATAAGGAATTAGCACTCTATTCCCGACCTAAACAGAGCAGAAACTCATCTTGGCCGTCAGATCTTAATTAAAGAAAACGAACGACTCAGATCCGCACAAAAATCCTCAAACCTGCACCGAACACGGCCTCGCACACGGTCGTGTCCCAGGACGTGTGCCTCGATCCAAGCATGATCATCGAACATAGAAGAGGACATGGGTCAAGACATGCCCGTGTCTCAACCTGACATGCCCGTGTCGGGTCCTCGACATTCCCTTGACCAGGGCATGTTACAAATAACCTCCACGCCAACCGACATGACTCTTGGGAACACGGGTACTGACACGGGTAGGCACACGCCCGTATCAGCTGACACGCCCGTGTCACCCTGTCGTGTTTCCTACCGTGTCCTTCTCTGGATACAACCGGCCAATACAGAGAATGACACACCCCTAGGACACGCCCGTGTCCTAGGCCGTGTACCCCTATACATGCACCAAAAATATTTCTCAGGTTGCGACCAGCTCGATTATGATATTCGGGGTATTACATGATGAGTCCGGTTTTTATAGGGTTTTTAGGACTCATATGGACTTATTTTCTTGCATGTGCACTACGTTTTCAATTGGAAGAGTTATATTTTTGTTTAGGGCTTCACTTCACCAATAGTCGGGATGTCCCGAATTCCATTTCCAATTTCTGTACAAAACGCACGGTTGTGCGCATTTCTTCGCGCACGGTTCTGGTCCAATCGTGCGTTTTACACAACTTTCCTGGGGCATCTGTTTCTACCCGTGCGATTTGTTCCCGCATGGTTTCGGCCAAAATGTGCGAGAAGAAATCGCACAACCTGCACATTCTGCCAAGCTCTTTGAGGTTTTGTGGTTAATCGTGCGTTTCCTTCATACACGGGAAATAGCGCCCGTGCGCGAGTAAAACGCACGGTACCACTATTTTCTCCTGCATTCCTGCGCTCTGTATTTACCCGTGCTATTTCCTTCACGCACGGGCGGAATCTCTCTTGCCCGAAGTAAAACGCACGGGTCAATGCATCTCCTTCCGCGATCCAGATCTGAAAGTTAAATAACGCACGGTGAGCGCACGGTCGTGCGCGGGACCGTGCGTAACCATTTTTCATATCTTTTTCTATTTATGCACAGATTTCCATCCATTGAGGAACAACTCGATTCCAGCCATTTCCTCTGCATTTTTAGGGCAAAGCTCCACCATTCCACCTTCGCCCTTCATCTTCCACCAAGTGGAGAAGCTCCGGCCATGCTCGCAAAGCCTATACCTTGTTGGTGCTTGCTCTCGGCCTTCTCCTTCATCTTCTAAGCTCTATTTCAAGCTTCGACGCCATAGCTAACAAGCGAAGGCAAGCTTGCAACTTTCTTCCGTATCGTGACAAGAAGAAGATGGGTCCATTAGGAGGTAGTGACAACCCTTCTATTCCCCAGACGTAGTTGAGGACCGAGCTTGGACGCGGATTGACAACACGGTGATTCCTTCCACGAACCCTCGATGAGCCTTCGGATTCGGTCGATCTCTTGACTTGTTCTTCTAAATTGTTGTTTATGTGATGTTAGAACTTTTGTTTTGATGATGTGATCTTAGCTATAAACTTTATTAGTTTCATGTCTATGTTAACTTGTATTGTTTATGCTTAAGTTGCTTGAGTTGTTCCATCCTTCCATCCGCCATCCATACGTTCTTTCCGTTCTAGCAATTGTTAGAAGCGTGCACAACGAAGAGGTGCTTACGACCCTCATATACCTTGGTTAGTTTGGTTCTTACGCTTTCCTACTCGTCCATCCGCCCAGCGACTCAGTGCATAGCGGCCCGTGTAGTCATCCATCCCGCCTGGCGAAGCATCGCATAGCGGTGTTGCATAGGAGTAGTTTTTAGTGTTTTATTTTCTGTTTCCACAACCATCAAAACCCCCTTAGTTATCTCCGACAAAAGAACTTCAATCTCAAGTCCCCCTTGAAATTAACTGCCCCTTGTTGTGTTCCTTGAAGAGATCGATACTTGAGAAAGCCACCCATTTTATATTACTTGTGCGACCGGTACACTTACCGTCCAACGCATCAAGTTTTTTGCGCCATTGCCGGGGAACACAATCGTGTGAGTTTTTGGATAGGGAGATAGGAGATAGAAGACCTTTTCCATTTGTACATTGCATCTTTCTTCTTTGCTTTAAATTTTAGAATTTGTTGTTTATTTTTCTTTGTTCCTTTTCTTGTTTTAATTTTTCTACAACAGGCTTTCCTTTTCTTTTATCTGCTAGTGTATAGTTAATTTTTGCTTTGAATATTTTTGTTGGTGAATTATTTCTTGTTGCACCATGTATTCTTATATGAATATCCGTTGTAGATGGCGCATGGATTATAGGCATAGTAGTGATGAGTGCCCCATTGAAGATAGTGAGCATATTTCTCGTGGTTCAGTGTATGGAGCACCATCCTCTTATGGTACTTCATACACCTTACCCCAGTCTTATGATCACTTCTCTTCTCTTGTATGCCTTCACCTTCTTCTTATTACTCGCCGGTCCCATCAGGACCGAGGAGTAATGGAAAACGGTGTTTGTGTTGTCATAGTACAGATCACGCGTTGAAAGATTGCGCAGGATGGTAGCGCTAGGTGGAGGAGGATGATGAATCGGGTATCTGATTTGTTCCATCCACCTCTCAATCAGATGCCCCTTCTTATTCTGATGATATATTCGCAGTCCCAACTTGTCTATGGGGGAGTACTGCGGATATGCCCATCAGACTTTCTGCTGATCGATGTGACGACATGGTGGGGTCATCTCTCCATATGCATTTTCCACTCTTTTTGATTTACCCCCGGAGGAACCAGCTCATATTTTCTCTGATGTTGTTGTTCCTCCGCTTTCATCGCAAGAATTAACTATCCCAATTCTTAGTGAGTCGGTTGATGATACCAACGATGATCTATGCTTGGATCCTACTGGGAGTGAGACTGGGACCCCTCCTCCTATTTCTGATCATTTTAGTTCTTCATCTAATTTATTTCTTGATCACCTTTCTATATCTGAGCCCGTGCGGGTTGAGTCTTCGCAGGTGCTTCAGGAGGAATTGGAGCTTTCTGCTCGAGCCATTGATGATAGCATCCTCTTTTGTGCGGAGGTTGATTCCTCCTCTGTTGAGGAATCTCCATTGATTGCTTTCTCCTCCTGTCGCCTCCCTGTAGGTGATACCTTGCTGGGGGAGGATTTATTTTGCGATAAGATGAGCGCGGACCAACGCTCCTTCTCTTCTTCTTTCTTATTTCCTCTTCCTGCGAGTAGCAGGTATGATTATTTAGGAATAGGGTAACTGTTTTATTGCCGTATCGGTACCCTTTATCGCAACAAATTTTGGAACAATTACCTATGCATTTTTTATTTCATAGGCCCATTAGCTAGAACCTTTTCCTTAGCTGAATAAGTCGTGTTGGGATGATAGTAACCCCAGTACTTATCTTCTATTTTATGCATTTTTAATTTTCATGTCTATTTTAGTTTTAGTATGTCTTTATATTTTGTATATTTTTCTTTTGTTTATCGGAGCTTACCCCTACTAGTACTCATGGTAAATTCTTATTGGCGGGGTTGTGATTCTTCGTATGGTGGAGCTGCTTTAGGTTTTTCAAGCACCTCCTAGTATGCTCACTAGCAGAGCATTGGGTAAACTCTTCCCTTATCTCTATCTGATTTTAATTTCAATATCATATGTTGTGTTACTTGGTTTAAGTCTGGGGGAGAGTTGACATGTGTTACCTTTTGCACGCACACATTTCATGTGCATACTAGAAGCTTTTATTGTTTTATTTTGATTAGTTAATTACATTGCACACCACTGCACCCACATGAGGGCGTGCTTAGCTGTTAGCATGCTGCGAGTTAAACTCTTTTCTTTTGTATGATTTGGGAAAATATTTCTGCTGGCATAGGATTGTGAGACAGAGTAAAATGCTGACCTTGCTGTGCTCCTAGTCGTGTGCTCTCATCTTGTGTAAAAAATGTGAGTAGATTAAATTTTTTTGCATGCTTATAGTTTTATAATTTTTCTATTTGTGTAAAGACTTTTTATTCTTCTCAAAAATTGGTGAATCCGGTGTGAATCGAACGGTAGTGTAGGGATGTGTGTAGCCGTCACTACACTCGTTTTGCTCAAGTCGGGAGGAAGGATCATCTTTCTCAGTGGCTAAAAACTTGCCTCAAGCTACTCTCGAAGCATTGGTATTGGTTAGTCATGCATGAGTGTGATGTAGGACATCGTTTTGTCCCTGTTGAGCTTTGTACCGTTCCTAACGTCATATCCTCGCTAGCCCCGTTGTGCGTACTATTCTTTTGATTCAGCTCCACCAGTATCTCACCAAAGCCTCATATCTGATCCTAGTCGCACACCCAAGTCGAGCTTTAGTGTTTTTTTCATGTTGGGGTGTTGATGTGGGGATATTCTTTGTGAATATGTGGATGTGCACCGAAGTTTTTATTTGCTGAAATTGTGAAAATAAAAAGATGATTTGAGATAGAAAAAGAAAAGTAAAAAAAATGATGTTAATTGTGAAAAAGAAAAGAAAAAGTATGATTGAAAATCCTAATTGAGAGGAGATTATTTTTGTAGTAGGCAGTGTGCACACCCATATTTGAAAAATTAAGTCTGGGGGTGTGGTGTACCGACATGTATTTTGCTTGACAGAGGGATACTTTTTATGATAGCTCATTTGGGTTAGGTGCATAGCCTTCCTGTTTATCTTTGCTTTCCTCACCGTAACCCAAGCCCCATGATTCCCCTAAAGTCCTACAGATTCACGCTTGAATCGAACTAGTACCGTGGAGAGAGTGTGAACGGGCAAGTGTATGGTCCCCGACATTGGTGGATTCCTTTGGAGGTGATCCTGAGCCCCAGCCTTTAGCAAAGCTCAACTTAGTGGCCTGCCTACTTTCTCCTTGTGCGTGACCGAATGATTCACCGTAATTCCATTTTTGAGTAATAATAAAATGTTGAAACGCATTGTGAAAAGTGTAAACTATTTTGCATACTTAGAAATTTCCTCAATTTATATTTTTATGCGTACCAGCATGCGACTTTGCATGGTACTCCACATCACAATTTATATGTTAGCTATGTCATTTTTTATGTCTACATAGATTTTGTTTGCTCGGGACGAGCAAACATGTAAGTCTGGGGGTGTGATGAGTCCAGTTTTTATAGGGTTTTTAGGACTCATCTAGGCTTATTTTCTTGCATGTGCACTTCTTTTTAAATTGAAAAAGTTATATTTTTGTTTAGGGCTTCACTTCACCAATAGTGCATTGTTTTGGTCCCGTGGTTGTGCAATTGCACATTCTATTGTCGAGGTATGCACATGGTGCTCCTCGTTATCTTTCTGTTTAGTTTTGTTTGCTTTTTGGTGCTGGAAGCTTGTGCTCTAGTTGGTTTCCTTGCTATGCAGGTAGTCGGGATGTCCCGAATTCCATTTCCAGTTTCTGTGCAAAACGCACGATCGTGCGCATTTCTTCGTGCCCGGTTCCAGTCCAATCATGTGTTTTACACAGCTTTCCTGGGGCATCTGTTTCTACCCATGCGATTTGTTCCCGCACGATTTCGACCAAAACGTGCGAGAAGGAATCGCACATATGCACCTTTTGCCAAGCTTTCCAGTGATCTGTGGTTAATCGCGCGTTTCCTTCATGCACGGGCAACAGCGCCCGTGCGCGAGTAAAACACACGGTTCCACTGTTTTCTACTGCATTCCTGCGCTCTGTGTTTACCCATGCGATTTCCTTCACACACGGGCGGAATCGCCCGTGCGCGAAGTAAAACGCACGGGTCAACGCATCTCCTTCCGTGATCCAGATCTGAAAGTTAAATAACGCACGGTTAGCGCACGGTCGTGCGCGGGACTGTGCGTGACCATTTTATGATCTTTTTTTCTATTTAAGCGCAAATTTTCATCCATTGAGGAACAACTCAATTCCAGCCATTTCCTCCGCATTTTTAGGGCAAAGCTCCTGCTTTCCACCTCCTCCCTTCATCTTCCACCAAGGGGAGAAGCTCCGGCCATGCTCGCGAAGCCTATACCTTGTCGGTGCTTGCTCTCGTCTTCTCTTTCATCTTCTAAGCTCAATTTTAAGCTTCGACACCATAGCTAACAAGCGAAGGTAAGCTTGCAACTTTCTTCTGGATTGTGACACAAAGAAGACGGGTACATTAGGGGGTAGTGACAGCCCTTCTCTCCCCGGACGTAGTTGAGGACCGAGCTTGGACGGGAATTGACAACCCGACGATTCCTTCTGCGACCGCTCAATGAGCCTTCAGATTCGGTCGATCTCTTGACTTGTTCTTCCTTTATTGTTGTTTATGTGCTGTTAGAACTTTTGTGTTGATGATGTGCTCTTAGTTGTAAACTTTATTAGTTTCATTTCTATGTGAACTTTTATTGTTTATGCTTAAGTTGCTTGGGTGGTGCCATCCTTCCATCCGCCATCCATCCGTTCTTGTCGTTCTAGCAATTGTTAGAAGCATGCGTAGCGAAGAGGTGCTTACGACCCTTATATTTCTCGGTTCGTTTGGTTCTTACGCTTGCCTACTCGTCCATCCACCCGACGATTCGGTGCATAGCGGCCCGTGTAGTCATCCATCCTGCCTGGCGAAGCTTCGCATAGCGGCGTTGCATAGGAGTAGTTTTTTGTGTTTTATTTTCTGTTTCCACAACCAGTAAAACCCCCTTAGTTATCTCCGACCAAAGGACTTCAATCTCAAGTCCCCCTCGAAATTAACTCCCCCTTGCTGTGTTCCTCGAGGAGATCGATACTTAGGAAAGCCATACAATTTATATTACTTGTGCGACCTGTACACTTGCCGTCCAATGCATCAAAAAGCTGCACTGAGGTAGAGGTGGCAGGAGGAGATCGGGAGAAGTTGGCCGAGGTGATGGCCACGAAAGAAGTGATAGCTGAGGAAGTTCTTGTCCCGGAGGAGAGGGACATCAGAGAATGGGAGGAGCAGTCTAGGCTGGAGGCTGCGAAAGAGGTGGCGGAGATGGAGGTTCTCACCCTTGGAGGCAGGGTGGAGAAGATTCACATCAGCGGCAGGGTGACCCCGAAAGCTCTGGGCAAGATGCTGGAATGCATGCAAAAGAATGTGGACATCTTCCTATGGAGAGCTGCGGAGATGCCGGGGATTGACACGGATGCGGTCTGTCATTGCCTGAACCTCGACCCAAGAGGTCTCCCCATCCAGCAGAAGTAGAGGTCCACGACAAACATGCTGGCCTAGCCCATCAGGGAGGAGGTGGCCAAACTCCTTAAGGCCGGCTTTGTATCTGAAATACAATACCCCAGCTGGGTCTCCAATGTTGTAAAGGTTAAAAAAGGAGATGACCGGTGGCGTATGTGTGATGATTTTTCTTTTCTTAATAAATCATGGCCTAAGGACTGTTATCCCTTGCCTCGGATCGACGCGCTAGTTGACTCAACCGTCGGTTTTCCTATAATGAGCTTCTTAGATGCATTTTCAGGTTATCACCAGATTAGGATGCATCCCCCGGATATCAAAGATGTCTTGTTCATCATGGTGGATGGGTGCTACTGCTACAAATTGATGTCCTTTGGGCTAAAGAATGCAGGTGCGACTTACCAAAAGATGATGGACAAGGTCTTCCAGGAACAGAGGGGGAGGAACTTGGAGATGTACATAGTTGACCTCATGATCAAGAGTCAAGACGTGGACTCTCACCTTCGGTACCTAGAGGAAGCCTTCTCCACCCTGCGAAATATAAGATGTGGCTGAATCCCCTGAAGTGGTTTTTGTGGCCAGCAGGGGGAAGTTCTTAGGGCATCTCCTTACCCACACAGGAGTCAAGCCAAATCCTGACAAGGTTAAAGCCATCATTGAGTTGGGATCACCGCAGAATCCTAAAGAGGTGTAACGGTTGACAGGAAAGCTTGCAGGATTGAGCATGTTCCTCTCTCGGGCAGGGGATAAATGCTCCCCATTCTTCAAGACGTTGAGGGGGGGGGGGGTCAGAAGTTCGAGTGGACAAAGGAGTGTGAGGAGGCATTCTAGTCCCTAAAGAGGCAGTTTACACAGGCTCCGCTGCTCCAAAGGCCGAAGGAAGGGGAAGACTTGTATTTGTATCTCGGGGTTGGAGCGTAGGCCTTGAGCTCCATCCTGGTTCGTGAAGAGGGGAAGAGGCAGTTCCCCATATACTATATGAGTCGGGTTCTGAGGAAGGCCGAGCTTCAATACCCCATCTTAGAAAAACTAGCCTTCCCCTAGTCATCTCGGCCCGAAGGCTCCGACGCTACTTCCAGGCACACTCCATTCGAGTGGTGACTGACAATCCCCTCCGCAACATCTTTGAGGGGGTAGAGCATTCGGGCTGGCTAGCTAAGTGGTCAGTGAAACTGAGTGAGTTCGACAACTCCTTCGTACCCCGCCTCTCGATCAAGGCCCAAGCAATGGCTGAATGTTTGGCTGCCTACGTAGTCGAGGTGGCGGAGGAGAACCTCACTCGACCAACTTCGTGGAAGGTGAAGGTAGACAGTGCTTCTGGGAGACATTCCTAGGGTGTGGGCATAATCTTGGAAAGCCCACAAAAGATGTGAATTGAGCAAATGGTGGTGGTGTACTTTCCCATCACTAACAACCATGCCGAGTATGAGGCCGTAATAGCAGGGTTGCACCTGGCCAGGGAGTTGGGGGTGCTCGATGTGGAGGTCCTCACAGACTCCATGGTGGCAGCTTCCCAGATCAATGGGTAGTTAGAGGTGAGAGAGCCTACCCTCCAGCTATACTTAGCAAAAGTGAAAGGGGTCATCGACATATTTCAGACATTCTCCATATGACATGTGCCTAGAGAGGAGAATGAGCGGGTCGACCAGCTGGCAAAGCATAGTCTCTGGGTGGTGGTACCATCACTGATCTCTTCCGCCCTTCCATCGAAGAGGGGTAGCTGATGGAAGTGGATCAACACCCCTGGTGGATGGACCCATTAACGGCTTTCCACTCCACAGGGGAGTATCCATAAGGGATGGACAAGACAAAGTTCATGTATACGTCGATATACTATCTCCTCTGGGACAGGCAGTTCTATCGCAAGACTCTCTGAGGGATTCTGGCCCATTGCGTGGCCGAAAGGGAAGTGTAGAGGATCTTGGAAGAAGTCCACTCGGTGGAGTGAGTGAGCCACTCCGGGAGCTAGACACTAGAAGGGAGAATTGTTAGACATGGATACTTCTGGCCTACCCTGGGCCACGACACTGTGGAATTCATAAAGAGGTGCCACAAATTCTTGTTATTTTCCCCCCTCCAACTACAACCGGCCCAGTTCCTCAAGAGCTTCACAGCCCCCTGACCCTTTGCGATTTGGGAAATATATTTGGTCGGATCGTTCCCCCAGGCCAGCAGGCAAAGGAGGTTCCTGTTGATGATGATAGATTATTTTTCCAAATGGCTAGAGGTGAAGGTGCTGGCCAAGGTGAACTCTCAAGTCATCAAGAATTTTGTTTGGGGGAGATCATCTGTCGCTATGCCTCCTCTAGGCCATTATCACAGACAATGGGCCTTAGTTCACCAGTGCAGAATTCATCAGCTTCTGTGAACAACTCAGAATTGACCTCAGATTTGCCTCGGTCCACCACCCTAGAAGCAATAGGTAGGTGGAGGCGGCGAGCAAGATTATTGTGAACCTCCTGAAGAAGAAGGTTGAAAACCTGAAGGGGAGCTAGGTGGAGCAGCTCCCCTCAGTCCTCTGGGCCCTGAGTACCTCCCCCAACAAAGCCACACAGGAGACCCCCCTGAAGCTCTCCCATGGATGTGAGGCGGTACTCCCCATAGAATTTGAAGTCCAGATTCCCCGGGTGGTCACGACGCATGAAGGCCGGGAGGAATGGTCAGCTAAGAATGAGGAGGAGATGCATCTCTACCTTAACATGGTGGAGCAGGTGCATGACCTCTTCACCAACCAGCAAGAGGAGGTGAAGAGGAGGATGATCAAGTACTTTGACAAGCATGTCAGAATCAAGCAATTTGCGGAAGGAGACTTGGTATTGAAGAAGGTAGATGCCGCGGTAAGATCAATAGTCGTGGGAAAGCACAACCCCAACTGGGAGGGGCCATACATTATAAAAGAGGTATTGAAATCTGTAGGATATCACCTCCGGAATGTGGAGGGCGAGGTCCTAAGTATCACCTGGAGTGTTGTTGATTTGAAGCGCTTTTATCCGTAAAACGTGTAAGAGGTTCCCCTTTTTATTAATAAAGCTTTCTCATATGCCGAGTCTTGCAATGATCAGCATGAGTAGGTAAAGATCCCACTCAGCAGACCACGAGGAGATCCCGCTACTAGGCTTTAACCGAGCTGGCAGGGCTGGATGTCACTCGATGGCATCTACCTATACCCCAAGAAGATCCCGCTGCCAGGCTCTCATGTAGCTGGCAGGGCTGGATGTCACTTGATGTCGTCTTCCCAGACCCCGAGCAGATCCCGTAACTAGGCTCTCACCTAGTTGGCAGGGCTGGATGTCATTCGTGTGTCAACCCGGACCCCGAGAAGATCTCGTTGTCAGGCTCTCACCTAGCTGGCAGTGCTGGATGTCACTCATGTATGTCAACCCAGACCCCAAGCAGATCCCGCTGCCGTACTCTCACCTAGCTGGTAGGGCTGGATGTCACTCGTGTGTCGACCCAAACCCTGAGAAGATCCCAATGTCAGGCTCTCACCTAGCTGGCAGTGCTGGATGTCACTCGTGTTTGTCAACACAGATTCCGAGCAGATCCCACTGCCAGGCTCTCACCTAGCTAATAGCACTGGATGTCACTCGTGTGTTAACCCAGACCACGAGCAGATCTTACTGTCAGGCTCTCACCTTGTTGGCAGTGTTGGATGTCACTCAATGGTGTCTACCAGGACACCGATCAGATCCCACTGTCAGGATCTCACCAAGCTGTCAAGAATGGATGTCACTCGTGTGTGTTAACCCAGACCCCATGCAGATCCCGGTGTCAGTCTCTCACCTAGCTGGAAGGGCTAGATGTCACTCGTGTGCCAACCCAGACCCTGAGCAGATCCCACTATCATGCTCTGACCTAGCTGGCAGGGCTGGATGTCACTCGTGTTTGTCAACCCAGAGCCTTAGAAGATCCCACTGTCAGGCTCTGACCAAGCTGGCAGGGCTAGATGTCACTCGTGTGTCAACCTAGATCCCGAGCAGATCCCTAATTCAAGCTCTCACCTAGCTGGCAGGGCAGGATGTCACTCGATGGTGTCTACTTAGACCCTGAGAGGATCCCGCTGCCAGGCTCTCACCTAGTTGACAGGGTTGGATGTCACTCGATGGTGTCTACCCAAACCTCGAGCAGATCGCACTGCCAGGCTCTCACCAAGCTGGCAGGGCTGGATGTCACTCGATGGTGTCTACCCGGACCCCGAGCGGATCCCGCTTACAGGCTCTCACATAGCTGGCAGGGTTGGATGTCACTCATAGGAGTATACTATGGCCCTCCACTAACCGGCAGGGCAGGTCTTGATTAACAAAGCAAGATTGAAGTTCGGGGCCCATGGATCCGGATGGCCAGTGAAAAGTCGCAAAATAAACAAAGTAAATCCATCACAATCGACCAGCACCCGAGTGACAGCAAAGAGGGCGAGAACACAGGCCGCATCTGTTGGGTACATTTGAAAATATGTAACAGATTTGGATAAGCCTCATCTAACTCAATGACATGCATCAAGTTGTATTTGATATTGTGTTTTTTTATCATGTGCAGGTTATATAAACGGAAGGAAAATTTTCTAAGTACAAGTGTCGAGACTTGGGAGTGGCTTTGTCGACACCAAGGGCCAGATTATGTCGACACCCAGAATTTGTATCGACACACAGAAAATCTGTCGACAACGCTGTGTTGACACCAAGGGCCAGATTTTGTCGACACCCAGAATTTGTGTCGACACACAGAAAATCTGTCGACAATGCTGTGTCAACACCAAGGGCCAGATTGTGTCGACATTACCAAGAGTTATGTCGACACACAAAGAAGCTGTCGACACATTCCAAAATTCTGTCGACCACGACTGTGTCGACACACATAGAACTTGTGTCGACACACACTAGAATTCTGTCGACACCAACTTTGTAAAGACAAGGAGTGTTCGTGTCAACACACAGGACTTGTGTCGACACATTCCACAAAAGCTTTGTCGAGAAGTAAAAGTGAAGCTGTGTCGACAACAACAAGACTTATGTCGACACATGGACTATATGTGTCAACATAGATGAAGTATTCACTCGACATTCTCTGCTGCTGAGTCAAAGTCCAATGAAGGCTAAAGTAATATAACTGGAGACTTGACAACTGTCATTACTGACATTGCTGTCACATCTGTCAGAGGTGTCACAAGACCGTTTGAAACCGGAACAGCCGGTAACCATGGATGAAGCCTATATATATATGCTCTCTCAACAAATAGAGACATACAACAGATAGAATAGAAAGCTAATCAAGCAAATCAATAATAATCTCTGAAGGATTAAGGATCCAGAAGAAGAGATAGAAGACACAGTCAACAGATTGTAGAGAGAGAAAAACAAGGAGAGAAGTTCTCATTCAGTGAAGGTAGATCCTGAACAGTCTGCCTAAAGAATTCAGATCAAGTCTGAAGAAGAATTCAGATTAATTTCTGAAGCAATCTGATTGAAGATCAACTCCAACACCAAGAAGATCAACCCTACTTTGTTCAGATTCAAGAAGCTTTGAAGAAAGCTAAGACAGGTTGATCCTTAAGTAATCAGTTCTATCAAGAATTAATCTAGAAGCCTTCAACCAATTCTCTCTCCATATGGTTGAAGATATCATTATCTTTTAATCAATAATTTTTGTATGATCTGTAATATATCTGAGTGTAAGAGATTTACTTCTCTGTGTTGTAAGCCTAAATTATAAAGGCTGAGGTAGGGCTGAGTGCCTGAGGTAGGGGAATCTGTTCCCCGAGTTGTAGGCCTGTGAAAGAGGCTGAGGTAGGGCATTTGCCTGAGTTGTAGGAGTGGGGTGTTACTCTAAGTTTTAGGCCTATGGAAGAGGCTTAGGTAGGGCCTGTGCCTGAGTTGTAGGAGTGTGGATTCACTATGAGTTGTAGGAACCAGTCTTGGTTCTGAGCTGTAAGATCTGCGGATCTGAGAAGAAGGAAGGAAGTTAGGCCGAATCTATGAATGCTGTGCTGTATTTTCTGCTGAATAAATTGTTAAATTAGATAGAATTATCTGCCTAAGTCAGAAAAAGAAATGAACCTATTCACCCCCCCTGTAGGTGTTTAGAACATCTTGAAACCAATTCTTTCAAGTGGTATCAGAGGGAGGTTGCTTAAAGAATAGACATAACAGTCTAAGTAGATCTCCAAGGCAGAAATTTATTAGGCAAAATGGGTTCCATTGAGAATCATAAGGAGTTTGGTTCCATGAAGTTACCTATATGCAGGAAAGAGATTTTTGGCATATTGAAAGAAAGAGTTAGACTGTTTATGGAAGCTTCAGATCCAAGAATCTATATGACAGTCAAAGAAGGGCCATTCATCCCAATGAAAGTTTCAGTTCTTGATGCAAATCTCAGGACACCAAAAGAGTATTCTGAAATGACAATGGATGAGATCATATTGTCTACTATGGACAAGAGAGCACAGAATATAATATTCAGTGCTATAGATGATTCAACATTCCAAAATTTGATTCACTACAAGACCTCCAAAGAAATGTGGGACACCCTGATTATCTATATGGAGGGTTCAGAAGAGGTGAGAGAAGATAGAAAGTCTATGCTAAATCAGGAGTATGAAAGTTTTAGACAATCTAAAACAGACAGCATAGCTGAATGTTACAAGAAGTTCTTCAGAATAGTGAATGAACTGATGTTATATGGAAGAGTATTCCGCACATATGAGTTAAATGATAAGTTTCTGAGATCATTAACTAAGAATTTTGACACCAAGATATGTGCCATTAGGGAAGTGGCTAGACTAGCAGAAATCTCACCTCCAGTATTATTTGGCAAACTGCTTTCATATGAAATGCAGCTGATGGTCAGAAAGGAGGAGGAGAAAAGTAATAAAGTTGATTACAGAGATAAGTCAGTGGCTTTCAAGACTGAAGCCATAAGAAAGGAGAGGAGGATGTCTCCATCTCCTCCTAGGAAAGCTGCAGAAGTAGTTTCAGAAAGTTCTGACAGTCACACATCAGATAGTCCAAATTCTGATGAAGACTTAGCTGCTTTCTCAAAACAATTTCAAAGGTTCTTGAAGAAGAAATAGTGGAGATCCAAGCCATCCTCCTCACAATCCAAGGATGATTACTATCAGAAAAAGAAATCCTCTAGGATGGACAGGTATGGCTCTAAACATAGTAAATTATCTTCAACTAAGATTATTTGTTATTGTTGCAACAGGCCTAGACATGTGGTAGTTGATTGTCCTGACAAAAGGAAAGAATCTAATGATAAGAAGAAACTAAAAAATAAGGGCAAGAAGGAGAAATCCTATGTTGCAAAGAAGTAAAAAAGCTGGTCCGATTCTTCATCATTAGATTCCGAGGCTGAAGCTGAAGCATACATAGGACTGTTGGCAACTGAAGAGGATGCAGAAGAGGCTGAGTTCTTGAAATTGCTGGACTCAGTAAATGAAATTGAAGAACATTATTGTAAATGGATGATGGCCTTGACAGAAGAAGATCAGTGCTAGGATCAACCTGGTCCTAGTAAGGTAAACAATTCTTCAATAGCTTCTGATTACTATACTAGTTCAGAATCAGAAGCGTCTACATCAAGAGATGTGGATGAATCTGAATCTGAAGGAGATGTTCATCAACTTATTGATGAATATGGTGATCTGCTGAAAGCACTTAAGAAAAGCAGAATCCTTAACAAAGCACAGGCCAAGGAAATTGCTGCTCTTAAGCTGGCTGCATTAGATTTAGAGAAAATGTTTGATCTAAAGATGAATGAAGTAGGCAAACTGAAAAACATAACTGTTATTCAGATGGGTACTATTACATTCAAGAATGATCAGATCAAAAGTCTGAAAGTCAAACTTCAGAAGGAAAAGGATCTGGTGGCTGAATTCTCTAAGCCAAAATCAGACTTACCTTTAATTGATGAATTTATTCCCAAAAGGGTAAGACAGGATTGTGCTTTGAGGGAAATACAAGGGCTGCCAATTCCAAAAGAAAAAGCAAAGCCCCAGGACAGCCTCTAGCCTTCAAACCCCCCATTTCCTTCAGAAAAGTGTGGCAGCCAACTAATAGATATGATCATGATATCATACATGGTTATGGTAAGCCTGATATTCTGAATGACAAGGTTGTAGTTCCATCACTCAAGCAAAGAACCACTGTACCAATAGTGTTAAGAATAGCTGACAGCAATGCTGTTAAAATCGTACCTAAAAGGAGGTATAATAGATATGAGTGCTGGTGCTGTGGTAAGATAGGGCATTATGCCATGGATTACTGGCACAATACCAGTGTCACCAAGAATACCAGCTTACCTGTAAGGAAGGCTGCTGGTAAGAATATCAAGTTTCAATCCAACTTGAACCTAGAACCCAATAAAAATTGGGGTTCTAAGGTAAATTAATTTTATTTGCTGCAGGTTGGTCCAAGTTGTCATACCCCTATATGGTACTTGGACAGTGGATGTTCCAGGAACATGATTGGAACAAGAAGAATGTTAAAGGACTATACTCCCATAGATAGTGGACCCAAAGTAATCTTTGGTGGATCAGAAAAAGGGGTCATAAAAGGGTTTGGTAACATTTCTACTAGTTCTATAACAACCACACAAGTGGCTTATGTAAAAGGTTTGAAACATAACTTCATAAACATAAGTTAGCTGAGTGATCTTGGGTATGACACTTCAATTATTAAGAATGAGTGTCAGATCAAAAGGACAAGTGATCAGAAGGTGATCTTGTCTGGTTATAGAAAAGGGAATGTTTATTGTTTAAATTTTGATTATGAAAACATGAACTCTCATGTATGTTTAGTTGCAGATGAGGAAGCATCTCAGTGTGTCCAATGGCACAAGAGGCTAGCTCATCTGAACTATAAGACTATAGACCAACTCTATAGTTTAGACTTAGTGAGGAATGGTCCTCAATTTAAGTGCATAAAAGAGGGTATATGTTCAGCTTGTCAGAAAGGCAAGCAGACCAAATCCTCTTTTCATAGTCTTGATACCAAAGACTCTGTGAGGTGTTTGTACCTCTTGCATATGGATCTATTTGGTCCTATACCAGTTCATATTCTAGGTAGGAAAGTCTATACATTTGTGGTAGTAGATGACTATTCTAGATTTACATGGGTTTTCTTTTTGAGGCAGAAATCTGAAACCCCTACTGTCTTTCATAACTTTGTTAAATAAATTCACAATGAACTTAACAATTCAGTGGTCAAAATCAGAAGTGACCATGGAACTGAATTTCAGTCTGAGTGTATGACAAGGTTTTGTGAAGAATTAGGGATTCATCAGGAATTCTCCTCACCTAGAACACCTCAGCAAAATGGAATTGCTGAAAGAAAGAATAGAACTCTACTAAGTGACACTTCTCTCCCAGAATATTTCTAGGCTGAGGCAGTAAATATTGCTTGTCATGTTCTCAATAGAGCATCTATAACTAAGAACAACAAAAAGACTCCCTATGAGATTATGAAGGGCAGAAAACCAAACATATCCTACTTTAGGATCTTTGGTAGTAGGTGTTATGTGCTTAACACTGGCAAGTCTCATCTAACTAAGTTTGCCGCCAAATCTCAAGATGAGATATTTGTTGGGTACAACAATAACAGTAAGACATATAGGGTCTACAACTTGACTACCAAGTTGTAGAAGAATCTGTTCATGTAGTGTTTGATGAATCTGAGTTAATTAACTTTGAGTTGTCTAGCAATTCTTATAGCTCAACAGGTTTAAAAGAAAAGTTGGACATGCTGACCATTAATGAGGACCAAACTGCAAAGCAGGATGTGGAAAATGATGGTTGCTGTCCAGGGGGAGTACAAGGTCCACAAGCTGACATTGAAGACAATGAAGTTCAGCATGGTGGAGAAATTCAAGAAGTTCAAATTGCTGATAGAATGCCTCCAGCAATAAGGAATCTAAAGGATCATCCAGCACACCAAATCATTGGTGATCATAGACATGGTGTGCAAACCAGGAGCAAGCATATGGACACAGTGCTTTGCTCAAGTTTCCTGTCACAGATGGAACCAAAGAGATTTGAAGAAGCCATACAAGACTCCAACTGGATTGATGCAATGAAGGAGCAGTTGAATCAATTCAGAAGGTGTAAAGTATGGGAGTTGGTTCCAAAACCAAAGGATCATAATATTATTGAGACAAAGTGGATCTACATGAACAAATTAGATGAAAATGGCATCATAGTGAAGAACAAAGCAAGACTAGTTGCCAAAGGTTATAGACATGAGGAGGGCATTGACTTTGATCAGACATTTGCCCCAGTGGCAAGGTTGGAAGCAATAAGGCTATTCCTTACCTTTGCTGTTTTCCAAGGGTTCAAAGTATACCAAATGGATGTCAAGTCAGCATTCCTAAATGGTAATTTGAAAGTAGAAGTCTATGTTGGACAACCCTCAGGTTTTGTTGATCCACTTTATCCTGATTATGTTTATAGACTTAAGAAAGCCTTATATGGTTTGAAACAAGCCCCTAGGGCTTGGTATGAAACATTGTCTACTTTTCTCATTGAAAATAAATTTTCAAAGGGGAAAATAGACAAGGCTCTATTTCTTAGGGAGTCAAAGGGTAAGATGATCCTAGTACAGATTTTTGTTGATGACATAATCTTTGGATCTACAGAAAATAACATTTGCAGGAAGTTTGCAAAACTTATGCAAGGGAAGTTTGAGATGAGCAGTATGAGTGAGCTCAAATTGTTCTTGGGACTCCAAGTAAGACAGACTGATGATGGCTTGTCAATATCACAGTCTAAGTTCACCAAGAAGTTTATTAATAAATATGGTATGGAGTCATCCACCACCATGAGAACTCCAATGAGAACAAGTATGCCTTTAGGCAAAGATGATGTAGGAAAACCTGTATATGAGTCTTTGTATAGAGGGATAATTGGCTCCCTTCTATACTTAACTGCCAGTAGATAAGACATTATGTATGCTACATGTGTCTGTGCTAGATACCAAGCAAGCCCTAAAGAATCTCATTATACTGCAATTAAAAGAATTTTGAGATATCTTAAGGGCACACCTAATCGTGGTCTTTGGTACCCTAAGAATAGAGACTTTCTACTGACTGGTTTTTCAGATGCAGACTTTGCAGGTTGCAAAGAAGATAGAAAGATCACCACTGGCACATGCCAGTTTCTAGTTGGTAGATTGGTGTCATAGAGAAGCAAGAAGCAGACAAGTGTGGCAATTTCCACTGCAGAGTCTAAGTATATTGCTGCAGGCAGCTGATGTGCTCAGCGTTTATGGATTCAACATCAACTTGAAGACTATGGTCTCAAGGTAAGTAGAACTCCACTATTTTGTGATTCTACAAGTGCTATTTCTATTGCTAAAAATCTTGTATCACATATCAGAACAAAGCATATAGAAATTAGATTTCACTTCATTAGAGAGCATGTTGAAAAAGAAAATATTTGTTTGGAATTTGTCACCACAAATAATCAAATTGTTGACATGTTTACTAAACCACTAGATGAAACTAAATTCAATTATTTCAAAATTGAATTAGGCATGTTAAACCTAGAGTAACTTAGTAAATCTGACTAACTATTTCAATGTCGACATATAGTAGTTAATGTCGACACAAAAGGAAATCTGTGTCGACATATAGTAGTTTGTCTCGACACATAAGGAAAGTTGTGTCGACAAAACAAAATAGTGATGAGATAGTGGTGTCAACACTCAGAGTTTGATGTCGACACATAGAAGTTCTATCATTTAGATAGTAGTGTAGACACATATAATCGTCTGTGTCGACACACAGATATTAGAGTCGACTATTAAAAAGACTGTGTCGACACATCGCAAACTGTGTCAACACATAGTATTGTCTGACTCTATAGAGACATTAGAAGTCTGTGTCGACACAATCTCTACAGTGTCGACACATTAAGTATCTATTACCCCGCCTTTTGACCTTCTGTGTTGACAAACATATAAATAGGTCACAGAACAACTTTGTCGACAACGCTCTCAACATTTTTGAGACCAAATCTTTGAGTCGACAAAGCTTCATCTCTCATCTCCTCAAATTTCTCGTCACCAATGGCGCCAAAGTTGGAGAACAACATCAACGAAGGCTATGAGTTAGTTCGCAATTCTTTTGAGAATGCTACGACTGAGATTAGAGATGTGATAACCCTAATCCAAGAAAATGGTTTAGAATATCTAGTTTCAGAACCTACCAAGATCTAGAAGATGGAGATTCTTGAATTCTATACAAAACCAACCCTGGATTCAACTGGATTGAAGATTAGGTCATCAATTCAAGGACGCAAAGTGAAACTTACTCAAAAGCGTCTAAGGAAGACACTCCAATTTCCTAGGACTCAGGAAGATGATGAAGTCACATCTTCAATGAGAAAAGAAGCTCTTCAATGGTGTGGCCTGAATCCCAGCACTAAGATTGAATCATTAATGAAGAGGAAGGGGATGAACTCATAAGGTAAGTTTCTCTCAGAGATTATTGGAAAAGTAATTCTCTGCAAACCAGGAGGACGTGATAAGATCTCAGCCTATATGTTCATCTTGATGACTAGAGTTATTTTCAGAATAAAAACTAACTGGTCTGCAGTGATTTTTGACAAGAACAAGGAAAGCCTGAAGAAACCTAATCTAGGTAGAATACTGAGTCGGTATCTGATAATAAATATTCCTGAGGTGCTAAACCACACAACTGGATCTAGAATAAATCACATGAGAAGGATGGACATGAAAATACTATCCAGGTGGGAAAAAGTTTTGACAAAAGATGGTTCTACACCACAGAAACAACCACAACTGAAAAAGAAAAAGACAACCCCCAGGAAACCTGAATCTTCTAGTGATTCAGAAGAACAAGTAATCTTCAGTTCAGATGAAGAACAACAAGAATCTACAAGGAAATCATCTGCCATTAAGAATGTAGATGATAGTCAGATGCAAGGGGAGCATATTCCAGAAAGCACCATCCAGCTGGATCAAGTTCAGGATGTGCTTCCTCTAAGGGGAGCCAATGAGCTTTCACCAGCTCAACAAGAGGTCTTGCCTCCAAAAGTTGCTCCTGAGAATGAGCAAGCTGCATTAGAGAATGAAACAACCACTCAAACAATTCTTGAGGTAATAGGTTATATTAGACAAACTATACTAGATACTGACCCAGATACACTAACTGTGCTTCTAACTGATGTTGATCAGACACACCATGAAAACATACCTGCACAGGATATATCAATGGATGATACATCTGTATTAGATGATGCTCCATTAACTGAACAAGATACATATGTTCCTCCAGTTCAACTGCAACAAGAATTCACTCTTGAGGAGTTGTTTCCTTACTTACTAGAAGTAAGGACTGAGGAAGTAGTACCAAGGACTGAGGGGGAGGAGCCAGGGACTCAGGGGGAGTTGCCAAGAACTGACAAAGAGTCGCCCTCTAGTCCAAAGGACACATTGAACCTTGAAAGTTCTTCTGAATCTGATGATGGAGAAGCTCTCAGGGTAAAGAAGAGAAAATTGATTGTTTACAGGAAGAAAAGCTCAAACTATAAGAAAGCTTTACAGACTGCCTCAAAACCCTCTGCTCCAACAGTTGACTGGTTGCTCTGTAAATTAAAATGGATGAGCAAAGAGCAGCCGTGGAGAAATATATGGATGAAAGTTATATGGAACTGCAATTATCTTTGGCTCAAGATATAAAATCAATCAGATTTGAAGTAAACCAGAATAAGAAGGAGATGACAGATTGCTTCCATAAAGGAGGTAATGCTGTAGTTTATCTGGCCAAACAGCAACAAGAGGCAAGGACTCAAATTGATGACATAGTAGTAAAGCAAGGATATGTTCTGGAAAATCAGCTAAAGATGAATGATAATCTTACTGAATCACATAATGTGATTGTTACTGAGTTAAAGAATAATGCCACTGCATTAAATGAGGAAAGGGCTAAAGAGAAGTCATAGTTTGATAAGAAACTTCAAGAAGATTTAGCCACTTTCCAATATGCCATTCAAGCCTCTCAGAAGATCATATCTGCTCAGCTATAAAAGTTTAAAGCTTATTATACAAAAGGAACTAATTATCTTGTTAATCAGATAAGATTCCAAAAGGATGATCTCAGGGATCATATTGAGAGAGAAGTCAGAAAGGGGGAGAGGTTGATAGTCAATGCTAGTTCAGAGCATGCTAAGTGGATAACAAATGCTGTTATAGCAACTCTGGGATATCCTCCCCTATGTGATGATGATAATACAGCTGAGTCAGGTATTCAAGCTGCAGGAATTGAAGGGTGTCAACAGGAGGTAGCTCAAATCATATACCCCCCTTCTAATTTTGAAGGAATTCAACAACTTGTTCAACAGATGTATAGCCCTCCAGAGGCTACTAAGAATGTTATAATTGAGAAAGTGGAAATGTGAGATGCAGCACTGAATAAAGAACCAGAAGCTCAACTCTCAATGAAAAGGTTTAGAGAGCAGGCTGAACTGAAGCCTGATTTTGAAAGATGGAGTCCCACCTCCAGAAATATAATACTCACTGCCTGGCAAGCTGTCAAAGACAAAATGCATGATAGAGGCAAGTGGTATTCTGAAGTTGAGTGGAACAAATATCTGCAAAGACAAGAAGTGATACATCAGTACAGAAGGGATCACAAGGTTGGGAAAATACCTGCTACAGCTGTGGAGCCCCGTAAATACTTTCCCAAGCCTTATCACTATTTTGAAAGGCAAAAAGTTAAGGCTGAAGAACTTAAGAAAAAGGATCTCAAAGGCAAGAAGCCAGCTGAAGATACTGAAGCTCCAGTACAAACAAGGATCCAGTCTAGCAAAGGCATAGTGATAAAGGAGCCTGATCATCCATAGGATAGACTGACTAGATTTTAGAACATTGTAATCTTTAGTTTTAAAATCTATGTAATCTGTTGTTAACAAACTTTTGTGAAGTTTAAACAAAACAATGATTCATGCTTATTATGGTTGTATCATATTCTGTGATGATATAATATACTTGTTTTGTTTATATATTTCCCTGTCATTGAATGCTTTTATACATCATATTGTTTATTTTATTATAAGTGATGTATATCATTGACTAAGGGTTATGACTTCTCCAAATAGGGGTAGATTGTTGGGTACATTGGAAAATGTGTATCAGACTTGGAGAAGCCTCACCTAACTCAACGATATGCATCAAGTTGTATTTGCTATTGTGTTGAGTTATCATGTGCAGGTTATTTAAATGGAAGGAAAATTTTCTAAGTACAAGTGTCGACACTTGGGAATGGCTGTGTCGACACCAAGGGACAGATTGTGTCGACACCTAGAATTTGTGTCGACACACAGAAAATCTGTCGACAACGCTGTGTCGACACCAAGGGCCAGATTGTGTCGACACCCAGAATTTGTTTTGACACAAAAAATCTGTCGACAACGCTATGTCAACACCAAGGACCAGATTGTGTCGACATTATCAGGAGTTGTGTCGACACACAGAGAAGCTGTTGACATATTCCAGAATTCTATCGACAACGACTGTGTCGACACATAGAACTTCTGTCGACACACACTAGAATTCTGTCGACACCAACTTTGTTAAGACAAGGAGTGTTCGTGTCAACACACAGGACTTGTGTCAACACATTCCACAAAAGCCGTGTCGAGAAGTAAAAGTGAAGCTGTGTCGACAACAACAAGACTTGTGTCGACACATGGACTATGTGTGTCGACACATATGAAGTATTCACTCGACATTCTCTGCTGCTAAGTTAAAGTCCAATGAAGGCTGAAGTAATACAACTAGAGACTTGACAGCTGTCATTACTGACATTGTTGTCACATCTGTCAGAGGTGTCAGAAGACCGTTTGAAACCGGAACAGCCGGTAACCATGGATGAAGCCTATATATAGATATGCTCTCTCAACAATTAGAGACATACAATAGATATAATAGAAAGCTAATCAAGCTAATCAATCATAATCTTTGAAGGATTGAGGATCCAGAAGAAGGGATAGAAGTGACAGTCAACAGATTGTAGAGAGAGAAAGACAAGAAGGAGAGAAGTTCTCATCCAGTGAAGACAGATCCTGAACAGTCTGCCTGAAGAATTCATATCAAGTATGAAGAATAATTCAGATTAATTTCTGAAGGAAGTTGATTGAAGATCAACTCCAACACCAAGAAGATCAACCCTACTTTATTCAGATTCAAGAAGCTTTGAAGAAAGCTAAGACAGTTTGATCCTTAAGTAATCAGTTCTATCAAGAACTGATCAAGAAGCCTTCAACCAATTCTCTCTGCATCTGGTTGAAGATATCATTATCTTTTAATCAATAATTTTTGTAGGATCTGTAATAGATCTGAGTGTAGGAGATTTACTTCTCTGATTTGTAAGCCTAAATTATAAAGGCTGAGGTAGGGCTGAGTGCATGAGGTAGGGGAATTGTTCCCTGAGTTGTAAGCCTGTGAAAGAGGCTAAGATAGGGCTTTTTCCTGAGTTGTAGGAGTGGGGTGTCACTTTGAGTTGTAGGCCTGTGGAAGAGGCTGAGGTAGGGCTTGTGCCTGATTTGTAGGAGTGTGGATTCACTCTGAGTTGTATGAACCAGTCTTGGTTCTGAGCTGTAAGATCTGCGGATCTGAGAAGAAGGAAGGAAGTTATGCCGAATCTAGTACACTGCTAGATAGGCGAAGGGGAAAAGTGGATGTACCCAATATTTGGGGAACCACTGAAAGTCCACCTAGTGTCAACAAAGTTCACCTTATGGGGGGGGGGGGGGAATAGGTAACGAGCAATGCTTTTGCGGAATTTACGAATGTACCTGCACAATAAAAATAAAAAGCACAGCACACAGAATACACAGGCAATTTATAGTGGTTCCCCGACTTGGGTACATCCACTTTCCCCCTTCGACCTATCTCCCAACAAGGGACGACTCGGTCTCTTCTCCAACAGGATTGAAATCCAATCGCTGCACTAACGGAAGGAACCCTTCCACACGTAGGAGTCAACACTCCCACAAAGCGGGTTGCACCCAACCCTTACAACACGGAATAAACGTTCCTTTACAACAAAAGTAAATCTAGAATGTACACGAGATACAAACTTCGTTTGGAGACTACGGTGTTCCTCTTCGTTCGACGACGTGTTCGTGAAGTCAACGAAGAGTCTACAACCCTAGATCTCTCTTGGAGAGGATCTCCCCGGAACCGGCGGCGGCAATACAAACGACGGCTTTGTTCGGGATCGGCGGCGACGACGATGTGCGGCTGCACTTCTTTAGAGATCCAAACTTCGTAGCGAAGCTAGCTAGGTCTACCAACGGTCACACTAGGATCAATCGTCTCGATCGATTCGGATGGGGAAGACTTTCCCGATCTACAAATCGAGAGACAAGAGATCTCCGGTTAGACACGTGAGACGCTGAGCTTAGCTAGGCTTCTATCGACCAGAGATCTGGAAGAAGACACGATCACGACCGGCGATCTACACTCTCGCGCGGCGACGGAGGCGGCGGCGGAAAATCGCGAACTAGGTCAAGTCGCGGCTCTGCTTTGTATATCTTTTTTCGTGCTTCTACTGTTCAAAAATACCCGTGTATTTATACACTATAGATACTAACAATATGACCGTTGTGGGTCCCATAAGTAGAAACCCGAAATCCGGTTCAAAATAGTCCAGCGGCAGAATCCGGTCCAGCAACATCCAGAGAAAATGCCAAGTAAAATTCGTCGAGAATCATTGGTGATTCTCGACGAATCGGCGAGAATCAGTTAACGATTCTCGACGATTCGTCGAGAATCACTAGTGATTCTCGACGATTCCTTTGTTGATTCTCAACGATTTTCACTTGGTATTCATGACCTGCTCAGCGACGGGTTCGGCGAGAATCATCAGTGATTCTCGCCGAATCTTACTTGGCACCATTTTGAGGTAGCCGGAAGGAGTCAGCGAGAATCACTAATGATTCTCAACGATTCGGCGAGAATCACTAGTGATTCTCTCCGAATCGGCGAGAATCACTTGGTGATTCTCGTCGACTTTTACTTAGACGAATTTTCGTCTTTCCACCCAAGAGCTGCCCCTTGACCCATCCTTGCTCTTTGTCTTCTCTTGCATAAACATGGCCCTGTACTTGAAAGTAAGTGCACTCCAATAGAGAGAGTACACGTAGGCCAACACACTGATCTGCTCAACGAGGGATTACGTCGTGCAGACCTATGTATATTGACCTACTGCACCCTGACATTGGTGTGCACTTAGCGTGGAAGAACTGCAAGCACAACTTAAGAGGTTTCATCAAATACATTGTGAATTCATCTCAGCTTGACAGGTGGCTTCCTTAAATCCAGGTGATTGTGGATACAATACCCAACAATCTCCCCCTATTTGACGAAGCCAAAACCCTACTAGCTAAGATGAATAACACCAATCAAATAATAAAGACAGCATTCAGAAGTTAAACATGCAGCACAAGAGAATATAAGCAACCAGATCAGGACTTGAGTCATTCACAATTTCAAATATATATACCAATATATATATATACATATATAATCTCAGAATTGTTCATATAATAGCAATAAGTAGTAAATGTTCTTAAGAGAAAATGACAAGCTATAGATTGTTGACTATTTTTCCTTAGCTAAGTCATCCTTGAATTTTTGCGCCAAATACTTCTTCCTTTGCCTCTCCATGTACTCTTTAGGCTTCGGATAATATCTGGGAGGAGCAACTTTATCTGCATCTGTGTTGTTTCTGAAGAAGATGTTTCGTTTCGCTTCATACGTCTTATGCATCTCCCATTCATACTGGCTGTATACCTCCTTTCGATTGATTTCCCCCTGTTCCTGTAGCCAGAAGGTGTCCAAGATGATATTCTTTGAAACTGGACTCCACTTTTCATTTCTTACTTCCTCCTCACTCAGTCGAGTTCTCTTTTCAGCCTGTGTCTCCTTGGAGGTCCCTTCTTGAGCTTTTTGCTTGCCCCTGGCTTTTGCTAGGGCCTCTTGGTCAAACATGCTCATCAGTTTAGCTTTGGAAATATCCCTAGCATCAGCTTCACTTATGGGAACATCTGCAGCACTTGCACCTATTCCCTCAGCAGCACTTACTCCCGCAGCAGCCATAGAAGTCTCAGGAGCATGAATACCTGCAGGGTTGTCAGGCAAAACGACGCCTAACGCGCCTAACGCCTGTTGGAGCATCCACCAGCAGCTCTCATGGACATATTTGTTTGACTGTTCGAAGTTTGTGATCATGATTTCTTGAAGCTCGGCCATCTTAGCTAGATACTCTTCCTCCCCATTTTTGGCTTCGACCGTGATGGAATTGGCATATCAGTGCAGCAAGTCATCAATATGCTTTGAGGTCCGGGAGAATTCAGTGACCAAGGCCTGCTGATTTGCGTTGAGAGTGAACATATTACCGTCAAACTTTTGAATGTTGTTTGCTACAACATGAGCGTTCTGATTTACTACAGCAAGAGTGTCGGTGGTCTTCTTCAATCCGGCCATAAGAAGTGTGATGCATGTTAAAACTCCAAAATTATTTGCGGTCACGCGGCGACCCGGCGGTTTTATTTGAGAAAAAGGCGGAAGTGATTTTATTTAGGAAAACGGGTCGCGCGTATTTATTTATTTATTTTGGATATAAAAAAGGTTTAGAAATCGAGTTTTAACGAAAGGAGGCAAGTGCACCTATCGTGAGTAGTACAGGATATTCCGGGTGGAATATCGAGGTCGTATTGTTCTCGGGTCCGGTTCGATTATTTCTACTCTTCCCTGGAGGGGACTATTATTTTACCGATAATTATCTTGTCGGGATATTTTATATAAAAATACAGAAAATGGCGGAAAGAAAATGAAAGCAATAAAAAGAAAGCTTGAAGGTGGTGCCGATGAAGAGCTTAGCTCGATGGCACCGAAAAAACAAATGAACTAAAATAAACTTTAAATAAAAAGAGCTCCTAAATTTCTAATTAATTAAGGCGGAGACTTGGCCGTGGAGGTTCCACTAAAATGAGCTCACCTATCTCTAGGACTATCGCTCACCTGAACGCTAAGACTATTCGACCGAACGCTAGTCCGACGAAGGATTCCTCTTAACGCCCGCATTACGCTAAGAACCCCGCTATTGGGTGGGGAACCCAATCCGGTAGAGTTGGCGCGCCTCCTCTCTCGAGGGTTAGTGCGGAACTCTCTTTGCCAAGGGGTGATCTGTCCATACGCGCGGCCTCTCGGCGAGCGTATGGAAAACGGAAATAGGGCCCACACATCGATATGTGGTCCTACGCGTCGTTAACCCCGGGCAAACCTTAAGTACTATTAATTAATTAGAAAGATACGACCTTTAATTATTTTAAGCTATTTTATCTGTCCCAATGCTCTTCGATGCCGAGGGCTAAGAACGATTAGCCACTCATCGGAATGGGGACGGCTTGCGGGAAAAGCAGAAAATAAAGCGATAAAGAAAGCAGTAAATGAAAGCAGTAAAGGAAAGCAGTAAAGGAAAGCTGAAAATTGCAAGTCCTACCCAAACGAGTAGGACTGAAGAAAGCAGTAAATTGCGAGTCCCGGCGCAACTGCGTGGGCGGGAGAAAGAAAGCAGTAAAACGCACACACGCAAGTCCTACTCAAATGAGTAGGAGAAAATAAATACGGGTCCTACTCAACCGAGTAGGACAAAATAAATGCAACGCACGCACACACTCTCTCGAAATAAAGTAAACACACACACTCTACAAGAAAGTAAAACACACGCACACACTCGACAGAATTGAAATAAAGCAAAGCGCCATTTAACTCTTAACGAGTAGGCGGAAATAAATGCGCACACATAAAAAATTGCAAAAAACTAAGTTAACGAAAAATAAAAACAACTGCATTTCTACCGCTAAAATACGGTAGAAATGCATAAAAAGCGAAAATAAAAATTAAACGGGAAGAAAGTTTTGCAAATAAAAATGAAAATGCAAGTGATCGAAAAATAAAAACGAATACATTTCTACCGCTAAAATGCGGTAGAAATGCATAAAAAGAGAACGAAAAAATAAAAAGAACGAAAGTTTAAATGAAAAACTAAATGCGCGAAAAATTAAAACGACTATATTTTCATTCTTATAATTTTATAAAAATGCTAGAAAAGTGATAATAAAGTTAAAAGGAGTAAAAAGTTTTACGGATAAAAACGAACAAAACTAGCGAAAAGGAAAAAAATCACTTTTAAAACGTTTTTATAAACTCATAAGGATGAACATTATATGAACGGAAAAGCTAAACTATGAAGATTATGAAAGCAATAAAACTAATTTAAACTCATACACGCACACACTCTCAGAAAAGAACGAAAAAAAAAACAAAGTTAAAAACAAGAAAATAAATAAGATTGCAAAGGGTGGCGCATAGATGAAGTCCAAAATATAGAAATGAGAAAGAAAACTGCATTTTTATTATGGCAAAAACAAACTATTACAAGACTAGTACAAAAATAAAAGAGAGAGAGAAAGAGAAAACCCCATTCCATAGGTTGGAAATCCATCTACGCAGCACCTCCCCTTACAAAATGGTGCCCAAAAGGGGAACAGGAATTCAAAGGAGAACCTCTGAATTTATAGACAAAATTTTCATGAGTCACGCCCTTGGTCACGGGCGTGACAGGGGGCGTGACAGTACTATTTGGAAGGCGGCCGGCGATTTGACGGGAAAGTTGACTTCGGGCTGGACACGTGGCGGTCTCGCAGTGGTCACGCCCTTGGTCACGGGCGTGACAGGGGGCGTGACAGGCAGGTGGATCTGGGCGCGGTGCGCCAAAAAGTCGCCGCGCGGGTCTTGTCGGGCTAGCTGGAAAGGTCACGCCCCAGGTCACGGGCGTGACTCTGGGCGTGACAGGCGGGTGTCGACACTCGACGAATGTCGAGATGAAATCGTCGAGTGGAGTGTCACGGGCTTGGGTCACGGGCGTGACTCGGGTGACACGGGCGTGACAGGCTTTGAACTTCAGAAAATTGCTGATTTCACGGCTTTTGACGTGTCACGCCCTGGTCACGGGCGTGACCCATTTGTCACGGGCGTGACATGTCAAATTTTGGCAGATTTTTGATTTTTTCCTGAAAAATAAAATAAAATAAGTTAGTATAATATTTACAAAAAAAGGAGCATTTTATTGAATAAAAATAAGTAAAAACAACAAAAATAAATGAAAACAACTAAATTAATGTACATAAAAATAGGTATATTTACAACTTATCAAATACCCTCATACTTAAGCTTTTGCTATTCCAGAGCAAAAGTTGGAGATGAACTTATAAGGAATAAAAGAGATCCTAAGTTTAGCTACCGCTTGAATTAATTAAAAGGAAGATCAAAATAAACATCCGGGGTTAAAGAATTAAATCCTAATTTATGAAATGTTATGAATAGAGGAAGAGTTTCAAAAAGACTTCTAGAAAAAATAAAATAGAAAGCAAAAAATTATTTTTGTTAGTTTAACAAAGATGGATTGGATTTATATAAAAAAACCTTTGCTTAAAAGAAGTTAAAGGAAATAATGCAATTTAAAAGTTATGCTCTCAAAAAAATTTTAAATTAATTCTAGAATCATTGAAATAGGCTAAGTGGTTTGGTGGTTTATGAAGAAGGCTTGAATATTGAGGCGAGGTAATTTTTTCTCGAACCTCCAATTTTTTTCTTTTTGGATAGTTAGGAAAACGAAATCTTATTTTCCTAACACATAAAATTTTTTCTTTCTTCATAAGGATAAAATTAACCCAATGTATATTTGTAGGAGTAATGAATTTTATCCTCTTACTCCATATATAATCTTTTTAAATTATTGGGTGCCTATGTTTACGGAACGAAATCTTATTCCCATTGACATAGGATCTTTTAAGGGATAGGGGGGAATCATGTCAATTAAGACACGAAAAAAAAATGGAAATGGGTTTAGTTTTTCAAAAATAAAACTAGCTTTTAATCAAAAAGTTTTGAGAGCAACCTTTTTAAAATGAACGTTCCAATGTTTCTAAAAGCATGAAGTTGAAATAATTGAAATCCATAGATGTTATTTTCTAACATAAAAAACGAGCTTCTATTTATAAACTTAGAAGTGGTGGTGAAAAACAAGTTCTCTATTATAAGGAAAGGACATAAAAAATTCTTTAAATCTTAACCCCAGACACTTAAATCTATCAAAATTTAATTAATAAACGAATAGTAAGCAAAGAATAACTAAAATTCGCATACAAATTAACTCGAAACTAGATTTTTGGAAAGCAAAAAGAGTTAAGATATGATATATTCGAATTATTTTGTTACATAATTTTAACAAAACATTTTTTTGGAATTTTTAGAGTTTTTATCATTTTTTTTGTGTTTTAATTATTATCTTTTTAAGATTTTTTTAGATTTTTTATCTTTTTAGGGTTTTTGGGTTTTTCTAATTTTTTTTTTTTTTTTTTTTTTTTTTTTGAGGATAAATTATTTACAAGAATGAGGAGAGAAAGAAGAGTTATTTACAAAGAAGATAGGGGGGAAAGAGAGATTTTTTTACAAAAAAGCAAAGTAAAAACTCGATTGCGGCCCCGCGAACAGACTCTTATTTGAATGGTTGGTTCGATGAGTCGACCGTCGCGGGCAGGCAAGATGCGAGTTTTTACAAAAAAGAAGATGGGGGGAAAGAGAAATTTTTTTTTTTTTGAGTTTTATGAATTTTTTTGAAGTTTTATGATAATAAAAACAAGGGAAAATTTTTTTATGTTTTATGTTTTGCAAAAATTTTTTTTTTGTATTTTTGATGAGTACAGAATAAAAAATACAGTATAGGAAAACACCCCCATACTTAAACCCAACATTGTCCCCAATGTTGCAATCTAAGTATGCGGAACAGATAATATACAAAATAAAATAAGTACAAAAAGAAAAAGGGAGGGAAGGAGCTTCCCTTAGACGAGTCCGGGAAGGCGCAGGTCAAAACCCTGCATTATTTAGAAGAAAAAAGCAAAAAGATAACAGAAAAAATAAGAAAGAGAAACTCGGCCTAAAAATCGCGGGCGGTAGGGGGGGCGATGTGTGTGGGGGAGTCGGAGGTAGCTAAGGCCTTAACGACCATTGTGTGATAAAAATGTGATCCCCTAGCGCGCATAATAAGGGAAGCGTGCCGAAGCAAAATGAAACGAAATAAAAAAAATTAAATAAAATAAAATATATATAGATTTAGTATTATTATTTTTTTGGTGTTTTTAAGTAGATTTTTTTTTTTTTTTTTTTTTTTTTTGTAGTTCATTTTTTGTTTTTAGTTTTTTAAGAGTTTTTTTTTTTTTTTTTTTTTAAGTTTTAAGTTTTTTCTGTTTTTTTTTTATGTTTGATTTTTTTTTTTTTTTTCATTTTTTGGAACTTTTTAGATTTTTAGGTTTTTGTTTTTAGAGTTTTTGTTTTTTTTTTTTTTTGTTTGTTTTTAGATTTTTGAGATTTTTTTTTTTTTGGTTTTTTTTTTTTTTTTAGGTTTTTGAGATTTTTTTTTGGTTTTTTTTAGGATTTATAGAAAATGACGTCATTTCAAAAAAATATTTTATAAATAATAATAATATGATAAAAAAAGATATATATATATTTTCTAAGTTATTTTTTTTTTTGTTTTTTTCTTTTTAAAGTAGTTTTTTTTTTTTTTTTTTTTTTTTTTTAATAGTATTATTATAAATAGTTTTTTTTTTTTTTAAATAAGGTAAAATTAATAGATTTCCAGGGTTTAAAATAACGAACCTAAAATTCCCCGGCAACGGCGCCAAAAACTTGATGCAGTTAAAACTCGGAAATTATTTGCGATCACGCGGCGACCCGGCGGTTTTATTTGAGAAAAAGGCGAAGTGATTTTATTTAGGAAAACGGGTCGCGCGTATTTATTTATTTATTTTGGATATTAAAAAAAAGGTTTAGAAATCGAGTTTTAACGAAAGGAGGCAAGTGCACCTATCGTGAGTAGTACAGGATATTCCGGGTGGAATATCGAGGTCGTATTGTTCTCGGGGCCGGTTCGATTATTTCTACTCTTCCCTGGAGGGGACTATTATTTTACCGATAATTATCTTGTCGGGATATTTTTATATAATAAAAAGCAGAAAATGGCAGAATGAAAATGAAAGCATGAAGGTGGTGCCGATGAAGAGCTTAGCTCGATGGCACCGAAAAAACAATTGAACTAAAATAAACTTTAAATAAAAAGAGCTCCTAAATTTCTAATTAATTAAGGCGGAGACTTGGCCGTGGAGGTTCCACTAAAATGAGCTCACCTAGCTATAGGGCTATCGCTCACCTGAACGCTAAGACTATTCGACCGGGCTCTCGTCCGACGAAGGATTCCTCTTAACGCCCGCATTACGCTAAGAACCCCGCTATTGGGTGGGGAACCCAATCCGGTAGAGTTGGCGCGCCTCCTCTCTCGAGGGTTAGTGCGGAACTCTCTTTGCCAAGGGGTGATCTGTCCATACGCACGGCCTCTCGGCGAGCGTATGGAAAACGGAAATAGGGCCCACACATCGATATGTGGTCCTACGCGTCGTTAACCCCGGGCAAACCTTAAGTGCTATTAATTAATTAGAAAGATACGACCTTTAATTATTTTAAGCTACTTTATCTGTCCCAATGCTCTTCGATGGCGAGGGCTAAGAACTGTTAGCCACTCATCGGAATGGGGACGGCTTGCGAGGAAAGCAGTAAATAAAGCAGAAAAGAAAGCTGAAAATGAAAGCAGTAAATGAAAGCAGTAAAGGAAAGCTGAAAATTGCAAGTCCTACCCAAACGAGTAGGACTGAAGAAAGCAGTAAATTGCGAGTCCCGGCGCAACTGCGTGGGCGGGAGAAATGAAAGCAGTAAAACGCACACACGCAAGTCCTACTCAAATGAGTAGGAGAAAATAAATACGGGTCCTACTCAAACGAGTAGGACAAAATAAATGCAACGCACGCACACACTCTCTCGACATAAATGAAAACACACGCACTCTACTGAAAAGTAAAACACACGCACACACACGACAGAATTGAAATAAAGCAAAGCGCCATTTAACTCTTAACGAGTAGGCGGAAATAAATGCGCACACATAAAAAAAGTGCAAAAAGCTAAGTTACCGAAAAATTAAAACAACTGCATTTCTACCGCTAGAATGCGGTAGAAATACATAAAAAGTGAAAATAAAAATTAAATGAGCGAAAAAGGTTTGCAAATAAACGCAAAATGCAAGAGCTCGAAAAATAAAAACGAATACATTTCTACCGCTAGAATGCGGTAGAAATGCATAAAAAGAGAACAAAAAAAATTAAATAAGGAAAAGTTTAAACGAAAAATCAAAGTGCGCGAAAAATTAAAATGACTAAAAAATCATTCCTATAACTCCGTAAAACTGATTAAAAAGTGAAAATAAAACGAAAAGAACGAAAAGGTTTTACAACCTAAAAATAAAAAGCTAAGTTAAAAGAAAAGAAAATCACCTTGAAATCATTTTTACGGGTTTATAACAATGAAATAAAAAGCTATAAAAATCTAAGTTAACAACACTACGTAAAAAAAATGAAAACATAAAAGTAAATAAACTATACTCATACACTCACACACGCCTATAAAGAAGAACAGAAACTAAGTTAAAACAAAAATAAATAAGATTGCAAAGAAGTAGGCACATCGTTGAAGTCCAAATCCATGAAATGAGAAAGAAAACTGCATTTTTATTATGGCAAAAACAAACTATTACAAGACTAGTACAAAAATAAAAGAGAGAGAGAAAGAGAAAACCCCATTCCATAGGTTGGAAATCCATCTACGCAGCACCTCCCCTTACAAAATGGTGCCCAAAAGGGGAACAGGAATTCAAAGGAGAACCTCTGAATTTATAGACAAAATTTTCATGAGTCACGCCCTTGGTCACGGGCGTGACAGGGGCGTGACAGTACTATTTGGAAGGCGGCCGGCGATTTGACGGGAAAGTTGACTTCGGGCTGGACACGTGGCGGTCTCGCAGTGGTCACGCCCTTGGTCACGGGCGTGACAGGGGGCGTGACAGGCAGGTGGATCTGGGCGCGGTGCGCCAAAAAGTCGCCGCGCGGGTCTTGTCGGGCTAGCTGGAAAGGTCACGCCCCAGGTCACGGGCGTGACTCTGGGCGTGACAGGCGGGTGTCGACACTCGACGAATGTCGAGATGAAATCGTCGAGTGGAGTGTCACGGGCTTGGGTCACGGGCGTGACTCGGGTGACACGGGCGTGACAGGCTTTGAACTTCAGAAAATTGCTGATTTCACGGCTTTTGACGTGTCACGCCCTGGTCACGGGCGTGACCCATTTGTCACGGGCGTGACATGTCAAATTTTGGCAGATTTTTGATTTTTTCCTGAAAAATAAAATAAAATAAGTTAGTATAATATTTACAAAAAAGGAGCATTTTATTGAATAAAAATAAGTAAAAACAACAAAAATAAATGAAAACAACTAAATTAATGTACATAAAAATAGGTATATTTACAACTTATCAAAGTGTGACAGCTTCGTCGGCCGCGGTATACTTCTCTTCAAATTTCTTGTCCATCACGTCAAGTTTATGGTTGATCTCCACCATATTCTTGAGCATGAGATTTTCAGACTTCTTAATTCTGTGCAGCAGTTTATTTTGAGCTTTATCAAAGGAGCCTTTAAGTTCATTCACTATGCCCTGAATGACATTTACAGTGTGAGTGGCTAGCTCATCTCATAACGGAAGAGCCGGAGGCACTTCTTGGCCTTGCTCTTCAGCAGACGCCTCTGTAGAGCTAGACACCAGCACAGTCTCTACGGGGGGAATGCTGGCGGCCTCTGTAGATTTTTCTGACTCCCCCTCCACTGGTGCAGGCTTGTCAGATGGAGGTTCAAAGAGATCCGGAGCCTCCAATGCTTCATGTCCCTCATTCCCGTCTTCCTCTCTGTCATCATCCATGAAATCATCTTCATCAGCAGCCTCTTCCAACTCTTTGTCAGCAGTCTCCAGTACAGTAGCTTCGGCTCCTTGATCGTTTCGGTTCGGGGCCTCCCCATGCTCCAGCTCAGGTTCACTTTCTTCGTGTAGATCTGCCACAACATCTCTGGCCAGCTGGGAGATGTCAGATACTACATCAGTATGAGGGGGTAGAGGCTCCCCCTCGATTCCTGCAGTCAAAGTGTCAGGAATTTCACTGGGGGTGACTGCTGGAGATACTCCCTGTTGTTCTTCCACGGCAGTCTGCCCAATACGCCTCTCCCATCGGTCAAACACACTTGAGCCCATCTTCTTCAAGTAGTGTAGAGGAACACCTTTGCTCATGTCAAACCTGTCTCCATTTAATGATTTAGATACAGACTTATGATACGGCCAAAACTCGGAGAGCCCAAGGTGTCCTTTATCTTCTCGAACAGCAACTCTCCCCAGTTGAACCTTTTACGGCAAACAACAGCTATCAGGATCTTGAACATATCCGCTGAGATATGGTCATGAGAGCCCGGCTTGCAGATGTGCACCTTTCCAATTATGTCAGACAGGAGCTTCCCTTCTTCATTCATATCCTTTCTCTTTATGGACCTAGTTCCTCGTGGAAGACCGCAGAATAAGAGAGTTCTGGTTTTGTCATCGTCATCCAGATAGTCCTCATGCTCCGAGCTAGAAAGCTGCAGGAAGCGGGTCAGCTTGCTGCTAGACATCTTGACTTTTGCCCCAGCCACCTCGCTTTTGATGAGTGAGTCGCCATTTCGGAGTCTTGCGGTAGCGAAGAACTCCAATACCTCTTTGTCCAAGATTTTACAAGGGTGCTCCAGGACGAATGTTAGCCCAGCCTCTTCCAGCATCAGAATGATGTTGCGGAATTTGTCCGAGGCCTGAGAGAACCCAGTTTGAACAAGGTCGCAACCAGTGACCAACCCAGCAGTTGTCCTTGGAGCCATTGCAGATCTAAGGGAGAAGCCCTATTCTACGCTTAATCAAAAATCAAAAAGGATGCGACACTAGCGATAAAGTCCAAGTAAGGGTGAGGGAGGGTTACCTAAAGGTGTAGACGGTGGGTTAGTGCGATGAAGATGAGGGACACCCGATGAGTGTACGCCAAAAAATTCCTGGTGGCAAGACTCGAAACCGGAAGAGCTTCCAAGAGCAAGGTGAGCGTCCTGCGGGAAACTTGCGGTGAGCAACGATGAAAGGGGAAGATGATTAGGAGAGATTCCAGCGGGAATCGGCTTGAGACCTTCGATGGAGATCGGTTCGGCGAGATTTTTGCAGGAGTCGGCGAGTTTCCGGCGGAGGAGTTGATTCGGCGAGCTTTCCTGCGGGTTTCGGCGAGTCGGTGGGTAAGGGAAGAGGCGGCGGAGGAACTCTTGCGGGATTTGGCGAGCTTTGGCGAGCTTTCCTGCGGGATTCGGCGAGCTTTCCTGCCGATGAACTCTTGCGGGATTTGGCGTATTTCCTGTGAAGTGCGGCGGGATTTGCTCCTTCGGCGAGATTCTTATGGAAGGCGAAGGGTCGGCGGGATTCTAAGTATATAAAGGGTCGGCGGGATTTCAGCTCATTCGACGAGTATGCTGCGGTAAGTTTCCCGTGGAAATGAAAGGTCGGCGGGATTTGTCTAAGTCGAAATCGAAAGGTTTCTTTACTAGGAATCTTCAAGTTAAGAGGCATTGCAACATTTTCGAATTATTCTGATGTCAAGTCAATTTAAAAATGATAAATATATATATATTTTAAAGCCAATCTATTTGGGTTTGAATGAGGCTTTTCCAAACACTTCTTGATGTCAATTGTGAGTTGTCGAGATTCACAATGACATATCTTCGTTAACTCTTCATTGATGTATAAAAGGTTTGTATGTATCGAGTTAACCTATCCTTAGATGTGCACGCATACATGTATAAGCATAAGTATAAATATACATATAGATAGAGATATATGTGTAAATGTGGATGCAATATGACGCAAGTCCTTGAGCTGATCAAAAGTACCTGGGATTATGAGAATTAACATTTAGTCTCTCTGACTATAACATACCAGGTGCTCGATGTTAGAATGCCTATGGAGATATCACTTCTGTTATTCCAGATGCATGTTCCAATTCAGTCTTGGAACACCTACTGTCTAGTTCCCCTCATATTTACGGGAACCTAGACTACCCTGCAAGAAAGAATTATCTTACCTTAGGAACCCAAATCATATTGGGTCCTAGGTTCCTGTTAGCATAAGCACTCGACTGCCTTCCCCCAGAAAACCTGTCAGGAAGACTACCTCTGTCCCGTGAATGTGGATAAGCCCTTGCCTTTGGCACAGAGGGGTTGTGCCAACAGTCGATGGCAAAGTGTCCCACTTTGCCACAGCACCAACATGGGTGAATGTTGTATCGTCGTTTCCGACCTGATCTAGTGACTGAGGTAGTCACGGTCCTAGGTCTAAACGGGATAGAGCATGATCTCCTCACAAAATTTCCTCTTCCATCGTGACACGTGGAAGGGTGGAAGGAATGCATGTTGTGAGCGTCATGAGGCCGGGAAGGTGGTGCCCTCCTTTCAGGCATCCCCTTTCAGAGGCCCCATGAAAACTTACACCATGACATCTAACCTCCCTATCCTGTGTCCTCGGGTGGTGAGAAGTGTTCTGTGAGCTAGGACATGCAGATTCACACCGAGTTGAGGCAGTGGCAGTGAATACAAAGGGCTTAGAATGAGCCTTTGGTATTCTCTTATGAGTGGCCACGACGGCCCTTGCACTCCGGGTGTCTACACATGGGGACAGATCACCCTTGCAGTGACCACGACTATTCTTGTGGTCATACCTGAAGGCATGATGAGTTGCCTTCCTGCTTGGAGTGGGGGGTCGGAATACCGTTTCCCCATTTCTCCACGAATTGATAATCCGGGAGATCCACCCATTTTCTTGCTTTCTCTTTATAGCATCAACTTTGGAAAAGTTTGATACTATTCGTTTCTCATTCTCTAGACTACTCTCCAGAGCTGAGATCTTAGAGTCCTTGACCTTGTTGGACGCCAATTGGAGAACCAACAAGATCTTCAGTCGAGCAATCTCTTGAGCTTGCTCCTCAGCAAGTAAGTTGCTTTTCTGAAGGGCTCTTTTTAGGGAATCAGATTCTTCTGAAGGAAAGCAGTTCCTGTCTTCAGAAAGTTCAAAAGAGATGGGGCAGGATGAAGAAGTTACCTTCTCTTCAGTGTTATTGTCATTCGAGCCAGTGACCATTGTGTCATCCTCATCAGAGCAGCTTTCCTCACTGGCCTCTTCAGTCTCTGACACGGACACTGGAGCTCTGATGTTATCCGAGAGATTCTTGCCTTCATCTTCAGAAGCGAGGACCCCCACATAGGCTTCATCCTCTGATTGACAGCAGATTCCAGCATTCTCTGAGCCCCCCATCAGCTCTGAGATCATCATCCACAGAGATTTAGCCATCCTACATTTTTCCAATCTAGAGCGAGAAGCACCAGACCAGATATCCATGATAATTTGACGAATCCTCTTATCCAAATTAAAGAATGAATGTTCCATTTCCGACATCTCAGCAATGCACTTGGGCACTTGAATTCCAGAGTCGGAGGTCTTCATAGGAATAAAAGGACCCTCTTCCAGGATGAAAGATGCACGAGGATCGATGGCATCCAAGTGATACGACACTCTCATCCTCCAGACGGGATAAGACTCCTTTGTACATGCGGGAAGTCTGAGTGGCGATATCTCATAATCCAGCTCCATGCTTCTGACACTGGTGGCAGGATACTACTCAAGGTGTAAACCTTTTTGATGAGCAACCTCGATTTGATACCACTTGAAAGTCCACCTAGTGTCAACAAAGTTCACCTATGGGGGGGGGGGGGAATAGGTGACGAGCAATGCTTTTGCGGAATTTACGAATGTACCTGCACAATAAAAATAAAAAGCACAGCACACAGAATACACAGGCAATTTATAGTGGTTCCCCGACTTGGCTACATCCACTTTCCCCCTTCGACCTATCTCCCAACAAGGGACGACTCGGTCTCTTCTCCAACAGGATTGAAATCCAATCCCTGCAATAATGGAAGGAACCCTTCCACACGTAGGAGTCAACACTCCCACAAAGCGGGTTGCACCCAACCCTTACAACACGGAATAAACGTTCCTTTATAACAAAAGTAAATCTAGAAAGTACACGAGATACAAACTTCGTTTGGAGACTACGGTGTTCCTCTTCGTTCGACGACGTGTTCGTGAAGTCAACGAAGAGTCTACAACCCTAGATCTCTCTTGGAGAGGATCTCCCCGGAACCGGCGGCGGCAATACAAACGGCGGCTTGGTTCGGGATCGGCGGCGACGACGATGTGCGGCTGCACTTCTTTAGAGATCCAAACTTCGTAGCGAAGCTAGCTAGGTCTACCAACGGTCACACTAGGATCAATCGTCTCGATCGATTCAGATGGGGAAGACTTTCCTGATCTACAAATCGAGAGACAAGAGATCTCCGGTTAGACACGTGAGACGCTGAGCTTAGCTAGGCTTCTATCGACCGGAGATCTAGAAGAAGACACGATCACGACCGGCGATCTACACTCTCGCGCGGCGACGGAGGCGGCGGCAGAAAATCGCGAACTATGTCAAGTCGCGGCTCTGCTTTGTATATCTTTTTCCGTGCTTCTACTGTTCAAAAATACCCGTGTATTTATACACTGTAGATACTAACAATATGACCGTTGTGGGTCCCACAAGTAGAAACCCGAAATCCGGTTCAAAATAGTCCAGCGGCAGAATCCGGTCCAGCAGCATCCAGAGAAAACGCCAAGTAAAATTTGTCGAGAATCATTGGTGATTCTCGACGAATCGGCGAGAATCAGTTAACGATTCTCGACGATTCGTCGAGAATCACTAGTGATTCTCGACGATTCCCTTGTTGATTCTCAACGATTTTCACTTGGTATTCATGACCTGCTCAGCGACGGGTTCGGCGAGAATCATCAGTGATTCTCGCCGAATCTTACTTGGCACCATTTTGAGGTAGCCGGAAGGAGTCGGCGAGAATCACTAATGATTCTCGACGATTCGGCGAGAATCACTAGTGATTCTCGCCGAATCGGCGAGAATCACTTGGTGATTCTCGTCGACTTTTACTTAGACGAATTTTCGTCTTTCCACCCAAGAGCTGCCCCTTGACCCATCCTTGCTCCTTGTCTTCTCTTGCATAAACATGGCCCTGTACTTGAAAGTAAGTGCACTCCAATAGAGAGAGTACACGTAGGCCAACACACTGATCTGCTCAACGAGGGATTACGTCGTGCAGACCCGTGTATATTGACCTACTGCACCCTGACATTGGTGTGCACTTAGCGTGGAAGAACTGCAAGCACAACTTAAGAGGTTTCATCAAATACATTGTGAATTCATCTTAGCTTGACAGGTGGCTTCCTTAAATCCATGTGATTGTAGATACAATACCCAACAACCACTATAAAACTGGTGTGCAATCTGTGAATGATGTGCTGTATTTTCTGCTGAATAAATTGCTAAATTAGATAGAATTATCTGCCTAAGTCAGAAAAAGAATTGAACCTATTCACCCCCCTCTAAGTGTTTAGAACATCTTGAAACCAATTCTTTCAGCGTCACCTGAGGGTAAGCTTGCACGGAACTCGGCGGCCTGAGCGCCAGCGGAGCAAGCCTGCCCCTTATAGCCAGCAGGGGACACAGAAGATTTGGGCCAAGGAGAAGGGTCACCACTAGCGGGTAGGTTAACTAAGCCCCCTCCACTTCCTAAGCTAATTCCTTGAGGGGCGCGAGATCTCACTGACAAAACACGGAATGAGGAACTACGAGCGGGAGAATAAAAAAAAGTCGCGAGTGCGAAAAAGAAAAAATCCATATTGCACAGGAACATCAGAAGCAGCGATAACAAATAAATATGAAAGCAGCTAGTAGAAAACGGTTCGTTGATGAACAAAAATACATGACCGGGACTCATCCCGTATTTACATTTGTAACGGAGGCACACACAAGAGGCGAGGCATGCGAATTCGGCGAGGCGAGCTCCCCGGTGATTCCCTAGAGAGGTGGATAGGACTTGTCTCTCAGCTTAGGTACCGATAAAAACAATGTCGGTACCACGTTGCTCGAGAAAAGGCCCACGCCATCGCTCTTGATAAGATCGGCCCTCCGTAGAGTCTGGAGGGTATACTTTGTCGAGCACGCAGCGTTCTTCTGCATCAATTCCTACCGCTCGTACTCGGTGTAGTGCATGAGGTGGCACCCGCTATTGGAGGGCGGCGGGAGAGCCGCTGCGGCTTCCAGCTCTTGCACCCATGCCTGTAGCGCTTCCTTCTCTTCCTCTAAGATAACGACGGTGGCATCAGTTGCGTCTGCTCTCTCTCTCTCTATCGCTCCGCCTCCTCCTGAGCGAGGATGCGAGCCTCCTTCTTCTTATCCACCAACTTCTTGAGCGACGGTGAATTTTTGTCCATTTGAGTAAACCGCCGGCCGACCATGTTTGGTAGCTCCATGTTGCGGAGCTGGGACCGCATGCTCTTGTGGACCAGCACCCACTTAGCCTCCTCGTCATATATGGCGGCATCCTCATGCGAGTAGAGGCTGAGGGAGAAGTTGTAGGCCTCCCTGCTGATGGTTTCCTACTCCAGCCAGCTCGACAACAGAGTGGAGATGATCGCGCGGTTCGACTCCTTGTCCCATAGCAAGAGGTGAATGCCTAGCTCGTCTAGGAACCGCTCGCCAAGGCCAAAGTTACGGTGCCCCTTGGCACCGAATTTGGGCCAGGCGGCTCTTCGCCCTGCGTCCTGGAGGTGCCGACCACCTCGCTAGGGGTGCCGCTGGTCGTAGAAGTCGCAGGGGCGGGGCTCTTGGTCGACTTGGCCATGGGGGCCTTGCCTTTTCTTTAGACCGCAGTAGATGCATCGCCTGTATCAATCACCCTCTTGGGCGGTTACAGTGGAGGTTGTTCGTGGCTGTGCCTCTTCTGGATTGTAGATGCTGGGATATCGCGTCGAGCGACGGCTGAGGCTGTGGCTTCGGCGTGGGCAAGCTCGCCTGGAGCGACCCATGCGGTCTCGTAAGGAAGGAAAGGTTAAAACAGAAATTATCAAAGTTGAAAGGAGAAGTGCGAGTATCTTACCTCCCCTGAGCGGGATGGGGGCGAGGTTGTCCAGACTCCGGTGGAGGAAGGCGACCTCAAAGTTCTTCCTGGCGAAGATCCCGCACAACTCCGCTTCATGGCCCCCAGTCTAGGGGGGTGGTAGCTCGCCTCGCTGAGCTGTACCAGCAAGAAGGGGACATTGCTGAAGTCTTCCTTGATGAACACGAATTTCTTGAGCCAATTTTGGCTCTTATTGATGATCTCCCGCACCTTGGCGTGGCTGTTGGAGAAATAGGCAGTCTCATCCTTATTTGCATGGAAAGAGAACAGCTTGCGGAAGACTGCAATGCTGAACTCAACCCGCTCTTCCCGTAGGAAGCAAGCGAATCCGACCATAACAGCTATGGAATTCAGGGTCATCTGGCCTTGGACGACCCCGAAGTATTTCAGTATTTGGAGAACCTCCGGGCATAGGGGAAGCCGAAGGCCCGCCTAAAAGTGCGCCAAGGGGATGTCGAGCTCCCATCTAGAGAGGTCGTTTATCTTATCCCCCTCACCAGGTCACCTTGCCACGAAAAATTGGGGGTCATAGTCGCCTATGGCATCGAAGACTTCGCCTTCAGAAATGGCAGCGGGGGGAAGTCGTGCTCGGAAAAGGTCCAAGCACACTTACCCCTCTAATCCGCTTCGCCGCTGTCACCGCCCATTTCGTAGAGTTTTCTAAGCGAGGTGAGAAATTTCTCGGAGGCAGCGGGCGAGTCACGGGTCGCAAAAAGCAAGGGAGAAGGAGAAATGTTAAATGCGGTGGGTGAGAAAGAGTCGGCAGGGACTATTTATAGAAAGAAAAAGGGCCGGAAAACATTCCGCCTGCGGGAAAAGTGCGGATTGAAAAAAGTCTCCTGACTTTTCGACTTTCTGGCTCGCAACCGCACTACGAAGACCATTAGACAGCGCGTCTTGCCCGACCCCCACCCGTGTAAGAGGCGGGTGGGCTGCGGCTCACACTCGACTGAAGCAATAGGCGAATCGCTCGGGTTCGCAATCGGCGGGCTCCTGGACCGCTCCTACCAATATCAAATGGGCAGATTATGCGAGCCGACTAACCGACCTCACATCTTCTTAAAAAAGCGAAAGGCGAGCAGGAGCGCCTCGTTCACATTCAACCAGAAAAATAACGGCAAACAAAATAAAAGGAACGTGCAATAAGCATCGAGCCCATTAGTGGGCGAGAGTCAAGTTATTACGAACATTAAAAACATGTCAAGATGGATAACCCTCCTAAGCGAAGCGGTTTAGAGTGCGGGTGCATCCTGAACCAGCAACTGACCGTAGGGAGGAGGCAGATAGATCAGTAATGGATCTATTTACACCTACCCCGCCCTCGAGTCCCAGATCAGGCGGGACACGGGAGGATAGTGATATATGAGAACCACAACTAACTCCTGATGGGCTAGGCCGACTTGCTCAGTGGCATGCCTGAGCCGCTCCTCAGCCCGCGTTATGTGCACACCGGGAGAAGTAACCTCGTCCCCGTTAGCTAGGCTCCTCGTTCCCTCCAGCACTGCAAGTCGCTCCTTGATGAATTGTAAATATGCGTATTTTTGTGCACATTAATTTCGTCATTTTCATTTATTTTCGTCGTTTTTACTTATTTTTGTTCAATAAAATGCTCCTATTCTTGTAAATTTATTACTAACTTGTTTTATTTTATTTTGCAGAAAAATTTCAAAATCTGCCAAAATTGGGCAGTACACGCCCGTGTCAATTGGGTCACGCCCGTGACAGGGCATTTCCCATGAAATCGGACGATTTTTGAAGTACAAGCTTGACACGCATGGCGACACGCCCGTGTCACCCGACACGGGGTGTGACAGCAGCCCGTGTCCCCTCCACTCGACGAATTCAGTTCAACGATCGTCGAACCCGCGTCACGCCCGTGACCTGGGGCGTGACTCAATCTCAGCTCGACGATTTCAACTAGACACTTTCCGCTCGACGATTGTCAAGTGTCGACACCAACTGACACGCCCAGCGTCACGCCCGTGACCCGGGGCGTGACCTTTCCAGCTGGCCCGACAAGATGCTGCCAAAGACTTTTGATGCAACCCGCGCCCGGTTCTACCTCCCCGACACGCCCAGAGTCACGCCCGTGACCTGGGGCGTGACTGCCGCGAACTCAGCCCGAAGTCAACTTTACTGTCCAATCGTCGGCCGCCTTCATGAATAGTACTGACACGCCCAGCGTCATGCCCGTGACCTGGGGTGTGACCTTTCCAGCTGGCCCGACAAGATGCTGCCGAAGACTTTTGACGCAACCCGCGCCCGGTTCTACCTCCACGACACGCCCAGAGTCACGCCCGTGACCTGGGGCGTGACTGCCGCGAACTCAGCCCGAAGTCAACTTTCCTGTCCAATCGCTGGCCGCCTTCATGAATAGTACTGACACGCCCCCCCTACACGCCCGTGATGGAGGGCGTGTACTTAGAATTTTTTGCCTATAAATTGCCCATTTCTGTAAGGTCCAAGGGTTCAGATTTTTGGGCCATTTTAGTGTCTTTTTGTGGGCTGCATCCGTGATTTCCTTGCTATGTTAGGAGATTTCTTCCCCCTTTTTCTTTCAATTTTGTTTTTGCTTTAGCTTTGTCTTTGTAATAGCTTGTAATAGTTTCCTTTAATCAATAAAAATGTTAAATTTTCTCTTCTTATTTGGCTTTGGAATGAACACTTGTGCCCACTTTTTCTCCCCTTTTTATCCTTGGTTTTATCTTTGTTCTTCATTTATGAAAAGTGTGTGTGTGTGTATGAGTGTGACTTATTTACTTTACATGTTTTTAACTTATCTTCATGATTAGGTATGATAAGTTTTCCTTTTTTTTCACCATGTCTTTTTCTTGAGAGAATTATGATTTCATTCTTATGAATTTATAAAAGAGATTTAAAAAGTGATTTTGTTCTTTTTTTTACTTAGTTTTTCTTTTAGGATTGTAAAACCTCTTTTGTTCTTTTAATTTTCTCTTCACCTTTTTTTATCACTTTTATGAATTCTTAAAAATGAAAAAGTTATAGATTTAATTTTTGAGCACCTTTGATTTTGACTTTATTTTGTAAAACTTTTTGCTCATTCTCTTTTTATTTGTTTTTTTTATGTGTTTTGGGTAAGTTTTAGGAGTAGAAATCTTGTTATTTTAATTTATAAGCAACTTTGATTTTTCTTTGTTATTAGTGTGTGTGAGTGTATGAGCACAAATTTTCTTTTGTTCTTCTTAATTTTCATGTTGTGTGTGTGAGTGTATGAGTATAACTTTTTATTGCTTTCCTCATTTATGAAGAGTGTGTGAGTGTATGTGTTAAATTTCAATGCTTTCTTTTAATGCTTTGTTAAAATGATGTAGAGTGTGTGAGTGTAGGTGTTAATTTTAATGCTTTCTTGAAATTCATATGCAGTGTGTGTGTTTGTGTGCATTTATTTCCGCCTACTCATTAAGAGTTAAATGGCGAATCGTTTTCATTTTCAGTCCTACTCTTTTGAGTAGGACTTGTTATTTTCTTTCTTTATTTTTCCGCCTACTCACTTTAATTAAATGGACGGACTTTATTTCCCGCCTACTCGTTCGAGTAAGACTTGTAATTTTCTTTCTTTATTTTTCCGCCTACTCACTTGAGTTAAATGGACGGATCTTTATCTCCCTGTAAATATTTGAGAAAGCCCTGTAATAGCATTTATTTTCTCCTACTCATTTGAGTTGGACTCGCTTTCATTTTAGTCCTACTCGTTTGAGTAGGACTTGCAACTTTCAGCTGTTATTTACCGCCCCCACTCGTTTGAGTGGGACTCGCAAATTTCAATTATTCAAATTTCTTTCATGTGTAACTTAGTTCCTGTTTAATTTATAATTTAGAGTGTGTGTGAGTTCTTGTTTTAGCTAACTTTTCAGTTTTCTAAATGTTTGTTATTTTTCTTATGTCCCCTTCTTATAATCGTTTAGCGTTTAATTTCGAACTCGCGCCTCACTAAATTATAAAGCCATCCCCATACCGATGTGTGGCTAATCGCTATTAGCCTCGGCATCGAAGAGCATTGGGACATTTAAAATGATTTCTAATAATTGAAGCTCTTTATTTTCATTTTAATTTAAGGACTTAAGGTTTACCCCGGGTTTACGACGCGTAGGACCACATATCGATGTGTGGGCCCTATTTCCATAGTACATATGCTAGCTAGCCGAGAGGCCGTGCATATGGACCGATCACCCCTGGGTAAATAGAATTGCGTGCATACCCTCGAAAGAGGACAAGCGTAATTCTACCGGATTGGGTTCCCCACCCAATACCGGGGTTCTTAGCGTAAAGCGGGCGTTAAGAGGAATCCTTCGTCGGACTAACGTTCGGTCGAATAGTCTTAACGTTTAGTTGAGCGATATCCCTATAGCTAGGTGAGCTCACATTTGTGGAACCTCCACGACCAAGTTGCCTTTTATTAATTTGAAAACTAAGTCCTATAATTATTAAAAATTGTTTTAGTCTTAATCCGATTCGATGCCGAGCGTTAACCCTTCATCGAATATTTTCTAAAACATTTTTTCGCTCCTTTACTTTTTCCGTCTTTACTTTACTAAAAAATCCACCTTACTTTCAGTAAAATAATAGTCCTCCCGGAGGAGTAAGAATAGTCAACACGACCCCGAGAACAATACGACCTCGGTATTCCCCCGAATATCGAGTACTACTTGCGATAGGTGCACTTGCCTACCTCAGCAAGCCCGCGACGATCGACTCACCGAACCAACCACAGTAAGAGTCTGTTCGCGGACGAATCAAGTTTTTGGCGCCGTTGCCGGAGATCTATTATAGAAAAACTTCCGCATCCAACAAACGTAAAATCTATTAGGAGTTTCTTAGGCCATGCGGGCTTTTATCGACGCTTCATTCAAGACTTTTCAAAAATAACAAACTCGCTAACTCACCTCTTGGAAAAGGAATCACGCTTCATCTTTAGTAGCGAATGCGAGTCCGCCTTTAATTTAATAAAACAAAAACTTATCACTTCACCAATTTTAGTGGCCCCTAATTGGTCCCTTTCGTTCGAAATTATGTGCGACGCTAGTGATATTGCCTTAGGTGCCGTTCTTGGCCAACGCGTAGAAAAACATTTTCATCCTATTTATTACGCTAGCAAGACGCTCACTTACGCACAAGTAAATTACAAGACAACAGAAAAGGAACTCTTAGCCGTCGTTTTCGCTTTTGATAAGTTTCGCTCGTATATAACGCTATCTATAGTTATCGTTTTTACCGATCACTCTGCGCTTAAATATTTATTAGCTAAAAATGATGCGAAGCCCCGCCTTCTTTGATGGATTCTCCTCTTACAAGAGTTTGATTTGGAGATCCGAGATAAGCGGGGAGCGGAAAATCTAGCGGCAGACCACCTCCCCGTTTAGAAAATCCGGGTGCGGAAGCGCTCGTCAAATCTGAAATAAATGACAGATTCCCCGAGGAACGCCTCCTTGCCATTAGTTCTTCGTCCTCTTCGCCTTGGTTCGCAGATTTTGCAAATTATTTAGTAGCGCGGGTGCTTCCAAAAGAGTTTTCAAGTCATCAAAATAAGAAATTCTTTTCTGACATGAAAAATTTCTTTTGGGAGGACCCATTTCTTCTTCGTATCTGCGCGGACCAAGCGGTCCGAAGATGCGTTGCGGGTGTGGAGTGCTTGCAAATTCTTCAGCACTGCCACGAGGGTCCAGCCGGTGGGCATTATCAAGCCAACCGGACCGCTTGGAAGGCGCTAGAGGCGGGCTACTTTTGGCCCACTCTCTTCAAAGACGCGCATAATTTTGTGCACGCATGCGATAGCTGTCAGCGGTCGGGTAACATCTCTCGTCGCGACGAGATGCCCCAAAATAGGTTTTTAGAGTGCGAAGTCTTCGATTTTTGGGTCATAGATTTTGTTGGCCCCCTACCTTCATCTTTCAAAAATATGTATATTTTAGTGGCGGTCGACTACGTATCAAGGTGGGCGGAAGCGCAAGCTCTCCCCACCAACGATGCGCGAGTCGTCGTTACATTTCTTAAAAAACTATTTTCTCGCTTCGGCACGCCTCGCGCAATTGTTAGTGATAGGGGAACGCATTTCTGTGACGCTCTTATGGCTAAGACGTTAGCTAAATACGGAGTCACGCACAAGCTTGCCACCCCCTACCACCCGCAAACAAGTGGCCAAGTTGAGGTAGTAAATCGAGAGATTAAGCGAATTTTAGAAAAAACCGTTTCACTAAATAGGAAAGATTGGTCCGTTAAACTCGACGATGCGTTGTGGGCGTATCAGACAGCATACAAAACCACAATTGGTTGTACGCCGTTCCGGTTAGTCTACGACAAAGCATGCCATTTACCCGTAGAATTAGAGCGTCGCGCTCTTTGGGCTTTAAAACTCTTAAACATCGACTCCAACTTAGCCGCTCAGAATAGAAAACTGCAACTAAACGAGCTCGATGAATGGCGTGCGAACGCTTACGAGAGCAATAAATTCTATAAGGAGCGCTCTAAGTTATATCACGATCGAAAAATCAAGTCCCAAAAATTATTTTCTCCGGGCGATCTTGTCCTTCTTTACAATTCACTTCTTAGGCTTTTTCCAGGTAAATTAAAATCTAGATGGTCCGATCCCTTCCTAATTGAAGAAGTTTTTCCATATGGAACAATACTCGTCTCCCACCCGAAAAAAGGTTCATTTAAGATAAACGGTCATCGGTTAAAGTCTTATCTAGCAGGCGACCCAGTGATCGGTTTTAGCGAAACCATAACTTTCCTCCACGTTATAAACCCGCCAAAATAGTCAAGCTACATGACTATAAACAAAGCGCTCCTGGGAGGCACCCCTCGCTTATCTTTTTCCCTCTTTCCTTATTACCTTTGCTGTTTTTTTCTAATAAACGTAGGGTTTCTGATTGGACTTCCCCGAACACGTTTCAGGGACGTTTCTACCCCCCTCTCTTTACTTTTGTACATATCGCATTTTATTTAATTTTTGTTCCGCATACTTACGTTACAACATTGGGGACAATGTTGGACTTAAGTATGGGGGTATTTTTGTGCTTTACTTTCTGCACTTCAATTTTTTCTGCATTTCAAAAATCCAAAAAAAATACATATAACAACAAAACAAAAACAAAAAAAATTATTAAAAAACATCTTAAAATGAAAAAAAATTAAAATAAAAAATCCAAAATTTTTTTTCTCTTTCTTTCTTTTTTCCAAAAAACTTAAAAACAAATTAAAAAAATGTATATAACAAAACAAAAAAAAACAATAATATTTAGTTTCACTTTGTAAATATTTTTTTACATACTCTTTTCTCTCTCCCCCTTCCTCATTCTTGTAAAAACCTCTCTTTTTCTCCCATATTTTTGTACATATAATGAAAATTCTCTCAAAAAAAAAATAATACAAAAAAAAGAAGATAATAGTTCAAAAAAATAATTTCAAAAAAATTGAGAAAACCAAAAATACAAAAAAAGATAATAAATGAAAAACAGAAAAAATGATGATAAAAACTATAAAAATCAAAAAACTGTTTTGCAAGAAATAAATCAAATATTCCATCCTTAAACTTTCCTGCTATCCAAAAATTCTGTTCTGAGTTTATTTATATGTGAATACTATTAATTCTCTGTTTGCTATTCATTTGTTAATTATTGAGTGAAAAATTTAAATAGCCGGGGTTAAGTTTTAAAGAATTCATTATGCTTTGTTAAAAATAGCGAACTCATTTTAGGCACTACTTCTAATTTTTCATTGATAGGGGCACGTATATTATGTTAGGAAATAACGACTATAGAATTCAATTATACTTACTTTTAGCTTTCTGAAAAAAATTGGAACGTAAAAATTATTAAGGTTGCTCTCAAAAATTTTTAGGATTAAAATCTAGTTTTCCTTTCTCCCCTTACTTTTCATGGCCTACTTAGCATGAAAAATTTTATCCTTAAAAGATCCTATGTCAATGGGAATAAGATTTCGTTCCGTAAACATAGTCACCCAATAATTTTAAAAGATTATATATGGAGTAAGAGGATAAAATTCATTACTCCTACAAATATACATTGGGTTAATTTTATTCTTATGAAGTTGAAAAACAAAAATTATATTAGGAAAATAAGATTTCATTTTCCTAATAATCCAAAAGAAAAAAAATGGAGGTTCGAGAAAAAATTACCTCACCTCAAATATCAAAACCCTCTTCATAAACCCACTACCCCCTTAGCCAATTACACGATTCTAGAATTAATTCAAAAATCTTTTTGAGAGCATAATTAGTAAATTGTATTATTTCCAGTAGCACTCGTATAAGCTAGAGTTCTTATAATTCCAAACTATTTTCGTTAATCTAACCATTATAAATGTTGCCTTCTATTTGATTACATCAAGAAGTCTTTTGGCCAAAACTTTTACGCTATTTAAATCATCTACATAATTTTAGGACTTAACTTTTACACCCCGTATATTTATTTCGATCTCTCTTATAATTGATTAAGCAGTAGCTAAACTTAGAGTTTTTTTTATTCCTTATAGATTCACCTCAAACTTTTGCTCTGGAATAGCAAAAGCCTAAGTATGGGGGAATTTGATGATTTGTAAATATACGTATTTTTGTGCACATTAATTTAGTCATTTTCATTTATTTTCGTCGTTTTTACTTATTTTTGTTCAATAAAATGCTCCTATTCTTGTAAATTTATTACTAACTTGTTTTATTTTATTTTGCAGAAAAAATTCAAAATCTGCCAAAATTGGGCAGTACACGCCCGTGTCAATTGGGTCACGCCCGTGACAGGGCCGTGACATTGCATTTCCCGTGAAATCGGACGATTTTTGAAGTACAAGCTTGACACGCCTGGCGACACGCCTGTGTCACCCGACACGGGGCATGATAGCAGCCCGTGTCCCCTCCACTCGACGAATTCAGTTCAACGATCGTCGAACCCGCGTCACGCCCAGAGTCACGCCCGTGACCTGGGGCGTGACTCAATCTCAGCTCGACGATTTCAACTCGACACTTTCCGCTCGATGATTGTCAAGTGTCGACACCAACTGACACGCCCAGCGTCACGCCCGTGACCCGGGGCGTGACCTTTCCAGCTGGCCCGACAAGATGCTGCCGAAGACTTTTGACGCAACCCGCGCACGGTTATACCTCCTCGACACACCCAGAGTCACGCCCGTGACCTGGGGCATGACTGCCGCGAACTCAGCCCGAAGACAACTTTCCTGTCCAATCATCGGCCGCCTTCATGAATAGTACTGACACGCCTAGCGTCACGCCCGTGACCCGGGGCGTGACCTTTCCAGCTGGCCCGACAAGATGCTGCCGAAGACTTTTGACGCAACCCGCGCCCGGTTCTACCTCCCCGACATGCCCAGAGTCACGCCCGTGACCTGGGGCGTGACTGCCGCGAACTCAGCCCGAAGTCAACTTTCCTGTCCAATCGCCGGCCGTCTTCATGAATAGTACTGACACGCCCCCCCCTACACGCCCGTGACGGAGGGCGTGTACTTAGAATTTTTTGCCTATAAATTGCCCATTTCTGTAAGGTCCAAGGGTTCAGATTTTTGGGCCATTTTAGTGTCTTTTTGTGTGCTGCATCAGGGATTTCCTTGCTATGTAAGGAGATTTCTTACCCCTTTTTCTTTCAATTTTGTTTTTGCTTTAGCTTTGTCTTTGTAATAGCTTGTAATAGTTTCCTTTAATCAATAAAAATGTTAAATTTTCTCTTCTTGTTTGGCTTTGGAATGAACACTTGTGCCCACTTTTTCTCCCCTTTTTATCCTTGGTTTTATCTTTGTTCTTCATTTATGAAAAGTGTGTGTGTGTGTGTGTATGAGTGTGACTTATTTACTTTACATATTTTTAACTTGTCTTCATGATTAGGTATGATAAGTTTTCCTTTTTTTTCACCATGTCTTTTTCTTGAGAGAATTATGATTTCATTCTTATGAATTTATAAAAGAGATTTAAAAAGTGATTTTGTTCTTTTTTTTAATTAGTTTTTCTTTTAGGATTGTAAAACCTATTTTGTTCTTTTTATTTTCTCTTCACCTTTTTATCACTTTTATGAATTCTTAAGAATGAAAAAGTTATAGATTTAATTTTTGAGCACCTTTGATTTTGACTTTATTTTGTAAAACTTTTTGCTCATTCTCTTTTTATTTGTTCTTTTTATGTGTTTTGGGTAAGTTTTAGGAGTAGAAATCTTGTTATTTTAATTTATAAGCAACTTTGCTTTTTCTTCGTTATTAGTGTGTGTGAGTGTATGAGCATAAATTTTCTTTTGTTCTTCTTAATTTTCATGTTGTGTGTGTGAGTGTATGAGTATAACTTTTTATTGCTTTCCTCATTTATGAAGAGTGTGTGAGTGTAGGTGTTAAATTTCAATGCTTTCTTTTAATGCTTTGTTTAAATCATGTAGAGTGTGTGAGTGTAGGTGTTAATTTTAATGCTTTCTTGAAATTCATATGGAGTGTGTGTGTTTGTGTGCATTTATTTCTGCCTACTCATTAAGAGTTAAATGACGAATCGTTTTCATTTTCAGTCCTACTCTTTTGAGTAGGACTTGTTATTTTCTTTCTTTATTTTTCCGCCTACTCACTTGAGTTAAATGGACGGAATTTATTTCCCGCCTACTCGTTCGAGTAGGACTTGTAATTTTCTTTCTTTATTTTTCCGCCTACTCACTTGAGTTAAATGGACGGATCTTTATCTCCCTATAAATATTTGAGAAAGCCCTGTAATAGCATTTATTTTCTCCTACTCACTTGAGTAGGACTCGCTTTCATTTTAGTCCTACTCGTTTGAGTAGGACTTGCAATTTTCAGCTGTTATTTACCGCCCCCACTCGTTTGAGTGGGACTCGCAAATTTCAATTATGCAAATTTCTTTCATGTGTAACTTAGTTCCTGTTTAATTTATAATATGGAGTGTGCGTGAGTTCTTGTTTTAGCTAACTTTTCAGTTTTCTAAATGTTTGTTATTTTTCTTATGTCCCCTTCTTATAATCGTTTAGCATTTAATTTCGAACTCGCGCCTCACTAAATTATAAAGCCGTCCCCATACCGATGTGTGGCTAATCGCTATTAGCCTTGTAACGACCCTAGCCGATCCAACATGACAGCGTCACGGCTCCGCTCTAGGCATCGCTACCGGGCTGCAGCCCAAGCACCCCAACCCCTCTCCCTCCACGGGCGGGTTGTTGGTGGCCACAGCCTCCCTTTGATGAGGTAAACTCGATAGTCAAGCCCGCACTACGGGGACTTCCCAGGAGGTCACCCATCCCAGTACTACTCCAGCCCGAGCACGCTTAACTATGGAGTTCTTTCAACTCTCATCACCAATTGAGCTGCAGCTCACTTGGTGATGAGAGTTGAAAGAACTCCATAGTTAAGCGTGCTCGGGCTGGAGTAGTACTGGGATGGGTGACCTCCTGGGAAGTCCCCGTAGTGCGGGCTTGACTATCGAGTTTACCTCATCAAAGGGAGGCTGTGGCCACCAACAACCCGCCCGTGGAGGGAGAGGGGTTGGGGTGCTTGGGCTGCAGCCCGGTAGCGATGCCTAGAGCGGAGCCGTGACGCTGTCATGTTGGATCGGCTAGGGTCGTTACAATAAAAAGTGCACTTTTTATTGTAACGCCCCTAGCCGATCCAACGTGACAGCGTCACGGCTCTGCTTTAGGCGACGCTACCGGGCTGCAGCCCAAGCACCCCAACCCCTCTCCCTCCACAGGCGGGTTGTTGGCGACCATGGGCTGCAGCCCGGTAGCGATGCCTAGAGCGGAGCCGTGACGCTGTCATGTTGGATCGGCTAGGGTCGTTACAATAAAAAGTGCACTTTTTATTGTAACGCCCCTAGCCGATCCAACATGACAGCGTCACGGCTCTGCTCTAGGCGATGCTACCGGGCTGCAGCCCAAGCACCCCAACCCCTCTCCCTCCACATGCGGGTTGTTGGCGACCACAGCCTCCCTTTGATGAGCGAACTCGATAGTCAAGCTGGGCCGTACGGGGACTTCCCAGGAGGTCACCCATCCCAGTACTACTCTAGCCCGAGCACGCTTAACTATGGAGTTCTTTCAACTCTCATCACCAATTGAGTTGCAGCTTAGTTGGTGATGAGGGAGTGGTGGAAAGCTTTCTTATCAAGGTCCTGGGTTTGAGACCCAGTGGAAACAACCTATCGTGCTGATAAACAGGCCGGAGAGGGGTTGGGGTGCATGGCCTGCAGGCTTGAATGTGAAAGGCTGACTACCAGTGGTGGGCCCAGGTCTGGACTCTGGTAGGCCGGCGGTCCAGCAGGTTCCCATGGGATGGTCCCGTACCATTACAAAAAGTGCACTTTTTTGTAACGGTCCAGGCCCATCCCATGGGAACCCGCTGGCGCCGCCGACCTACCAGGGTCCAGACCCGGGCCCACCACTGGGAGTCAGCCTTTCACATTCAAGCCTGCAGGCCATGCACCCCAACCCCTGTCCGGCCTGTTTATCAGTAGCAGTAGGTTATTGCCACTGCGTCTCGAACCCAGGACCTTGATAAGAGAGCTTTCCAAAACTCCCTCATCACCAACTGAGCTGCAGCTCAATGATAAATACACTTGTTTGGTGGAACCTGAGTGTTCCAATGATTGCTTTTAGCAATTTGTTTGTTGTCTAATCGTGTGCCTTTGCTAATTTAGGCAGCTGGGAGCGGTGCTGGTCAGTCAGAGCGTTCGCAATCAGCGGAAAGTAGTGCACCAAGGGACGTGCCTGCTACACCTCCTTCAGCGGAAACCATCAGGATGGTGGCTGAAGCCGTGTTCGCAATGATAAATGCCCAACCTGCAGGGCAAATGCATCGCGCACCTCCTGCGAGTGAGCAAGAACCGGTTAGGGCGGCAGAGCCGAGAGTGGTGGAACGCGCAGCAGTTGAGTTAGTAGAGCCGAGGAGAACTACGGAGCGGCAGCTAAAGCACGTGATGGGCTTTAATCCTCCAAGGTTTAATGGGGTTGGAACGCCAACTCAAGCTGAGGACTGGCTCTCTTCCATAAAGAGGGTGTTGACGGCCACAATGACTGAGGAGTGGCAGAAGACCACCATAGCGACTTTTCTTTTGGAAGGTGAGGCGAGGCTGTGGTGGGACGAGTTGGAGTTTCATCTTCTAGTGGGAAGTGCACTTTTATTGTAACATCCCTAGTCGATACAACGTGACAGCATCACGGCTCCGCTCTAGGCGACGCTACCGGGCTGCAGCCCAAGCACCCCAACCCCTCTCCCTCCACAGGCGGGTTGTTGGTGGCCACAGCCTCCCTTTGATGAGGTAAACTCGATAGTCAAGCCCGCACTACGGGTGTACAACCTCGGGCTCGCAAAGAGCCCTCAAGAAGCAAACGGAGCGAGAAAGGCAAAGGGGACTAGGAGGGCCCACTCGCAAGCGGCGAGATGATGGGCTCTCCAAGGGGCAAAACGCCCCGTCTAAAAGCGAGAGGGCCCCAGAAGCGAGAGGGCCCCAGAAGCGAGAGGACCTCCAAAGGCGAGAGGCGCCGGCGAGACGGGCGGCGGGTCCTTCTCGCCGGCAGGCCCCTTTCCTCTCGCCAGGGGGGGAGAGGGTTTTTTACTCTTTCCTATCAAAGCAGGGGTTTTTACTCTTCTACCTCGGGTATTTTTACCCTTTTACCCGTGGTGGGCTGCGTATAGCTCCTCAGAACAGCGGAGTTTGGCTGTTGGCAGGCCCAGCCAAGGGTACCACAGTAATTTCAGGCCGGAGCAGTTTTGTTATTTGCAGTTCAGATTCTGAAATCTATAAATAAGCCCATAGGGGTTCTTCAGAAGGGACCCCTTTTTTCAGACTCAGGAGAGGAATTGACAGTCTTCTGAAGAACTCCAAGCCCAGCTTTTGGCTTTGGAGGGGAAGCTCTCTGTGACCTTCCGGGTAAGCGGTGGGACCTCCCTGCTGCGGCTTTGGGCCAGTTTGTTCTTAGTCCTTCACGACCAGTCGGAGGTCGAGCTTGGGCCTAGTAGGTGTCGGCTACGCCCCAATTTTGTGAACGCTTGTCGGAGTCAAATTTTGGCTTCAACAGTTCTGGTGCGGTGAGCGTGGAAGTAGCCGGTTCAAGAAAAGTTTGAGTTTGGTCCTATGACAGGAGGCGAAGGAGAAGGATCTGGTTCTGTAGGTTCCCCCTCCCAGGTAGAAGAGGCGACGAGGAAAATGCTGGAGGACTTCAGGCGAGAGGTCATGCAAACTATAAGCTTGGCCTTCTCGGCAAGGAGCGAGTGGGCGACACCTCAGGTTCCAATCGAGGTGGTCCCGCTTTTATGCGAGAATGCCCCAGGCCAGCGCCCGGGAAAGGACGTCCCCACAGAAGCTGGCGAGAGGGACGTGGCGGCGCGGGAGCTCTTCCCGGGCCAGCGTCCCGGGAAGGAGGTCCCGGCAGAAGACGGCGAGAAGGAGGCAGCTGTGCGAGAGCTCTTCCCTGGGCACGGTCTCGCAGATCGGGCCAGCCAGCCGAGGCCGCGGGACGTGCCCTCTCGGCAAGCAGTCGGCGAGAGCCCGTTTAGTGAACTTGTCATCCCGGCTCCGGTGCCGGAGGGGTTCCGGGAGCCCGACATGTCCTACTACTCAGGAAAGGATGATCCGGTGCAGCATGTGCAGTGGTTTGAGGATGTGGTTTCGATCAGACAGATGATGGATGCGTTTAAGTGTCGACTGTTTGCCATCACCTTGAAGGAGAAGGCGCGAGATTGGTTCCACCAGTTACCGGCAAGGTCGATTTATTGCTTTGAGGATCTGCGGAGGGGTTTCTTATTGAGGTTTTCAACATCGAAGAAGCGTAAGAAGGAGGCGGAGTGCTTGTTCTCGGTAAGGCAGAGCCAGGATGAAACGTTGGGGCACTACGTAGATCGGTTTCAGGAAGAGATCCTCCAGGTTCAGGAGGTCCCTGGGTATACGCTAATTCTTGCATTCACCCTAGGACTGAGGCCAGGTTTCTTCAGCATGGAGTTGAAAAGGGTGCCCCCCCTCTCCTTTGAAGAGCTTATGGAGAGGGCGGCAAAGGAGACGGATTTCGAGAGAGCCAATCCGGCGTTTGCAAGGAAGTTAGCCAGGTTGGCGGAGGATGATGCAAAGGAACCAGGAATAGGGAAGCAGAGGGAGCAGAGGGAGCACAGAGAAGAGAAGAGGAGGGAGGAACCCCGAGGCCAGGGGCACCAGGGACAGAATCATCGGGGGGCCCGAGAGCCGAACAACCGGATAGGTTGGAGGCCTCATGAGGGTCGCCCCCATGAGTTGGGAGGAGGCTTCCAGGGAAGAGATAATTTCCGAGAACCAAGGAGGTTCGATCAACCGGCGTGGAGACAGGGAGTGAGGGATCGTTTTCAGCATCAGCAGGAGGCAATGAGGATCGGTCGAGGGAGAGGAGCTCGAGGAGGAAGGAGAGGAAGAGGAGATGGAAGAAGGGGTGGGGTTGTCACAACCCGCATTTCCTCAACGAGCATATCGTATCAGAGCAAGAGGAACTACGGGTTATGATGCCACGTCGTGCAGGGGATAACTGCACACGTTCAGGCAACCCTTGACTCTTACTTTACATGTTGAAATTCAACAGTTATATGCAGGAAAACGTTTGGATTCAATGGCCGTATCCCTCGGCCTTACATAGTAAAACTGTAGTTGTGCGCGGCGGAAATACTTTGTTTAGTTATAACGAGCTCCTATATGCAGCCTATAGTGATATTCTTATAAGAAATTCTCTTTGTTTACGTTATTTGAAAATACGTCTGAATTTATCAAGTCATGTATGCATGAGATACAATAATAGTTTTGGTTTAGCTTCAAAATACCTAATGCAACCTACCAGAAAACTATCCCAAAAGCAAGTACCTTCCATCCAAAGGAGTTACAATAGCAGTCTAGTTCATATTTACATAAAAGAAAATCCACCAAATGGGCGCCAACAAGCTGACACGAACCCATTGGGGCATATATATGTCTGTACAACAAAAGAAGAACTACCTCGCTTTGAATGCTCGGTTAGCTCCCAAGAAATGCCTCCAACCAACCTAGCCGCTCAACCGGCTACAACCTGCACCTGAGGCATTCAGGAAAGAATACCTCAGCAATCAAGCAAACTATACAAAAGAGAGTACAAATTTCATAATGGATCAAGAAGGGGCTTACCGACCCCATAGCAATGCTTAAGTCAAAAGAGTGCACAAAACAAGTGCGTACATGTAGAAAAACAATGTCATTCCAAAGGATCAACCGCACCAAGTGCGTACTAGTTCTTCAAGTCCTGCTCAAACCGCAGAAACAAAAGGCAAAACACATGCCTATTCCACCATTCATAGAACAAGAACCTACTAGACAAGTGAAGCATAAGCAGCGGTTAAGTTCAATTTCACAAGGGTCTTATCGGTGGCGGCCCTAAAGTGGAACGCACCAAACAAAACCAGCCCAAATCGGGGCCAAAGTGGTCTCTCTAACCACAAAAACAAAACCCGGTGGCCACAGGCTGAAACCACACCACCCCTTGCAAAATCCTCACACAAACGCTCCCGCCATGCTTCACGAATTCGCCTCGCAAAACACCCCATAACCCAAGGTAACACGTTTCCTTTCATCGTCCTCACACATAACTCCCAATTGCCAACGTAGAGTGTGAGAAATACATAATCACATGCTTTGTATCAAAAGAGAACATGATAGGATTTGATTAACATGAGTACATAGACCACATATTTGGAACACAAGCATATGTTGTTTTAATCAAGGAAAAATCACCTCAAGATGGGTACATGTATAGAACAAATTAGCTACCTGAATTAAGTTAGCATAGGCAAATTGATAATTACATGATTGATAATTACATGAATCACAAACCTAAACATAGGGAATTTAACCTAGGGAATTAGCTAATGTTATATGGAATTAACATAGGTAATTTAGCATAGGACATGAGCAAGGTCATCATTTGGATTGATCATAATGTGAAAAGTAGCAAGGTCATAATTTTGGAGTGATCATAAGTTGGAAATTAGCAAGGTCACACATAATTAGCAAGGTCATAATTAGCAAGGTCATACGAATTCAACAAGAGGATTGATCATAAGAATTCAACATAAGATCTAAAGCTAGGAAAAAAAAATAGAGAATTGAATCAAGTACGAAGATTGGCAAGGGTGGAGGACACCGCTTGCCTGAACCGAGGCGATGCCGCGACGGCTGCTTCTCTTTTTCCTGGCCTTGCTTGCTCCCTTGCTCCCTTGCTTTCTCTTGGAGAATGAAGAAGAAGAAGAAGATGAAGAGGAAGAAAATGAAGCTTAATGGGTTCTGTTTCGGCTTATATCCTCCAGAACCGAGCTGAACCGTTCGATGCAGGATCAAGGAAATGAACGGCACAAAAAAATTGGAAAAAGTCGATTTTCGGGCCGGTCACGCCCTATGTCACGCCCGTGACACAGGGCGTGTACCATAAGAGGCGCCGAAAGGCGGCAATTCCACGCTTATCCAGACGGTACACGGCCGGGGTACACGCCCGTGACGGGTCGGTCACGCCCATGACGGGTCGGTCACGCCCGTGACCTAGGGCGTGTAACCCGTGTCTCGACACCTCGTCGACAGAAAAGTGTCGACACTCGACCCAGCCTGACACGCCCTGTGACACGCCCGTGTCACAGGCCGTGTCCCCTCTCTCGACGACTCGACACTCGATACTCGACGCTCGATACTCGCCGATCGACACTCGACACTCGACGAAGCGGGACACGGCCCGTGACACGCCCGTGTCAGGGGGCGTGTACCCCATTCGTCGAGCTCAACTCGACGCAAGAAAAATTCGTCGAGTCCAGGAGGTCACGCCCAGGTCACGGCCTGGGTCACGCCCGTGACAGGGGGCATGTAGCACAAAAACGACCATTTTCCCCTTTTGTGAAAAATGTTCCTGGGACGTCCTAGACCACTTTTGCCTTAAGCACTTTTTACCCTTTTTTTTTGTTTCCTGAACCAGCAACTGATTTTGAGCAACATTCCCCGGGCGCGAAAACGTGCAGGCATTCCCTAAGAGGCCTCACCGAGTCCTTTATTTGGACTACGGTTTGCTGGGGAATCGTGCAACTCGGCAACCAAAACAGCCACTCGCATGCCCGCGGGAAAAACCATGCTCAACTACAATCAAAGCCAATGTAACGCCCATCATGCGTACGTAATAAAAATCCGGGGCGTTACAATCACTCCCCCTAACAAAAAGTTTCGCCTCGAAACTTTTCACAAAACCCAACACACAAGCAAACCAAAACATGAATCCAATCAAACACTAAATCACATACCAGCTTACGGGAACAAATGAGGGTGAGCCACCCTCATCGTTGACTCGAGCTCCCACGTTGCGCTTTCCACATCCTGATTTTTCCATAACACCTTGACCATAGGAATCTTCTTTTTCCGCAACACACGATCTTGGGAGTCCAATATCCGGATGGGCATCTCCACATATGAAAGGTTTGGCGCTAATGGCGGCACCACGTCCAACACTTGCGTGTCATTCCGCAGACACTTGCGCAGTTGGCTCACATGAAACACATTGTGAATGCCAGGAAAGTTCACAGGTAATTCCAGTTTGTAGGCAGATGCACCAACTCGCGCAAGAATCTTGAAGGGACCCACAAATCTTGGGTCTAACTTGCGCTCTTTCCCAAATCTTTTAATCCCAACCATTGGGGAGACTTTCAAGAAAACAGAATCCCGCACCGCAAACTCCAATTCCGACCTTCGTCGGTTGGCATACTTTTCATATCGCTCTTGGGCGACTCGGAGCTTCTCCCGAATACCTCGTACTGCAACTTCCATATCCTCGAGCGCCTCTGGCCCCAACAAAGGCCGCTCGCCAACCTCAGTCCAAAAGAGTGGAGTCCGACATCGTCGCCCATATAACGCTTCAAACGGAGCCATTTGCAAGCTTTCTTGATAGCTATTATTATACGCGAACTCCATAAGCCGCAAACGTTCATCCCATGCTCCGCCATACTCCAGAATATAACATCGAATCATGTCTTCTACAATTTGATTTACTCTCTCGGTTTGGCCATTCGTCTGAGGATGATAAGCTGTGGAGTATCGCAAATCTGTCCCCAAACCCTCTTGTAAACTGCGCCAAAAACGAGAGGTAAAGCGGGAATCTCGGTCTGAAATGATATTCACAGGCACACCATGCAGTCGGATGATTTCGTTCACATAGAGCTCCGCTATTGTTTTCATCGGGTAGTTGACCTTAAAGGGTACAAAATGAGCACACTTGGTCAACCTATCCACGATCACCCACACGGAGTCATGTCCTCGGGGAGATCTTGGTAAACCTGTAATAAAATCCATTGAGATGCTTTCCCACTTCCAGGTTGGAATCTCCAATGGTGTCAACTTACCACCAGGTATCCCATGATCAGCTTTCACCCGCTTGCAGGTATGACATTCCGATACAAACTGCGCTATATCTCTCTTTTCATTCCATACCACCAGACACTTTGTTTCAAATCACGGTACATTTTTGTTGAGCCTGGATGGTAGGCCATACTTGCGCCGTGTGCTTCCTTACACACCATCTCACGAATCTCCCCAACTGCAGGAATACAAAAGCGCCCACGATACTTTAACGTGCCTGTACCATCAATCGCAAAATCCGGTAATTCACCCTTTTCAGTCCGAAGGAATAAATGTAAAAGATCCGGATCGTCTTTTTGATGTTGTCTTGTAAGCATCAGCCATGACGGTTCTTCTATTGCCGAATGACTTTGCGGTTCATATCTTCCCACGGAAATCTCCATCAATAAAAATTCCTCTACGAGACGATCAACAGAAAGATGAAATAATTTCCCAGTCTTCCGACTCAAAGCATCGGCGACAACATTCGCTTTCCCCGGATGATATTGAATGTCCACATCATAATCAGCTACATACTCAAGCCATCGCCGTTGGCGCAAATTAAGTTCTTTCTGTGTGAAGACATACTTCAAACTCTTATGATCTGTAAAGATTTTACACTGCGCACCATATAGCAAGTGTCTCCACAACTTCAATGCAAATATCACCGCTGCAAACTCCAAATCATGCGTTGGGTAATTCTTTTCATGACTTTTCAACTGCCGAGACCCATACGCAATCACCTTCTTGTCTTGCATTAACACACAGCCAAGTCCAACGTGCGACGCATCCACAAACACTTCATACTCTTTTCCTTCCGTCGGCAAGACCAACACAGGAGCGGTACATAATCGATGTTTGAGTTCCAGGAAGGAGGTCTCACACTTGTCATTCCATTCAAATGCCACGTTATTCTGGGTTAATCGAGTCAAAGGTGCGGCCAACGTCGCAAAACCTTCGACAAATCTGCGATAATAGCCGGCGAAGCCCAAGAAGCTTCGAATCTCCTTGGGTGTTTCCGGTCTTCTCCATTCCATGACCGCAGAAATCTTTTCGGGATCCACTGAAATACCATGGTGATTAATAACATGTCCCAGAAAAGCAACTTGCGGCAACCAAAACTCGCATTTGCTTAGCTTGGCGAATAACCGCTGATCTCGTAAAGTGGCCAATACTAATCGCAGATGCTGTTCATGTTCCTCAGCACTGCGGGAGTAGATAAGAACATCATCAATAAACACTACCACAAATTTATCCAAATAGTCCTTGAACACTATGTTCATCAGATCCATGAAAGCTGATGGTGCATTAGTCAATCCAAACGACATCACAAGGAATTCAAAGTGGCCATGCCTTGATCGAAATGCAGTTCGCGGAATATCAGATTCCCGGACCTTGAGCTGATGATAGCCCGAGCGGAGATCAATCTTCGAAAATACAGAACTGCCACGCAGTTGATCAAATAAATCATCGATTCTTGGCAGTGGGTACTTGTTTTTAATAGTCACCTTGTTCAGTTCCCGGTAATCGATGCAAAGCCGCATCGACCCATCTTTCTTCTTTACAAATAACACCGGTGCACCCCAAGTTGATGAACTCGGCCGGATAAACCCTTTTGCCAACAAGTCATCTAACTGTGTACGCAACTCTGCTAGCTCACGCGGGGCCATCCTGTATGGAGCTTTCGCGATCGGTCGCGTACCCGGCTCCAACTCAATAACAAACTCGACGTCACGATCAGGGGGTAGACCAGGAAGGTCAGTAGGAAAAACATCTGGGAAGTCACGCACAACAGGAATCTCCTCCAAAAGCGGCAAAACAGCACTAGGCCCCACAGCGGAGACAAGACAAGCAAAACAGTCGGAAACAAACAACGTCCGAACACATACCGCCGAAAGCCCTGGAGAATCCTGGCAAGAATCACCATACACACTTCCTGGCTGACCATCATCCTTGACAAAATCCAAGCGCTTCCCTCTGCACTGGATGACGGCGTCATAGCGGGCTAACCAGTCCATACCCAGAATGACGTCGAAATCTTCCAAATCGATTACCTTGCAATCCACCCTTGCTATAAAATCTCCCAACAAAATGGGACAATCAAGAAGACCCCAGTCTGCCACCACAGAAGCGCCAGAAGGAAATTTCACCAAAAACGCATTCCCCACCCGCTCTGGTGTCAAATGATATCGATCCAGAAAGGTTCGCGCTACAAATGAATGGGTCGCGCCAGAATCAAAGAGAACACGCGCCCAACAGTTCTTGACCTTAAAGTTTCCTATAAAGGAGATATGCTACGCTAAGAACTACACATACTAGGTATACACAAAACGAGAACCAGAGGACTGAATCGAACCTGAGATAACCTGCGGTGAGGTATGCGCTTCCTCTGCAGAGACCACATTCAACTTCCCTTTGCCTTTGTCCAAGCGCGGAGGCGGAGGCAAAGCCTGGAGTGGTGCGGGTTGCAACACAGCTTGAACCTGTGGGCACCTTGCGCGAAGATGTCCTGGTCTGCCACACTGGAAGCATACCTTGTCTTTGGCCCAGCAGCGGCTCACATCATGACCTCTTCTCCCACAAAATGCACACTCCAAGTCTCTGGTTGGCGCACCCTGAATGGCGTGCACCTGCTCCTTCTTTTGCATCCCCAACCGCTTGAAACATGTCTCAAAGGGGTGACCAGCTCGGCCACAGAAGCTACATGTCTCCTTGTTTCTCTTCCTTACATCTGCGTCTTGGGAGCTTTTCCCTCCCACCAGCTTCCTCTTATCCTTCCTCATCAGTTGTCCTCTTTGTTTTGCAGTTTCGATCGCTTCCACCTTCAACGCAGCCTCAACCACAGCAGTGTAACTCGTCGCTCCATAAGCACTTGCGAACTGCTGTACGTCGCTGCGGAGTCCGCCCAAAAACCGCTTGACTCGATCAGCTTCCGTCATCACCAAGCTCGGGGCAAACCGACTGAGCTTGCTAAACTCAATTTCATACTCACTCACTGTGAGTTTCCTCTGCTTCAAGTATAAAAAGTCATTCATCAGGCGGTCCCTTTCCACTGCCGGTAGAAACTTGCGTCGTACCATTTCTTTGAACACTTCCCACGAGCAGCCCGCCCCTAGGCCTTCCTTTTCTCGTAACCACCATCCTTTCGCCAATCCTTTAAGTTGATAGGCAGCAAGCATCACCTTTTGGTCCTCAGTCACACCAGCATACACAAACATTTCTTCTAACGTGATCACCAAGTCATCCAAGATTACGAAGTCTGCTTTTCCGTCATACGTCGGTGGTCCAAGTCGTTGAAACTGCGAGATGAAAGTCATCGCAGGAGGAACGACAACTGGGGGTGTCACTGCCACTGAAGGAGTCGAACTAGTGGGGCCTCTAACCGTCTCTTGTCCTCTTGGTGCCAGCCCAGACATAGCGGATGACATAGCTTGAAGCTGGGACTGCACTTCCTGCACCTGCCTCGTCAAAGCCTCATTACTTTGGCGAAGACTATCTATCAGCGCATTATTCTGCGCTCCCGAAGATTCACCCTCGGATTGGGGAGTTTGCCTTGTCACTGGACGCTTCGACATCCTAGAAACACGTTCACTCTTGTCAATCTCAAATCCAACAAAACACACAACGGCTATGTACAGACCATACATATAAAAATATGAACATCAACTGCTAACTTGCTTTGGGAGTTTGAGAATGATGGTATGCCTAACCTAAGGATGACTCACCGTCATCCCACTAATTTGTGCCTAACCGTTGGATGCATGACTTGGTTTGACCCAAAACCATGAGTGTACAGGTGTCATCATGTAAGTCTTAGCTTGGCACGTTGTGCTCATGCAATGTTATGTTATGCGTGCTGTGCTATGCATTCTAGAAAAGGCCTTAATGCATGCCATGAGCGGTCGTACGCATCACAATGCTATGCATCCCATACTACATAGCATTGCATGCAACGAAGAAAAGAAAACGTGCTAGTCGCATCCATGTGGTGAGGTTATGCATCCCATACTACATAACCCTCACATGTTGCCCCTATGGTGGATCCATATACAACCACATATTATGCATCCCATACTACATAATATGCCCTGTATACTTCTGTTCATGCCATGAGTGTAGTGTACGTGCTTCGGCCAAGACATACTGATGGCACCTCGGTGTGTGTATGAAATGATGCTTACACGTACAAAACAAAAAGGAAAGTTTGCCCGACCAAATGTCAAGCAAACCTCCCTCTGATACCAACTGTCACAACCCGCATTTCCTCAACGAGCATATCGTATCAGAGCAAGAGGAACTACGGGTTATGATGCCACGTCGTGCAGGGGATAAATGCACACGTTCAGGCAACCCTTGACTCTTACTTTACAAGTTGAAATTCAACAGTTATATGCAGGAAAACGTTTGGATTCAATGGCCGTATCCCTCGGCCTTACATAGTAAAACTGTAGTTGTGCGCGGCGGAAATACTTTGTTTAGTTATAACGAGCTCCTATATGCAGCCTATAGTGATATTCTTATAAGAAATTCTCTTTGTTTACGTTATTTGAAAATACGTCTGAATTTATCAAGTCATGTATGCATGAGATACAATAATAGTTTTGGTTTAGCTTCAAAATACCTAATGCAACCTACCAGAAAACTATCCCAAAAGCAAGTACCTTCCATCCAAAGGAGTTACAATAGCAGTCTAGTTCATATTTACATAAAAGAAAATCCACCAAATGGGCGCCAACAAGCTGACACGAACCCATTGGGGCATATATATGTCTGTACAACAAAAGAAGAACTACCTCGCTTTGAATGCTCGGTTAGCTCCCAAGAAACGCCTCCAACCAACCTAGCCGCTCAACCGGCTACAACCTGCACCTGAGGCATTCAGGAAAGAATACCTCAGCAATCAAGCAAACTATACAAAAGAGAGTACAAATTTCATAATGGATCAAGAAGGGGCTTACCGACCCCATAGCAATGCTTAAGTCAAAAGAGTGCACAAAACAAGTGCGTACATGTAGAAAAACAATGTCATTCCAAAGGATCAACCGCACCAAGTGCGTACTAGTTCTTCAAGTCCTGCTCAAACCGCAGAAACAAAAGGCAAAACACATGCCTATTCCACCATTCATAGAACAAGAACCTACTAGACAAGTGAAGCATAAGCAGCGGTTAAGTTCAATTTCACAAGGGTCTTATCGGTGGCGGCCCTAAAGTGGAACGCACCAAACAAAACCAGCCCAAATCGGGGCCAAAGTGGTCTCTCTAACCACAAAAACAAAACCCGGTGGCCACAGGCTGAAACCACACCACCCCTTGCAAAATCCTCACACAAACGCTCCCGCCATGCTTCACGAATTCGCCTCGCAAAACACCCCATAACCCAAGGTAACAGGTTTCATTTCATCGTCCTCACACATAACTCCCAATTGCCAACGTAGAGTGTGAGAAATACATAATCACATGCTTTGTATCAAAAGAGAACATGATAGGATTTGATTAACATGAGTACATAGACCACATATTTGGAACACAAGCATATGTTGTTTTAATCAAGGAAAAATCACCTCAAGATGGGTACATGTATAGAACAAATTAGCTACCTGAATTAAGTTAGCATAGGCAAATTGATAATTACATGATTGATAATTACATGAATCACAAACCTAAACATAGGGAATTTAACCTAGGGAATTAGCTAATGTTATATGGAATTAACATAGGTAATTTAGCATAGGACATGAGCAAGGTCATCATTTGGATTGATCATAATGTGAAAAGTAGCAAGGTCATAATTTTGGAGTGATCATAAGTTGGAAATTAGCAAGGTCACACATAATTAGCAAGGTCATAATTAGCAAGGTCATACGAATTCAACAAGAGGATTGATCATAAGAATTCAACATAAGATCTAAAGCTAGGAAAAAAAAATAGAGAATTGAATCAAGTACGAAGATTGGCAAGGGTGGAGGACACCGCTTGCCTGAACCGAGGCGATGCCGCGACGGCTGCTTCTCTTTTTCCTGGCCTTGCTTGCTCCCTTGCTCCCTTGCTTTCTCTTGGAGAATGAAGAAGAAGAAGAAGAAGATGAAGAGGAAGAAGATGAAGCTTAATGGGTTCTGTTTCGGCTTATATCCTCCAGAACCGAGCTGAACCGTTCGATGCAGGATCAAGGAAATGAACGGCACAAAAAAATTGGAAAAAGTCGATTTTCGGGCCGGTCACGCCCTATGTCACGCCCGTGACACAGGGCGTGTACCATAAGCGGCGCCAAAAGGCGGCAATTCCACGCTTATCCAGACGGTACACGGCCGGGGTACACGCCCGTGACGGGTCGGTCACGCCCGTGACGGGTCGGTCACGCCCGTGACCTAGGGCGTGTAACCCGTGTCTCGACACCTCGTCGACAGAAAAGTGTCGACACTCGACCCAGCCTGACACGCCCTGTGACACGCCCGTGTCACAGGCCGTGTCCCCTCTCTCGACGACTCGACACTCGATACTCGACGCTCGATACTCGCCGATCGACACTCGACACTCGACGAAGCGGGACACGGCCCGTGACACGCCCGTGTCAGGGGGCGTGTACCCCATTCGTCGAGCTCAACTCGACGCAAGAAAAATTCGTCGAGTCCAGGAGGTCACGCCCAGGTCACGGCCTGGGTCACGCCCGTGACAGGGGGCGTGTAGCACAAAAATGACCATTTTCCCCTTTTGTGAAAAATGTTCCTGGGACGTCCTAGACCACTTTTGCCTTAAGCACTTTTTACCCTTTTTTTTGTTTCCTGAACCAGCAACTGATTTTGAGCAACATTCCCCGGGCGCGAAAACGTGCAGGCATTCCCTAAGAGGCCTCACCGAGTCCCTTATTTGAACTACGGTTTGCTGGGGAATCGTGCAACTCGGCAACCAAAACAGCCACTCGCATGCCCGCGGGAAAAACCATGCTCAACTACAATCAAAGCCAATGTAACGCCCATCATGCGTACGTAATAAAAATCCGGGGCGTTACAGGGGTGGCGTTGCCTTTCTGTGATTTCCATCAGGAGAGGGGTCACGCTACAGCCACGTGCCCAGAATTTTTGGAGATGAGAGAGGCCAGAGGTTTGAGGAGGCAGGATCCGCCGGTAAGGATCGAGGAAATGCAGCCGGGGGAGGCGGAAGATAGGTGTGAGGACCGGGTGGATGTGGGAACCCGGGGGGGTATCGGGGCCATCCATGGGGGGATTGGGATCGAGGCCACCCGGAAGGGGAGCTTCCAGACCATGTTCCGGAAGGGGGTAGCCTCAACCTCCCAGACTCCACCCCCGCTAGAAAAAATCACCTTCTCTTCAGAGGATATGCCGGAGTACGAGGACCCATTCTGCGACGCCTTGGTGATCCAGACGGCGGTGGAAAACTTTACGGTCTCCAAGATCCTAGTGGATAACGGGAGCTCCGTAAATGTGATTTTTAAGAAGGCCTTCGATGAGATGCAGGTGGAAGCCAAGAGAATTTTGGCCTCGGATGGACCGTTGTTCGGGTTCTCCGGGGAGAGGAAAGAAGTGGAAGGGGGAGTAGGGCTGCACGTGAGATTGGGGGGCGTATCACGGAACTGCCGGTTCGTGATTGTAGATGCCCCGAGCAGCTACAGCGCCATCTTTGGGCGACCCCTCATCAGCGCCTTTCGCTGCGTCCCCTCCTCGTTCCATCAATGTCTCAAGTTTAACAATGGAGGGGTGCAGGTCAGGATCAGGGGAGATCCAAAAGTGGCGAGGCAGTGTTACGTCACGGCGGTTAACACCATATCTTGGATGGCAGAGGCGGAGGAGTTGGAAAAGGAGATGGCGGCGCAAGAAGAAGCCTTGAGGGAAGAGGAGGTGAGCCCAGAGGAAGCGAGAGGAGGAACCAAAGAGGAAGTCGGGGAGGAGGAGACTGAGAAGCAGAAAGGAGGTGTGCAGGAGGCGCAGGAGGATGTTGAGGTCGAGCAGCAACAGGAGAGCCCGGAGGGAGGAATGGAGATTGAGGAGGAGCAAAGGGGAGAAGACGTGCAGGAAGTCAGGAGGAGCGGAGAGTCGGAGCCACGAGAAAGAATGCAGGAGAAAGTGGGAGAAGAAGGGGCAGAGGAGGAAGCCCGAAGGGAGATGGAAATTGAGCAGCAGCAGGACGAGGTGATAGAGGTTGAGGGAGCAGGAGGGGAGGAAGAGATGGAAGAAGAAGCAGGGGACGGCTGGGAGCAGTCGCGGTTGGAGGTGGCCGAGGAAGTAGTAGAGGTGGAGGTCCGCACCAGCCAGGGGCAGGTACGAAGGGTACGGATCAGCGGGGGCTTGAGTCCCGAGGACCAGGAGCGGATGCGGACCTGCATCCAGAGCAACATCGACGTCTTCGCTTGGAGCGCGGCGGACATGTCGGGCATTGATGTGGACGTGGCCTGCCATCGCCTAAATCTGGACCCTCGGACGCGCCCCATACGTCAGAAAATGAGGGCCATCGCCACCAAGCTGGAGGAGCCCATTCGAGAGGAGGTCAAGAAGCTCCTGGAGGCGGGCTTCATCTCAGAGATCCAGTACCCAGGCTGGATATCCAACGTTGTAATGGTGAAGAAGGGGGGAGGAAAATGGAGAATGTGTATCGACTTTTCGTTATTAAATAAATCATGCCCTAAGGATTGCTACCCCCTGCCTCGAATCGACGCGCTGGTTGATTCAGCCGTTGGTTTTTCTATTATGAGTTTTCTGGATGCTTTTTCAGGTTACCATCAGATCCGGATGCACCCTCCCGATGTCAAGGACGTCTCCTTCATCACAAGGGAAGGGTGCTTTAGTTATAACATGATGCCCTTTGGGTTACAAAACGCGGGAGCGACATACCAACGGATGATGGATCGAGTTTTCCAGGGCCAGAGGGGTCGGAACCTAGAAGTCTACGTTGATGATCTTATGGTAAAGAGCAAGGGGGTGAACTCGCATCTCCAGGATCTGGAGGAGACGTTTGCCACCTTGAGAAAGTTCAAAATGAGGTTGAACCCCCTGAAATGTGTTTTCGGGGCCAGTCGTGGGAAGTTCCTTGGGCACCTTTTGACCCCGGCGGGAGTAGAACCTAATCCTGATAAAGTAAAGGCCATCCTGGAGCTGGAATCACCTAGAAACGCTAAGGAGGTGCAACGCTTGACTGGGAAGCTGGCCGGCCTTAGCAGATTCCTCTCCAGGTCAGGAGAGAAGTGCTCGCCTTTCTTTAAAGTGCTACGAGGGAATCAGAGATTTGAATGGACAGCGGAGTGCGAAGAAGCTTTTCAAGAGCTGAAGGAGCAACTCTCCCGGGCTCCTCTGCTTCAAAGCCCTAAAGAGGGGGAAGATTTGACCCTGTACCTAGGAGTGGGGGCGGAGGCGGTGAGCTCCGTCTTAGTCAGAGAAGAGGGAAAGAAGCAGCTGCCCATTTATTATGTTAGCAGGATCCTAAGGAAGGCAGAGCTCCGCTACCCTATCCTAGAAAAGCTGGCATACGCCTTGGTTGTTTCGGCCAGGAAGCTCCGGCCATACTTCCAGGCCCATTCAATTAGAGTGGTAACAGACCATCCTCTCCGAAAGAGTTTTGAAGGAGTAGAGCACTCGGGTAGGCTGGCCAAGTGGTCTGTCGAGTTGAGTGAGTTCAATATTTTGTTTATACCAAGGCTCTCCATTAAGGCACAGGTGGTTGCCGACTTCTTGGCAGACTACGTCGCGGAGGATGGGGCCGAGGAGCCGCAGCGGCCAGAGGCATGGAAGATCATGGTCGACGGGGCCTCGGGAAAGCACTCCCTTGGAGCGGGGGTGGTACTAACGAGTCCTCAGGGGGTGACCATAAGACAAGCGGTCACCTTGCATTTCCCCACAACCAACAATCAAGCAGAGTACGAGGCAGTGATAGCCGGCCTTCGCCTGGCCAAGGAGCTCGAGATCAAGGACGTTGAGGTTTTCACGGACTCATTGGTGGTGGCATCTCAGATACGCGGAGAGTTCGAGGCGCGGGAGTCCACCCTTGTGAAATACTTGTCCAAGGTAAGGACGATCATCGGGGGGTTCTGGACGTTCTCCATCCAACACGTCCCCAGAGAAGAGAACACGACTGCCGATCAATTGACCAAGTTCGGACCTTGGGAAGGGGGTGCCCTCACTGATTTATTCCACCCAGCGATTGAAGAGGGGGAGCTAATGGAGGTGGATCGGCGGCCCTCGTGGGTAGATCCCTTCGTTACCTTTTTTCTGACTGGAACCCTCCCTGAGGGGGTCAAAGAGGCAAGAATCTTCCGCCATAAGGCGGCCCACTATCTCATGCATGAAGGAGGATTGCACCGGAGGATGCTTTCGGGTCTCCTGGCTCGATGCGTGACGGAAGAGGAGACCAGACACATTTTGGAGGAGGTGCACTCCGGGGAATGTGGTAGCCATTCCGGAGGGAGGACATTGGAAGCAAGGGTGGTCAGGCAGGGGTACTTCTGGCCCACCCTGAGGAAGGACGCGACAGAGTTTGCGAGGAAGTGCCAGAAGTGCCAGCTCTACGCCACCCTCCAGCTCTTGCCGGCTCAATGACTCCGAAGCATCACAGCACCATGGCCTTTCGCCATTTGGGGAATGGATCTGGTGGGGCCTTTTCCTCCAGCTAGTGGGCAAAGAAGATTCCTCCTGGTTATGATAGATTACTTCTCCAAGTGGCTGGAGGTTAAGGCGCTAGCAAAGGTGACCTCTCAAGTCATCAGGAACTTCGTCTGGGGGGAGATCATTTGCAGGCACGGGCTGCCTCAAGCCATCGTCACGGATAACGGGCCCCAGTTCGCTAGCGAAGAGTTCATCAGCTTCTGCTCTCAGCAGGGCATCGACCTCAGGTTTGCCTCTGTCCACCACCCCAGGAGCAACGGTCAGGTGGAGGCGGCGAACAAGATTATCGTTAACTTACTAAAGAAGAAGGTAGAGAATCTGAGGGGGAACTGGGTAGAGCAGCTCCCCTCGGTCCTGTGGGCTCTAAGAACAACCCCGAACACAGCCACTGGTGAGACCCCTTTCAAACTTTCTCATGGATGTGAGGCGGTACTACCAGTGGAATTCGAGGTCCGATCCCCACGGGTCGCGGCTGCAGGTGATGGGGACGAGGCGTGGACGACGGAAAACGAAGAAGGCCTGCGCCTCTCACTAGACCTTACAGAGGAGCTGCGAGACGTAGCAGCCATCAGACAAGAGGAGATCAAGCGTCGAATGGCAAGGCACTTCGACAAACATATCAGGATAAAGCAATTCGCGGAGGGAGACCTAGTGCTAAAGAAGGTTGATGCGGCAGGGAGGTCCGCCCCGGTGGGAAAGCTCAATCCAAATTGGGAGGGACCTTATATTGTCGAGAGGGTGTTGAAAGCGGGGGGTTACTACCTCCAAGATGTGGAGGGTAGGACCTTGAACCATTCCTGGAGTGGGGATGACTTAAAACGCTTCTACCCATGAAAAGGGAGAGCGGTAGATGTGTACTTAAAGCGTGATCAATATAATATATTTCTCAGAACATCTCTTGTCTTTGCTTATTATGACGCCCTAAAGACAGGATCAAGAGATCTTCATCGGCACCCCGAGCTCGGCTCGGCCCCAGGTAGACCCGCTGCGCAGGCTCCCATCTAGCTGGCAGGTCCGAAGGCTCGCCTGTGGGGGATAGGTTTTGAGTTGAGATCTTCATCGGCACCCCGAGCTCGGCTCGGCCCCAGGTAGACCCGCTGCGCAGGCTCCCATCTAGCTGGCAGGTCCGAAGGCTCGCCTGTGGGGGATAGGTTTTGAGTTGAGATCTTCATCGGCACCCCGAGCTCGGCTCGGCCCCAGGTAGACCCGCTGCGCAGGCTCCCATCTAGCTGGCAGGTCCGAAGGCTCGCCTGTGGGGGATAGGTTTTGAGTTGAGATCTTCATCGGTACCCCGAGCTCGGCTCGGCCCCAGGTAGACCCGCTGCGCAGGCTCCCATCTAGCTGGCAGGTCCGAAGGCTCGCCTGTGGGGGATAGGTTTTGAGTTGAGATCTTCATCGGCACCCCGAGCTCGGCTCGGCCCCAGGTAGACCCGCTGCGCAGGCTCCCATCTAGCTGGCAGGTCCGAAGGCTCGCCTGTGGGGGATAGGTTTTGAGTTGAGATCTTCATCGGCACCCCGAGCTCGGCTCGGCCCCAGGTAGACCCGCTGCGCAGGCTCCCATCTAGCTGGCAGGTCCGAAGGCTCGCCTGTGGGGGATAGGTTTTGAGTTGAGATCTTCATCGGCACCCCGAGCTCGGCTTGGCCCCAGGTAGACCCGCTGCGCAGGCTCCCATCTAGCTGGCAGGTCCGAAGGCTCGCCTGTGGGGGATAGATTTTGAGTTGAGATCTTCATCGGCACCCCGAGCTCGGCTCGGCCCTAGGTAGACCCGCTGCGCAGGCTCCCATCTAGCTGGCAGGTCCGAAGGCTCGCCTGTGGGGGATAGGTTTTGAGTTGAGATCTTCATCGGCACCCCGAGCTCGGCTCGGCCCCAGGTAGACCCGCTGCGCAGGCTCCCATCTAGCTGGCAGGTCCGAAGGCTCGCCTGTGGGGGATAGGTTTTGAGTTGAGATCTTCATCGGCACCCCGAGCTCGGCTCGGCCCCAGGTAGACCCGCTGCGCAGGCTCCCATCTAGCTGGCAGGTCCGAAGGCTCGCCTGTGGGGGATAGGTTTTGAGTTGAGATCTTCATCGTCACCCCGAGCTCGGCTCGGCCCCAGGTAGACCCGCTGCGCAGGCTCCCATCTAGCTGGCAGGTCCGAAGGCTCGCCTGTGGGGGATAGGTTTTGAGTTGAGATCTTCATCGGCACCCCGAGCTCGGCTCGGCCCCAGGTAGACCCGCTGCGCAGGCTCCCATCTAGCTGGCAGGTCCGAAGGCTCGCCTGTGGGGGATAGGTTTTGAGTTGAGATCTTCATCGGCACCCCGAGCTCGGCTCGGCCCCAGGTAGACCCGCTGCGCAGGCTCCCATCTAGCTGGCAGGTCCGAAGGCTCGCCTGTGGGGGATAGGTTTTGAGTTGAGATCTTCATCGGCACCCCGAGCTCGGCTCGGCCCCAGGTAGACCCGCTGCGCAGGCTCCCATCTAGCTGGCAGGTCCGAAGGCTCGCCTGTGGGGGATAGGTTTTGAGTTGAGATCTTCATCGGCACCCCGAGCTCGGCTCGGCCCCAGGTAGACCCGCTGCGCAGGCTCCCATCTAGCTGGCAGGTCCGAAGGCTCGCCTGTGGGGGATAGGTTTTGAGTTGAGATCTTCATCGGCACCCCGAGCTCGGCTCGGCCCCAGGTAGACCCGCTGCGCAGGCTCCCATCTAGCTGGCAGGTCCGAAGGCTCGCCTGTGGGGGATAGGTTTTGAGTTGAGATCTTCATCGGCACCCCGAGCTCGGCTCGGCCCCAGGTAGACCCGCTGCGCAGGCTCCCATCTAGCTGGCAGGTCCGAAGGCTCGCCTGTGGGGGATAGGTTTTGAGTTGAGATCTTCATCGGCACCCCGAGCTCGGCTCGGCCCCAGGTAGACCCGCTGCGCAGGCTCCCATCTAGCTGGCAGGTCCGAAGGCTCGCCTGTGGGGGATAGGTTTTGAGTTGAGATCTTCATCGGCACCCCGAGCTCGGCTCGGCCCCAGGTAGACCCGCTGCGCAGGCTCCCATCTAGCTGGCAGGTCCGAAGGCTCGCCTGTGGGGGATAGGTTTTGAGTTGAGATCTTCATCGGCACCCCGAGCTCGGCTCGGCCCCAGGTAGACCCGCTGCGCAGGCTCCCATCTAGCTGGCAGGTCCGAAGGCTCGCCTGTGGGGGATAGGTTTTGAGTTGAGATCTTCATCGGCACCCCGAGCTCGGCTCGGCCCCAGGTAGACCCGCTGCGCAGGCTCCCATCTAGCTGGCAGGTCCGAAGGCTCGCCTGTGGGGGATAGGTTTTGAGTTGAGATCTTCATCGGCACCCCGAGCTCGGCTCGGCCCCCAAGTAGACCCGCTGCGCAGGCTCCCATCTAGCTGGCAGGTCCGAAGTCTCGCCTGTGGGGGATAGGGTTGGGTCAAGCTATCTCCATCAACATCAAACTGACAAGGCAGAATTCATTTTGGCGAAATAGGGTGAGAAGTCCCCTTGAGCGACACTACACCTTGGCATCCCAACTTAGTCCTAAGGTACAAAATAAACAAAGGGGAAAAAGGGTGTGGAGTAGGGCAGGTGGCAGCACTCGCAGTGGATTGCTGTTGAGGATCGTCCCGCCGGTAGCGAAAGGGCACTCGCGGGGCAAGCCATTGCGCCAACTCGCGGGCGATTGAGCACGCCGGGAACCCGTCTCGCGTAGGGCATAAAACAGAAAAATATATATACAGAAAGGTTGCGCGGCGAGACGAGATAGTAGCATCGTCTCGCGGGCAAAAGGCAAACCAGAAATTAACTTCACAAAAATAAGAAATGAAAAATAGACAGCAAAATGGAGCACTCGCTCGTCACTTGACAGATGCCACAAAATATAGTCTAAAGTCTTTACATCAGGAGGAGGAGAGAGTGATTCTAAATCTTGGAGGCGGCGCATCAGTCCTCCTCGCCGGATGAAGAATCATCGCTCTCCTCGCTATAGAGCTCAGGGACCAGGTCGCGCGCGGTTACTGTCTCAGAATCGTCCTTCACGACCCCCAGGTCTTTCATCATCTGTAGCACCAGCTCAGCCCCGCGGAAGCCAGCGTCTCGGCATCGCTCCTCGACCTCCTCATAAGAATAATGTGGCGGGGGAGTCTGGAAGGGCTCGCGGCGAGACGACGACGCGGCAGCCGCCTGGAGGCGCGCATTCTCAGCCGTCAGCGCCTGGACCTCCTCCTCCAAGGCCGCCACGCGCGAACGAAGTTGTCCCGCCGTCTCGGCATCCTGCGGGATGACCTGGCAATCAGCCAAGAATCGTGGAAAAGAAAAAACCCAAGGGAAAAAGAGAGTTGTGGCTTACCACACCGCCTTGGGCCTTCGCGAGGAGTGACTCGGCATCTGACAGCCTTCTCGCCAGACCAGCAGATTTCTCCCGTTCCGCCTCCAGGTTTTCCTCGCTGGCCTTCCATTTTGAATTAATGTAAATAAGGCGGCGAGAGGAGCGGTGTGAGAACTCCAAGGCCCGCATCTGGTGGTGGAAGGTCTTCAACAGAAGGTCCTTGGTGGACTCGCTTTCAGGCAAAGAGGCGTCTAGCCCACCATAAAGGTCGTACCCGATGGCGAAGGCATGGCTGGAAGGGACCTCTTGCTCTTTCCATGAGGGAAGGAGGGTAGAGATGGACACACGGTTTGCGTCCCGCCCCCACAGCAGAACCGGGTCGCCGATGGCATCGTGAACCACGGGACCCAGGTTATAATTCATGTGAGAGGCGGGGGCGGGACGGCCAGAAGAGTCGCCCTCGCGAGAAGAGGTAGCAGCCACCGGCTCAGAAGCAGCAGCTGGCGGGTTGGAGGCAGCGGCAGGTTGGCCAGAAAGCCCCGTCTCGCGAATAGGCGAGACGGCCTGGTGATTAGGCGAGGGAGGCAGTGGAGTTTCCCCTAAAGAGATAGGGCTCCCTTGGGGAGCCTTCTCCTTTTCCTTGGAAATAGCCACGGCTCTCTTCATTTTCTTTTTTGGAGGGCTGGAGCGAGAGGGGACGGTGTCATCTCCGGGACGCTTCGGCGGGATAACCGCAAGGGACTCTCTCGCCGCCTCTGCCGCTGCATTGGCGAGATCAAGACCCTTGGCGGGGTGAATATTGCTCTTATAAGGAGGAGATGTTGGGATAATTCGCTCACCTAAAAGCGAGTGGGTGGGGGTTAGGAAAAAGCGAGACGACAAATAGCCAAGAGAGAGGAATAGAAGAATACCCTCGCCCGGGAGCACTGGGAGAAGCGAGTCGAGGCCTCGCCGCAAGAAGTTGACCTCGAAGTTCTTGCCAGCAAGGTACTCGCACAGCAACTTCTCTGGCCCGCTGACTTGGGGGGTGGCGTAGAAGCTCTCTGGCGGAGAGACTGGCGCGAGAGGGACGCCGCCGAAGTCAGCCCGGTCTCCCCGAATGAAGACAAATCGGGTGAGCCAGTGATGATTCTTGTTAGGCGTCTCGCATACCTTGAGCCCCTGCCCAGTGAAGTACGAGACGCCATCGGCATTGGCGTGGTAGATGAAAAGCTTGCGGAAGGCCGTCAAGCTAAACTCGATGCGCTCTCGGCGCATGTAGCAGGCAAACGCAATCAACACCGAGATGGCATTGGGATTGAACTGTGCCGGGACAACGCCAAAGTACTTGAGGACTTGCTTCACCTCAGGCCAGAGGGGCAGTCGCAACCCCGCCTCGAAGTGCGAGACGGGGAAGGCGAGTTCCCCAGGGTAGTATGTGTTGATGCACTCGCCGACCTTAGGGGGACGCGACTCGATGCCCTCCCCCAGATACTCGCGGGCAAATTTATCATGGTCCTCCCGAGGGAGCCTGCCGAGCGGGAAGTCGTGGTCAGTAAACCTCTTCCCGCAGCGGCTGCGCCCCTCGCCCTCCTCCACTTTCTTCTTACCCATCTTCTTTGGCGAGCTAGTCCTAGGCGAGACGAAGGAGTTAAGAGGCGAGAATGGGCCGGCGAGACGGAGAGTTCAGAGGGCCAGGACTTGGCTAACGGCGAAGGCGGAAAGTGTGGTATCTAGTCCAGGACTAGGCATATTTATAACGGATACAAGGCCAATGATTGAAAGGGCGGGAAAATAAGGGGGAGAGGAAGAGTCGGCGTTTTTCCTCTCTCCTATACCTCGAACGGCGCGACCCGTCACAGTCAGCAAAAATTATAATTAAATATCTAGCATAAATTAAAAAGGAGTATTAAAAAAGGGAATGAGAAATTAAGCCATAAAAATATATGTCCAGAAATCATCCCGCAGAGGACCAAGCTCTCTGCATACTTTGGCGAGACTACCATTATTACAACTTTTGCGAGAAGAAGAAAAAGAAGGATAGCGAGACAGACATTCGTCAGTATGGGCGCCACTCCCAGCGGCCGCTGCGTGCTCCCCCGCGAGGAGGCCTACTCCGCGAGTGGAAGGAGCGGATGGTTTGGAGGCCACGCCGCGCGAGACGGAGCTGCATATCGGTCTCATTGATGATGGCCTCAGGGTCGGTGCCGTCGACATCTAGCTCGGCATCGGCTCCAGAAGATAGACGAGCGCACTCGCCCTCCAGCGACTCGATGCGCTTCTCCGCGGCCTGTTTGTCTAAAGTCAAGGAATGAATGAGGCGCGCGTGCTTCCGGAAGAGCTCAGCCGTCTTCCGCTTCATCTCCACTAGATCTGAGGGATCGCCCAGATAGTCTTCAATCCCGTCTGCAGGAGGAGGCGAGACGGAGAGTTGCTTCGGCTGCTCCTCAACAGGAGAGTTGGCCCGAGAATCTGCGCAAGGAGTGCAGCGACAAGGTGGAAGAGGCACTCGCAGGAGAGAGTGAGAATAGCGAAGGGGATTCAAAAGGGCAAGGGAAGGTCCCTTACCAAGATGGCGAGAGGTATCGGCAGCCGGGGAGGCGTCGTCCCTCCTCTCGCTGGGAGTAGTTGGAGGAGTAGATGAGGGTAGCGAATCAAGTTCCTCGCAACGGACAGAAGAACCATCTCGCGGACTCTTCGGGGACGGCGGGACCACAAGAGCCCCCTGAAAAAAGCGTTAGTCAGCAAAAGAGCACCCAGTCGCAGAAATAACAGTGGTAATCGCGAGTGTCCACCTCTTTTTCCGTAGAGAGCGCACGAGGAGTGGGGACAGGTTTCAAAGAGGCGCGAGACGAATCTACTGCTGCAAGAGAAGGGCCCCCAGCCTTCGTCTTTTTCGAGCGAGACGACGGGGCGAGGGGACGACCCAGGGAAGAGGTGAAAGCAGCCACGTTGGCCTTATGTTGCTCTCGCACCAGGGCGAGACGTTCGCGAAAACTTTGACTGTGCGTCATTCTGCAAGAACTCGAGGACAGGGAAGAAGAAGAATATGCAGAGCGGGGCATCAGGAGCGCAGGGCAGGAGTCATATATTTATAGACCCCGGTGGGGGCCTCCGAAGATTCCTCATAAATACGTTTTTTAATGCACCTTGAATAACGAGCCTCGGTTGAACATTCTTTTTGAGCTTAGAGTAATCTCAAAAAGAGCGGGGATTGTGTACAACCTCGGGCTCGCAAAGAGCCCTCAAGAAGCAAACAGAGCGAGAAAGGCAAAGGGGACTAGGAGGGCCCACTCGAAAGCGGCGAGATGATGGGCTCTCCAAGGGGCAAAACGCCCCGTCTAAAAGCGAGAGGGCCCCAGAAGCGAGAGGGCCCCAGAAGCGAGAGGACCTCCAAAGGCGAGAGGCGCCGGCGAGACGGGCGGCGGGTCCTTCTCGCCGGCAGGCCCCTTTCCTCTCGCCAGGGGGGGGGGAGAGGGTTTTTTACTCTTTCCTATCAAAGCAGGGGTTTTTACTCTTCTACCCCGGATATTTTTACCCTTTTACCCTTGGTGGGCTGCGTATAGCTCCTCAGAACAGCGGAGTTTGGCTGTTGGCAGGCCCAGCCAAGGGTACCCCAGTGATTTCAGGCCGGAGCAGTTTTGTTATTTGCAGTTCAGATTCTGAAATCTATAAATAAGCCCATAGGGGTTCTTCAGAAGGGACCCCTTTTTTCAGACTCAGGAGAGGAATTGACAGTCTTCTGAAGAACTCCAAGCCCAGCTTTTGGCTTTGGAGGGGAAGCTCTCTGTGACCTTCCGGGTAAGCGGTGGGACCTCCCTGCTGCGGCTTTGGGCCAGTTTGTTCTTAGTCCTTCACGACCAGTCGGAGGTCGAGCTTGGGCCTAGTAGGTGTCGGCTACGCCCCAATTTTGTGAACGCTTGTCGGAGTCAAATTTTGGCTTCAACAACGGGGACTTCCCAGGAGGTCACCCATCCCAGTACTACTCCAGCCCGAGCACGCTCAATTGGTGATGAGAGTTGAAAGAACTCCATAGTTAAGCGTGCTCGGGCTGGAGTAGTACTGGGATGGGTGACCTCCTGGGAAGTCCCCGTAGTGCGGGCTTGACTATCGATTTTACCTCATCAAAGGGAGGCTGTGGCCACCAACAACCCGCCTGTGGAGGGAGAGGGGTTGGGGTGCTTGGGCTGCAGCCCGGTAGCGTTGCCTAGAGCGGAGCCGTGACGCTGTCACGTTGTATCGACTAGGGATGTTACAATAAAAGTGCACTTTTTATTGTAACGCCACTAGCCGATCCAATGTGACAGCGTCACGGCTCCGCTCTAGGCGACGCTACCGGGCTGCAGCCCAAGCACCCCAACCCCTCTTCATCCACAGGCGGGTTGTTGGTGGCCACAGCCTCCCTTTCATGAGGTAAACTCGATAGTCAAGCCCGCACTACGGGGACTTCCCAGAAGGTCACCCATCCCAGTACTACTCCAGCCCGAGCACGCTTAACTATGGAGTTCTTTCAACTCTCATCACCAATTGAGCAGCAAGCTCAATTGGTGATGAGAGTTGAAAGAACTCCATAGTTAAGCGTGCTCGGGCTGGAGTAGTACTGGGATGGGTGACCTCCTGGGAAGTCCCCGTAGTGCGGGCTTGACTATCGAGTTTACCTCATTAAAGGGAGGCTGTGGCCACCAACAACCCGCCTGTGGATGGAGAGGGGTTGGGGTGCTTGGGCTGCAGCCCGGTAGCGTCGCCTAGAGCGGAGCCGTGACGCTGTCACGTTGGATCGGCTAGGGGCGTTACAAGCCTCGGCATCGAAGAGCATTGGGACATTTAAAATGATTTCTAATAATTGAAGCTCTTTATTTTCATTTTAATTTAAGGACTTAAGGTTTACCCTAGGTTTACGACGCGTAGGACCACATATCGATGTGTGGGCCCTATTTCCGTAGTTCATATGCTAGCTAGCCGAGAGGCCGTGCATATGGACCGATCACCCCTGGGTAAATAGAGTTGCGTGCATACCCTCGAAAGAGGACAAGCGTAATTCTACCGGATTGGGTTCCCCACCCAATAGCGGGGTTCTTAGCGTAAAGCGGGCGTTAGGAGGAATCCTTCGTCGGACTAACGTTCGGTCGAATAGTCTTAACGTTTAGGTGAGCTATATCCATATAGCTAGGTGAGCTCACATTTGTGGAACCTCCACGGCCAAGTTGCCTTTTATTAATTTGAAAACTAAGTCCTATAATTATTAAAAATTGTTTTAGTCTTAATTCGGTTCGATGCCGAGCGTTAACCCTTCATCGAATATTTTCTAAAATGTTTTTTCGCTCCTTTACTTTTTCCATCTTTACTTTACTAAAAAAATCCACCTTACTTTCAGTAAAATAATAGTCCTCCCGAAGGAGTAAGAATAGTCAACACGACCCCGAGAACAATACGACCTCGGTATTCCCCCGAATATCGAGTACTACTTGCGATAGGTGCACTTGCCTACCTCAGCAAGCCCACGGCGATCGACTCACCGAACCAACCATAGTAAGAGTCTGTTCGCGGGCGAATCACTCCTCCATCTCGGCATTGTCCCTATCCACCATATTGAAGACCTCCTCCAGCAGCAGCGTGTGCTTCTGGAATAGCCCTGTCACCTGTCTCTTCATCCCCGCCGTGTCCGCCAGATCGCACAGATACTCGGAGATGTGATCTGTATTAGGGGGAGTTGAATATCCCTCGCTCATCCCGGCTTCAGAGGAGGAAATCATGTTATAACCTGCGGAGGGATAAGTTAGAAAGAGCGGGCGGAAACACAGGCTCGAGTACGAGCTCACCGGGAGTCGGCACGTCGCCTGCATCGTCTGGTGGCCGAGAAGAGCCCGGTCGGCCCTAGAAGAGTCCTTCCTCAAGAAACGCGAAAGATTTTCCCAACCCATGATGAATTGACTTCCAGGATGTCTCCGGAGGGGGATGTCCCAGGCCCGAGGGGCTGGCAACCCACTCGATTGACAGCAGGAGGGAATGATCCCCTTCTGTTGGGTACACTATTAATATGTAACAGATTTGGAGAAGCCTCATCTTAATCAATGATATACATCAATTTTTATTTGATGTATGTTTGAGTTTCATTGTGCAGGTTTAAGCATTGGAAGAAAACTTTAAGTACAAGTGTCGACACTAGTGAAGAATTATGTCGACACCTAAAGAAGAAGTTGAGTCGACATCCAGGCATTGTGTCGACACCAATAGAAGAAGCTGTGTCAACACCCAGACTTGTGTCGACACTTGTGAAGAATTGTGTCGACACCAAAAGAAGAAGCTGAGTCGACACCTGAGCCAGGAGTTATGTCTACACTGAAAGCAGAAGCTGTGTCAACACCCAGGAGTTATGTCGACACTGAAAGCAGAAGCTGTGTCGACACCCAGGAGTTATGTCGACAATGGAAGAAGAATTACGTCGACACAGAGGGCTTGTGTCATCACATTTAACAGATGTTGTGTCGAGTACCAGAAGATTGACTATGTCGACATCATCAAGACTTGTGTCGACACATGTGAAGCAGTTTGCTGAGTGGTTCATGCTGAGTTGGAAAGTCTTTGAAGAATCAGCTGACATAACCAACCGGTCTGACACCTTTGTCAGAATTGTCAGAAGACTGTTACAAACCGGATCAGCAGGTAATCAGGAGGAAACTCTATATAAAGGACTGGTTCGATACAACATCGATAAAAAAAGCAAGGAAAAGAGAACATACAACAGTAAGAAGTGAATCCTTCAGAGAGAGTTTTCTACAATAATAAAAGGGGAAACCTTTATGAAGGCAGATTCATATCAGTCTGCAAGGAAGATTCAGATCTCATTCTGAATTCAAGGAGGAAGCTATCTGAAGATCAACTTCTACATCAAGTGAAGATCAACCTTATTTTGTTCTATCAAGAAGCTTTGAAACGGCTAAGTTGGGTCGGATCTGAAGATCAGTCTATTCAAGAACTGATCAAGAAGCTCACCAGTGAAGAGATTCATGTGGTGAAATTTCTGTATCTTTTAATCAAACAATTTCTGGTAGGATCTGTTGTAAGATCTGAGTTGTAAGCCTGTAATTATAAAGGCTGAGGTATGACTTTTGCCTGAGTTGTAGGAGTGGGATTTCACTCTAAGTTGTAAGCCTAGTGACATAGGCTAAGGTAGGGCTGAGGCCTGAGGTAGGGTTCTTAGGGAAGAATCTGAGGTAGTACTTGTATAAGTCTGAGTTGTAGGAACCATTCTTGGTTCGGAGAAGTAAGATCTGCGGATCTGAGAAGAAATAAGCAAGTTAGGCCAGATCTAGTACACTGCTAGATAGGCGAAGGGGGAAAGTGGATGTACCCAGACCTTGGAGAAACACTATAAATCTGGTGTATGCTGTGATGTGTTCATTATTCTGTGGTTTACATTATTTCTGTGCTGAGTTAAATTTTGCTATTTGCCTAAAATTTTGAATGAAAATTTAGAACCTATTCACCCCCCTCTAGGTGTCTAGAAATCAAGTCTTTCAAGTGGTATCAGAGGGAGGTTACTCAAAGATATACCTAACAGTCTGAGTGGATCTCCAAGGCAAATAACAAATTTCAAGAATGGGTTCAATAGAGAGTCAAAAGGAATTTGGATCTACAAAACTGCCTTTCTGCAGGAAAGAATGTTTTGGCATATGGAAGGAAAGGGTCAGGTTGTTTATGGAAGCATCTGATCCAAGAATCTACATCACAGTATAAGAGGGCCCCTTCATTCCAATGAAGGTATCAGTTCTGGATGCAAATGTTAAAACCCCTAAGAGCTATTCTGAAATGACTAAGGATGAGATCATCCTGACAACATTAGACAAAAGAGCACAAAACATTTTAGTAAGTGCTATAGATGATGTCACATTTCAGAATCTGGTGCACTGTAAAACCTCTAAGGAAATGTGGGACACCCTGATTGTCTACATGGAAGGAACAGAAGAAGCCAGAGAGGACATGAAATCTATGCTGAATCAAGAATAAGAGAGCTTTAGACATGCCAAGACTGACAGCATAGCTGAATGTTACAATAAGTTCTTCAAGATCGTCAATGAGCTGATGACCTATGGAAGAGTCTTCAGCACATTTGAACTGAATGACAAGTTTCTCAGGTCACTAACAAAGGACTGGGAAACAAAGATATGTACCGTTAGAGAAGTGGTCAAGCTTGCTGATGTAACGTCCCGATTCGCACTAGGCCCCTCGTTTGCGTGTTAGAGTCAGGAGGGCTGACTCGGTTCTAGGGAAGTGCAGGAAATTGGGCTGCACTTGTGGTGGAATGGACAAGTTTGTCCACAGCCCTGTGTTGACACAGCAACTGCCTGTGTCAACACAGCGGCTGCCTGTGTCAACACGGCAGCTGCCTGTATCAACACGGCTGCCTGTGTCGACACAGCATCTGCCAATGTCGACACAGCTGCTGCCTATATCAACACAGCATCAGGCTATGTCGACATAGCTGTTGCCTGTGTCGACATAACAGCAAGCTGTGTCGACACAGCAGCCCTGTGTCGACACAGTAGCAGGCAGTGTCGACACAGCAGCTCTTTGTTGACATAGCAGGCCTGTGTCGACACAGCCTGTGTCGACATAGCCCTGCGTCGACACAGTCCATGTGTTGACACTCGAGTAGGAGGATTCGGCCAAGTGCATGGCCATGTCGTATGGGCATGGGTATGGACACGGGCGTGTCCTTACCCGTGTCGAATACTGAATTCGACGATTTTAGTTGAGTTTGACGAATTTCATTCGACGATAGGAGTCACGCCCGGTGTCACAGGCGTGACTATGGGCGTGACTGGGGCATGACCGGGGCGTTTTCTCCGTTCGATGATTTTAGAGGAGTTCGACGAATTTCGTTCAACGATAGGAGTCACGCTCGGTGTCACGAGCGTGACCATGGGCGTGACCGGGGCGTTTTCTCCGTTCGATGATTTTAGTTGAGTTCGACGAATTTCGTTCGACGATAAGAGTCACGCCCGGTGTCACGGGCGTGACCATGGGCGTGACCGGGGCGTGACCAGGGCGCATTCCGTCGTATCAAATTTTGAATCGGCGTTGTAACTGTCTGTAACGCTTTGCCCGTGTCGGTGAATTGATTTGACAATGTAACCGTCTGTAAAGCTCCGCCCTTGTTAAATATATGGACTGTGAAAGCCCTAGCCATTTTCACTCTTTTTACAGCCATTTTCCCTGAGAGAAATTCCTGATTGAGAGGGAGAAGTTGCTGGAGCAAGTTCCGAAGGAGAAGATGCCGCCAAGGAGAATTACGAGATCCATGGCCGAAAATGGAGGAACTGCTGGAATCGAGGTGAGCTTCCTACCCTCTCCCTTGGTGCTAGATCTGTAGATATCTAGGTGAGACGTCGACTCAAAAGAGTCTTGACATGTGAGAAGATGTTTTCTCTAGGGTGAGGACAATCCGGGGCTTGTGCTCTTGGTTAGTGGTGTCTTCAACCTCTCCGATCATCTATGTGGAGATGGGGGATGGTTTCGTGAAGAGCAAAGGCCTCATGATGTTGAATAATGGTGGAGGAATTTCTGGAGGAGATTTGAGAGGATCGACTTGAGGAGGAAGATGAACCGATGCAGTTCATTCCGCCTCAAGATGCGCGCTGAATCTGTATTCTGCGCGCAGCGATCTTCTAAGCCATTTTTCATGAGGGATATGCCTAGATCTGGGCTTTTGACTAAACACGAAAGTTGAAGCCCTTTAAAATACCTTTCCAACGAGTGGATGCACGACTTCAGGCGACGTCTGTAGCCACGGGAAAGTCTGAATGAAAATGGTATTCGATAAATCTTGCATGCAGAAATTGTGTTCTGTACGCAGCGGACCTCAATGCTAATTTCTAATAGGATACAGTCAAATTTGGGTTGAGGTCTGAATACGAAAGTTGTAGCCCATGGAAAGACCTTTCCATCGAGCAGTTAAACTCCTTCGCCAGATTCCTGTAGCGTCAGGAATCTCCGGTTGAAGTTGCTATCCAGATTTACTCTACACCTAAATTCCGGGTTTAAATAATATGGATTGGATTCGGTGGAATTAATATTGCAAGTTACTTGACTAGAATGAACTCTTTTATTATTAATCATTTTAGTTGCATGATCGATGAAGTTTATTCATCATATTTCATATAATCAAATTGTGAAGCAAGCTTACTTGAACAAATTGACTTGTTAGAAATTTGGTAGATTATTATTTATGCGCATCATGTTTATAATATGTTGTTATCATTTGGAAAGATTGATAGATCTTTATATGCACATCATGTTTATAATAAGTTGTTATCATTTGGAAATATTGATAGATCTTTATATGCGCATCATGTTTACAATAAGTTGATATCATTTGGAAAGTCACGTAGAAGAATAAACTTTGGCCATGAGGTGTTTGATTAATGGAATGAGTTTAGTAGTCCAATACTTAGAGTGTAGTCTCCCTACGGGTAGTATTGTGGAAGGATGTAAGTGCGGCGATGGTAGTCACTTGTTGGGTTAATGTTGAAAGGAGGTATAGACGGATGGTTGGGTTGTGTCCTCGTGCTTACTTCCGAGGCCCCTTCCTTGCTATGTCGATGTGGCATTTGCATGCGGTGTGAGTCGACATGCGGTGTCATAATCCTGGGTTAAGGATAGTATGGCAGGTCTATGGGCTTGCCAGTCGTCACATTGACGGGAGTTGACAGTTAGACTTTGGGAGGTTGGGCTGTGTCCTCGGTGTTCACGTCCCGGGGCCCCTTTCGTGCCAAGTGAACGGTTGGGTTGTGTCCTCGTGCTTACTTCCGAGGCCCCGGGTCACACAAGGCCAGTTCGGGCTGAGTTCTTGGTGCACATCTACCCAAGACCCCGCTGGGTCATAGTACGCATGGGCTCCGCTATTGTGTTCTTAGCGTTGAGGCATACAGAGGCCTAGGTGAAGAACTGTGGATACCCGCCTAGTAGTAGAAGTGCCCGTTCTACTGTCACCGCCTGGCCACGACGGCTGATGCCTGAGAGGTTAGCTACCTGCTCGAAAAGTGGGAACTATAGTCTGTGTCGACATAGCAATTACATGTGTGTGATCATGGGTGAGTCATTGCATAACATACATATTATTTCATAATATTGCACAACAAGATCCTCATCGTATAAGTTTGCATGGACACTCTTATACGATGAGTTACATTAATGTAACCCGACCCTTAACTTATAATTTTGCATGTGCATTATTATAAGTTAAGTTACTTTCCTGTTATTACTTATACTTGTTAGTTTACTATAGCTCTTATATAACTGCTAGATTATGATACTGTTACTCATACACTATTGCCACCTGCTTGTACTTCTTTTACTTGCATATATATATTACCCTTGTTCCTTCTCTCCGCCCGGTGCCTAGTAGTCACCGGGGGAGAGGATGTGAAGCCACTTAGTCGTTTCGACTAACGGTTATTACGTCTTCCTTTTTAGGAGGTCATGCCACAGGTAGAGCAGCCGCAGACTACGCAACAGGACAGACAGGCCAGGACGACAGGGTCTGAAGTGACGGTGCCGTCGATGCCGTCGGTCATAGATGTGAGTGTTGAGAGGTTTTGATGTAGCCCCTTATCGGGAAATTTCTATAGCCGTACTTTGATATGTAGAAGCATGTTTTAGCTTCTCTCTTTTGTTGTACTATTTGGACTCATATAATTAATGTGGTTTTGACTTCTCTTGCTTATATTTTTTTTGGGTTGGCATGTTATATTGATATTGTTGGAGCCGGCGGAATAGGCTTCTTGTGGTACAGGTTAGCCCGTGTGCTAATGCTACCGCAAGGCGGATGTTCCGGGCATAAGACCCCCCTTCGTGCCGTGTTTTGGGATCCGGGAGGGGGGGGGGTCTTACAAATGGTATCAGAGGGCCACGATCCTCAACTAAAGAAGTCATTCAACAATGGTGCCACCCCCATTTGATTAGTCATTTTGGGGACAAACTGACTTAGCGGAAGTAGTGGTGTGCCCATATGTAATTCGGGCTAGTATGTCCAACTTTGACCTTAAGATTAGCCAACCTGACCATACGTTTGCATATTATGTGTAGATTCCAGCGCTCGTTGAGCAGGTAGGAGGCACTCTTGTGCCCTCCATAGCCACTCCCACTCAGTTCCAACAATCTGAGTTGGGGCAGACACTCACTGCCATCCTCGATGCTTTTAGGGCGCAGCAGCCCCCGGTGCAGCAACAGGCCCAGAGCTCCAACTGGCTGAGCACCTTCCGGGCTCTCTCCCCTTCCGCCTACCTTGGGACGGAGTCAGCCGTACGTACAGAGGAATGGCTAGACACGGTACAGGAGTTGTTGGCTGGTATCCGTTGCCCGGCCAACATGGCAGTGACATTGGCGGTGTCCGTCTTGGACTTACATGCTAAGAGGTGGTGGAAGTCCCTCATGGGCTCTACCTTCCAAGGCCGGGTCTACACAGAGATAAGTTGGAATGAATTCTCGGGTGTTTTCTTGGAGCACTTTATCCCTACATCGGCCTGAGATGAGCTTGAGCAGAGGTTTCTTCTACTAAAGCAGGGATCAAAGTCGGTTATAGAATACCACCGGGAATTCCAGCATCTCACAAGGTTTGCGGATTCTTATGATTTGGATGACAGAGGTTATGCCAAGCGCTTCTACATAGGGTTGCGAGATCCCCTAAGGAAGTCCCTTTTGTTTATAGCGGATGGTAGCTTGGCGGAGATCATTGATATGGCGAAAAGATTGGAGGCGGACCAGCTGGGGTGTAGTAAGAGGCCTGCAGAGGACGTGATAGAAGCCGGCCAGAGCAATAGAAGGAGGCGGGAATTTAGAGGAGGAAGAGGATATCAAAGAGGTTGGAGGGCGTGTCCACCGAAACTATAGGGTGGAGCATCCGGTTTCGCACACGCCTGCGCTGCCTCCACCACCACAGCGTCAGCAATTTCAACAACCTGAAGGGCGTCGTGGGCTGGTGTGCTTCGAATGCAACCAGCCGGGCCACATCCGACGTTTCTGCCCACAGCTATTTGGAAACGTCCCTCCCGCTCTCCCGCCGACAGCTCCTCGAGGGAGGGGTCACATACGTGGTCAAGGACGAGGACCGCGAGGAGGTAACCCCGGCCCTGCTAGGGATCAAGTGTATGCGCTTGACATGGCGCAGGAACGGAACCCCCAAGATGTGATTGCAGGTATGATTTAATTAATTAACATATTTTCATGGTCTAACTTGAATTGATTAAGACTTACTAGACACCTAACAATAAGTTTTGGTTGTTGGTACTTAGGCACCGTGATTATTGGCGGGAAGACGGCCAATGCGCTGTTCGATACCGGTGCCTCACACTCCTTTGTGTCCGAGGATTTCATAAAAGACGTGGAGGGTGTACAGTACTTTACTGGCATAGCCCGACGAGTACGTCTTCCGGACGGCTCGGAGATGATCGCAACAGCCAAGTGCGAGTTGGAGTTATTTATTGATGGGAAGGCCTTTGATACGCCGGCCACGATTCTGAGAATGCCAGAGTTCGACATCATTTTGGGCATGGCATGGCTGGACTGGCACTTCGCGAGGATCGACTGCGCAGAGAAGCGAATCTATTTGAGACATGAAGACGCTGACGTCATATTCCAAGGTATTGGCTTCGCGCCACGTATGATATAATCTTTTGTTCAGGCTGTAAAAGCCCATATGAAGGGGGACGAGGTCTTCATGGTCTGGTTCGAGTTGAAGGAAGAAGCATTGGAAGTGAAGGATGTACGGGTAGTGCGGGATTTTCTCGAGGTATTTCCTGAGAAGCTGCCAGGATTGCCCCCGCATAGAGAGGTTGACTTCCAGATTAATCTAGTACCAGGTGCCAAGCCTATATCCAAGGCTCCGTACAGAATGGCCCCGAAAGAACTCGCGGAGTTTAGAGTTCAATTACAAGAACTGGTGGAGTCATGGTTCGTTCTCCCCAGTTCATCACCCTGGGGAGCTCCTGTACTATTCGTGAAGAAGAAGGATGGAACCCTGCGGTTGTGCATAGATTATCGGGAACTCAATCGGTTGACGGTGCTGAACACTTATCCACTACCTCAGATCGACGAGTTGTTCGATCAACTAGTGGGAGCACATTGGTTTTCCAAACTAGATTTGCGCTCTGGATACTATCAGCTGAGGATTCGAGAAGGGGACATCCAGAAAACGGCCTTCAGTTCAAGATATGGTTTGTATGAGTTCATGGTAATGCCGTTTGGGCTCACAAATGCCCCTTCGGCCTTCATGAGTCTGATGAACAAGGTGTTTGAGCCATATTTGGACATCTTCGTCATTATTTTCATTGACGACATCTTGGTCTACCCAAAGACGGAGGAGGAGCATGTCAAGCACCTTACCTTGGTGTTGAAGAAATTGAAGGAGCACGCCTTGTATGCCAAGTTTAGCAAGTGTGAATTCTGGCTTAAGGAGGTTACTTTCTTGGGGTATGTGATCAGTGGAGCAGGATTAGCAGTGGATCCAGCAAAGGTGCGAGCCGTGAAAGAGTGGTCGCCCTTGAAGTAGGCGGCCGATCTGAGGAGTTTTCTTGGACTTGCTGGGTACTACCGCAAGTTCGTGAAAGGATTTTCCAAGATTGCCCTTCCTCTTACTTCTTTGACGAAGAAAGGTGTGCCATTTGAGTGGACTCCCCAATGTGAAGCGGCATTCCAAGAGCTGAAGGATAGGCTTACCTCCGCCCCCATCCTTGCACTTCCGTCTGGGAAGGATGGATTTCAGTTCTTTACGGACGCGTCATATCAAGGGATGGGAGCGGTGCTGATGCAGCACGGGCACGTGATCGCATATGCTTCAAGGCAGTTAAAGAAACATGAAATCAATTACCCGGTTCATGATTTGGAGTTGGGAGCAGTGGTGTTCGCTTTGAAGGTCTGGAGGCATTATCTATATGTCATCCACTGCGAGATCTTTTTCGATCACAAAAACTTGAAGTATGTCCACACTCAGAAGGAGCTGAACCTGAGACAATGGCGGTGGTTGGAATTTTTATGCGACTATGAGTTCACCATGAACTACCACCCCGGAAAAAGCGAACTCAGTAGCTGATGCATTGAGTAGAAAAGTGCCAGGCTCTAGCCCAGAGTCTCGGTTGATGAGTATGGAGTTGGCTCGGATGATTGAGGAGATGGATATTACTTTGGTATTCAAGGCTCCTTCGGCAGAGTATGCGAAGTATTTGGCAAGCATGAGCATAGTTTGTGATATCCGGGACCGGATTCGGGTGGAGCAAGGAATGGATGCGGCCTTGGCCCCGGCAGTCAAGGCAATTGAAGATGGGACCACCAACGAGTACACACTAAAAGACGGCCTCGTTTATTTTCATGGCCAGCTCTATATACCCAATGGCGGCAAAATCCAGGAGGATATCTTGAGAGAGGTACATTGCTCTCAATATTCTGTACACTCGGGTATTGCCAAGATGTACGCCGGCTTACGGAAGACCATGTGCTGGCCGGGAATGAAGAAGGATGTTCGCTACTATGTTACACATTGCGAAGCTTGTCAAAGGGTGAAGGCCAAATGTAAGAGTCCCGGTGGTTTGTTGCAGTCGTTGCCCATCCCCGAGTGGAAGTTTGAGGATATCTCCATGGACTTCGTCCATGGACTACCTCGCTCCCACTCCGGGAATGATTCAGTGTGGGTTATTGTTGATCGACTGACAAAGGTGGCCCGGTTCATTCCAATGAAGAAGGAAGCACACATGGACATTTTGGTACGCCTCTTTGTGAAGCAATTCGTACGATATCATGGCGTGACCATGACAATTGTTTCGGATCGGGATGGCCGGTTTACTTCCAAGGAGTGGAAAGCGGTGCAGGCGTATTTGGGCTCGCGCCTAACCTTTAGCACATCGTTTCACCCTAAGACGGACGGGCAGTCTGAGCGGACCATCAGAACACTGGAAGATTTATTGAGGTTATGCGTGCTGGACAGAGGAGAGCCATGGGAAAGGCTATGGCCACTAGTGGAATTCTCCTATAATAATAGCCATCAGGCGAGTATCGGCATGGCGCCCCATGAAGCCCTTTACGGAAGAAGGTGCAGGACTCCCTTGTCTTGGGTGCAGGATGAAGATCCAAAGACATTGGGAAATGAATATTTAGATGATACTGATGCGGCGGTCAGATTGATACGGGATCGCATGTTAGAGGCTGAAAGTCAGCATGCGAAGTATTACAATGCAAAGCACCGGATGGTGGAGTTCCAAGTGGGTGATAAAGTGTTCCTCAAGATTTGACCGATGCATGGAGTGTCGCGGGTGCGTGGAGTGAAAAAGCTCAGCCCAAGGTATGTTGGGCCTTATACTATACTGGAAAGGATTGGCTCGTTGGCCTATCAGTTGGATTTACCGCCAGAGCTGGAGAACCTCCACGACGTGTTCCATGTGTCGTCGCTTCGAAAGGCGTTGTTGCGGCCCGAACATTATACCCCCACTACTGATGGTGCTGTGGCGTCCGATAGGTCTGTGCGACTAGAGCCGGTGCAGATCGTAGATAACGAGACGAGAATATTGCGCCGCAAAAGTGTTCCCTTGGTGAAGGTGTTATGGTCTAATCATGGGAAGGAGGAGTACACATGGGAGCCAATGGATTTGATGCAACAACGCTACCCGGAGTTGTTATCTCAAGGTAATTTTATTTAAAAGCATATGTTAATTTTCCTGTTATGCTTTCCTCCCCTAGCCCAAGACTGATTTCGGGGACGAAATCTTTTATTTTGTTTATAGGATTTGTAACGTCCCGATTCGCACTAGGCCCCTTGTTTTCGTGTTCGAGTGAGGAGGGCTGACTCGGGTCCAGCGAAGTGTAGGAAATTGGGCTGCACTTGTGGTGGAATGGACAAGTTAGTCCACAGCCCTGTATTGACACAGCAGCTTCCTGTGTCAACACAGCGGCTGATGACACAGACAGCTGCTGTGTCAACACGGCAGCTGCATGTGTCAACATGGCTGCTGCTTGTGTCAACACAGCAGCTGCCAGTGTCGACACAGCTGCTGCCTGTATCGACACAACAGCAGGCTATGTCAACCCAGCTGCTGCCTGTGTCGACACAGCAACAGGCTGTGTTGACACAATAGCCCTGTATCGACATAGCAGCAGGCAGTGTCGACACAGCAGCTCTGTGTTGACACAACAGGCCTGTGTCGACATAGCCCTGTGTCGACACAGTCCATGTGTTGACACTCGAGTAGAAGGATTCGGCCAAGTGCACGGCCGTGTCGTGTGGGCACGGGTATGGACGCGGGCGTGTCCTTACCCATGTAGAATTCTGAATTCGACGATTTTAGTTGAGTTCGACGAATTTCGTTCGACGATAGGAGTCACGCCCGGTGTCACGGGTGTGACCATGGGCGTGACCGGGGCGTGACCGGGGAGTTTTCTCCGTTCGACGATTTTAGTTGAGTTCGACGAAGTTTGTTCGATGATAGGAGTCACGCCCGGTGTCACGTGCGTGAACATGGGCGTGACCTGGGAGTGATCGGGGCGTTTTCTCCGTTCGACGATTTTAGTTGAGTTCGACGAATTTCGTTCGACGATAGGAGTCATGCCCGGTGTCACGGGCGTGACCATGGGCATAACCGGGGCGTGACCAGGGCGCGTTCTGTCGTATTGAATATTGAATCGACGTTGTAACCGTCTGTAACGCTTCGCCCGTGTCGTTGAATTGATTTGACATTGTAACCGTCCGTAAAGCTCCGCCCTTGTTATATATATGGAATGTGAAAACCCTAGCCGTTTTCACTCGTTTTCCAGCTGTTTTCCCTGAGAGAAATTCCTGATTGAGAGGGAGAAGTAGCTGGAGCAAGTTCCGAAGGAGAAGATGCCGCCAAGGAGAATTACGAGATCCATGGCCGAAAATGGAGGAACCGCTGGAATCGAGGTGAGCTTCCTACCCTCTCCCTTGGTGCTAGATCTGTAGATATCTAGGTGAGACATCGACTCAAAAGAGTCTTGACATGTGAGAAGATGTTTTCTCTAGGGTGAGGCCAATCCGGGGCTTGTGCTCTTGGTTAGTGGTGTCTTCAACCTCTCCGATCATCTATGTGGAGATGGGGGATGGTTTCGCTAAGAGCAAAGGCCTCATGAGGGTGAATAAGGGTGGAGGAATTTCTGGAGGAGATTTTAGAGGATCGACTTGAGGAGGAAGATGAACCGATTCCGTTCATTCCGCCTCAAGATGCGCGCTGAATCTTTATTCTGGGTGGAGCGATCTTATAAGCCATTTTCATTAGGGATATGACCAGATCTGGGCTTTTGACTAAACACGAATGTTGAAGCCCTTGCAAATACCTTTCCAACGAGTGGCTGCATGACTTCAGGCGACGTCTGTAGCCACAGGAAAGTCTGAACGAAAATGGTGTTCGATAAATCCTGCATGCAGAAATTGTGTTCTGTACGCAACGGACCTCAAGGCTGATTTCTAATAGGATACAGTGAAATCTGGGTTGAGGTATGAATACGAAAGTTGTAGATCATGGAAAGACTTTTCCATCGAGGGGTTACACGCCTTCACCGGATGCATGTAGCGTCAGGAATCTCCGGTTGAAGTTGCTATCCAGATTTACTTTGCACCTAAATTTTGGGTTTAAATAATATGTATTGAATTCGGTGGAATTAATATTGCAAGTTACTTTGCTAGAATAAACTCTTTTATGATTAATCACTTTAGTTGCATGATCGATGAAGTTTATTAATCAGATTTCATATAATCAAATTGTGAAGCAAGCTTACTTGAACAAATTGACTTGTTAGAAATTTGGTAGATTATTATTTATGCGCATCATGTTTATAATATGTTGTTATCATTTGGAAAGATTGATAGATCTTTATATGCGCATCATGTTTATAATAAGTTGTTATCATTTGGAAAGATTGATAAATCTTTATATGTGCATCATGTGTACAATAAGTTGATATCATTTGGAAAGTCACGTAGAAGAATAAACTATGGCCATGAGGTGTTTGATAAATGGAATGAGTTTAGTAGTCCAATACTTAGAGTGTACTCTCCCTAAGGGTAGTATTGTGGAAGAATGTAAGTGCGGCGACGGCCGTGACTTGTTGGGTTAATGTTGAAAGGAGGTATAGATGGATGGTTGGGCTGTGTCCTCGTGCTTACTTCCAAGGCCCCTTCCTTGCTATGTCGATGTGGCATTTGCGTGCGTTGTGAGTCGACACGAGGTGTCGTAATCTTGGGTTAAGGATAGTGTGGCAGGTGTACGGTGTAACGCCCCCACCTGTCACATGACATATAACGGTGGGTCCGGCCGGGGCCCACACCATATCTCACAGACAAAGCGAAGGAATCACGTGTGGAAATCAAAATCGATGTGTATCCTTAACTAATTCCATTCTAGCGCAGCATATTTACTTGTTAACATGAACTCAAACTAGAATGTCCACAATATATAAAGATCACATTTATATATACCAACACCAGGAATGTATACAACTCACACACCCTGGCCTTATGGCCTTACAGGTTCCTCTTTACACAGCAACAATTTCGTACATCGGCACGCAGGCCGGCCACACATGAAATCCAAACACAACTCTTCACATGGCCTTCAAGGGCCTATCTCAGCAAGCTAGCTATTCCACTTATTCCATTTAAGCCGCAACACCTGCAATTCCACATCCAAGCCAACACAGAAAACAAAGTAACGGTCAGCATTTGGCTGACCCATTATAACGACCCTACCCCCTACCCGGGGTAGTGGTTCCTTCCCTGTATACAGTGCTCATCAAATATCATCAAGCATCATCCAACAGTATATGTACATCAGTTCCTTTATCCCAATAGCAAACACACGACATCACAAACGCTGCAATCCACCAGACATTCCGTGCACTCAGGGCACCTTCTTGGTGTACCGGAATCCACCAGTCATACACCGCTGATTCGAGGTTTTAACTTGTTGGTTGACCGGCCCTAGTCCACCAATCTCGCAAGCTGGCGACATCCCGCCCAAACCACACAGAGGTACACCCTCACAGCATCCAACAACCAGAGTAGGTCGACCCACAACATGTGGTGTAGCACGCCGGGTTTATCTAAGCTCCCCAGGCAATGTCTACCCATCGACACCCCTCCTAATCCGATCGACCCACACTATGTGGTGCAGCAACCCGAGTTTAACTCGGCTCCCCTAGCATTGCCACCCATTGATCCCTTCCTAACTAGATCAACCCACCCTAGTGGTGTAACAGTCGGGTTTATCACGAGCTCCCCAGGCATGTTACCAATTGATCATATCACAACCAGGAGCTTTGTCAAAGCCTCCTCACAGTCAACATCACATCCATATATTCATCACAAGAGAAAACCATTTGCATCTCATCAAATCCACGGAGTCATCTCCGGTTTACCCATGAACATCACCAATCCAGACTACCGGTCCAGATGGGCTTCACACAGCATGCCTATGCCGTACTCCATATTTCTGGCTCTAAATGCAGACGCAACAAAGGAATCTCTTCCGCAAATCCACCTCTTGGTGGAGGATTCCAAGCACATGCATAAAGGAAGGACTTCGATGTCCAAGAAGGAGATCGTTACCCTTGAAGATCGTTTCGGGGCCATGAAGTAGCCGGAAGGAAATCACCGCCTCGGCTCTGCCTTCACGAATCCGCTCTCGGATCTTCGCTCCGCACTCCGCAGCTCCTACAGCAGCTGGAAGACTCCTCCCTTCTCTCTCCCTTAGGCCTTTCTTCTTTCTCTCTTGGAATGAAGATGAAGAAGAAGAAGAAGAAGAAGAGAAGAGGGGTTTTATCCTCTTTTTCTCGGCCTTCACCACACCTGGACAGAGCCCAGCCAATGGATCCAGGAAGAGGGAAACAAACGGCTCAGATTTGGCCAGAAAAGCTAAAACACGGCCTGACACGCCCTGTGACACGCCCGTGTCACAGGCCGTGTCTCTCTAAGCGGCAGACAACCGACTCAATCCAGCCAGTACACGGTCGTGTGACACGCCCATGTCACGTGCTGTGTACCCGACACGCCCTCAGACACGCCCGTGTTTGAGGCCGTGTGCCTCAACGAAAATAATCCCAAACCAACCCGAGACTTCACACGGTCTGGCACACGGCCTGGCACACGCCCGTGTTCATGGCCGTGTGCACCTGGACACACCCGTGTCCCGCCAACACGCCCTAGCTCGAAACGTCGAGTTGAGTTCGACGACCACTGACACGCCCTGTGACACGCCCGTGTCACAGGCCGTGTCCTCTCCACACTCGACACTCGACGATCGTCGAGATAAATTCGTCGACATCACGGTCGATCGTCGACACGGCCCCGACACGCCCTGCGACACGCCCGTGTCGCAGGCCGTGTCCGCTGTGTCGACTCCGAATTTCGTCGACTGCACGACTCGACACTACCCAGGCCTGACACGCCCTGGGACACGCCCGTGTCCCAGGGCGTGTCACCCAAGCCTGAACCCGATTTTGCTCAAAATGCTCCGCTTGATTTCGGGGTGTTACAATCCTCCCCCCTTCAAATAATTTCGTCCTCGAAATTGACTCCAAGCAGCCACAACATCATCAAAGCTTACACCTCAAGCCTCCGCACAAACTAACAAACAGACAACACAAACAAACATCCCTATCTTCCCCTTGTGCACATTCAACCACAGAAGACCTCAAAACAAAACAACATGATTTCGTATCGCCTTACCATCACACGTGCACCACATTTTAATCAAGATTGTCACCATCACGATTTTATTCATCATCTATCAATCTAGTTTACATACAACTATATATATAAACATCATGTACATACACCCCTATGGATGATCCATCAAGTTTCGATTCAGTCAAAAATAATTCGCATCACACGTCACTTCCGCTCAGCCTCCCGATTTTGAAATTCATGATTAAGAGACAACTTAAACGCCCGAGGCTGAATTTCACCAACTGAGCTTTGCGGCTCTTGTACTTCCATCGCATGAAATCGAGATTGCGTCCGGGGTGCAGATGATTCGGCCACTGCTTTTCCCTTTTCTTCATAGGACGCACCCATCTTTTTCTCACTCCCTAGAGGGGCATTCCGACAAAATCTTGCTATATGTCCTTGTTGCCCACATTTATAGCAAATACGTGTATCCACACGTCCTGACCCATAAGTCGCCCCTGAAGAAACAGTCGACGGCGTTGATTCTGCAGGTCTATATCTTTTCTTCTCTTGTCGTCGAAACTCCGATTGATCCGATGGTGACATTTTAACCTCTGACTTCTCCGTTGCCCGTCTCTTAGTCTCTTGTACTCGCTTCATATCCTTCTCCAAGGCACGGGCTGTATCGACCAATGCTTGGAAGCCTTGGCTCACGGAACTCGAAAGTGCCAACCTAAATTCATCCCGCAATCCTTCATAAAACCGATTTGTCTTTCGCGCCTCCTCCGCAAAGGTAGATCCCGCATATCTCCCCAATGTTGTAAACTAATGCAAGTAAGTATCAATATCTCGCTCACCCTGCACCAGACGGAGAAACTCATTTTCCATTACAATCCTCTGCGCCACTGGCACATACTTGGCTAAAAATAGTTGGGAGAATTCGTCCATTGAAATCTCCGTTAAACCTCGACATGCCAAGTGGTGCACTTCAATTTCATCCCACCATAATCTCGCATCTCCTTCCAACAGAAAAGTGGCCAACATCACTTTCTGTTCCTCGACCGTCCGGATTACAGTCAGGATCCGTTTTACTCTTGCCAACCAATCTTCTGCCTGCGTTGGTGAAAGCGCTCCACCAAACGTAGGTGGATGAAAGTGCATAAAACGTGACAATGAGTCGTCACTTGCTTGCACTTCCACCACCTCAGCAACATGCTCTTGCCTTCCACCAGGTATTACCTGTCCAGTTGGTTGTGCTTGTAACACTGCAAGCACTGTCTCTGCCACCACTCGTATGGCCTCTGCCGAGGGAGGCATCGGCGCTTCCACGGGTGCTGCACTCTCATCCGACCGCTGGGGCTCAGACGGCCCAGCTCCATCCCTCACCACCTATCAATGTACAGAAGACCATTAATCCTTCAAATCATAACGGTACTGCTACATTGCCTACACACGCACGCACATCATGTGCATGACATACATTCCTAGTGGACATTCATGAGTTCATTTATGTTCTCTCCTCCCAAACAATCTCAACCTGGCTCTGATACCACTTTGTAATGCCCCCACCTGTCACATGACATATAACGGTGGGTCCGGCCGGGGCCCCACGCCATATCTCACAGACAAAGCGAAGGAATCACGTGTGGAAATCAAAATCGATGCGTATCCTTAACTCATTCCATTCTAGCGCAGCATATTTTCTCGTTAACATGAACTCAAACTAGAATGTCCACAATATATAAAGATCACATTTATATATACCAACACCAGGAATGTATACAACTCACACACCCTGGCCTTATGGCCTTACAGGTTCCTCTTTACACAGCAACAATTTCGTACATCGGCACGCAGGCCGGCCACACATGAAATCCAAACACAACTCTTCACATGGTCTTCAAGGGCCTATCTCAGCAAGCTAGCTATTCCACTTATTCCATTTAAGCCGCAACACCTGCAATTCCACATCCAAGCCAACACAGAAAACAAAGTAACGGTCAGCATTTGGCTGACCCATTATAACGACCCTACCCCCTACCCGGGGTAGTGGTTCCTTCCCTGTATACAGTGCTCATCAAATATCATCAAGCATCATCCAACAGTATATGTATATCAGTTCCTTTATCCCACTAGCAAACACACGACATCACAAACGCTGGAATCCACCAGACGTTCCGTGCACTCAGGGCACCTTCTTGGTGTACCGGAATCCACCAGTCATAGACCGCTGATTCGAGGTTTTAACTTGTTGGTTGACCGGCCCTAGTCCACCAATCTCGCAAGCTGGCGACATCCCGCCCAAACCACACAGAGGTACACCCTCACAGCATCCAACAACCAAAGTAGGTCGACCCACAACATGTGGTGTAGCACGTCGGGTTTATCTAAGATCCCCAGGCAATGTCTACCCATCGACCCCCCTCCTAATCCGATCGACCCACACTATGTGGTGCAGCAACCCGAGTTTAACTCGGCTCCCCTAGCATTGCCACCCATCGATCCCTTCCTAACTAGATCAACCCACCCTAGTGGTGTAACAGTCGGGTTTATCACGAGCTCCCCAGGCATGTTACCAATTGATCATATCACAACCAGGAGCTTTGTCAAAGCCTCCTCACAGTCAACATCACATCCATATATTCATCACAAGAGAAAACCATTTGCATCTCATCAAATCCACAGAGTCATCTCCGGTTTACCCATGAACATCACCAATCCAGACTACCGGTCCAGATGGGCTTCACACAGCATGTCTATGCCGTACTCCATATTTCTGGCTCTAAATGCAGACGCAACAAAGGAATCTCTTCCGCAAATCCACCTCTTGGTGGAGGATTCCAAGCACATGCATAAAGGACTTAGATGTCCAAGAAGGAGATCGTTACCCTTGAAGATTGTTTCGGGGCCATGAAGTAGCCGGATGGAAATCACCGCCTCGGCTCTGCCTTCACGAATCCGCTCTCGGATCTTCGCTCCGCACTCCGCAGCTCCTACAGCAGCTGGAAGACTCCTCCCTTCTCTCTCCCTTAGGCCTTTCTTCTTTCTCTCTTGGAATGAAGATGAAGAAGAAGAAGAAGAGAAGAGGGGTTTTATCCTCTTTTTCTCGGCCTTCACCACACCTGGACAGAGCCCAGCCAATGGATCCAGGAAGAGGGAAACAAACGGCTCAGATTTGGCCAGAAAAGCTAAAACACGGCCTGACACGCCTTGTGACACGCCCGTGTCACAGGCCGTGTCTCTCTAAGCAGCAGACAACCGACTCAATCCAGCCAGTACACAGTTGTGTGACACGCCCGTATCACGTGCCGTGTACCCAACACGCCCTCAGACACGCCCGTGTCTGAGGCCGTGTGCCTCAACGAAAATAATCCCAAACCAACCCGAGACTTCACACGGTCTGGCACATGGCCTGGCACACGCCCTGGGACACGCCCGTGTCCCAGGCCGTGTCACCCAAGCCTGAACCCGATTTTGCTCAAAATGCTCCGCTTGATTTCGGGGTGTTACATACGGGCTCGCCAGTCATCACACCGACGGGACTTGACAGTTAGACTTTGGGCGGTTGTGTTGTGTCCTCAGTGTTCATGTCCTGGGGCCCCTTCCGTGCCAAGTGAACGGTTGGGCTATGTCCTCGTGCTTACTTCCGAGGCCACTTCTGGGTCACACAAGGCCAGTTCGGGCGGTGTTCTTGGTGCACATCTACCCATGACCCCGCTGGGCCATAGTACGCATGGGCTCCGCTGTTGTGTTCTTATCGTTGAGGCGTACGAAGGCCTAGGTGAAGTAGTGTGGATACCCGCCTAGTAGTAGAAGTGCCCGTTCTACTGTCACTACCTGGCAACGGCGGCTGATGCCTGAGAGGTTAGCTACCTGCTTGATGTAAGAACTGAACAAAAACAAACCGAAATGGTTTTAACTGAAACTTTATTATCCGAAAAAGGTATCTATTACAAAGGTATGCCCTCCCATATATAGAATGGAGGAGAGATGAGAGAATACAAATAAGAGATGTGGGACTAAAAATTTACAGGACTAAGCGGACTATACAGACACAAACCGCACAAGCCGCGCGGTTAGGCAGAAGGGCTAACCGCTCGACTACTACCAGAGAGAGAGAGATCTCCATGGGAGACCGCTAGACCGCCCGGTGTCCAAGTCGCCAGAGGCAACCCGCTAAACTGCTTGGACCTCAGACAACAACATACAGCAACCAAACCGTTGAAGGGTAACCACCAAACCGTGCGGTCATCAACCCGCCAAGCCAGACCGCCAGACCGCCAGGTCACTAACTTCAACACTCCCCCTCAAGCTGGAGCATATATATCGATCATGCCCAGCTTGTCACAAATATGAAGAAAAGAGGTAGATACTGGCTTGGTGAAGATGTCAGCCAGCTCTTTATCAGAAGTGACGAAGGGAGTGCAAATTTATTCTTTCAAAATCTCTTCACGAATGAAATGACAGTCGACCTCAATGTGCTTGGTTCTTTCATGAAAGACTGGATTTTTGGAGATGTATATGACAGCCTTGTTGTCACAAAACATAGGTAGAGGATGGTGGTAGACCTCTCCTAAATCCAGCATGAGAGCCCGTAGCCATTTTAACTCACAAGTGGTCGATGCCATCCTCCGATACTCTGCTTCAACACTGGACCTAGAAACAACAGAATGCTTCTTGCTCTTCCAGCTTACCAGATTTCCCCCAACAAAGGTGCAGAAACCGGAGGTAGATTTGGGATCCCCTTTGTCATCAGCATAACTCGCATCTGAGTATGCTTCAACCCTCAGGTGACCATTCTTCTGAAAGAGTAATCCTTTCCCAGGCACTGCTTTGACATACTCCAAGATCCTCAAGGCGGACTGTAGATGACACTCCTTAGGAGCTTGTATGAATTGACTCACCTTCCCCACAGCATAGGAAATGTCGGGCCTAGTCACTGTGAGATATATGAGCTTACCAACTAGACGCCTGTACCGCGTAGTATCTGAAAGAAGGGGCGAATCATCCGTCCAGGTTTTGTCTTCTCCAATAGCCATGGGGCATCGGGCAGGTTTGGCTCCAGTCAATCCTGCTTCTTTTAAAAGATCTAGAGCATACTTACGCTGGGAGAGGACTAAGGAGTTGGGCTTCCGAGAGATTTCAATCCCCAAAAAGTACTTCGGAGAGCCCATATCTTTCGTGACCAGATGTTGATGAAGATGCCGCTTTGTCAAGGCTACCCCTTCCTGATCATCGCCAGTGAGAAGAATATCATCGACGTACACAGCAAGAACCACCAGGCCCGAGGAGGTTTTGCGAATAAATAGCGAGTGATCGGCAGAGCTGCGCACAAAACCAACGGCCGCCACGATGTCGCTGAACTTGTCAAACCAAGCTCGAGGGCTCTGCTTGAGGCCATAGATTGTCTTCTTCAACCGGCATACTCGGGTATCCCCCTGAGCAACGTACCCAGGAGGTTGCTCCATATAGACGGCCTCCTGAAGATCACCGTAAAGGAAGGCATTCTTGACATCCAGCTGCGAAATCGGCCACTCGCGATTGACCGCCACAGAGAGAAGGACTCGGATGGTGCTGAGACGAGCCACCGGAGAGAAAGTGTCAAAGTAATAAACTCCATATGTCTGAGTAAAGCCCTTAGCAACATGGCGAGCTTTATTACGGTCCACCGTGCCGTCGGGGCCAAATTTGACCACAAAGACCCAGCGACAGCCAACAACATCAGTACCGAAGGGAGGAGGAATAAGAGTCCAGGTACCCCGCTCCGTGAGGGTCGTCATTTCCTCATCCATGGACAGCTTCCAGTGGGGAATATCAAGGGCCTCCTGATAGGAACGAGGCGTGGAAGTGGCAGAGATAGCTACTGCAAAGGCCCTGCGAGAAGGGGTAAGACGATCATATGAAACAACAGCAGCAAGGGGGTGTAGGGTATATGTCCGCACCCCTTTGCGAAGAGCCTCAGGGAGATCCAGGTCGGCGGCCCCCTCGGTATCCGGAGCATCCGTGGCAGAGAGAGCTGGCCTGGGAGAAGAGAGCAACGACGGAGGAGAGGATGGAGACGGTGATGGAGAAGTGGGAGAGAGAGGTGGAGCGAGAGGAGGGGACGGAGATGGCGGAGGGGTGGATAGCTCGGTAGGAGATGAGGGAACAAAGGGAATAGCAGGAGAATCAGAAGTTGGGGGAAGAGGAGAGTAAGTGGGGGAAAGAGATGAGGATTCAGACGAGAAGTAGGAGGCATTTTCGAAGAAGGTAACGTCAGCAGAGACGAACTGCTGACGAAGAACAGGGTTAAAGCAACAGTAGCCTTTCTGAGTGGTGGAGTACCCCAAAAAGACACATTTGGTGGAGCGAGGGGATAGCTTGTCACGGGTGGCAGATGGGGCATGCACAAATGCAGTGCATCCAAAGATTCGGAGAGGGAGAGGAAAAGGCTCCTTGCCCGGATACAGAATGGAGAATGGTGTTTTACCGTGGAGAACGGTGGATGGAATGCGATTGATGAGGTAGCAGGCAAGGAGAACAGCATTGCCCCAATAAGAGCGAGGGACATGCATCTGGGTCATCAATGTGCGAGCCACATCGAGGAGGTGACGGTTTTTGCGTTCCGCCACCCCATTTTGTTGGGAGGTGTAAACAAAGCTAGTCTGATGAATAATGCCATGTTGCACACAAAAAGATGTAAAAGCATGTCTCAGATACTCTTTAGCTTTGTCGGAGCGAAAGGTTTTAATATAAACATTAAACTGAGTTTTAATTAACTGATAAAAAGAGATCCATACATCCAAAAGTTCAGAGCGATCTCGGAGGAGATACACCCAAGTACATCGAGAAAAATCATCTATAAAAGTTACAAAATAAGAACTACCCCGGCCAATGGTGAGGGTAGGAGCAGATCCCCAGACATCGGAGTGGACAAGATCAAAAGGACGAGTAGAGCCCCGACCTTGCTTCGGGGGGAAGGAGGAACGGTGATGCTTGCCGAGTTGACAGGCGTCGCATTGGAGAGGAGTACTGGAGGGAGGGAGGTGGGGCAGAAGCTGATGTAGAAGTCGTGGTGGAGGATGACCGAGGCGGAGATGCCACTGGAGAAGATCCGTATAAGTAGAGGAGAAGGCGGACAAGGCGGAAACATTGTCGAGGAAGTAGAGGCCGCCGCTCTCAGTCCCAGTAGCAATCGTCCGGTGGGAGCTCGGATCGTGAAAAGAACAAGAAGTCGGAGTAAACGTCACAGAACACTGAAGCTGCTTGCACAAAGAGGTAACAGACAATAGATTGCACGAAAACTTGGGCACATAGAGAGTGTCCGCTAGTCGTAGTGACGGAGTAACATGAACCACTCCCGTCCCATGAACCGGGGAGGGAGAACCGTCTACAACGAGGACCTGGGGCAACCGATCATGGTGTTCGAGTAAAGAGAGGCACTGAGGATTGCCCGTCATGTGATTAGTTGCACCAGAGTCGATGAGCCATTTACCTTGAGTCACCATGTGGGCACTACCTGAGGATGTGACACAGAGGCAGACGACTTGGAAGAGTCACCGGAGGGGCTTAGGTGGGGATGCTTCGTCCAGCAGCGTTCAGAAGTATGTTCGGTGCGGCCACAGTGAGAGAAAAGGTAGCGGGAAGAAGCACGGCCCCCGGACTGGTGACAGCGGCTACCAGAGCCACTCCGCTGAGTGTGATGAGAATAGTTGTCTGGTGGAGGAGGAGCGGGCAGAAGAGGGCGCTGAAGGAGAGAGGTGACAGCAGCGATGCGGGCAGCAGTGGCATCTAAGGTAGGAGATTCTGCTTCACCCAGAATTTGCTGGCGGATCATGTCATAAGTATCAGGAAGCCGGAGCAGATAACACATAACCAGATGCTCCTGGAAGTGCTTGTGTTGTTGAGCCAAATCCGCAGAAAAAGGGTGATTCTGAAGAATCTCAGCCACAAGAGCCTGAACCTGTTGGTAGGCAGCAGCAGGAGACAAGGTAGGACGGACAAAGAGGTCCGCATATAACGTACAGATGCGGGAGGTCTGAGCCCCCTTGGAGTACAGAGTGGCAAGATGAAGCCAAGCAGCCTTGGCCATCTCATCATGACGGATGACGGGAAGGCACTCATCGGAAAGACTATTAGCGAGCCAAGTATGCACAAGCGCGTCACTCGCATCCCAGTCATCAAAGAGAGGTGAAGTGATAGGAGGTGGGTCATCAACAAGATGGTGGCGTTTGCATTGCGAGCGGAGTAGAAAGGTGAAAGAGACGCTCCAATCCGGGAAGTTGGAGCCGACAAGCTTGGAAACGGTGCCAAGGTTCCCGGAAGGAGTAGGTGGAAGAGGCGGAGTCATAGTGGTGACATGGGTGGTGGCAGTAGAAGCATCAGAAAGAGCCATAGGTGCAGGAAAAGGGAAGCCGAGTGGTTAGGAAACAACCCGCATGGATAGGAAGAAGAAAAGCTGCAGTGGTCACGAGGGTAGAAACCAGTGGCCAGAAAAGCCATGACCAAGCTGCAGACCCAAGTAGAGGGGAAGAAGTCGAACGGCTAGAGGACAGGCCGCGCGAACAGGAGCAGCGACAAAACAGGTCGCGGTGATAAGAGGCGGCGACTTAGAAAAGTCGCGCACACAGAGGGCAACGAAAAGGAGAGGAAGAGGCCGCGCGGACAGGGTGCAAACCGGCGAGACAAGCCGTGCGGACAAGGAAGGCACAGAATCAGGAGGAGTAGATCGAGTCCTCTGATACCATGTAAGAACCGAACAAAAACAAACCGAAATGGTTTTAACTGAAACTTTATTATCCGAAAAAGGTATCTATTACAAAGGTATGCCCTCCCTTATATAGAATGGAGGAGAGATGAGAGAATACAAATAAGAGATGTGGGATTAAAAATTTACAGGACTAAGGGGACTATACAGACACAAACTGCACAAGCCGCGCGGTTAGGCAGAAGGGCTAACCGCTCGGCTACTACCAGAGAGAGTGAGATCGCCATGGGAGACCGCTAGACCGCCCGGTCTCCAAGTCGCTAGAGACAACCCGCTAAACCGCTTGGACCTCAGACAACAACACACAGCAACCAAACCGCTGAAGAGTAACCGCCAAACCGTGCAGTCATCAACCCGCCAAGCCAGACCGCCAGACCGCCCGGTCACTAACTTCAACACTCGAAACGTTGGAACTATAGTCTGTGTTGACATAGCAATTGCATGTGTGTGATCATGGGTGAGTCATTGCATAGCATACATAACATTTCATAATATTGCACAACAAGATCCTCATCGTATAAGTTTGTATGGGCACTCTTATACGATGAGTTACCTTTATATAACCCGACCCTTAACTTATAAGTTTGTATGGGCATTCTTATAAGTTAAGTTACTTTCCTGCTGTTACTTATACTTGTTAGTTTACTATGGCTCTTATATAACTGCTAGTTTATGATACTGTTACTCACACACTATTGCCACCTGCTTGTACTTCTTTTACTTGCATTTATATATTACCTTTGTTCCTTCTCTCCGCCCGGTGCCGAGGAGTTTCCGGGGGAGCTGATGTGAAGCCACTTAGTCGTTTCAACTAACGGTTGCTACGTCTTCCTTTTTAGGAGGTCACGCCACAGGTAGAGCAGCCGCAGACTACGCAGTAGGATAGCCAGGATAGGATGACAGGGCCTGAAGTGACGGTGCCGTCGATACCGTCGGTCACAGATGTGAGTGTTGAGAGGTTTTGATGTAGCCCCTTTTTGGGAAATTTCTATAGCTGTACTCTGATATGTAGAAGCATGTTTTAGCTTCTCTCTTTTGTTGTACTATTTGGACTCATATACTTAGTGTGGTTTTGACTTCTCTTGCTTATATTTTGGTTGGGTTGGCATGTTATATTGATATTGTTGGAGCCGGCGGAATAGGCGTCTTGTGGTACAGGTTAGCCCGTGTGCTAATGCTACCGCAAGGCGGCTGTTCCGGGCATAAGAACCCTCTTCGTGTCGTGTTTTGGGATCCGGGAGGGGGGGGGGGTCTTACAAATGATACACCTCCACCCACTTTATTTGGAAAGCTGCTATCATATGAAATGCAGCTCACTGCCAGAAAAGAGGAGGAGAAAAGCAGTAAGCCTGAATACAAAGAAAGGTCTGTAGCCTTCAAGGCTGAAGGCACAAGAAAGGGTTGGAAAAAGTCTTCTTCTCCACCCAGAAGGAGTGCTGAGGCTGAAGAAGAAAATCTTGACAACAACACATCAGATAGCCACACCTCTGATGAGGACTTTGCTGCCTTTACAAGGCAATTCCAAAGGTTCATGAAAAAGAAGAAATGGAGAACCAAGCCGTCAACATCTTTTTCTAACGATGAGTATTACAAGAAAAAGAAGACTTCCAAGGTGGACAGGTATGCATCAAAATCTTGTAAACAAACTAATACTAAGATTATGTATTATTGTTGCAACAGGCCTAGACATGTCATAGCTGACTGTCCAGACAAGAGGACTGAATCTAAAGATAAAGAAGAAGCATCAAGTGAAAGGCAAGAAGGAGAAATCCCTTGTTGCTCAGAAGCAGAAGAGTTGGACAGACTCTTCATCTTCAGGATCAGGAGATGAAGATAATGCAGAATCATATGTTGGGCTAATCTCAACAGAAGAGGATTCTAGGGAACTATAATTCCTACAAATGTTGGACTCCATAAATGGAGCAGAAGACTATTGTTGTAGAGGGCTGATGGCTCTATCAGAAAATGATCAGTGCTAGGATCAGCCTGGTCCTAATAAGGTATACAGTTCTCCCTCAACTTCAGATTACTGCACTGCATCAGATTCAGAAACTTCTGCATCAAGAGATATTGATGGTTCTAAATTAGAAATGGATGTGCATCTACTCATTAATGAGTATGGTGGGTTGTTGCAAGCTCTGAAGAGGAGCAAGTTTCTTATCAAGGAGCAAGCAAAGGATATTGATTCTCTGAAGCAGGCTGCATCAGATTCAGCTATGTTGATAGATTCAAAATTGAAGGAGATTGCCAAACCAAAAAACATTACTGTTATTCAGATGGGCACAATCTCTTTCAAGGAAAATCACATCAAGAAACTAGAGGCAAAACTTCAGCAAGAAAGAGAGTTAGTGGCAAAATTCTCTAAACCAAAATCAGTCTTGCCCTTAATAGATAATTTCATTTCTCATAAAGGAAAGACTGGTTTACGTTTCAAGGGTAGAACTAGGGCCACCAATTTTCATAGAAAAGGAAAGGCCCCAGCATAGCCACTAGCTTCGAAGCCCCCTATTTTCCTTAGGAAAGTGATGCAACCAACAAACAGGTATGATCTTGATAGTACTCATGGTCACTGTGAGGATGAAGATCTCATGGGAAAGGGTGCAAATGTCCATAGATCACACTATAGGCAAGCCCATCAGGTTCAAGAGGAAGTCTTGGGGTTTACTGCTCCAGCACCTACACTCAACAGAACTGCTGAGAACCAAGCAGTAAAGTCTGTACCTAATAGAAGGTATAATTGGTTTGGGTGTTGGTGCTGTGGAAAAGTGGGCTATTTTGCCAGGGATTGTTGGTTCAACACAAGTGTTAAAACTAAGAGTAGTCTACCTGTCAGAATAGCTGCAGGATTTCAACATAATAATGACTTAGGACCCAATAACAATTTGTGTTCTATGGGTAAGTGATTCTGTATTTGATGCAGGTGAATCCAAGTGACCATACCCCTATATGGTACTTGGATAGTGGATGTTACAGACACATGACTGGAATAAGGAGAATGTTGAGGGACTATGTACCCATAGAGAATGGACCCAAAGTAATCTTTGGTGGATCAGAAAAAGGAATTATCAAAGGATTTGGTAACATTTTTAGTGATTCAATTACTATCACTAAAGTGGCTTATGTGAAGTGTCTAAAACATAACCTGATCCGCATAAGTCAACTTAGTGATCTAGGTTATGACATCTCCTTTCTCAAAGGGGAGTGCCAAATAATAAGGTCAAGTGATCAAGAGATCATTTTGACTGGCACTAGGAAAGGGAATGTATATTGTCTTAACCTAGATTGTGAGTTTGAGAACTCACCCATTTGTCTAGTTGCAGGAGAAAAAGCTTAACTATGTGTCAAATGGCACAAGAGGCTTGTCCATCTGAACTATAAGTCAATAAGATAGCTGTTTAGCATGGGGTTAGTGAGGAATGGTCCTTAAGTCAAGTGCATTAAAGAGGGTATGTGTTCAGCTTGCCTTAAGGGCAAACAGACTAAGTCCTCTTTCCATGCACTTGATATCAAAGATTCAATGAGATGTTTATATCTCTTGTATATAGATTTGTTTGGTCCTATGCCTGTTCATAGTCTTGGTAGGAAAGTATACACACTAGTTATTGTGGATGACTATTCTAGATACACATGAGTTTTCTTCTTGAGACAGAAATCTGAAACCCCAACTGTTTTCCAGACTTTTATTAGACAAATTCAGAATGAATATAACAGTTCAGTGGTCAAAATCAGAAGTGACCATGGAACAGAATTTCAGTCTGAATGTATGACAAAGTTCTGTGACGAACTTGGTATTCATCAGGAATTCTCCTCACCTAAAACTCCTCAGAAAAATGGAGTTGCTGAAAGAAAGAATAGGACTCTAATTGAGGCAAGTAGAACACTACTTAGTGACACTACTCTCCCTGAGTACTTCTAGGCAGAGGCAGTAAATACTGCATGTCATGTTCTCAATAGAGCCTCCATCAATAAGAAACATAAGATGACCCCCTATCAGATTTTGAAAGGCAGAAAACCAAACATTTCCTACTTTAGAATCTTTGGTAGCAAGTGTTATGTTTTAGTTAATGGTAAGCACTACCAAACAAAGTTTGCTGCAATATCCCTAGAAGGGATATTTGTTGGGTACAGACATAATAGCAGGGCAAATAGAATCTACAACTTAACTACCCAAGTTGTAGAGGAATCTGTCCATGTTGTATTTGATGAATCTAAGTTGATTAATAGTGAATTGTCTAGTTCTTCAGTTAGTTCTACAGGTCTAACAGACAGGCTAGACAAGCTGACAATCAATGAAGAGGTACCTGCTAGGCTGGATGAGGAAAAAGATGCTTGCTGTCCAGGGGGAGAATAAGACTCACTGAATGAAGAAGACAATGAGGAGCATTAGGTTGAAGAAAATGAAGAAGTCCATGAGGTTGACAAATTTCCTCCAGCAAGAAGACACTTGAAGGATCATCCAGCACACCAAATTATTGGTGGTGCAAGTAAAGGTGTTCTAACAAGAAGCAAGAGTATGAACACAGTCCTATGTTCTAGCTTCTTGTCACAAATAGAACCCAGAAAGTTTGAAGAAGCAATGCTAGACACAAACTGGATTGATGCTATGCAAGAAGAGCTGACTCAATTCAAAAGATGTAATGTATGGGAACTGATTCCTAAACCAAAGGATCACAACATCATATGAACCAAGTGGATCTATAGAAACAAACTTAATGAGAATGACACTATAATCAAGAACAAGGCCAGATTGGTAGCAAAAGGCTACATGCAAGAGGAAGGGATTGACTTTTATCAAACTTTTGCCCCAGTGGCAAGGTTGGAGGCTATAAGATTGTTCTTGGCCTATGCTGCCTATCAAGGGTATAAGGTATATCAAATGGATGTAAAGTCAGCATTCCTGAATGGTGACTTAAAAGAGGAAGTCTATGTTGAACAACCCTCAGGTTTTGTAGACTCTCATTATCCTGATTATGTATATAGGCTTAGGAAAGCTCTAAATGGTTTAAAACAAGCCTCAAGGGCTTGGTATGAAACCTTGTCTGCTTTTCTCATTGAGAATAAGTTCTCTAGAGGAAAGATAGATAAAACTCTATTCTGTAGGGAATCTAAAGGCATGATAATCGTAGTCCAAATATATGTTGATGACATTATATTTGGTTCAACTGAAAACAACCTTTGTAGGAAGTTTGCTAAACTTATGAAAGGGAAGTTTGAGATGAGCAGTATATGTGAGCTGAAGTTCTTTTTGGGACTTCAAGTTAGACAGACTGATGACGGATTGTCCATATCTCAGTCTAAGTTCACTAAGGAGTTGATTAAGAAATATGATATGGACTCAGCCTCCACCATGAAAACTCCTATGGGAACAAGTATGCCTATAGGAAAAGATGAGGCAGGAAAACCTATTGATGAGACTTTGTATAGAGGGATAATTGCCTCCCTACTTTATTTAACTGCAAGTAGACCTGACATCATGTATGCAACATGTGTCTGTACTAGTTAACAAGCTTGCCCAAAGGAATCTCATTATACTGCAGTTAAAAGAATTTTGAGATATCTTAAGGGCACACCTAATCTAGGCCTTTGGTACCCAAAGAATAGAGATTTCTTACAAACAGGTTTCTCAGATGCAGACTTTACAGGATGCAAAGAAGACAGGAAGAGTACAACAGGAACCTATCAATTCCTAGGAGGAAGACTGGTGTCATGGTGTAGCAAGAAGCAAACAAGTGTAGCTATATCAACAGCTGAATCTGAGTATGTAGCTGCAGGTAGTTGTTGTGCACAGTTGTTGTGGATAAAGCACCAACTAGAAGATTATGACATTAAGGTAAGTAAAATTCCACTGTTTTGTGATTCTACCAGTACGATTTCTTTTGCTAAGAATCCTATATTACACAGTAGAACCAGTCATATAGAAATTAAGTTTCATTTCATCAGAGAACATGTTGAGAAGGAAGATATTAGTCTAGAGATTGTGAACACAAATAATCAAATAGCTGATATATTTACAAAACCACTGGAAGAAATTAAATTCAATTATTTTAAAATTGAATTAGGTATGTTGAACCTAGAATAGGTTAACACAAGCTTCCCTAAGAAGAATATGTATGTACAAAATTTCTCAGGAAATTTGTCTAAGTACAAAGTTTGTGTCGACACAAGCATAATTGTGTCGATACACTCAGTATGTTGTGTCAACAAAGAATAAGGATGTGTCGACACAGAAACAGTATCTGTGTCGATAGAAGAATAGGTTTCGACACAACCTTGTCAAGACCTTGTATCTAGAGTATTTTTTATGTCGACACACAAAAGTTGGTGTTGACACAACTATATCAAGACATGACCAGCCCGTGTCGACTTTGACACATTTATGTCGACATCTAGACATGTCGACTAAACCTATATTTTGTCGAGACCTAGGTCATTTCTGTTGACACATGTAAAATTTGGTTGACTATGGATCGTCTTTTGACCTGCCCTTTACGCTAACACTATAAATAGGTCACGCCAAAATCTGGTCGACTACGCTTTCAGAAATCTAGGATCTGCACCTTGTGTCGACAAAGACCTTCTCTTCTTTTCTCTTCCATCTCTCTAGGATATCAGCTGGTTCGTGGAGGATTCACGATAGCTTCACAAGAAATCTAGGGTGTCATTACCCTAATTTATGATAATGGATTAGAATTCTTAGTCTCAGAACCAACAGAAAGTTTTGAAAAAGGAAGTCATGGAACTCTATTCATCTGCTACTGTGGACCCAAAAGGGAAGAAGATCAAAGCCACAGTTCAAGATTCACGAGTTGTACTAACGCTAAAGACTATCAGGAAATCACTCCAACTTCCCATGATTAAGGATGATGAAGAAATTGTTCCATCCAGAACTAAAGAAGCACTAAGTTGGTGCGGGGTAAATACTAATATCAAGTTTGGATCATCTATTGCCCGGAAAGGGATGAATTCCAAAGGAAAGTTTATGTCTGAAGTAGTTGGGAAGGTAATTCTTTGTAAGACTGGTGGACATGATAGAATTTCAGTCCTCATGTTTAATTTGATGACAAGGATTATTTTCACCATAAAAACAGACTGGGCATCAATAGTTTTTTATAAGCTTCAAGAAGGAATAAAGAAACCAAATCTTGGAAGGATTTTGAGTTTATGTCTATCTGCTTCAATACCAGATGTTTTGAACCAACATCCAGGAACCAAAATCATCCACATGAGGAGGATGGATGTGAGAATTCTATCTAGATGGGATAGAGTTTTGGCAAAGGAAGTATCTACTCCACAGAAAGCTGTTAAGAATGATAAACAACAGAAAAAGGTTATTCCAAATGCAGAATCCTCCAGTGATTCTGAAGAAGAAGTGGTCTTCAGTTCAGATGAAGACAGGCCACTAAAAGAAGCACAAGATCAAGTGGAGAGCAGTACGCTTTTAGAGCAACAGGTAGTCTCCACTCGAGGGGGAGAAAATCCTGAACCAGCAGTACAAGACACAGTACAAGTTGAGTTGCCTGCCCAAGGGGGAGGTATTACTGAAGCTGCTCTAGAAAGTGAGCATACTGCTGATACTATTATGGAAATAGTGTCCGAAATCAACAATGAAGAACTGCTAAATGTTGAGGAAGAAGCATAAGATGAGCAGATACAAGATACTGCACAAAATATTCAAGTAAGTATCTACTTTATAGAGAATGACCTGGACAAAGATTTGGATATCCCGGGAGAACCATCTGTTTTCCAAACAAATTTTGTTCCTCCTGTTCATCTGTAGCAAGAGAAAACTTTGGAAGAGCTATTCACTGAACACCCAACAGCAAGGACTAAGGGGGAGCAGCAAATCATAGAAAAAGAACTTCTAGGAACTGAGGGGGAGATGTCTCAGCATGCCCCAACTGATAAGGAACCAGTAAATATACAAAGTTCCTCAGAATCTTCTGATGATGAAGAAGCCTCAATTGCAAAGAAAAGGAAGTTAGCTGCCTTAAGAAAACGGAGCTCAGGTTATAAAAAGGCCTTACAAACAGTCACACCACCACCTGCTCAAAGCATGGATTTCAGTTCCCTACTGGTCCAATTGCAAGTGAAATTGGATGAGCAAAGGCAGTCTTTGAAAAGGTGTGTGGATGAAACACATAAAGATTTGCAATTCAATCTGGCTCAAGATATCAAATCAATCAGGTTTGAAGTAAATCAAAACAAGATAGAAATGACAGATTTCTTGCACAAGGGAGGAAATGTTGTGGTATACTTGGCAAAGCAACAACAAGAACTCACTAATAAAGTGGAAGACATTGCAGTTAAGAAAGGATATATTCTTGAGAATCAAATCAGGATGAATGATAATCTCAAAGAGTCACACTTTGCCATTCTTATACATATTGATAATCTAACAACTGCTCTCAACGTCGAAGTGTCCAAGCAGATCAAAGAAGATCTCACTGCAGTTCAGGACACATTTACAAAATCTCACAAGAATATTTCTGATTTCTTGCAGAAGTTCAGACATTATTACAAAGAAGGGACAAATTATCTTGTTAACCAAGTCAGATTTCAGAAGGATGATCTGAGAGATCATATTGAAAGAGAAGTCATAAAGGGGGAGAGGGTGTTAGTCAAAGACATCTCAGATCATGCTAAATGGATATCAAATATCATCAAAGCAACTCTTTGATATCCCCCCTTGTGTCATGATGACAATGTTGCTGAGTCTGGAGTGCAACCTGCCTATATTGAGGGAGATCAACTAGAAGTTGCTCAGGTCATTTACCCTCCAGCTGATTTTGACATGGTTCACCATGAAGTTCAGTCAATGTACAACCCTCCATAGGAGGCTAAAAACATTATCTTTGAAAAAGTGGAAATGTCAGAGGCTGCCAAGGAAGCTCAGAAGGAAGAACAACTATCCAACAAAAGGTTTAGAGAACAGGCTGAGTTGAAGCCTGATTTTGAGAAATATAGCCATACTTCCAGGAACATTATATTGACTGCTTGGAAAGCTGTGATGGACAAGACCCATGAAAGGGGTAAATGGTATACTGAGCAAGAGTGGAAGAAGTATCAAGGCAGACAGGAAGCCATTCTTCAATACAGAAGCAAAGCAAAAGCTGGGAAGTTACCTGCTAATGCTCTGGAGCCTAGCAAGTACTTCCCAAAGCCTTTTCATTATTTTGAAAGGCAAAGGATAAGGGCTGCAGAACAGAAAAAGAAGGATCTGAAAGGAAAGAAACCTGCTGATGATGTTGAACCTACTATGCAGGCTTAGATCAAATCAGGAAAAGACATTGTGATTAAGGAGCCTAATCAATTATAGGACAGTTAGGCTTATGTATAGAACAATGTAACCTTTTGGCTTTTGTTCTAAAGAAAACTTTGTAAACATAAAATTTCTATCTGATTAAATGAAATCAGTTTCAGTATCCATTTCAGTTGTTTATAATATTTATATGTTACCCTGTAGTGAAATGCATGTACATATATTTCTTTTTATGTGTTTTATTATGAGTGATGTATATCTTTGACCAAAGGTTATGACTTCTCCAAATAGGGGGAGATTGTTGGGTACACTGTTAATATGTACCAGATTTGGAAAAGTCTCATCTTAATCAATGATATACATCAATTTGTATTTGATGTATGTTTGAGTTTCATTGTGCAGGTTTAAGCATTGGAAGAAAACTTTAAGTACAAGTGTCGACACTTGTGAAGAATTATGTCGACACCTAAAGAAGACGTTGAGTCGACATCTAGGCATTGTGTTGACACCAACAGAAGAAGTTGTGTCGACACCCAGAATTGTCTCGACACTTGTGAGGAATTGTGTCGACACCTAAAGAAGAAGCTGAGTTGACACTCAGACTTGAGTCGACACCTGAGCCAGAAGTTATGTCGACACTGAAAGCAGAAGCCGCGTCGACACCCAGGAGTTATGTCGAAACTGAAAGCAGAAGCTATGTCGACACCTAGGAGTTATGTCGACAATGGAAGCAGAATTATGTCGACACAGAGGGCTTGTGTCGACACATTTAACAGATGCTGTGTCAAGAACCAGAAGAATGACTATGTCGACACATGGAGTGTTGTGTCGACATCATCAAAACTTGTGTCGACACTACGTCCATTTTTGTCGACACATGTGAAGCAGTTTGCTGAGTGGTTAATGCTGAGTTGGAAAGTCTTTGAAGAATCAGCTGACATAACCAACCGGTCTGACACCTTTGTCAGAACTGTTAGAAGACTGTTACAAACCGGATCAGCCGGTAATCAGGAGGAAACTGAATATAAAGGACTAGTTCGATACAATATCGATAAAAAAAGCAAGGAAAAGAGAACATACAACACTAAGAAGTGAATCCTTCAGAGAGAGTTTTCTACAACAAGAAAAGGGGAAACCCTTACGATGGCAGATTCAGATCAGTCTGCAAGGAAGATTCAGATCTCATTCTAAATTCAAGGAGGAAGCTATCTGAAGATCAACTTCTACATCAAGTGAAGATCAACCTTATTTTGTTCTATCAAGAAGCTTTGAAATGAGTAAGTCTGGTTTGATCTGAAGATCAGTCTATTCAAGACTGATCAAGAAGCTCACAAGTGAAGAGATTCATCTGGTGAAATTTCTGTATCTTTTAATCATACAATTTCTTGTAGGATCTGTTGTAAGATCTGAGTTGTAAGGCTGTAATTATAAAGACTGAGGTAGGGCTTTTGCCTGAGTTGTAGGAGTGGAATTTTACTCTGAGTTGTAAGCCTAGTGACATATGCTGAGGTAGGGCTGCGGCCTGAGGTAGGGTTCTTGGGGAAGAATCTGAGGTAGGACTTGTATAAGTCTGAGTTGTAGGAACCATTCTTAGTTCGGAGCAGTAAGATCTGCGGATCTGAGAAGAAAGAAGGAAGTTAGGCCGAATCTAGTACACTGCTAGATAGGCGAAGGGGGAAAGTGAATGTACCCAGACCTTGAGGAACCACTATAAATCTGGTGTATGTTGTGCTGTGTTCATTATTCTGTGGTTTACATTGTTTCTGTGCTGAGTTAAATTTTGCTATTTGCCTAAAATTTTGAATGAAAAATTAGAACCTATTCACCCCCCCCCCCTCTAGGTGTCTAGAAATCAAGTCTTTCACCTTCCCCATAGACTCAATCCTCATGAGGCTGCACCTGTGAAAAGAGAAGTCAGAAGAAAATCGACAAGTCATGAGAGAGGTGCGCACACCTCGTGGGCCACCTCGGTGCCAACCGCCGAGCTAGAGTACAGGAGGCCATTTGTCGGGGGCCGTCTGATGATTTTCCCCTTTATCGGCCTGAAGCGGGGGCCGGGAGATCCATGCGGCAGCCATGAAGCGGCCTCGAGAGCCTCCTCCCTAGTCTTTTTACTTGCGGCCGCAAGGCGAGCTCGCATCTCCTCAGACACAGGCATCGTACAGCTGCAGCTCACTGAGAAGGCTAAAGAAGGCAGGATTTTTCCAAGGGTCTGATTGCATATTTATAGCATGAGGATGGGACCCACCAAGAGATTCCTTGACAGATCAACAAAGCACTAACCGAACACGTGGGTTGGATGATTCTTTCTGAGCTTGGTCAATCTCGAAAAGTGCGGGGATTGTGTACAACCCCGTGTTCGTCGGGTGGGTCCACCAGGGAAGACGAGCGGACCAAGGAGATCTGTCTGCACCATAACAGCATGTGGGAAGGTTCAGAATAGCCAGCTCGCCCTCGCCGAAGCTAGGAGAGCGAGCAGCTCGAGCTGGTCCAACCAGCCCGTGTCCGCCCGGGGTTCGACGATCTGGATTGGGTTTTTGCCGGAACGTGCTCGGGCAGAGCACGCCATTCATCGAGTGGTGCTTGACATTCGTCGAATGGATCTCTAGGTTCTTCGAACTGACCTCGTTGAACAAAGCTCGATGAGCTCAAGTCTTCTGAAATTCCTTCTGTAGTAATAATCCCAGACTGCCCCAGGTGAATGAAGGTGTCAGAGGGCTACTCGCCCAGCTATTTTATGAAACTTCATCTAGACTTTACCCGCTGGCTTTGATGTTAAGTGAAGTTACTCCACTCAACGCTCTTGGTTCCCTTATGGATTTGGCGTTGAGTGACATTGCTCCACTCAACACTCTCGGCACCCTATTGGCTTTGCAATTGAGTGACGTTGCTCCACTAAACGCTCTCGGCGCCCTTCTGGCTTTGGCGTTGAGTGAAGTCACTCTAATAAACACTCTCGGTGCTATTATGGCTTTGGCGTTGAGTGACGTTGCCCCACTAAATGCTCTCGACGCCCTCCTGGCTTTGGCGTTGAGTGACGTTGCTCCACTCAATGCTCTCGACGCCCTCTTGGCTTTGGCGTTGAGTCACGTTGCTCAACTCAACGCTCTTGGCGCCCTTCTGGCTTTGGCATTTAGTGATGTTGCTCCACTCAACGCTCTCGATGCCCTTCTGGCTTTGGAGTTGAGTGATGATGCTCCACTCGCCCAGTATCCTAAGAGTTGTTTTTATTTTCCATTTTACCATCGCAAGGGGTGCGAATTGCTTAATAAAACGGCGGAGTTACGCTGTTAGTAGGCCCAGTTGTGCTACACTTAGCTGTTCAAAACAGCGGAGGTTGGCTATTGGCAGGTCTTTTCAGAAATCCATTAATAAGACCCAAGGGGCACCTCAGACGACACTCTTATCAGTGTTCAGATCTTCTTGCGCTTTCTATGGTAGCCTTAGCTCGGCCGATGACCAAGGAGGGGAAGCACTATAAGATCTTTCAGGTGTATAGTGGGACCTCCGCGACGAGACCTTGGGTCAGTTTCCATTTCTTTTTGTTGTTTGGCTTGTAGGAGAGAAGTAGGAGCGCGATCACCCCTTCCCCAAGGGTGAACTCCACAAGATACTGAATTCTCGGTTTCAACAGCAACAATGACGCTAAACTTGTAAAACCAAGCCCGAGAACTTTGCTTTACGACATAGATGGTGAAAGAATTGGTAAGTCTCTGATACTAATTGAAAGTTAGGTGATAGACCTGATTTACTCTAGAGGGGGGGAATAGAGTAACTTAGAAGTTTTTGTTGTTTTAGAATTTATCAGAGTAAAATAGGTGATATCAATAGTAGTAACAGAAAATGGAAACAGTTAAACTAATCTATCACAGCACAGCAAGAACAAAAGAAATGATCACAAACAGACAAAACAAGAATTTTATAGTGCTTCCCCAAACTGGGTACATCCACTCTTCTACCACCCTAGTAGGAATCCACTATTAGGTTTTTGATCAGGTGACTGTGTTGGATCACTAGTTGATTTGGGCTAGGTTCACTGACTTAGGATGTGACCCGACCTGTATAGCCAGGGTCAAGTTTGTGTTCTAGTGTCTAGGCCAAGTCCTTAGAGTCACTTTCAGATGGACCAGCTATCAACAAGACCATCAGAGACTCCAGATTTAGATGTTTTCAAGTCTAAGTAAAGTGAGTTCGACGTTCGTCGAACTCAGCTCGACGAAAGGTGTTCTGTGCTCGACGATCGTGAGACATTTCTTAGTGCAGAGCTCGGCGATCTTAGTTCTATGTTCGATAAAGACAGAGTTTCTACATCAAGCTAAAATCAGGACAACTTCAGAATTTTTCTAAGTCCAGCTTCAAGCTTCGGTCGACGAATCAGTTTCTGAACTCGACGAACTTGGACCTTAAGCTCTCAACTTCTCAGGTCGACGAAGTCAGCTTCTCAGGTCGACGAATCAAGGACTCTACTCGACGAATTCTGAACTCAGAGTATTTGTGTCGACACTTAGGGCATGTGTCGATACCAAGTAATTTATGTCGACACAAGAATATTTGTGTCGACACCAGGATTTCAGTCAACACCAATTCTTGTCGACACCAGAAGATTTGAGTTGACACTAAGATCAATCAGTCGACACCAGCTTATGTCGACACTAAATATCAGCAGATGCAGAATATTTGGCTAAGTCCACAATCTATCTCAGCTCGACGAATGAAGATTGTCTGTTCGACGAATGAAGATTGTCTGTTCGACTAATGAAGATTGTCTGGTCGACGAACTCACTCAAGCTCAGCTCGACGAACTCAAGCTCAACTCGACGAACTCCAGCTCATCTCGACGAACTCAAACTCAGCTCGACGAATTGCGTTCTTCGTTCGACGAATCCAGACTAGGTCATCTTCAGGTTTCCCGTCCCGTTTCTTGGCGATGATCCCGGAGTTATTAATGCTAGATCTTGACGGAATGTTACCGTTAGAACGCGCATTGACTATGGACGATTACATGCCGTTTTTCCATGGGATAGTTGGGGAAATTATTGATTGTCGCTTCCTTCCAAGGCCGACTGCAATTACTGCTCAACATTCGATTTTCGAATGTTCTTAGTCAGTCTAAAGAAAAGAAAAGAAAGGATCAAGTACTACTACAAATATACAGTCAGTCACACAGACATACACACTGCAAGCAATACAGACAGTCAGACAGACACTCAGATTGCATAGAAGAACAACCATACTCAAAATCAAAAGTTCTACTGCAATCAGCCTAACCAGAGAACATCTTCAAGAAGAAGAAGAAGAAGAACCAATCACTATCAAGAGTCTTCTTCTGACAATTCTCTGGATAACTTCAAAGGACAACAATTATTCAATCTGTCAAAGGAGTTCCTGAAACAAATTCTGGTCCAGGCATTCTAGGTCTTTGAAGACCTATCACCCTGAAGCAGTGCTCCAGCTTTCCTGATACACTCAAGATCTCATGGGGAGCAACATCTGCTATAATCAATCCACAAGTCTTCTCAGTTGATATTGAGAAAGAGAAGACCATATCTCATTATTTCCAATTCCTGTACAGGTTTTAATTCCCTTCAAAATTAATCTGGTTGCAAGTCTCCTTCCAAAAGACTTGAGGTTTTGGTTTTTGAGCACCTGAACAAAAGCTCATTGGTGTCAGGCACCTGATCAAAAACCTGAGTGGATTCCTACCAGGGTGGTAGAAGAGTGGATGTACCCAGGTTTGGGAACCACTATAAAATTTCTTGTGTCGTCTGGTTGCCCTTTTCTTGTGTTTTGGCTGTGCTCTGTGATTGCTTAGTTTGCTGTGCTTAGTTCTATTTACTTACTGACTTGTTCACTTAGGAATAAAACAAAAGTTGTAAAAAGTTTTTAGTGAGCGCTATACTCTATTCACCCCCCTAGAGTATTTCAGATCTAACCTGCACTTTCAATTGGTATTAAAGCGAGGTTGGTTAAAATACCACACCTTATTGGTTGTACAGGCTAACACCTGAACCACAAAGATCCCTCTAGTTAGATCTGCTTATTTTAAGTTTGTTATTAGATTTATTTCTTCACAGACATGGCCCAAAACAAAGATTATGCAAGCATCAGACCTCCAGTGTGCAATCTCAACAAGTTTGCCATCTGGAAGGAAAGAATCAGATTATACATGAATTCTATTGATGAGGATATCTTTTCTGTTATTTTGTCAGGTGTACCTCCAGCACCTGCAGCCTCTACCAGCACTTCAACCAACATGACTGCAGTGCCCCCTCCTGAAAACAAGGAAGCATACAAGAAAGCCAAGATGGCAGATGCTAAGGCAATGAATATCTTAGCCCAGACTATGTCAGATGACATATTCCAGAAGGTGGCTGAGTGCACCTCAGCCAAGGCCATTTGGGACTCCCTCAACCAAATGGTAGCTGGCTCTGCAGATGAAAGAAAGGATAGAAGATCCAGCATCATTTCCCTGTATGAAAACATCAAAAAGGATGAGACAGAATCAGTGGCTGATATGTATAATAGGTTGAGTTCAATCATCAATGAACTCAAAACCCTGGATAAAGACATCACCTTGACAGAGGTGAATGATAAGATATTTATGTGCTTCCCCAGCTCTTGGGACTCCAGAATCTGGCCAATCAAAGAAGCCAGAAGCCTCAATGAGATATCAACTGAGTCTCTTCTAGGCAAATTAAAATCCTATGAGCAGCTGATAAAATCAAGAGAAGTAGCAGAACAGAAGGCAACAACTCCAGTTAGAAAGGAGCACAGCATAACCTTCAAAGCATCTGAAGAAAGTGAGACATCAACTTCAAATGAATAACTCATGAGCCTCTTTGCCAAAAGGTTCTACAAGATGGCAAGGAAGGATTTCAGAAGTAAATCATCCAGACAGGATGATAAGCCCAAGTATGACAAGACACCAACCAAGGAGGTTATGTGCTTTGGTTGAAGAAAGCCTGGACACTACATCTCAGAATGTCCAGAAAACCAGAAGAAGGACAAGAGCAGAGAAAAGGACTCCAGGAGAAAGCACAGCAGCAGACCCTCCTCCAGCAAATATAAAAAGAAAGACAAGGGATTTGTTGCTGAGACTTGGAGTGACACTAAAGAAGAAACATCTTCCTTCAGTTCAAGTGAAGAAGAGGAAGAAGCAAGATCCAAGGAGGTGTGCCTAATGGTAATTGATGCCTCCAGGAGCAACTCTGGATCAGAAGAAGAATCTAAAGATGAAGCTGCCTCATACTTAGAGGCAGATCAGGTTATTTCTAGCTTTGACTTTAGTTCTGATTTATTTAAAACTGAATTCAAAACTATGTGCTTAGACTTAATTAATTCAGAAAAGGAAATAAAAACTCTTAGAGAAAGACTAGGAAATCTTGAATCAGTTAATTCAGAAAATGTTCAACAAAAAGACCAACTAACCTTAGCTAATGAACAAATAATTAAATTAAAATCTGAATTAAGTGAGGCCAAACAACTTGAGCAATCTCTCAATGGGAGAAGTATCAAGTTGATGGACATTACAAGCACAGTGAATGGCAGATTAAATGACAAGCTGGGCTTGGGTGATTCATCAAGTTTACCCCACATAGTTAAGAAAAACATTCATTCAACCCCCATCAAGTTTATCTCTGCCAAAGGAAAAGAAAAATTAATAGACAAACCAATGTCAGAAAACAACTCAGGACCCATAGACAAGAGAAACAAAAATCTGAAAACAGCAAATAAAAACAAAGTTCAGCAGCTTCCGTCGAACTCTGATCGACGAAATGTGGCCAGTTCGTCGAACCCAGATCGACGAACGCTGAACACAAACTTCAATTATAACAATTTGTCTAACTGCGATCGACGAACTGTGTATGGTTCGTCGAGCAGAGGTCAACGAACTTGGGGCACAGAAAATGACTACTGTCATTCTCTGAGCAGAGATCGACGATCTCATCCCTATTCGTCGAACTCTGGTCGATGAACTTACAACAATTCGTCGAACCCAAAAAGACCAAACCTAAATCATTTCTCTAACAGAAATTTTAAACCAACTAATAAGACATTTATTCCCATAGTTGATTGGGTAATTCCACCTAGGAGATATCACCCCTTAGGTTACAAATCACAACCTGCATTATCAGTTATATCCAGTTTCTCCTTTCAACCAAATAAAGGACCCAAGGTAACCTGGGTCAAGAACAATTGAATTTTATTTTTCATTACAGGTACAGGTGAAGAGGTGTCCAAGGATAAGTCAGACCTGGTACTTGGACAGTGGTTGCTCCAAACACATGACAGACAGCAAAGGCAATCTATCCAATTACAAGCCCAAGCTAGGACCAAAGGTGATTTTTGGAGATTCCAACAGTGGTCAATCAGAAGGATATGGGACAGTGAAGATTGGATCAGTGACTTTCATGAAAGTAACTTATGTAAGAGGACTTAAACATAATCTTATATCCATAAGTCAATTATGTGATGAAGTTTATCAGGTACATTTTACCTCTACTTCCTGTTCTATTATTGATAATAAAAACAAAACTGTTTTAATTGGACTTAGACAAGGAAACATATATTTAGTAGATTTTATTTCTACCACAACTGATATCTGCTTACTGAATGTTACTAGTAATCAAAATGAGTTATGACATAAAAGATTAGGACATGTAAACCTTAAGAATATATCTAGGTTATCTAAAGACAACCTTGTTAGAGGCTTACCTTCTGGACCCTATAAGAAGGAAAGCCTATGCAGGGCTTGTCAATTAGGCAAGCAAAACAAAACTAGCTTCAAATCCATTAATAAAAGTGATTCACCTAGGATACTGTATTTGCTTCATGTGGATCTATTTGGACCCATTGCAGTACAAAGCCTAGGAGGGAAGTCCTATACTTTAGTGATTGTTGATGACTTCTCTAAATTCAGTTGGGTAGCCTTTCTGAGAGCTAAGTCAGATACATTCAAAGTTCTTATAGATTTTCTCAGGACCATACACATTGAGTTCTCTACTCATGTTGCATTGATCAGAAGTGATCATGGCACATAGTTTGAGTCTCTTCTTATGCATGAGTTCTGTGAGAAGGAAGGTATCAGGCAGTGCTTCTCAGCTCCTAGAACTCCCCAACAAAATGGGGTTGCTGAAAGGAAAAATAGGACACTCATTGAATCTGCAGGCACATTATTAGCAGATGCTTACATGCCTCTATCCTTTTGCGCAGAAGCTGTAAATACTGCTAATTATGTCCTGAATAGAAGTCTTATACATAAGCTGAAAAATAAGACCCCCTATGAATTACTTAAAGGGAAGAAACCTAAAATCACTTACTTTAAAATTTTTGGCTGTATTTGTTACATTCAAACTAATAATAAGAGATACATTAGAAAGTTTGAGGCTAAGGCTGAAGATGGGATTTGAAAGATATGGTACCTAAACACCTAGAGGGGGGGGTGAATAGGTGACCTAATTCTTTTTAAACTTAAATGGCAGCAATCAGTTATATCACAGAATACTAACTATTTTATCACAACAAACACACAGCATGCACAGCAACAATCACAGCACAGCACAACATACACAGTGGTTTATAGTGGTTCCCCAAGATATGGGTACATCCACTTTCCCCCTTCGCCTATCTAGCAGTGTACTAGATTCGGCCAAACTCCTCCACTGTCTCAGAACCCAAATTGGTTCCTACACCTCAGGCCCAAAGCCTTACAACTCAGCTTTATCCCAAAGCCTACACTCAGCCAATCAAGGCCTACACTCAGCCAACCAAGGCCTACACTCAGCCAACCAAGGCCTACACTCAGCCAACAAGGCCTACACTCAGAGATCTCAATCTCCTACACTCAGGCTCTCAAGCCCTACCCTCAGCCTTTATAATTATAGGCTTACAATTCACTCAGATCCAAAGGATCCTACAAGATAAAAATGTATTACAAATATTAACTCAACAACTCAGAAATAAAAGAGGGGAGTTGAGAGTTTCTTGATGAGTTCTTGGAAGAACTCAGCTGGATTCAATCTGACTTAGCTTTCTTCAAAGCTTCTTGAGTAGAACTGAATAAGACTGAATCCTCCTGCAGTAGTTCCTTGACCTCTGCCACTTAAGATCCAGAATGAATCTGAATCCTTCTTCTCAGCCTAGTTCCAGAGGCTGATTTCTTGGATGGAGCCCTCTCTCTCCAACTTCTTAGATCTGCACTTGAACTGCAAGATCTTCTTGTGTTGATACTCTGTATACCACTTTGATAACTTGTTCTTCAATAATGTGATCAACCTCAACAACTGAACAACGACGTTACTGTAAACTGTATGAGCCTATTTATAGGCCTTCTTCATGGTAACCGGCTGGTCCAGTTCATAACTGACTTCTGATATCTCTGGCAGGTGCTGTAGACCGGCTGGAACGGCAGCTGTCAAGTCATCCAGTCATTTCTTGAAAATTTCTAAATGTCTGAAAGTGTCGAGACTTTCTGTCTTTAAGTGTCGACACTTATAGTCCAAGTGTAGACACATGCTGTGTAAGTGTCGACACAAGTCTACAAGGTGTCGACATAACTCCTTGTATGTCTCGACACAGATTCTTCTTCAGGTGTCGACACTGAAATTGAGTGTCGACACAAGTACTTGATCTTCTATCTGTACTGAATTCTTCTAAGTGTCGACACATCACCTTTGTGTCGACACAACTTCTTGTGTTGAATCTGTCAAGTGTCGACACTACTTCTTGGTGTCGACACATAGTCTTCTATGTTGATACTTGCTGAGTGTCGACACAGCTCCTTGTGTCGACACACCTTCTTCTTGTTGAGACTTCAGCTGAGTGTCGACACATTCCCTTAGTGTCAACACTTGTACTTAAAATAATTTTGTAGATCTTTCTGATCTTTGCTTAGTGTCGACACAGCTCCTTGTGTCGACACTTTCTTCAAGTGTAGAGTCTTTAGCTGAGTGTCGACACATTGTGCTGGGTGTCGACACATACTTCATGTGTTGACTCTTCTGGTTGTGTGTCGACACATTGTGCTGGGTGTCGACACATACTTCAAGTGCTGACTCTTCTGTTGAGTGTCGACACATTGTTCTGAGTGTCGACACTTTAACTTAGTCTCTGTAGACTTTTGCTGAGTGTCGACACAGCTCCAAGTGTCGACACTTTCTGGTGTAGACACAGCTTCACTGGGTGTCGACACAGCTCCTTGTGTTGACACTTTCTGTCTGCACTTTTCTTCACCGAGTGTCGACACAACTCCAAGTGTCGACACTTACTGTCTGGTGTCGACTCTGTATCCTAGGTGTCGACACAATGACTCCAAGTGTCGACACTGCTTGTCTGGGTGTCGACACAAGTCTTCTTAAGTGTCGACACTTTCCCTCTGGGTGTCGACACATGGACTTAGAAACTTTTTGCTTCAGTCCAATGATTACATAACCTACACAAGTAAACTCAACATACATCAAATACATTATGATGTATATCATTGAGTTGGGTGAGGCTTCTTCAAATCAGGTACATTTGACCAATGTACCCAACAATCTCCCCCTATTTGGAGAAGTCATAACCCTTAGTCAATGATATACACCATTCATAATTAAAAATTACAAAATGATGTAAAGCAGGTTATATTCAGCAGGGTAAACATAAACATGTATAAATTCACACATATATACACATACATCAACACATAACAAATAAGAAATAGACACATTCACAGAACAAACATGAAATATATTGATCATATATTGTTCTAACATTTTTCTTATTCATTTTCAGTAGTTAACAAAAATGTTTTACATTTAAAAGATTACAAAATAATCTTCAAGTAAAATCTTAATCTATTTCTGATCAGGTTCCTTGATAACTATTCCCTTGCCAGCTTGAACTTGAGCTTTGACAGGGGCATCCACAGTTTCAACATCAGCAGGCTTCTTGCCTTTTAGATCTTTCTTTTTGAGTTCTTCTGCCTTGATCTTCTGCCTCTCAAAATAGTGCTATGGCTTAGGAAAGTACTTGCTAGGCACCACTGCAGTAGGAGGTAGCTTTCCCATCTTTGCCTTCCTTCTATACTGAACTATTGCTTCCTGCCTGATCTCATGTTTTCTCCATTCTGCTTCAGAAAACCATTTGTTCCTGTCATGAGTATTGTCCTTGGCAGCTTTCCAGGCAGTTAAAATTATATTCCTAGAGGTAGGGCTCCACTGTTCAAAGTCTGGCCTTTGTTCTGCTTGTTCCCTAAACCTCTTCTTAGACAGCCTTGTCTCTTCCTCCTTCTGTAATGCCTCTTGCATGGCTTCAGTAATAGGCTGAACCACTTTATCCAGAATAACATTAGACTTTCCTTCAGTTGGGCTATACATCTGCTGAATGTCAGCTTGCACCATGTCAAAATCTGGTGGAGGATATATCACTTGAGCTACCTCTGGTTGCTCACCTCCAAGATATGCAGGTTGAATTCCAGATTCTGCCACATTGTCATCATCACAAAGTGGAGGATAGCCCAGTGTAGCTCTGATGGAATTTGATATCCACTTTTCATGGACAGAGCTAGCTTTGACTAAAACTCTCTCCCCCTTTTATGACTTCTCTAGCCATATGATCTCTGACATCATCCTTTTGAAATCTTATTTGACTATCCAAGTATCTGATTCCCTCTTTAAAGAATGGTTTCAGCTTTTGAAGTTGATCAGATATAGCTTTCTGGGATGCTTGGATAGCAGTCTTTACAGTAGAAATTTCCTCTTGAAAGGCTTTGTCAAATTCAGCTTTGATAGTAGCAGAAGAGGTAGAAGGTTCAGCAGCCTTGTTCTTCAATTCAGTGACTATAGCATTATGAGAAGCAGTCAAGTTGTCATTCATCCTTAGTTGATTTTCAAGAATATATCCTTGCTTCAATGCTATATCATCTACCTGTGCTTTGATCTTCTCTTGGTGTGTTGCCAAATACACCACTGCATTTCCACCTTTGTGGAAGCAATCAGTGATTTCCTTTTTGTTAAGGTTCATTTCAAACCTTATAGACTTTATATCTTGGGCCAGATCAAACTGTAAAGCTTTGTGCCCTTCATCTACATAAGCCTCTATAGATTTTCTCTGTTAATCCAGTTTTATCTGCATTGCAATCATTAATGCACTATAATCAACAGTTGGAGCTTGTTGAACTATAGGCTGTGGGGCTATAGATTGCAGAGCTTTCTTATAACTCTGACTTCTCCTTTTAAAGACATACAATTTCTTCTTCTTTGCCCTAGCACTCTCCTCATCTTCAGAGACAGAAGTGCTGGCTATGTCAACCCTATCCTTAGGGCTTGGAGGTCTGTCAGCTTGCACATCAGGTGCCTTCTCATTTTCTGGCCTTAAAGGCTCTTCCAGAACTTGCACTTGCTCCCCCTCAGCAGCAGCATGATCTTTTTCAGCAGCATCCTTGTCCATGTCAAAATCTGCTTGATCTAGATTTAGAAATAAATCTTCCATGGTGTATTCAGGGGGTGAAGAAGCTGGAGACATTCTTTGCTCTTCAACTACTGGATCAGGAATCTCTTCTTGTACAGCAGATGTGTCTTTTATAACAACATCTGGAGCTTGACTAGGCAGCTGAGTTTGCTGAGGAACATCAGACAAATCAGCATTTTCTTTAAGATATGCTAAAGTATTTAGGTCAGTGAGTACCTCTTGTATGATGGTGGTGGCTTGCTCACTGTCCAGTGTAGAGGGTTCTTCTACAACTGGAGGCTCCCCCTGGCTTTGATCCCTGTGGATGGGGCTAGCTTGTGGTAGCTCCCCCTGGATCTCAGCAATCTCTTGAGGAGCAGGAGTCTTCACTACAGGCTCTTCCTCTTGATCATCAGGAGTGAAAACAACATGATCTTCACTCCCAGAACTGCTGGAGGACTCTTGTGCCACTGGAGCTGTTTTTCTCTTTTTCTTTGGAGGAATCTCCTTCTCAGTAACTGTCTTCTCAGGGGTTGGCATGTCCTTTGACAACACCCTGTCCCATCTTGAAAAGATCCTTTGATCCATCTTCCTCATGTGGTTTATCTTGCTTCCTACAGCAGTACTCATTACCTCTGGTATCACACCAGCTAGGTATAGACTAATGATTCTGCCCAGATTGGGCTTCTTCAGACTTTCTTTAATTTTCTCAAAGACTATCACTGACCAATCAGTTCTTAGAGTAAAGATAATTCTTATCATTATATTGAACATGGAGGCAGACACTCTGTCATGCCCTCCTGGCTTACTGAGTAAGACCTTTCCAACAATCTCAGACATGAACTTTCCTTGATTATTCATGCCTTTCCTGTTAAATACAGATCCTATCTTCATCTTTGGATCAAGTCCACACCAGGTTAGAGCTTCCCTGGTCTTGGATGCAGTAATTTCTTCTTCATCTTGAGTTTTTGGTAGCTGGAGCACCTTCCTCAAATTTTTAGGTGAAACCTTGACCTTAGTTCCATGAACTCTGGATTTGATTCTGTATCCAGATTCATCTACTGCAGCTCCATTAAGGAATTCAAGCACCTCCTTCTTCCATATCTTAGTTGGTTCTGAAACTAAGTACTCTAACCCAGAGTCGGCGACTAGGGTTACTACTGCCTGAATTTCTTGATCGGCATCGTCGAACGCGCCGCGCACAAGCTCATATCCTTCGTTAACGATCTCCTCAAGCTTAGGTGCCATTAGGGTTTGTAGAATTTGTCTTTAGAAAAGAGAGGTGTCGACACAGAAGTTTGAGTCTCGAAACTGTGAAAGCGTGTCGATAAACAAAGACAGAACCCTATTTATACCTTTCTGATTTTGAAGATGAACAGACGGGACAGCTAACTTAAAATGTGTCGACACTGGCAACAAGTGTCGACACTGACTTATAATGTCTCGACACACATGTGTCGACACAAGTTTAGCCAACAGATTTTATGTGTCGACACTTGATTATGTGTCGACACAACATAACTCGACACATTGTCGAGACTTTACTTAGAAAATTCTGAGTAAAACATAAGTGTCGACACCACTTTGGATGTGTCGACACCTATTGGTCATGTGTCGACACTAACATTCTGAAGTGTCGACACCAACATCCTGGATGTGTCGACACCTTTTTCCTGAAGTGTCGACACCACTATTCTGTGTCGACATAGACTTGTCCATGTGTCGACACTTTTTTACTTAGCCAATTTTAATTCTGTAAACTTACTCTAAGTTTAACATTCCTAGTTCAATTTTGAATCTATTGAACTTAGCTTCTTCTAGGGGCTTAGTAAACATATCAGCTATTTGATTATCAGTTTTAACATATTCAAGTAAAATATCTTCTCTTTCTACATGCTCCCTAAGAAAATGATATTTAATTTCAATATGTTTAGTTCTACTATGAGATACATGGTTATTAGCTATTGAAATAGCACTTGTAGAATCACAGAAAAGTGGAGTTCTACTTACCTGAAATCCATAGTCCTCTAGCTGATGTTGAATCCACAGAAGTTGAGCACAGCAACTTCCTGCAGCCACATACTCTGACTCTGCAGTGGAGATAACCACACTGGTTTGCGTCTTGCTACTTCATGAAATTAGTCTCCCACCTAGGAATTGACAGGTTCCAGTAGTGCTCTTTCTATCCTCTATGCATCCTGCAAAGTCTGCATCTGAATAACCTGTTAGATCAAAATCTCCATTCCTAGGGTACCAGAGGCCTAGATAGGGAGTGCCCTTTAGATATCTCAATATTCTTTTGACTGCTGTCAAATGAGACTCTTTAGGGCAGGCTTGATACCTGGCACAAACACATGTAGCATACATGATGTCAGGTCTACTAGCAGTCAAGTATAATAGGGAGCCAACTATCCCTCTATACAAGGTTTCATCTACAGGTTTCCCTGCATCATCCTTGCTAAGAGACATACTTGACCCCATAGGAGTCTTCATGGTACTGGATGAATCCATACGATACTTCCTTATGAGTTCTAGGGTGAACTTGGACTGACATATGGATAAACCACTTTCAGTCTGTTTAACTTGGAGACCCAAGAAAAACTTCAGCTCTCCCATACTACTCATCTCAAACTGACCTTGCATAAGTTTTGCAAACTTTTTGCAAAGGCTGCTTTCAGTAGACCCAAATATAATGTCATCTACATATATTTGGACTAGTATAACTTTGCCTATAGATTCCCTAAGGAATAGAGTCTTATCTATTTTCCCCCTTGAGAACTTGTTCTCCATGAGGAAAATAGATAGGGTTTCATACCAAGCCCTAGGTGCTTGATTTAACCCATATAAAGCTTTCCTAAGTCTATAGACATGATAAGGTAGAGTTGGATCAACAAAACCTGAAGGCTGCTCCACATAGACTTCTTCTTTAAGATTACCATTTAGGAATGCTGACTTGACATCCATTTGGTATACCTTGAATCCTTGATAGGTTGCATAGGCCAAGAACATTCTTATGGCTTCCAGTCTGGCTACTGGAGCAAAGGTTTGATCAAAATCAATACCTTCTTCTTGCCTATATCCTTTAGCAACCAGTCTAGCCTTATTCTTAATGATGACCCCTTGTTCATCCATCTTATTCCTGTAGATCCACTTAGTTCCTATTACATTGTGGTCTTTAGGTTTAGGAACAAGTTCCCAGACCTTGCACCTCTTGAACTGATTAAGCTCTTCTTGCATTGCTTCAGTCCATTGTGGATCTTGTATTGCTTCTTCAAACTTCTTAGGTTCAACTTGTGACAGAAAGCTGGAGTAGATTGCTGCATTCATGTTTCTACTCCTGGTTTGAACTCCTTGTCTTGGATCTCCAATAATCAGCTCTACTGGATGATCTCTAAGATGCCTGTGGGCTGGAGGCATCCTAACTTCTGGTTGAACCACTTCAGCATCTGCATCATGCTGTATACCTTGGATTTCTTCAGCAATTGGCACATGTAGTTCTCCCCCTGGACAACAGCTACTGTCTTCTACTTGCTGTCTTACAGCAGGCACTTCTTCTATAGTAAGCTTGTCCATTTTCTTTGTCAAACCTGTGGGGCTGCATACACTACTAGACAACTCATTATTAATAAGTTTAGTCTCATCAAAAACTACATGCACAGATTCTTCTACAACTTGCGTAGTCAAGTTGTAGACTCTATAAGCCTTACTATTATTGCTGTACCCAACAAAAATTCCCTCTTGGGACTTGGCAGCAAACTTAGTTAAGTAAGACTTCCCATTGTTAAGTATGAAGCATTTGCAACCAAAGATCCTAAAATAGGATAGGTTTGGTTTCCTGCCTTTCACAATTTCATAGGGGGTCTTGTTAAGCCTTTTAGTGATGGTAGCCCTATTTATAACATGGCATGCAGTGTTAACTGCTTCAGCCCAGAAATATTCTGGCAGTGATGTATCACTTAGTAGGGTCCTACCAGCCTCTATCAAGGTTCTATTCTTCCTCTCAGCAATGCTATTTTGCTGAGGTGTTCTAGGTGAAGAGAATTCTTGAAATATCCCAAAGTCTTCACATAGTTTTGTCATGCTATCAGACTGAAATTCAGTACCATGGTCACTTCTAATCTTGACCACTGTACTGTTTAGTTCATTCTTAATTTGTTTGACAAATTTATGGAAGACACTAGGTGTCTCAGATTTCTGTCTTAAGAAGAACACCCAGGAGAACCTTGAGTAGTCATATACAAATACAAAGGTATAGACCTTCCTACCTAAGCTGTGAACTGGCATTGGACCAAAAAGATCCATATGCAAGAGGTATAAACACCTCACAGCATCTTTGTTTTCTATGCTTCTAAAGGTGGATTTAGTCTGCTTGCCCTTTTGACAAGCTGAGCAAATACCATCTTTGACACACTTAACTTGAGGACCATTCCTCACTAACTCTTTGCTAAAGAGTTTGCTAATAGTCTTGTAGTTAAGATGGGCAAGCCTCTTGTGCCATTTGACACAATGAGAGACTGTCTCATCAGCTACAAGACAAACTGGAGAACCATTGTTCTCAACCATAATGTCTAGGCAGTAGACATTCCTCTTCCTATAAGCAGTCAAAATGATCTCTTGATCACTTGACCTCTTGATATGACAACCATTTTTAACAAATGAGATGTCATACCCTACATCACTTAATTGACTTATACTTATTAGGTTGTGTTTCAACCCTTTAACATAAGCCACTTGAGTAATGGTAACCAAGTTTGTAGAAATGTTACCAAACCCTTTGATGATTCCTTTTTCAGAACCACCAAAGGTGACTTTTGGACCACCTTTTATTGGAATGTAGTCCTTTAGTAATTCTCTTGTTCCAGTCATATGTCTGGAACATCCACTGTCCAAGTACCATGTTGGAGTATGGCCACTTGGACTCACCTGCAAAACAGATTAATGAACCTTAGAACCCAAAGAATTCTTGGGTCCTTGGTACTTGTTAGTCTGCAATCTGACAAAGCTACCCACTGGCTTTCCAACAGGTAGTTTGGTACTCACTTTGGCACTAGCATTGTGCCAACAGTCCACTGTAAAATGGCCAACTTTGCCACAGCACCAACATTCAAACTTATTGTACCTTTGCTTAGGTACAGCCTTGGCTGTCTTATCTACAGCAGGCTTGTTGAATGTTGGGGCTTTGCCCTTGGACTTAGACTTGGACTGCTCAGTCCCTGCAGGTCTAATAAAGCCCAGTCCAGCCTTGCCTTTATGATGAACAAATTCATCAATTAAAGGTAGCACTGACTTAGGTTTAGAAAACCTAGCAACAAGATCTCTCTCTTTCTGAAGATTTATCTCCAGACCCTTGATTTGATCATTCTTAAAGGTGATAGTCCCCATCTGAATCACTGTTATGTGTTTCAGTCTGGCTATCTCATTCAGCTTTTGATCAAATTGCTTCTCAAAATCTGTTGCAGCAGCTTTAAGATCAGTAATTTCCTTTGCCTGACTTTTGGCTAGGGACTTGCTTTTCTTGTAAGCTTGCAACAGCACTTTATATTCATCTATAAGTTGATGAATATCATCCTCAGACTCAGATGCACTTTCATCACTTGATGAAGATGAATCTGATTCTGAACTAGAACAAGAAACTGAATTTAAACTTGAACTTTGTACCTGACTGGGTCCTGGCTGCTCCAGGATTTTGGCACTCTCTGTCAAAGCCATTAGCCCTTAGCATTGACTGTCTTCTTGTTCATAAATAGACTCCATTAACTGCATGAATTCTTCCTCTTCTTCTTCAGCAAACAGCCCTATGTAGGCTTCAGCCTCAGACTCAGTTTCTGAAGAAGAGATATCTGATAGAGTCTTCTCCTTCTTGGCAACAAAAGACTTCTCTTTCTTGCCTTTGAAGTGAGCCTTTTTCCTGTCACCAGATTCCTTTCTCTTCTCTGGACAATCTGCAATAACATGGCCCTTTCTATTGCAGCAATAGCACACTATCTTAGATCCAGTTGCCTTGCTTGACTTTGTCCTCTTCCTGTCTTTCTTTGAAGGCTTTTTCTCCTGATAAAAGACTTCCTTTCCCTTTGAAGTAGAAGGTCTTGACCTCCACTGTTTCTTCTTCAAGAATTTCTGAAAGTGTCTAGTGAAGGCAGCAAAGTCTTCATCACTTTCACTGCTCTCAGTCTTTGTGCTGACTGACTCATCTGATTCTGATTCAACTACCTCTGGAGGTGGAGTTGATGAATTATTCCTGCACTTTCTGGGAACTTCTGTCTTGAAAGCAACTGATCTTTCCTTGTGTTCAATTCTTGTTGACTTCTCCTCCTCTTTCCTCACTGTCAATTGCATTTCATAAGACAATAACTTGCCAAACAGTGTAGGAGGAGGAATTTCCCCCAACTTAGCCATTTCTCTAATGGCACAGATCTTTGTGTCCCAATCTTTGGTTAGGGACCTTAGGAACTTGTCATTTAGTTCATAGTTACTGAACTCTCTTCCATAAGACATGAGTTCATTAACTATTCTGTAGAACTTCTTGTAACACTCAGTTATGCTATCACCTTTACCTTGTCTAAAACTCTCATACTCCTGATTTAGCAAGGATTTTCTATCCTGTCTGACTTCTTCAGATCCTTCCATATACACTATAAGAGTGTCCCACATCTCTTTGGCTGTCTTGCAGTGTATAAGATTCTGAAAAGTTGCATCATCAATGGCACTCACTATTATGTTTTGTGCCCTCTTGTCCATGGTGGCTAGGACAATCTCATCCTTAGTCATTTCAGAGAAATCCTTTGGAGTTCTCTGATTTGCATCTACAACAGATATCTTCATGGGCACATAAGGCCCTTCCTTTACTGTGATGTAGATTCTAGGGTCTGAGGCCTCCATAAATAGCCTTACCCTTTCCTTCCAGATCCCAAAGATCTCTTTCCTGCATATGGGTAATTTCATGGAACCCAATTCCTTGTGATTCTCAGAGGAACCCATGTTTCTTGATATTCTTGAATTTCTTGAATCTGTGATTTGCCTTACACTGAATCTGCCAAACAGGATCTCCTCAGACTGTTAGTCCTTTTTGAGGAACCTCACTTTGATACCACTTGAAAGATATGGTACCTAAACAGCTAGAGGGGGGGTGAATAGGTGACCTAATCCTTTTTAAACTTAAATGGCAGCAATCAGTTATATCACAGAATACTAACTATTTTATCACAACAAACACACAGCATGCACAGCAACAATCACAGCACAGCACAGCATACACAGTGGTTTATAGTGGTTCCCCAAGATATGGGTACATCCACTTTCCCCCTTTGCCTATCTAGCAGTGTACTAGATTCAGCCAAACTCCTCCACTGTCTCAGAACCCAAATTGGTTCCTACACCTCAGGCCCAAAGCCTTACAACTCAGCTTTATCCCAAAGCCTACACTCAGCCAATCAAGGCCTACACTCAGCCAACCAAGGCCTACACTCAGCCAACCAAGGCCTAGACTCAGCCAACAAGGCCTACACTCAGAGATCTCAATCTCCTACACTCAGGCTCTCAAGCCCTACCCTCAGCCTTTATAATTATAGGCTTACAATTCACTCAGATCCAAAGGATCCTACAAGATAAAAATGTATTATAAATATTAACTCAACAACTCAGAAATAAAAGAGGGGAGTTGAGAGTTTCTTGATGAGTTCTTGGAAGAACTCAGCTGGATTCAATCTGACTTAGCTTTCTTCAAAGCTTCTTGAGTAGAACTGAATAAGACTGAATCCTCCTGCAGTAGTTCCTTGACCTCTGCCACTTAAGATCCAGAATGAATTTGAATCCTTCTTCTCAGCCTAGTTCCAGAGGCTGATTTCTTGGATGGAGCCCTCTCTCTCCAACTTCTTAGATCTGCACTTGGACTGCAAGATCTTCTTGTGTTGATACTCTGTGTACCACTTTGATAACTTGTTCTTCAATAATATGATCAACCTCAACAACTGAACAACGACGTTACTGTAAACTGTATGAGCCTATTTATAGGCCTTCTTTATGGTAACCGGCTGGTACGGTTCATAACTGACTTCTGATATCTCTGACAGGTGCTGTAGACCGGCTGGAACGGCAGCTGTCAAGTCATCCAGTCATTTCTTGAAAATCTCTAACTGTCTGAAAGTGTCGAGACTTTCTGTCTTTAAGTGTCGACACTTATAGTCCAAGTGTCGACATATGCTGTGTAAGTGTTGACATAAGTCTACAAGGTGTCGACACAACTCCTTGTATGTCTCGACACAGATTCTTCTTCAGGTGTCGACACTGAAATTGAGTGTCGACACAAGTACTTGATCTTCTATCTGTACTGAATTCTTCTAAGTGTCGACACATCACCTTTGTGTCGACACAACTTCTTGTGTTGAATCTGTCAAGTGTCGACACTACTTCTTGGTGTCGACACATAGTCTTCTATGTTGATACTTGCTGAGTGTCGACACAGCTCCTTGTGTCGACACACCTTCTTCTTGTTGAGACTTCAGCTGAGTGTCGACACATTCCCTTAGTTTCGACACTTGTACTTAGAATAATTTTGTTGATCTTTCTGATCTTTGCTAAGTGTCGACACAACTCCTTGTGTCGACACTTTCTTCAAGTGTAGAGTCTTTAGCTTAGTGTCGACACATTGTGCTGGGTGTCGACACATACTTCATGTGTTGACTCTTCTGGTTGTGTGTTGACACATTATGCTGGGTGTCGACACATACTTCAAGTGCTGACTCTTTTGTTGAGTGTCGACACATTGTTCTGAGTGTCGACACTTTAACTTAGTCTCTGAGGACTTTTGCTGAGTGTCGACACAGCTCCAAGTGTCGACACTTTCTGGTGTAGACACAGCTTCACTGGGTGTCGACACAGCTCCTTTTGTCGACACTTTCTGTCTGCACTTTTCTTCACCGAGTGTCGACACAACTCCAAGTGTCGACACTTACTGTCTGGTGTCGACTCTGCATCCTAGGTGTCAACACAATGACTGCAAGTGTCGACACTTCTTGTCTGGGTGTCGACACAAGTCTTCTTAAGTGTCGACACTTTCCCTCTGGGTGTCGACACATGGACTTAGAAACTTTTTGCTTCAGTCCAGTGATTACATAACCTGCACAAGTAAACTCAACATACATCAAATACATTATGATGTATATCATTGAGTTGGGTGAGGCTTTTTCAAATCAGGTACATTTGACCAATGTACCCAACAGGATTTTTCTAGGATACTCCCAAGTAAGCAAGGCCTATAGGGTTTTCAATAAATCATCTCTTAAAATTGAAGAATCTGTTCATGTATCTTTTGATGAAGCTAACATGTCTTATAAGGAGAAAGAGATATCTACCAATAGCTTTTTGCAGGTTCCTCAACTGTGTGAGTCTATGGATGGACTAAACCTTACCCAAGAGGTATCAACTCATCTTACTCCACAGGTTGCAGAAGATAGTGAAGAAGAAATCCAAGAGGAAGTGACTGAACTTCCCTCAACAGCTAGTACCATTCCTCAAGAGGAATTAAATGCAGAAGCTGTTGCTCAACTAACTCCACCAACTGATCTTGTCACACTTAGAGATCAACCCAGATCTCAAGTGATTGGAGATATTTCACTAGGTGTACAGACAAGGCATCAACTCAACCAAGACTTGATGCATGCCTGTTTTCTCTCTCAAATTGAACCTCTCACCATCCATGAAGCATAGCAAGATCCCCACTGGATCATTGCAATGCAAGAGGAACTAAATCAGTTTGAGAGATGTAGAGTTTAGGATTTGGTTCCAAGACCCCACAACTACCCAGTTATTGGAACTAAATGGGTCTACAGGAACAAGTTGGATGCTCAAGGCAACATTGCGAGAAACAAGGATAGGCTTGTTGCTCAAGGCTACAGGCAAGAGGAAGGAATTGATTATGACCAAACCTTTGCCCTTGTTGCAAGGTTAGAGGCCAAAATAATATTCCTTGCCTATGCAGCTTGTAGAAAGTAGCGAATAAGAAAGAACAAACGGATAAACTTTTGAATAATTGAAATTTTATTATCCAAAAAAGATATCATTTACAAAGGTATGACCTCCCTTATATAGAATGGAGGAGATATGAGAGAGTATAAACAAACAATGTGGGACTAAACATTTACAGGGTAGAGCGGCTAGAAATAAAGGAGACCGCACAGGCCGTGCAGTTAGTCAGATGGGTTAACCGCACGGCACCTCCAGCAGGATAAAAATAGGCCGCACTGAGAGTCTGATAGACCGCCCGGTCTCCAAGCACCAGAGGAGACCGCCAGACCGCTCGGTCAACAAACCGCTAGACAAGACCGCAAGGCCGCCCAGTCTAATACTTTAACACTCCCCCTCAAGCTGGAGAATAGATATCAATCATGCCCAGCTTGTCACAAATGTGGAAGAAGGAAGTAGAGACCGGCTTGGTGAAGATATCTGCCAATTCCTTGTCAGAGGTGACAAATGGAGTACAAATCTGTTTCTTCAAAATCTCTTCCCGAATGAAGTGACAGTCAACCTCTATATGCTTTGTTCTCTCATGGAAGACCGGATTCCTGGATATGTATATAGTGGCCTTGTTGTCACAGAACATAGGGAGAGGATAGTCATATACCTCGCCCAGGTCAAGAATGAGAGCCTGCAACCATTTTAACTCACACGCGGTTGACGCCATACTCCGGTATTCGGCTTCTGCACTGGATCTGGAGACAACAGACTGTTTCTTGCTCTTCCAACTTACAAGATTACTGCCAACAAAGGTACAAAAACCTGATGTGGATTTACGATCGCCTTTGTCATCCGCGTAACTTGAATCTGAGTAGGTCTCAACCCTCAGATTACCATTCTTCTAAAAGAGTAACCCTTTGTCTGGTGCTGCTTTGATATACTCTAAAATCTTCAGGGCAGACTGAAGATGGCACTCCCTGGGAGCTTGCATAAACTAACTGACCTTGCCTACAGCATAGGCGATGTCGGGTCTAGTCACCGTGAGATAGATGAGTTTGCCTACCAAACGTCTGTACCTTGTGATATCAGATAGAAGAGGCGAGTCATCCATCCACGTTTTGTCTTCTCCAATAGCCATGGGAAACAAAGCCGGTTTGACACCTGTCAATCCTGCTTCTTGTAGAAGATCAAGGGCATACTTCCGTTGGGAGAGAACCAATGAGTCAAGTTTCCGAGAGATTTCTATCCCCAAAAAGTATTTCGGGGAGCCCATATCCTTCGTGACCAAGTGCTGACAGAGGTGCTTCTTCGTCAAGTCCACCCCATCTCGGTCATCGCCAGTAAGAAGAATATCATCCACATATACTGCCAAAATCACCAGTCCCGAGGCCGTTTTGCGAATGAATAAGGAGTGATCGGCCGAACTCCTTCTAAAGCTGATGGTAGCCACAATACCACTAAATTTGTCGAACCATGCCCGAGGGCTCTGCTTTAGGCCATAAATGGCCTTCTTCAAGTGACATACGCGTGTCTCCCCCTGAGCAACATACCTAGGAGGTTGCTCCATGTAGACGTCCTCCTAAAGATCGCTATAGAGAAAGGCATTCTTCACATCAAGCTGGGAAATAGCCCAATCCCGGTTAACAGCTATAGAAAGGAGAACCCGGATGGTGCTGAGGCGAGCAACCGGAGAAAAGGTATCAAAGTAATCAATGCCGTAAGTCTGAGTGAAGCCCTTGGCCACCAGCCGGGCCTTGTAGCGATCCACAGTGCCGTCGGGGCGAAATTTAACAACGAAGACCCAGCAACAGCCAACCACATTAGTGCCCACGGGAGGAGGAACAAGGGTCCAGGTACCCCGTTTAGTAAGAGTAGCCATCTCCTCATCCATGACAGACTTCCAATGAGGGAGAGCAAGAGCCTCCTGGTAGGTGCGGGGAGTAGAAGTAGCAGAAATAGCCAAGGCGAAACACCTGCGAGAAGTAGAAAGCCGATCATAGGAAACAACTGCCGCAAGCGGGTGTTGAGTACACGCCCGCACCCCTTTGCGAAGAGCAATGGGAAGATCCAGGTCGACGGGAGCGTCAGGGACCGGAGCGTCCGTGGCGGAGAAGGCTGGCCCGGGACTAGAGAGAGACGACAGCGGAGAGGAGGGAGGAGGGGTGGGTGGTGAGACGGAATGGGAAGGAGTCGGTGGAGGAGGAGATGGAGGTGGGAAAACGTCGAGAGGCATGGAAGGAACGGAGATATCGGAAGGAAGAGAAGAGGTCGGAGAGAAATAGGAAGCATTCTCGAAAAAAGTGACATCCGCGGAGACAAACTGCTTGCGGAGAAGGGGGTCAAAGCAGCAATAGCCTTTTTGAGTGGTAGAGTACCCTAAAAAGACACACTTGGTGGAACGGGGGGAAAGCTTGTCGCGGGTAGCGGAGGGAGGGTGAACAAAGGCCGTACAGCCAAAGACACGGAGAGGGAGAGGAAAAGGTTCCTTGTGTGGGTAGGGGGTCTGGACGTGGAGAACTGTGGAGGGAAGGCGATTGATGAGATAGCAGGCGAGGAGCACAGCGTAGCCCCAGTAGGAGCGAGGGACGTGCATCTGCGTCATGAGAGTACGAGCAACATCAAGCAGGTGACGGTTTTTACGCTCCGCCACCCCATTCTGCTGGGAACCTGTAAACACAAGCTGTTTGATGAAGCAGGTCATGTTGGTGAAAGAAAGAGGAGAACTCATGATTCAGATATTCCTTGGCATTATCAGAACGTAAAACTTTAATAAAAATATCAAATTGATTCTGAATCATAAAATAAAATGATTGCCAAACAGAAAAGAGTTCAGAGCGATCTTTTAACAGATACACCCAGGTGCAGCGTGAAAAATCATCTATAAAAGTGACAAAATAGGAACTGCCCCGACCAACAGTGAGGGTAGGAGCAGGACCCCATACATCAGAATGAATAAGATCAAACGGGCAAGAGGAGCCATGACCTTGCTTCGGTGGGAAGGAGGAGCGATGATGTTTGTCAAGCTGACACGCATCACAGTTGAGCGGAGAACTGGTAGGAGGTAAGTGGGGCAGAAGCTGGCGAAGAATCCGAGGAGGAGGATGTCCAAGGCGAAGATGCCATTGAAGGAGATCTGTGGAGGAGGAGTAGGCGGACAGAGCGGAAACATCGTCGAGGAAGTAGAGGCCGCCGCTCTTAGTCCCAGTAGCAATCGTCCGCTGGATCCTCGGGTCCTGAAAAGAACAAGTAGTGGGATTGAATAAGATGGAGCACTGAAGTTGCCGGCATAAAGTAGTAACTGATAACAAATTGCACGGGAAATTTGGGACATAGAGGGTGTCCTCCAAGCAAAGCGATGGGGTGAGTTGAACCATGCCCGTCCCATGAACCGGGGACGGTGAACCATCCGCCACACGAACCGGGGGTAAGCGGTCATGTGTCTCAAGACGGGAGAAGCAATGAGGGTTGCCCATCATATGATTTGTAGCACCGGAGTCAATCAGCCATTTACCTTGGATAACGACGTGGGCACTACCTGACGTCGTGGCCACAGAGGCAGATGGCCGAGAAGAGGCGGAGGCCGAAGAAGGAGCATCACCGGAAGGGCGAAGATGAGGATGTTTCTGCCAGTAGCGGTCAACAGAATGGCCGGTACGACCACAGTGAGAGTAGAGGAACCGGGATGAACCCCGTCCGCCGGAGTGGCCGCGGCTACTAGGTCCCCCCCTTTGAGCTTGGTGAGCAAAGGAGTCCTGGGAAGGGGGGGCACAGAGTCCGCTGGAGCAGCGAAGTAACAGCGGCAATGCGAGCCGCAGTGTCATCCAAAGTAGGAGATTCTGCCTCACCCAAGATCTGCTGGCGGATTATATCATAAGAATCGGGAAGACTAAGAAGATAACAAACAACCAGAAGTTCCTGGAAGTGTTTGTGCTGTTCGGCCAAGTCCGCGGAGAAGGGGCGATTCTGGAGGATTTTAGCACCAAGAGCCTGAACCTGCTGATACGCCGCAGCAGGAGACATGGAAGGGTGGGCGAAGAGGTCCGCATAGAGAGTATAAATACGGGACGTCTGGCCCCCTTCGAATAGAGAGCAGCGAGGTGAAGCCAGGCGGCCTTGACCGTCTCATCATGGCGAATGACGGGAAGGCACTCATCAGAAAGGCTGTTGGCCAGCCAGGTGCGGACAAGAGCATCACTCGCATCCCAGTCATCAAACTCAAGAGAGGTACGAGGAGGAGGGTCATCGGTGAGGTGATGACGCTTGCGTTGAGAGCGAAGGAGAAAATTGAAAGAAACGCTCCAATCGGGATAATTGGAGCAAACAAGCTTAGAAAGGGTGCCAAGGTTGCCCGAAGGAGGAGGTGGAGAAGGAGCTGCAGGGGTAGTGGTGAGACCGGAAGTAGTCATAGAACACATCAAGAAACCGCAGCGGATAGAAAAGGAAGAAGCCGCGCGAACTCAAGCGGTTAGAAAGCAGTCAAAGGCACAGCGGGGAAGAGGTCGCGCGGACTGAAAAGGCCGAGTGAACAGAAGAGAAGAGGAGGCAAGAAGCAGCGACTACAACAAGTCGCAGGCCGGGCGAACAGAAACAGGATGCAATGACTAGGAAGTCGGAGAGGCGAGAAACAGGTCACGGCGACAAATAGCAGTAGGAGAAGAGAACCAAGGAGAAGCAAGCCGCGCGAACAGGGCAGCGGACAGAAACAAGCCGCGCGAACAGGGTAGCGGACAGAAGAGAAGGCAAGCCGCGAGACAGGTCGCGGAAAGCGGAAAACAAGCCGCGAGAATCAGAGAGCGCACACAATCAGGAGGAAACGACCGTGTGCTCTGATACCATGTAGAAAGTAGCGAATAAGAAAGAACAAACAGATAGACTTTTGAATAATTGAAATTTTATTATCCAAAAAAGATATCATTTACAAAGGTATGACCTCCCTTATATAGAATGGATGAGATATGAGAGAGTATAAACAAACAATGTGGGACTAAACATTTACAGTGCAAAGAGGCTAGAAATAAAGAAGACCGCACAAGCCGCGCGGTTAGTCAGATGGGTTAACCGCACGGCACCTCCAGCAGGATAAGAACAGGCCGCACTGAGAGTCCGATAGACCGCCCGGTCTCCAAGCACCAGAGGAGACCGCCAGACCGCTCGGTCAACAAACCGCCAGACAAGACCGCAAGGCCGCCCGGTCTAATACTTCAACACAGCTCACAAGAGATTCAAAGTCTATCAAATGGATGTCAAGAGTGCATCTCTGAATGGAGTTCTTCAAGAAGAGGTTTATGTGGAACAACCTCCAGGTTTTATCTCTCCAACTCAACCCTCTTTTGTATTTAATTTGCATAAAGCTCTCTATGGTTTAAAGCAAGCTCCAAGAGCTTGGTATGAGACCTTAGCAAGCTTTCTTTTAGAGCATAAATTTACAAGAGGAACCATATATAAAACCATTTTAACTAGACATCATTAGGACCAAATATTGTTAGTACAAATATATGTGAATGACATCATCTTTGGGTCTACTGATCCCAAATTGTGCAAGAGGTTTGCTGACCTCATGCATTCTAAATTTGAGATGAGTAGCATTGGTGAGCTTTCCTACTTCCTGGTCTCCAAGTGAAGCAGCTCCCTGATGGTATCTTCCTCTCCCAAGCTAAGTATGCTAAAGAGCTTATTAAGAAGTTTGGGATGGGTGATGCTTCAGGAATGAAAACCCCTATGGCTACAAATGCTGTTGTGGATTCTGATGCAGCAGGGAAACTTGTAGATCAGAAACATTATAGGGCAATTGTTGGATCCCTATTATACCTAACAGCTAGCAGACCTGATATAATGTTTGTCCACATGCCTTTGTGCTAGGTTCCAAGTGAACCCTAAAGAATCTCACCTTATTTTCCTAAAAAGAATTTTGAGATATATAAAGAGTTGTCCTAATCTAGGACTCTGGTATCCTATAGAGTCAGAATTTGAGTTAACCGAATACTCAAATGCTGACTATGCTGGATGTAGAGTGGACAGGAAGAGTACCTCTAGAACTTGCCAGTTCCTTGGTATGAGATTTGTCTCCTGGTTTTGTAAAAAGCAGACATCTGTGTTTACATCAACTGTAGAAGCAGAATACATGGCTGCTAGCAGCTGCTGTTCACAAATGCTACGGATACAAAACCAACTCCTAGACTATGCTATCAACTTAAATAATTCAACATTATTTTGTGATAATACTAGTGCAATTGCTATAACACATAATCCAGTTCACCATTATAGGACTAAACATATTGAAATAAGACATCATTTCATTAGAGATAATGTAGAGAAAAAGAAAATTAACTTAATCCATATTCCTACTGATCTACAGAGAGCAGATATTTTCACCAAGCACTTGGATGAGAAAACTCATCTGTTCTTTATAAATCAACTGGGAATGATTAATGAAGAAGAGTTAACCTAATTTTTGTCTGCATTCGACGAATTTTCCAGAGTTCGTCGAACGGAGTTCGACGAATTAGGGAAAGTTTGAGAGATTCTCGTCGACCGGAGATCGACGAATTCTGTGTGTGGAAACAATTTTCGTCGACCGGAGATCGACGAACTTTACTTCAGAAGATATTTCGTCAAACGGAGTTCGACGAACTATTTTCGATTCTTCTAAATGAGATCGACGAATTATCTGTCTATAATTTATTTCGTCGAGCTCAGTTCGAAGAATTTCTTTTTTTTTCGTGGAACGGAGATTGTCGATTCATATTCTGAAAATCTTATATCTAGGTTTTCCTCGACCTCCGTCCCGCGCTTTCAGTTCTTTTGCTCTTGATCTCCGTTTTTCTCTGTGTTTTTCCTGAAGGTCATCAATGGCGATTCCAACAAGCACGTTTGCAGCGATGAAGTTTGATACTGGTTTCGATATGGACTTCGATTCTTTCCAACATTCGGACCCCATTTTCCTCTATATCCTAGAATTGCTGGAAGAACGAAATCTGAAGGACTTCATGACCCGGAGAATTAAACTACATGCGACTGAAATACGAGAATGGGTATACACATCTACTGTTTCTGAGGAAGATGTTCTGACCAGAACTATCGGGAGTACTGCTGTTTCATTATCTCCCGCAATTTTGTCTGAGATTTTTGGCCTAATCAAAGGAGAAGATAATATGGACATGGATTTTGAAGAGTTTGGTGATATGCTGAAGCTAATGGGTTTTTCTGGAAACAACCCTAATAAGCTGTTGAAGAAGCAACTGTCTGCCGCGTATCAGTTTCTGGCGGACATTGTCGGAAAAGTGCTAATGGGAAAGCACTCAGCGCACGATTACATAACCCGATACCAATTCCTGGTTATGTGCGCCGTGGTGAACAAGAGACGTGTCAACTTGGGCACAATCTTCTTTGAGTTGATAAAGAAAAAGAATTGTAAGAAGGAAGTCTGCTTCGGCAAAATTTTGGGAATTTTTCTTCAAGAGAAGGCTGCTGAATGTATGGTCTCCTCGACCATCTTCATAAATGCCAGCAAGCACCTCACATGCGCTCTGTTTGGCAGGTGGGAGAGTACTATCTCCAAGCCCTCAAAGGCTTCCTCCTCTTCCATCCAAACTTCTGAGAGCACCAGGGCTGTAAAGTCCACTCCCCTCCCTGCTGAAGAGGTCATTCCATCTCCTCAACCTCCTCCAGCAACTCATCTTCCATCATCAACCTCTCTTCAAATTCCTCCAACTTCACCCACTCATGTTTCTTCATCACCACAACATACCTCTATGCCTACTCCACCTCCATCTCCACCTCTGGACATCACCAATATTCCAACACCTCCACCTTCCCCTCATGAGACACATATCCCTACACCTCCTCAGTCTCCTCTTCCCCCTCATTTGTCATCCATTCCCTCCTACAACATACCCACAGATGTTGTCATGCCAGATGCCCCCATTACATATTCATCTCCATCCACTCAAGTTATTCCATCCTCTTCCCCTTCCCCATTTGATCCATCTACCATCATTTCCTTGCTCACTCCCCTCCTCAAATCTCTCATCCAAGAGGCCATTACACCTCTTGTGACCTCCATCAATTCTTTATCTGCCCAGATTTCTGCCCTATCTGTTGTCCCCTCTTCATCAAGGGGCCTGGCTCCAGGTTCCCCTGAACCCAGGCAGCGGGAGATGCTTAGTGATAAAGTTGCAGCAGATTCAGATACAGCAGCAGCAATCACAGCAGTGGTCCCCTCCACAGCAGATGCAGATTCAGATACAGATACAGAAATTTTGACAGATTTTGATTCTGAAATGATTGAATTAATTCAGTTTATGGATACTGAGCTTGATTTGGATGAGTCAGTTGAGCAAATAAAACCTGTTGGTGATTTCCATTTAAATCACACAGTTAATTTGTCAGTTTTATTAAGAAGTTTTGATACAGCTTTTATGTAGTTTCTTCCAGCTGATTTTACTAAGCCAAGTTTGGCTATTGTACCCTATACTTCCCCAATAAGTCCAGCAGTTGCTCAGCAACTCGGTGACAGTTTGCTCCTCCAGTTGTTACTCCATCATCTTTAGTTATTCCAGAAGTTATTTCAGCCCCAAGTTTTGTCATGGATGACTCTCCTTTGCCTGATTTGGATGAGCTTATTCAGGCTGATATTGAAGAGGAGAATAAGGAAGCAGCTGAAAGCTCTATCCCCATTGTTTCTGACTACTGTGCAGTCTCCTCCTTTTCTATTGCTGATTTTCCAGTTCCTGAACCTTCTGCCCCTCCTCCAAAAAAAGCTATTATTTCTGATAAAGCTCTAAAAGCTTTGGATGCTCTTTATGACATCTCTCAGGATTCTGATTTAGAAGAAGATGATGATGATGACTTAGATGAAGATGCTGCCAGTAAGAAAAAGAAGATGCTGACAAAGAAAAGGAAGGCTCCTCCTCCAGCTCCCAAGCCAAATCCCACTGCAGACACCCCCTATTATATTCTGCACAATGTTGCTCCATACAAGGGAATGCCTGCATGGATGTGGTTGTCAAATAACCAACAGAATGAAAGAAAGAGAAGTAGGAGATATTCCCCTCCTCTAGTACACAGATTCAGGAAGGATCCTCCTCCTCCTCATCCAGCAGATGGTGCGTCTGGCTCCTCTAGCTCCCAGAGATCTGCCCCAATGCAAACATATCAGAGACAATCAAGGAGATCTTCTGGAAGCAGCCAGCAGAGGTAGCCATCCTCTTCAGGACATCAACATCAATAGCATCAACAGCAGTAGCAATAAATTTCTGATGTATAGAAAGCTGAAAGTCTAAAGAGACCTCTCTCTCCTCCAATTCCTTTTGAAGATCCTGAAACTGCAAATACTGCAAGAATGGCCAGATATCAGGAATTAATTGGATTATCCTTGATTAATAAAGCTAAGGCTGAAGGCAAAGATACATCAGGTCTTACAACTATGTCTAAGTACAGAAAAGAAGAGCTGAAAAGATTTGACAAAGGAAACAAGCTATTTAATATTGATGACTATATGAAACTTGATCCAGAAGCAGTTGTCCCCAGAGCAACATCATTGAACATTATAGGGGCACCTGATATGACTATGACAAAGGCTCAGGCTTCAGATCCCAAGAGAGAAATCATCTTTAAGAAGCCAGGAGAGAAACTAACTGAAAATAGGTCCAAGCAGATGAAGCCAAAGAAGTAATTTTCATGCTATTTCAATTTCTATCTGTTTTTGTTTCTCAAACTATGTTATGTGTTTAAACAAAGTTGTGTATATATATATATATATATCTGCTGCATGTGTTAGTAATTCTCTGCCAGATACATCTCTTTGCTTGCTTTATTTTTCTATTTGTTTCTATTTTGAGTCTCTGTTAGTGACCTCACCTAAATAGGCGGAGATTGTTGAATCCCTAGTTGATTTGGGCTAGATTCACTGACTTAGGATGTGACCCAACCTGTATAGCCAGGGTCAATTTTGTGTTCTAGAGTCTAGGCCAAGTCCTTAGAGTCACTTTCAGATGGACCAGCTATCAACAAGACCATCAGAGACTCCAGATTTAGAGGTTTTCAAGTCTAAGTAAAGTGAGTTCGACGTTCGTCGAACTCAGCTCGATGAATGGTGTTATGTGCTCGACGATCGTGAGACATTTCTTGGTGCTGAGCTCGACAATCTTAGTTCTATGTTCGACGAAGACATAGTTTCTACATCAAGCTAAAATCAGGACAACTTCAGAATTTTTCTAAGTCCAGCTTCAAGCTTCGGTCGACGAATCAGTTTCTGAGCTCGACGAACTTGGACCTCAAGCTCTCAACCTCTCATGTCGACGAAGTCAGCTTCTCAGGTCGACGAATCAAGGACTCTACTCGACGAATTCTGAACTCAGAGTATTTCTGTCGACACTTAGGGCATGTGTCGACACCAAGCAATTTATCTCGACACCAGAAGATTTGTGTCGACACCAGGATTTTAGTCAACACCAATTCTTGTCGACACCAGAAGATTTGAGTCAACACTAAGATCAATCAGTCGACACCAGCTTATGTCGACAATGAATATCAGCAGATGCAGAATATTTGGCTATGTCCACAATCTATCTCAGCTCAATGAATGAAGATTGTCTGCTTGACGAATGAAGATTGTCTGTTCGACTAATGAAGATTGTCTGGTCAACGAACTCACTCAAGCCCAGCTCGACGAACTCAAGCTCAGCTCGACGAACTCTAGCTCAGCTCGATGAACTCAAACTCAGCTCGACGAATTGCGTTCTTTGTTCGACGAATCTAGACTAGGTCATCTTCAGGTTTTCCATCCCGTTTCTTGGCGATGATCCCGGAGTTATTAATGCCAGATCTTCTCGGAATGTTACCTTTAGAACGCGCATTGACTATGGACGATTACATGCCATTTTTCCATTGGACAGTTGGGGAAATTATTGATTGTCGCTTCCTTCCAAGGCCGACTGCAATTACTGCTCAACATTCGAATTTCGAATGTTCTTAGTCAGTCTAAAGAAAAGAAAAGAAAGGATCAAGTACTACTACAGATATACAGTCAGTCATACAGACATACACACTGCAAGCAATACAGACAATCAGACAGACACTCAGATTGCATAGAAGAACAACCATACTCAAAATCAAAAGTTCTACTGCAATCAGCCTAACCAGAGAACATTTTCAAGAAGAAGAAGAAGAAGAACAACCAATCACTATCAAGAGTCTTCTTCTTACAATTCTTTGGATAACTTCAAAGGACAACAATTATTCAATCTGTCAAAGGAGTTCCTGAAACAAATTCTGGTCCAGGCATTCCAGGTCTTTGAAGACCTATCACCCTGAAGTAGTGCTCCAGCTTTCCTGATACACTCAAGATCTCAGGGGAAGCAAAATCTGCTACAATCAATCCACAAGTCTTCTCAGTTGATATTGAGAAAGAGAAGACCGTATCTCCTTATTTTCAATTCCTGTATAGGGTTTTAATTCCCTTTAAAATTATTCTGATTACAAGTCTCCTTCCAAAAGACTCGAGGTTTTGGTTTTTGAGCACCTGAACAAAAGCTCATTGGTGTCAGGCACCTGATCAAAAACCTGAGTGGATTCCTACCAGGGTGGTAGAAGAGTGGATATACCCAGGTTGGGGAACCACTATAAAATTTCTTGTGTCGTCTGATTGCCCTTTTCTTGTGTTTTGGCTGTGCTCTGTGATTGCTTAGTTTGTTTTGCTTAGTTTTATTTACTTACTGACTTGTTCACTTAGGAATACAACAAAAGTTGTAAAACGTTTTTAGTGAGCACTATACCCTATTCACCCCCCCCCCCCCCCCGCTAGAGTATTTCAGATCTAACCTGCACTTTCAGACTGCCACCACAAGAACTTTTTATAGGGAGATCTCACAACCCTTTAGTCTTTTGATTAGGTGTCTAAAAACCAAAAATAAACTTTTGAAGGGAGTTACTAAACACTTTTACAAGAGGTTGAGAGAGTTGATGGTGTCTTCTCTTTTCTCTATACAATAGAGAAGACTTGTGGATTTTTGTTGTCAAAGTTCCTTCTGAAATAATGAATAGTTTAGAAAGCTTAAAGCCTTGCTCAGGGTGTAGGTCTTCAGCCTTGTCTTGAGGAGACCAGGAATTTTCTGACTGATTCAAAGTTGTTATCCTTGAATATTCATGGAGTAGAAGTAGAAGAAGATTCTTGATATTTGATGGTTGTTCTTCTTAATTCTTCAGAAAGAATAAGGTGAAAACAGAATGTTTTCAGAACACAGAGAAGAAGCGGATATTCTTCTTTATATTTCTGTATCTATTCTCTGTATTCTCTTATGTTACCACTGCTGTTCTGATGTCGAGTCTCCGTTGTTCTGAAAAGAGAAAATCTCTTTTATATTCTGCTGTCAAAATTCTTCTTTGAAATTTGAATTCAAAGCATTAATTGTTGATTAATCTGGAGAATAAAACGGCTGGAATATATCCTTTAATGAGTTTCCCCAACTGTTCCATTAAAATAAGCAAGTAATTAACCCCGATGAAGACCATAATTAATGCTGCCAATAACAGCTATGTTAAGGAGAATATGAGCATTAATTACTCAGGAAATCACTGCTAAATAATATAATAAATAAGGACAGAAATAAGGAAAATTTCTAAGTCTGGCTCGGGACAGAATTCGTCGAGCTCTGAATAAAATTCATCGACTGGAGTTCCAAGTTCATCGAGCTGATAAATCCTGTTATTCAACCAGAGATCAGTGAACTACATTCTGAAAATGACTTGCAAAATCTACACTACAAGTTCGTCGAGCAGAGAATCTGTCTTCGTCGAGCTGAGTTCAGAGAAAATAAACTGTAAAGAATCTGTCAAAACTGAACTCCGCATTTCATCGAGTAGAGAATCTGTCTAAAGGGAGAAATCATCAACCTGATCTCGAATATCGTTGAGCTCAACTTAGATAAGTAACTCTGAGTTCATCGATCTGCGATCGACGATCGTCGAGCTGTGTTCGAAGAATTTCGAACTGATAATTTTGAACTCTGAATTCTTCTAAGTCAGAGTCTACTGAAGTTCTCTGCTTGCTGGTCCATGAAGGTTGAAACTAATGACTAGCCTAAACTCTAGGACTTATAGACTTGACCCTAGCTATCCAAGGTGGGTCAAACTCATCCTAATTAGTGAACCTAGCCTAAATCTAAACAAGGGATCCAACAATCTCCCCCTATTTGGGTGATGTCACTAATACAAACAAAGGAAAACAATTACGAACCAGAATAAAATATATTTGGCAGAAAATAAAACATACAGCAGATATATACACAGGTGCTTCATGATTAACAAATAGAGTTCAGAAAATAAGAACTAAACAAAACATTTATCTGTTCTTCTTTGGCTTCTCTTTGTCAGCTTTTTCAGATTTTTCAGAGGGCTGTCTGAATATAATCTCTTTATTTGGATTTGTAGCTTCTCTATTTGACATTGTCATGTCAGATGCTCCAATTATGTTGCAAGAAGTGGCCCTTGGTACTACTGCTTCATGATGCAGATTCATATAGTCATCTACATTGAAAAATTTATTAGCTTTAACATACCTCTAGAGCCTTTTTTTCTATAAGATGACATAGTGGAGTACTGAGATGGATTTTTCCCTCTGCTTTAGCTTTGTTGATCATAGAAAGTCCAACTAGCTCTTGAAACATAGCCATTTTTGCAATTGCTTCCTGTTCTGGATCTACAAGAGGAATTAGAGGGGATTCTTGTAAGACCCCCCTCCCCCTTACCAAGGAGGGCTACCGGGTCTTATGCCCAGAACCGCCGTCTTACGGTGGCACTAACTCACGGGTTAGTCGACACCGCAACACGCCGATTCTGCCGGCTAGTACGATCATAAACCTGTAGGCCAATATGAGAAATAAGAAGTATAACTGAGTATAAAATGCCATCAGTCCACAAGTCATAGTACAATCATATAAAGGAAATGAATAGTACATCACTAGTCCACAGAAAAGTACAGAAGAAAGAGTAAAAAGGGCTTATGCCCAGTACATCAAATCTCTCTCTCTCTCACAAAATAGTAAATGCGGAAGCTAAACTAGAACATCAAGACTCGTCCCACCTGAGGACGCACAGTAGTAGTGGTAGCCTGCTGAAGCGGTATCTGCTCCTCATGTCCTGCCTCCTCGACGTGCTGGTGCTCCATCTCCACGGGCTCTTAAAAATAGTTGGTCACCGACCATTAGTCAAAAAGACTAAGTCGTTTCCTCCGCACCTCGCCCCGCAGCTCCTAGGCACCGAGCGGGAGGACGAAGCGGAGGACAACAAGGGGTAGCAAAATGGAAGCAGGTGACAATATCTATCTAAAGTGGTACTAAGTAATGAAATTCTACACTAGCAATGTTAAGTACAGTACAAGTAGTAAGTAAGTAAGAGCGGTGCAGTAAAGGAAAGTAAAGAAACAGCAGTATGAACAAGTAAATAAGCTAAGCTACCACTAAGCTATCATCACAAACGTACCCTAACTTATATAAATGCCCATACAAATATATAAGTTAGGATTTCCAGGAAATTTAACTTATCATATAAAAGAGCCCATACTAATTTATATGATAAGGATCTATGAAGCGTATGACCTAATATGAATGAATGATATGATGCAGTTTTATGCGCAGACAAGTGCAACTCACACACAACGACTCTGTGATCACAGACCTTTAGTTCCCACTTTTTGAGAGCTAGCATCACTCTTGGGTACCACCGCTGTGGCTACGGCAGCAGCGGAGCGGGCGTCTCCGCTTCTAGACCGGTATGCACACTACCAAGCCTTAGACCCCTCTTATACGCCTCTGTACACGTCCAAGGTGCACTCTAGAGTCTCGCGTACGTACTTTGCTGACAAACCCGTTAGTCTTGTTGGGTCGGATGTGTGTTATCGGGGGTCATCCTCCAGACCGCAGTGTAAAACAACCCACTGGCCCCTCTAACTCCCACAACCGCCTGGTGCACCGTACTGCCATCGGTGTGACGAACGGCCAGTACCGCATGCCCCGCCACGATATTTATGCACATGCAAGTAATTCATACCGAGCCTTCCGCTCGCAGGACCAAAACCCGTCCTGAATCCCTCAAACCCAAACCCGGGTGAGAACGCACATCAGTGCCTTTGTGTCAACTCCCTCAAACCCCAAACGGGTGAGCATATATCATGCATCTCTCCAGCCCCCACACGGGTGAGAAGGTACAACAATGTCCTAACCTATTAAACTACTCTTGCCTACGGTTTATTATACTTAGAGATTTAAGGTTAATCCCAGGACTGCCCCCGGTATTCCCTGTGAAGGGCTCTCAAGGGGCACTAGGAACTGTGTTGGGATTACGCCCAGCGTTCCCTTTCGCAAGGATATTTATTTTAGTTGATGGCTACCCATGTATCTTCCCAGCTCTCCTTATTGCTTTAGTATTACCCTAGTGACTTAAGTTATTACCGGGAAAACCGACGGTCTTCCGCCGATCCCCACTCCAGTTGTTAGTTAAGACTTGCACTTTTGATCCCTCACTGAGAAAAACTCTACCCACCAGGGTTACATATGTTGAACTCTCTCTTATTTCTGCCGATAATCAGTCCCCTGGTAATTCCCCTAAGGCAAGACCTATTTGTATTATATGCAGACCATGACCTGTGTTTACCCTAGAAATGTGATCTTCCAAAACTTAAGGCATCTTGCCTCTAAATATTTATCCTAAGGTATTATGGACTAAGGGAACTACCCTAAGGATCCTCATAATTTTTCCTGGCCAAATGGTCATTTAATTAATTCTCTTAATTTAAATGCTCGGCCACTTTACACATGAAGTGATTTAATTAAGCATCCACTGACTTAGGAAAATTTTCCTGAGATGTATATTGACCAAATATTGCTGCCTTCAGAATTTCATAATTTTCCTTAAATTATTTTTTGTCATTTTCTATTTAATATCAATCCCACCTAAATTCCATTTTACACAAGAAGTATAAGCATTATATACTCAAAAATTCCAGAAAAAGTACAGAGCCTTTAGGACACTAAATTATGGCTATTGGCAGAGAATCATCAACATTGAATGTAAGATGGCCTATGGGGTTCCATTATAAGGTATTTACCAAAATGCCATTGTACTAATTTAACACAAGTAATGCATCCAATAAATTCTGAGAAATTCATGATAAACTAATAACAACATTTTATAACAGTAGAATAAATCCCAAATTTTTCAGAGGTATAAATATATCATTTCAAGAATTATCATGATAAGGGTAAAATGGGAAATTTAGGGTATCTACTCCAAAGTTCTTCAAAACAGAGAATCATAATTTTCCTAAGTCAAATGTGATGTAATCTATGCCTTGGCAAAGTTGTTTGGATTTGTACTTGAGTAAATACTATTTTCCAATTTTTAATTCCAAAATAGCTATAATGAAAATAAATTCCAATAAATGGAATTTTGATCCCAAAAATTCCCTCATTAATTTGGGGGGTGAACTTTATCCTAATGAACCACTGTAATTAATTTCATAATTCTTGCATGCAACCATTGGGCTAAATTCACCAATTTGCATTTTTGTTATTTGCACACCAAGCCTTAACATAGGCTAGCACATGCAAGTGGATTCCCCAACATGCATTGAACCCAAGGTGCTGAAAATTTTATCATGCACCAAGGGTGACCCCACTGACCCACCACCAAAATTTGGGGCCATGGGGAGGAGTAGAACTCCATATATGCCATTAATTTAAATTTTGATATTTTACCAAAAACTATAGGAAAATATTTTCTAAAAATTCCTAAATTTTGGCAGGAGGTAAGTAAGCCCTAATCATGCATGTGCCCAAAATTTGGGGCCATGGTGACTAATATTGAGACCAGGGCATCCAATATATTTTCTGCCCTAGTCTAGGACCAGTCCTAGGAAAAATGTCCTACAGGGCTGTACTCTACACCAAAATGTATGTTTAGGGTGGCATATTAAAGGTAAGACCCTAGGCTACAATTTTCAGCAAGGGCCTAAGTTCTGGAAATGCCTCTAAGAGGCCTAAATTTAACATGCAAAAGTACTGAAAAGGTGTGACAGGAAATGTCACTATTCATATATTAAACTGATTTATATTAAAATCGGCGCACGAATCTTAAAGTAAGAATTGACGGGATCGGGTTATCGTCTACCTCCAGCCAACGGCTGAGATCGAGCCGACCTGGAACGATTTTGCCGGCGGTTTCCGGCCAGCTGAGACGTCGCCACCTCCGGCCAATGGTGCCATCACCTTCACGGTGGTGGTGGCTATCATTTCCCGGCGATGGGGCGGCGGGAGACGGCGGCGACGGCGATCCCGAGCGGTTTCAGAAACTTAGAATTTTCTAGATTTTCACACATGGCATCGGGCTCAATTGAGCCCGATCTCTCGCCTATTTGATCTAAGAAGCTAGTACGGGTAGAGGTGAAGTGAAACGCACCATAATCGGGGCTTGGCTGCGGGTCAGGCGGCGGTTTGCCGTGGTGGTGGTGCGCCGGCGAGCTCCTCCCCGAAAATTCAATTCTCCACCATTCTCCATGAGTAAGTAGTCGAATTCCACTCCTCTCGGCCTTCTGAAGCTGATGGTGAGCTCTGTTTGGACTGAGGTGGGCTATAAGTGGAGATATCTCCAATGCTAGCTCGGTTTTAGGGCTTTGGAGATTTCACCCAGCTGCCATGTGGCTCTCAGCTCTGGAATTCTGCTGGAAATGAAGAGGGGAGGTCAGCCACTTGGTTTTGGGCAGCCTAAGTCAGCTGATGGGGTGGCCATGTGGCCACCATTTCCTTCATTCCTCTTTCTCTCTCCTCTTCTCCTAAAATTTCCAACTTTACCCCCTTGCATGCATTCTCTCTCCTGATTTAGAGGGGTAGGGTTGGTCTTGTTCACTTGGGCTGACTATGGGCCAATTTTGGTGGGCTTGGTCCAAGGGGGAATGACTTGGCCTTCATTTCATTCCTTAGGTCAAATTGTTGACCAATTTGACTTTTGGGGTTGACTGGTCAACTATGGTGGGTGGACTGACCCCACCTGATGGAAATGGGTCTAGTGGCACCACCCAACTTGGTTTGGGTCAAGGGAGTGCCCCACTTAGGTTAATTAGGCCTATGGGTGTGGGTTTGACCAAATTAAGCCCAAGGTTGACCTTGGTCAACTGGGGTCAAAATGTTGACCCAGTGACATATCCTAGGGTCCACTTAGATTGTCTTTAGGGTTAGGGCAATGTGGTGGGGTCATGGTGTGGCTAGGGTCCCCTCTTAGGCTAGTTTGACCTAGTTTGACTATGGTCTTATAGTGGGCCCCACATGGCTACCACCCACTACCTGGGGTCAAACCTAGTTGGTCTCCTCAAATCTCACCCCATGCCTAACCCAATCTAAGTTGAGGGGTCTAGAAGTAACATGGGATGTTACAAATTCCAATAAACAAGAAAATAATTTCGTCCCCGAAATTTAAGTTCGGGTCTATGGGGTTCTAATTGCAAGAATTATCAAGAATCTTAAAAGCATAACTTAAATGTACCTGATGCGAATAGCTCCGGGTGTTGCTCCAGCATCAGATCTCTCGGCTCCCAAGTGTGCTCTTCCCGTCCATGGTTGGACCACAGCACCTTCACCAGGGGAACCTTCTTCTTCCGCAACAATCGGATGGCTGTATCGTCAATCCGGATCGGCTCCAATCTCACTGATCTGTCAGGCTCTACCGGTCCGGCTGTAGTAGTGATGTGCTGCTCCGGCCGAAGGAGAGCTCTCCGTAAGGAAGAGACATGGAAGACGTCATGTAGTGCACCCAACTCCGGTGGCAGCTGCAGTCGGTAGGCTAAGGGGCCGATCCGCTCCAGGATCAGGTAGGGCCCCATGTATCGTGGACTGAGCTTCTTGTGCCTCCGCACCCGTGAAACACCGTGTACCGGACGTATCTTCAAGAATACCCTGTCTCCAACCTGGAACTCCACCTGCCGGTGCCGAGCATCATAATACTTTGCCTGCCTGCTCTGGGCCTCCAGTAGCCGATCCCTGATCAATCGAATCTGAGCCTCAGTGTCCTCTATATATTCGGATCCCAGAGCCCTGGTGTCCACATCCTGTACCCATGATAGCGGTGTCCGGCATCTCCTCCCGTAAAGAGCCTCATACGGAGCCATCCTGATGCTAGCCTGGTGGCTGTTATTATACGAGAACTCGATCAATGGCAGCAGCCTCTCCCAAGGCCTCCCCGTATCCAATATGCATAATCTGAGCAGGTCCTCCATGGTCCGGATGGTCCGCTCGGTCTGTCCGTCGGTCTGCGGGTGGAAGGCGGTACTAAAGGTAAGCCGAGATCCCAAGTGAGCATGCACGGCCCTCCACTCGCTCGAAGTGAACCGACCATCACGGTCCGAAACAATAGTCCTGGGGATACCATGATATCTGATGTACTGCTCCACAAATAGTCTCACCAGAACTGCAACTGGGGCATCCTTCCGAACTGGAATAAACCGCGCGACTTTGGTCAATCTGTCCACTATAACCCAGATAGAATCATGCCCGGAGTGGGAGCGAGGCAATCTGTGTACAAAGTCCATAGCAATGTCCTCGAACTTCCACTCTGGAACTGGCAGTGGCTGTAGTAAACCTCCCGGGCTCTTGCATTCCGCCTTCACACGCTGGCAGGTCTCGCAGTGAGTCACAAAATCCGTGATCTCCCTCTTCATCCCGGGCCAATACATAGATCTCCGCAAATCTGCCCACATCTTGGTGATGCCGGGGTGCACTGAATATCTCGAGCAATGTGCCTCTCGGAGTATGTCCTCCCGGATACTGCCTCCTGCTGGTATGTAGATGCGCCCCCGGAACCGAAGAAGATCATCCTGCAACGTGTAGTCCTCGACCTTGCCCCTCTCTAGGGCACTGAAAATCGGCTGTAACGCAGCATCCAGCCTCTGATGTGCTCGGATGCGCTCCTGTATATCATCGCAGCTGATCACGGAGCTCAAATACTCTCTATATACATCTGGCTCAGTCTCGGACACCACGGTAATGCGCATGTCCTCCATCATCTGAAGTAGCTCCATGGACATCAATCGGGGCTCCGGTCCAGAAGTGCCGGCCCTCCTACTCAAAGCATCCGCAACCGTGTTCGCTTTTCCCGGATGATAGTGGATCTTGTAATCATAATCACAGAGAAACTCCAGCCACCTCCTCTGTCTCAGGTTTAGGTCCTTCTGAGTATCGATATACTTGAGATTCTTGTGATCTGAAAAGATGTCACAATGAATCCCATATAAGTAATGCCTCCATATCTTCAGGGCGAAAACCACAGCCCCGAGCTCTAGATCATGTACTGGATAATTATGCTCATGCTTCTTCAACTGTCGCGAAGCATAAGCGATGACGTGTCTGTGCTGCATCAAGACTGCACCCATCCCCTGATAAGAGGCGTCCGTGTAGATCTGGAATCCTTCGCTCCCGGATGGAAGCGCAAGAATGGGGGATGAGATGAGTCGGTCCTTCAGCTCCTGAAAAGCCGTCTCACACCGCTCTGACCAAACAAAATCTGTATCCTTCTTCGTCAAGGACGTGAGGGGGAGTGCTATCCTCGAGAACCCCTCCACGAACTTGCGGTAATAGCCTGCTAGTCCCAAGAAACTGCGGATGTCAGATGCGGTCTTCGGCCGCGGCCAATCCCTCACTGTCTCTATCTTGGCCGGGTCCACAGCTAACCCAGCCCCACTGATCGTGTGCCCCAGGAAAGCCACCTCCTGCAACCAGAACTGGCACTTCGAAAATTTTGCGTACATCTGTGCCTCCCTCAACCTCTGCAGGACCTGTGCCAAGTGCTCCGTATGCTCCTCCTGAGTCCGAGAATAAATAAGGATGTCGTCGATGAATACTATCACGAAGCGATCCAAGAAAGGCTCGAAAACACGGTTCATCAGACTCATGAATGCAGCAGGAGCATTCGTGAGCCCAAAAGGCATCACCGTGAATTCGTATAGTCCATAGCGCGAACTGAAAGCCGTCTTCGGTATGTCTTCTTCCCTGATACGGAGCTGATAATAGCCGGATCGCAAATCTAACTTGGAGAACCAGAATGCTCCCTGTAGTTGGTCAAATAACTCATCTATCCGAGGCAGAGGATAGGTGTTGCGGACCGTCAACCGGTTCAGCTCCCGGTAATCTATACACAATCGCAGTGATCCGTCCTTCTTTTTCACAAATAGAACTGGCGCTCCCCATGGCGATGAACTAGGCCGTACAAATCCTGACTCGACTAGCTCCTGCAGTTGAGTTCTGAACTCTGCTAACTCTCTAGGAGCCATCCTGTAGGGTGCTCGGGACACCGGCTTCGCTCCCGGCACTAGCTGAATCCTGAAATCCAAGTCTCTAGCAGGCGGTAGCCCGGGCAATTTCTCCGGGAATACGTCGGAGAAATCCCGAACCACCGGAATATCTGAGATAGTCGCCTCTGTCCCCACCATCTCGAAACAGACAATATAGACTTCTTCACCCTGCTCATGGGCCTTCACAGCCTGTATAGAAGATAATAGTAGGTGGCAGACAGGCTGGATACCTTCAACGATAACATGAGAGTCGCCATGTCTCAGCGTGATCCTCCTGGACGGACAATCTATCTGGGCATGGTTCCGGTGCAACCAGGCCATGCCCAAGATCAAGTCAAAGTCCTGCAGCTTCAGAATAGTCGCCGGCGCCTCAAAAGCCTTGCCGCCAATCTCGGCCTCCATGTCGCAATGTGCAGTAGTCCGCAGCTCCGACCCATCGGGTAGGCGTACCCTCATCTCTAGTCCAGGGAACCTCTCCACGCCTTCGAGTCCGTCGATGAAGGCCTCGGATACGAACGAGTGTGACGCACCCGTGTCGAAAAGAGTATGGGCAGGCTTGCCGCTGATCATGACTATGCCTGAGGTTTGTTTATGTGAAGGTTAATTGTTATCCTATGGTTCCAGGTACTATATATATATCATTGGAAAATTTAAGGAAACTCAAAACTAACTTCAAGTACCTGTAATGACCTCCTCGGGATTCCTCGGCTCTGTGAGGTCCAAGGCGTATATCTGCTCCTGCTCGCGCCTCCGACCATGATATCCCCGGCCTCGGCCTCGTCCTCGGCCTCGTCCTCGGCCCTGCTGTACAGGGGCCACTGGAGGTGGAGGAGGAGGAGGGGGATGGAATCGGTGCGGGCACTCCGACCTGATGTGCCCTGGCTGGCGGCACCCATAACAAACCACTTGTCGGTGGCCTCGGTCATCCTGTCTCCTCGGATCGTGCATCTGTAGAGGTGGGGGAGCCAAAGCTGGAGGAGGCCCCTGCTCCTGCCTGAAGTTGGGACGACGACGTCCCCCACCCCTCCTGTATCCAATGGTCCTGCCCCTCTGAGAGCCCCTACTGCTCTCACCTGATGTCGATCCATCAAATGGTCTCTTCCCTCCGGCTCGCACCATCAGCTGGTCAGCCTCCAGTTTCTTCGCCATCTCGATGATCTGCCTGGATGTGCCATGTGAAATGAATAACAGAGCCTGCCTCAGATCATCCCTGAGGCCCCGGTAGAACCTCTTTGCGTACCTCCTGTCGTCGGTGTCCTGAATCCCCGCGAACCTGGCCAAGTGGGAGAACTCCCTCTGGTACTCTATCACAGATCTGGTCCCCTGCTTGAGGTTCAAAAACCTCTCCTCCAAAGCATCCCTGTCCGTAGCAGAGACGAAGTGCTCCAGGAACACATCGCCAAACTCCTCCCAAGAAATCTCTGACAACTCAAAGTCCGCATAAGTAGTCTCCCGGACTGACTTCCACCATCTCTTCGCATGGGCCTCTAGCACGGAGGTGGCTAGAGGTACTGCCTGGCCGACTGGGCAGCTGATGCCCGCTAAGATCTCGTGTATGGCCTCCAGCCATTCTTCCGTCTTCACTGCATCCTCTGTCCCACGGTACGTCGGTGGGGACAGGCTCTTGAATGCATTCAGCCAGCTCGACCCCGGATTTGGCTGTGGAGCCGGGACTTGCTGGGCTCTAAAAGCATCCAAAATCGCCGTCAGGGTCGGCCCCATCTCCGTATGTAGGAATGGAGTGGCAGCTGGAGGGGGAGGAGCCACATTTTGCGGCGCTGCGACCTGTGGAGGTTGCATAAAGGTAAGGTTAAAGCAAAATTGGCCTATCAAATTGTACTTTGTGGACCATTTCTGTGACTTTTGTACATGGGCACACCACTGCTTCCGCTGCATAGTTTGTCCGCAAACTAATGCTGGGGCGGGGGTGGTCCCATGTTGTGGACTTCTTTCTCATATGATCGTTGTTCAAGTGATAGCAGTTTGTAAGACCCCCCTCCCCCTTACCAAGGAGGGCTACCGGGTCTTATGCCCAGAACCGCCGTCTTACGGTGGCACTAACTCACGGGTTAGTCGACACCGCAACACGCCGATTCTGCCGGCTAGTACGATCATAAACCTGTAGGCCAATATGAGAAATAAGAAGTATAACTGAGTATAAAATGCCATCAGTCCACAAGTCATAGTACAATCATATAAAGGAAATGAATAGTACATCACTAGTCCACAGAAAAGTACAGAAGAAAGAGTAAAAAGGGCTTATGCCCAGTACATCAAATCTCTCTCTCTCACACAAAATAGTAAATGCGGAAGCTAAACTAGAACATCAAGACTCGTCCCACCTGAGGACGCACAGTAGTAGTGGTAGCCTGCTGAAGCGGTATCTGCTCCTCATGTCCTGCCTCCTCGACGTGCTGGTGCTCCATCTCCACGGGCTCCTAAAAATAGTTGGTCACCGACCATTAGTCAAAAAGACTAAGTCGTTTCCTCCGCACCTCGCCCCGCAGCTCCTAGGCACCGAGCGGGAGGACGAAGCGGAGGACAACAAGGGGTAGCAAAATGGAAGCAGGTGACAATATCTATCTAAAGTGGTACTAAGTAATGAAATTCTACACTAGCAATGCTAAGTACAGTACAAGTAGTAAGTAAGTAAGAGCGGTGCAGTAAAGGAAAGTAAAGAAACAGCAGTATGAACAAGTAAATAAGCTAAGCTACCACTAAGCTATCATCACAAACGTACCCTAACTTATATAAATGCCCATACAAATATATAAGTTAGGATTTCCAGGAAATTTAACTTATCATATAAAAGAGCCCATACTAATTTATATGATAAGGATCTATGAAGCGTATGACCTAATATGAATGAATGATATGATGCAGTTTTATGCGCAGACAAGTGCAACTCACACACAACGACTCTGTGATCACAGACCTTTAGTTCCCACTTTTTGAGAGCTAGCATCACTCTCGGGTACCACCGCTGTGGCTACGGCAGCAGCGGAGCGGGCGTCTCCGCTTCTAGACCGGTATGCACACTACCAAGCCTTAGACCCCTCTCATACGCCTCTGTACACGTCCAAGGTGCACTCTAGAGTCTCGCGTACGTACTTTGCTGACAAACCCGTCAGTCTTGTTGGGTCGGATGTGTGTTATCGGGGGTCGTCCTCCAGACCGCAGTGTAAAACAACCCACTGGCCCCTCTAACTCCCACAACCGCCTGGTGCACCGTACTGCCATCGGTGTGACGAACGGCCAGTACCGCATGCCCCGCCACGATATTTATGCACATGCAAGTAATTCATACCGAGCCTTCCGCTCGCAGGACCAAAACCCGTCCTGAATCCCTCAAACCCAAACCCGGGTGAGAACGCACATCAGTGCCTTTGTGTCAACTCCCTCAAACCCCAAACGGGTGAGCATATATCATGCATCTCTCCAGCCCCCACACGGGCGAGAAGGTACAACAATGTCCTAACCTATTAAACTACTCTTGCCTACGGTTTATTATACTTAGAGATTTAAGGTTAATCCCAGGACTGCCCCCGGTATTCCCTGTGAAGGGCTCTCAAGGGGCACTAGGAACTGTGTTGGGATTACGCCCAGCGTTCCCTTTCGCAAGGATATTTATTTTAGTTGATGGCTACCCATGTATCTTCCCAGCTCTCCTTATTGCTTTAGTATTACCCTAGTGACTTAAGTTATTACCGGGAAAACCGACGGTCTTCCGCCGATCCCCACTCCAGTTGTTAGTTAAGACTTGCACTTTTGATCCCTCACTGAGAAAAACTCTACCCACCAGGGTTACATATGTTGAACTCTCTCTTATTTCTGCCGATAATCAGTCCCCTGGTAATTCCCCTAAGGCAGGACCTATTTGTATTATATGCAGACCATGACCTGTGTTTACCCTAGAAATGTGATCTTCCAAAACTTAAGGCATCTTGCCTCTAAATATTTATCCTAAGGTATTATGGACTAAGGGAACTACCCTAAGGATCCTCATAATTTTTCCTGGCCAAATGGTCATTTAATTAATTCTCTTAATTTAAATGCTCGGCCACTTTACACATGAAGTGATTTAATTAAGCATCCACTGACTTAGGAAAATTTTCCTGAGATGTATATTGACCAAATATTGCTGCCTTCATAATTTCATAATTTTCCTTAAATTATTTTTTGTCATTTTCTATTTAATATCAATCCCACCTAAATTCCATTTTACACATGAAGTATAAGCATTATATACTCAAAAATTCCAGAAAAATTACAGAGCCTTTAGGACACTAAATTATGGCTATTGGCAGAGAATCATCAACATTGAATGTAAGATGGCCTATGGGGTTCCATTATAAGGTATTTACCAAAATGCCATTGTACTAATTTAACACAAGTAATGCATCCAATAAATTCTGAGAAATTCATGATAAACTAATAACAACATTTTATAACAGTTGAATAAATCCCAAATTTTTCAGAGGTATAAATATATCATTTCAAGAATTATCATGATAAGGGTAAAATGGGAAATTTAGGGTATCTACTCCAAAGTTCTTCAAAACAGAGAATCATAATTTTCCTAAGTCAAATGTGATGTAATCTATGCCTTGGCAAAGTTGTTTGGATTTGTACTTGAGTAAATCCTATTTTCTAATTTTTAATTCCAAAATAGCTATAATGAAAATAAATTCCAATAAATGGAATTTTGATCCCAAAAATTCCCTCATTAATTTGGGGGGTGAACTTTATCCTAATGAACCACTGTAATTAATTTCATAATTCTTGCATGCAACCATTGGGCTAAATTCACCAATTTGCATTTTTGCTATTTGCACACCAAGCCTTAACATAGGCTAGCACATGCAAGTGGATTCCCCAACATGCAGTGAACCCAAGGTGCTGAAAATTTTATCATGCACCAAGGGTGACCCCACTGACCCACCACCAAAATTTGGGGCCATGGGGAGGAGTAGAACTCCATATATGCCATTAATTTAAATTTTGATATTTTACCAAAAACTATAGGAAAATGTTTTCTAAAAATTCCTAAATTTTGTCAGGAGGTAAGTAAGCCCTAATCATGCATGTGCCCAAAATTTGGGGCCATGGTGACTAATATTGAGACCAGGGCATCCAATATATTTTCTGCCCTAGTCTAGGACCAGTCCTAGGAAAAATGTCCTACAGGGCTGTACTCTACACCAAAATGTATGTTTAGGGTGGCATATTAAAGGTAAGACCCTAGGCTACAACTTTCATCAAGGGCCTAAGTTCTGGAAATGCCTCTAAGAGGCCTAAATTTAACATGCAAAAGTACTGAAAAGGTGTGACAGGAAATGTCACTATTCATATATTAAACTGATTTATATTAAAATCGGCGCACGAATCTTAAAGTAAGAATTGACGGGATCGGGTTATCGTCTACCTCCAGCCAACGGCTGAGATCGAGCCGACCTGGAACGATTTTGCCGGCAGTTTCCGGCCAGCTGAGACGTCGCCACCTCCGGCCAATGGTGCCATCACCTTCACGGTGGTGGTGGCTATCATTTCCCGGCGATGGGGGCGGCGGGAGACGGCGGCGACGGCGATCCCGAGCGGTTTCAGAAACTTAGAAATTTCTAGATTTTCTCACATGGCATCGGGCTCAATTGAGCCCGATCTCTCGCCTATTTGATCTAAGAAGCTAGTGCGGGTAGAGGTGAAGTGAAACGCACCATAATCGGGGCTTGGCTGCTGGTCAGGCGGCGGTTTGCCGTGGTGGTGGTGCGCCGGCGAGCTCCTCCCCGAAAATTCAATTCTCCACCGTTCTCCATGAGTAAGTAGTCGAATTCCACTCCTCTCGGCCTTCTGAAGCTGATGGTGAGCTCTGTTTGGACTGAGGTGGGCTATAAGTGGAGATATCTCCAATGCTAGCTCGGTTTTGGGCTTTGGAGATTTCACCCAGCTGCCATGTGGCTCTCAGCTCTGGAATTCTGCTGGAAATGAAGAGGGGAGGTCAGCCACTTGGTTTTGGGCAGCCTAAGTCAGCTGATGGGGTGGCCATGTGGCCACCATTTCCTTCATTCCTCTTTCTCTCTCCTCTTCTCCTAAAATTTCCAACTTTACCCCCTTGCATGCATTCTCTCTCCTGATTTAGAGGGGTAGGGTTGGTCTTGTTCACTTGGGCTGACTATGGGCCAATTTTGGTGGGCTTGGTCCAAGGGGAAATGACTTGGCCTTCATTTCATTCCTTAGGTCAAATTGTTGACCAATTTGACTTTTGGGGTTGACTGGTCAACTATGGTGGGTGGACTGACCCCACCTGATGGAAATGGGTCTAGTGGCACCACCCAACTTGGTTTGGGTCAAGGGAGTGCCCCACTTAGGTTAATTAGGCCTATGGGTGTGGGTTTGACCAAATTAAGCCCAAGGTTGACCTTGGTCAACTGGGGTCAAAATGTTGACCCAGTGACATATCCTAGGGTCCACTTAGATTGTCTTTAGGGTTAGGGAAATGTGGTGGGGTCATGGTGTGGCTAGGGTCCCCTCTTAGGCTAGTTTGACCTAGTTTGACTATGGTCTTATAGTGGGCCCCACATGGCTACCACCCACTACCTGGGGTCAAACCTAGTTGGTCTCCTCAAATCTCACCCCATGCCTAACCCAATCTAAGTTGAGGGGTCTAGAAGTAACATGGGATGTTACAATTCTAGCCTTTTAGGACTAGAGTCCTTTGAATAATCAGGAGAAGCTGAAGTACTTTTCTTATCTGTAGCAGGAGGAGGTTTGCTCTGAGAGGATTGTTGTTGACTATTGCCTTGTGGACTTGGCTTGGAGTGTCTTTGATAAGTCTTGGTGACTGGAGTTGATCTATGAGTGACAGTACCAGAGGCCACAACTGATGGAGGAGGAGGAGGATGGTCTTTCCTGAAGTGCTTGGGAGGAGACCTGTACCATATTATCTTCTTCCTTTCTTTCTACTCATTCTTTGATAACCATATCTATTGTGGCATCCCAAGGTAAGGAGTAATCTTTTGTAGAATATAGTAGGGAGTGTTATGTGTTGGATTTGGCCTGGGAGCATCCTTTGGAACAACTTTCCTTTTCTTAGCAATCTTCTTCTTGGCTTTTGGATCATCAGATTCATCAGAATCTTCATCATCATTATCTTCATCAAGGATTCCGGAGGGTTGTCATACATATCATTAATTTCTTTCAGAGTTTTCTTAGAGATTTGCTTCTCAGCTTGAGGAAGCACTTGAGGTTCTATAGCTTCTGGTCGAGCAACAATATTTTCAGACATAGTCTGATTCTATTCCTCTATATCTGCAAGTATGATGTCATCCAGGTTTGGTATAGGACTGTCATCCATTTTGTAGGTAGGAGGGGAAAGAGATTTTTGCTCTGGAGTAGAGACTCGTTCAAGAACATTCTCAGTCACATGTTCTTTTAAAATCACTGGTGCTGCAAAACTTGCCTTTAGTTGATTAACATATTCAGGGCTTATTGGTGAAGTATATCAAACTATAGCCATAGATTGCTCTAGGGAGACCTCTGGAAGAAAATTCAAATAAGCTGTATTAAAAGAATTTAACAAATTGAATATATCTACTGTGGGATTGACAAGACAATCACTAACAATCAGAATTTTTGGAAAGTCAACTTGCTCATATGTACAAAGCATATCAAAATCAACTACTATCTCAACTTCTGTAATCATATTTTCATATACATCTGCATCTGCATCTGCTAGCTCATTTAACTGCAAAACTACTGCTGCTTCTGCTACTGCTGGAGGAGAGGAGACTGGAGCTTCTTCACTGGATATCTCCCCCTGCCTGATTTCAGAGGGTCCTGAAGCTAGGCCCCCAGAAGAAGGGACAGTGGGGGCAGCAGAAATGAGGTCAGATAGGGATGAAACAGAATCAGCAAGAGGTTTAATGGCCTCTTCTATAAGCTTTGAGATAAGGTGAGTGATGAGTTCCAGAATGGAGGGAAGGGAAGGGGAATCCATTTGCTTAAACTCAGAGGGTATCTAAGTTGTTATAGAAGGATGGAGGATGGATGATGAAGGGAAAGAAGTGGTTTCTATCATGGGCTCATCAAGAGGTGATGGAGTAATGATGGGAGATGATAGCAAATCAAATGATGGAATGGATGAGAGGTTATTGAGGGGTATGTCAGCTTGATGTTGAGGATGTGGTGATTGGGGTGGTGTGGTATGCTCTGGAGATTGAACTGGTGTTGGTTGATATTCATAAGATGGAATTGGTGTTGGTTGATGTTCAGGATATTGAATTGGTGGTGTTGGAGTATGAGCTGGAGATGAGGATGGTTGTTGGAGGGTTGATGGAGGAATTGAAATTTGTTGAGGTGTAGGTTGTTGAGATGGAGGTGTTGGAATCTTGGTGGATGGAATTCTAAAGGAGGGGACAGCTTCTGGGAGTGGGGGATTAGCTGTTACAGCTCTTGTATCCTTAGATGCTCTGGAAGAGGTTGAAGCCTTGGATGGTTTTGAGATTGTCCTCTCCCACCTTCCAAAAAAGGCACATGTTAGACTTTTGGAAGCGTTAATGAATATGGTCTGAGAGACTAGGGATTCAACAGCTTTTCCTGTAGGAAAATCCCAAGAATTCTTCCAAAATATACTTCTTTCTTACTGTTCTTCTTCTTTATCCAGTCAAATAGGATTTTAGCCCAATTCACTGCCTTCTTATTCACAACAGCACACATTACCAGAAATTACTGGCTGCTAATATAATCATGGGCAGTATGCTTTCCTAGTAATACTTTGCCCACCACATCGGCTAAAAACTTATATTCAAAAGACAAATTTTTCTTTAATAACTTATTAGGGTTCTCTCCAATATGACCCATTTTATTCAACATGTCATCAAACTCAGAACTATGAATCTGTAAATCTTCTTCACCATTTATCAAACCAAAAATTTCAGTTAAGACTACGGGGGTTAAAGAAATCTGGTTACCAGATATTGTGCCTATCATCGTGTCGGCGTCGGGATTACAGGAGGTGAATACCCATTCTCTGATTTCAGTAGCAGCTATCTTTATCCTGGTTGTCATGAAGTTCTTCAACTGTTGTTCCTCAAAAAAATTAAGCATGTCCCAGAAAATTTGATCAGAATGTTGAAATGATTCGAAATCTATATCGAATCCCATGTCGAATTTCATTGCCGTATGAGTGCTCGCCGGAATTGCCATTGATCGCCTGCAAAAAGGAAACAGAGATCAAGTGCAAGGGGAATAGAAAGCGCAGGAGGGAGCTCAAAGAAAACCTAGTTAAATGGTTTTCAGAATATGAAGCGGCAGACTCCGTCCTTCGAAATAAAAACTATTCTTCGATCTGAGTTCGACGAAATATTTATTGACAAAAGAGTTCGTCGAACTCAGTCTGAAGAAGGGAAAAGTTTTTGTCGTTCTCAAGTTGACAAAAATTTTCGGAAGCAGTATCGTCGATCTCCGTTTGACGAATAAAACTTCACACGCAGAGATTTGGTCGGTCTCAGGTCAACGAATTTTCTCAAGAACTTTTCTCAGTTCGTCGATCTCAGGTCGACGAACTGTGGCAAATTCTTCGACCACAGACAGAAGGTTAAATTAATGCTTCTCCATTTATCATACCTAGCTGATTCAGAAATAATAGATGTTTCTTCTCATCCAAAGGTTTGGTGATGATGTTTGCCTTTTGTAAATCAGTAGAGACAAAGGTAAGATTAATTTTCTTCTTGTCTACACACTCTCTAATGAAATGATGTCTTACATATATATGCTTAGTTCTACTATGATGCACTGGATTCTTTGCAATGGAAATTGCACTAGTATTATCACAAAGTAGAGTTGAATTATTTAGGTTGACACTATAATCTAGGAGTTGGTTCTGAATCCACAGCATCTGTGAACAACAATAGCCAGCTGCTATATACTCAGCTTCTGCTGTTGAGGTAGACATAGATGTTTGCTTCTTGCAAACCAAGAAACTAGCCTATCACCAAGGAACTGACATGTCCCTGATGTGCACTTTCTGTCCACTCTACATCCAGCAAAATCAGCATCAGAGTATCCAGTTAACTCAAATTCTGACTCAGTTGGATACCAGAGTCCTAAATTAGGGCAACTCTTTATATATCTAAAAATCCTTTTTAAGAAAAAAAGATGAGATTCTTCAGGGTTCACCTGGAACCTAGCACAAAGACATGTAACAAATATGATGTCTGGTCTACTTGCTGTAAGATATAACAGGAACCATACAATGACCCTATATAATTTCTGATCTACAGGTTTCCCATGTTTATCAGAATCAATCACAACATTTGTAGCCATAGGTGTTTTCTTAGCTGAAGTATCAGCCATCCCAAACCTTTTTATCAGCTCCTTAGCATACTTGCATTTGGATATGAAGATGCCATCAGGGGACTACTTCACTTGGGGACCAAGGAAGTAGGAGAGCTCACACATGTTACTCACTTCAAAGTTTGAATGCATAAGGTTGGAGAACCTTTTGCATAGTTTGGAATCTATAGAACCAAATATAATGTCATATATATATATTTGTACTAACAAGATTTTATCATAATGATGCTTGATAAATAAATTCCTATCTACTATGCCTCTAGAAAAGTTATGCTCTAAGAGAAAGCTAGCTAAGGTTTCATAACAAGCTCTTGGACCTTGCTTTAGACCATAGAGAGCTTATGCAATTTGAAAACATAAGATGGATGGGATGAAGAGATAAAACTGGGTGGTTGTTCCACATAGACCTCTTCTTTGAGTTCACCATCTAGGAATTGTTGGGTATTGTATCCACACTAACCCAGATTTGATGAAGTAATCCTTGAACTAAGATGAATTAAGTTGTATTTGATGCTTTGTTTGAGTTATGTGTTTGCAGGATTCTAATAGGAAGTGTAGACCAATGTCAGTCTACAATGGGTCACCAAACAGAGGACCATACAATGTAATGCCTCATTGTGTGATCCAAGGTGTTGACTCATGTGTAGCCTCTCTATGGTGATATACTTCATATTCATGCTCTGGGACTAAGTGAAAAAGACTTGATGCTGGTCTCACTAAAGAAGAAGAAAATTCTATAAAAGAAAATTTACTAAGTGTTTTACTCGAGTAATTCTATATCTACTCGAGTGAATAACTTAGTTTATATTCAAGTAAGATTACTCATACATAAGTAAGAATGACAGATCCCGTGTAGTCAATTTGTGGCTCTCGAGTAGTTAAGACAACTACTCGAGTAGATTCCCTCTCTTTCTCGGGTTTACAGAATTTTCCTCTCCAAATATTTTCTAAGTGAAATACTCGAGTAGACCATATATATACTCGAGTAGGTTATCTCTTCTGTCTCGTGTAACTGGATTCTAGCACTCGTGTAGTTCTTACTTACTCAAGTAGTCTAAGTCATGTACTTGAGTAGTTTATTTACTACTGGAGTAGTACAAAGTTAATTATCGAGTAACTCAGAATTCTATTCCTGAAAATTTTTCTAAGTGAACTACTCGAGTAGTCATTTCCATATACCCGAGTAGTTCTTTTCGTCTCGAGTAGTTCAACTTCTATACTCGAGTAGTCCATTATTCCATTTCTAGAAATTTTCCAAGTCTTTATCTCGAGTATTTTCTCAACCACTCGAGTAGTTCATTCTCATCTACTCGAGAGGTATTCCTTATACTCGAGTAATCCGCTCCACCTCTCGTGTAACTACTTAAGTACTCGAGTATGTCATTTTTGATACTCGAGTAGCTGAATTCTTTTTCTTCAAGTTTACTCGAGTAGTTGTCTCCATGTACTCAAGTAACTATCTTCTTCTCTCTCAAGTAGTTTTCCTGTATACTCGAGTCGTTATCTTCGACCCACTCGAGTAGTTGTGTTAAGTACTCGAGTAGTCATTTCTCTCTCTAATATATTAATTCGATTTTTTCTGAAAATTTCATTAAGTCCAAATTAACAGAATTCTTAATGAGCCTTGACATGATTGGTCCACGTGTACTTCATTATGAATTAATTATGACTGATCAACACCGATCCTATATAAAGTCTTGTCAGAACCGACAAACCCTAATCAAGGTGTTCATTCAGAAGTTTTGCAGCCGATCTTTCTCAAGTTATCTTATTTCTTCTCTCTCTCCAAGAAACGAAATCCGCCGCCGCCGCTGATTCCCGTCCGGCTAGTGTTTCAATTTTAGAGGATTCAGATCGAGATTGTCGCTCAACTCTTCGTCCTCTATTCGATCGATCGTGTGAATCCAAGAAGATCCAGATCTGATATTGTCGAGATTTTCTTCACCATACTGATAAAGCCGCAAAGCCTAGAAGAAGAATATCCTGGAAGACAGTTGCAGATCTGAAAAAGAATTATTGTTTGTATTTCTATACACAATTTTTTTCATCCTTGTATGTGAAATTTCTCCGAGTGTAGGAGCCTTTGTCTCCGAGATTGTAGGAAGTTTAATCTTCCGAGTGTAGATCCATTTTGTGGATCGAGATTGTAGGAACGTTGTTCCGAGGTGTAGGATTGATTTTCGATCCGAGATATTGGAGTAGACGAGTCTAGTATATTGCTAGATTGGTGAGGGAAAGTGGATGTACCCAAGGTTGGGGAACCACTATAAATCTTGTCTCATTTGTGATTAATTGGTAGATAGTTCTGTGCTTTGGTTTGAAATTTTTATTCCGCAAAAAGACGCACATCTCACCTATTCACCCCCCTCTAGGTGATTTAGGTAGGCAACTATAAACTTTCAATTGGTATCAGATCCAGGTTGATCGTTAAAAAGTTAACACCTTGATCAGATCCTTCTATAGTTGTCTTTTGAGATCTATAAAAAAAATGGACAAGCCTAAAGATTTTGCCAAGCTTCCTTTGTGCACCAAGAATAACTTTCCCATGTGGAAAGAGAGAATCAAGTTCTTTATGGAAGCTGTGGATCCAAGGATGTTCATGATAGTTGAAGAAGGTTCTTATATTCCCATGACCATCTCCACTATAGATCCAACTAAGAAATTCCCAAAGAAATTAATGGATCTAGATAAGGACGAGATTGCACTTGTGTCACTAGACAAAAAGGCCAAAAACATTATAGCAAGTGCAGTCGATGACTCAATACTACAAAACCTGATCCACTGCCAGTCTGCAAAAGAGATGTGACAGTCACTAGTTACCTTGATGGAAGGTATAGAAGAAGTGAGGGACGATAGAAGATCCATTCTAAATCAGAAGTATGAAGCTTTCCGACAAGGAAACAATGAAACCATTGCTGACACATTTGAGAATTTCTTCAAGATAGTGAATGGGCTAAGGGTCTATGGAAGAGTCTTCACTAATGGAGAATTAAATGATAAGTTCTTGAAATCCCTAACTAAGGAATGGGATAATAAGGTCTGTACAATCAGGGAGTTTGGAAAACTGGCCGAGACAGACCCACAGAATCTCTTCGGGAAGCTTATGTCATATTAGCTTCAAATCAATTCCAAAAAGGCTGAAGAAGAGAAGAGCAGGTCTGCATTCAAAGAGAAGCCAGTTGCTCTAAAGGCAGATACCTCTAAGAAGTCAAAGGTTGTTCCTCCTACTCAAGCACAAGAAGTTAGTGAAGAAGAAACCTCGGAGCCAAGCACCTCGGGGTCTGAGCTATCAGAAGGAGAGTTCTCACTACTCTCATGACAGTTCAAGAAATTCTTAAACAAGAAGAAGTAATGGAAAGACAAGGATGCCTCCTATAGAAGATCACGATATGATGGTGATCGTCAAAGAAAAGGCTCAAGCAGCCATGACAGGTATGCTTCTAAATAGAACAAACATGTTTCCACTAACATTATTTGCTACTGCTGTAATACGCCAGGATACGTCATCGCTGACTACCCTCACAAGAAGAATGAGGGTGGTAGAAAGGAAAAGAAGTCCACATACAACAATAATAGGATAGAGAAGAGCCTAATAGTCAAAAAGGGCAAGACTCTCAGTGACTCCGACTCATCAGAGTCGAGTGAAGAAGAAGAAGCTTATTTTCAGCTTATGCCTCAAACAGATGATGAACAAGATCCCCAGTTCAATAGGAAGGTAAACTCTCACACACCTCTTTCAGATTCTGAAGTTTCTGAGAATGATCGTGAGGACAGCTCGTCTGACGATGAGTCTGAACTCATGGCCCAGTATAAGGAGTTAATCATGGCTTACGACAAATGTCGCCGAGTCGTGAAAATTCAGGCTAAAGATATAAAGTCTCTCAATGCTGAAGAGATCATCTTGAGAGAGGAAGTCGCCAAGACTGACTCAATCAAAGAGAACTTCAATAATGCTGTTGAAGAATATAAGAAGTCTCTTGAGCATCTTGACCTTAAAGAGAAAATCATCAAAGAGTTGGAAAAACAACTCACCGCTGTAAGAAACTTGTCGAAAGTTTCTCGAAGCCTAAGACTGTTATTCCATTCGTTGCTGAATTCTTAGCTAAGGCCAAGGGTGCTGGACTAGGCCATGAATAAGCTCCTAGTAAGTCTTCTAGGAGAAATAAGGCTCAACGGAAGAATAAGGCCTCCAAGAAGGCCTTGGCCAAAGAGAAGGGGAAAGCCCCTCAAGTTCAGACCTCCTTCAAAAAGGTCATATTTCCTTCCAATGAGTTCGATCTTGACTCATCCTACGGACACTTTGCAAGACATACCTATGTAGAGCCAAAGTCCCGTTATCAGGGATGGACTCGCCGCAGAAACTTTGGTGAAAGTGTATTTAAGGAACCTTATGAAGAGGTGATTCTTCAGAGCTATGACCCTTTCAATCATGGTCATAACTTCAAGAAAGCACCAAAGGCAAAGCTTGTTGTAGAAAAGCCCCTGAAGGAGAAGAAAACATGTGATTGTCATCATCATGAAGCTTCTTCTTCAAAGAATGCTGCCCCTGCCAGACCACAACTTCAAAAGGTCAAGCAGGAGAAAATGAGGCAAAGATACAACAGATTTAATTGTTGGTGCTGTGGCAAAATTGGTCACTTTGCCATCGATTACTGGTTTAATCCCAAAAATGTTGCAACCTCTCATGTTGGTAATATGAGAAAGACCACTCATAATACTAATATTCATAGGGGGGAGTGTTCTAACCCGAGACCAAGGACCCAAACATATTTGGATTCCTATGGCAAACTGATTATGATTGTAGGTATGTCCAAAGGCCACCAAAACGCTAATCTGGTATTTGGACAGTGGATGCTCTCGGTATATGACCGGGACAAGAAGCCTACTTCAAAACTTATCTGCAGTCTTGAATGGACCAAAGGTTATCTTTGGAGGTTCAAACCGTGGAATCACTAAAGGCTACGGTATGATTATGAACGGTAATGTATCCTTCTCAGATGTGCCTCACGTTGAGGGTTTGGAACATAACCTTATAAGCATATGTCAACTCTGCGATAAAGGATACATTGTTGAGTTTCACGTTGATAAGTGCTTGATAAAATCCGTCAACAATATGGAAACGATTCTATCCAGCACTCGAAGCAGAAACATATTTTGCTTAAATTTCATTTGTATAGACTCTTCTACACCAGTGTGCTTTTTAGCAAAAGATAGTTCATCTCTTGGTGACCAATGGCACAAGGGACTAGCACATATTAATTACAAAACTATTAATAAATTATTTTCAATGAACTTAGTACATGATACCCCAAATGTCAAGTACATCAAAGATAGACCTTGTCATGCATGTGTAAAAGGCAAGAAAACAAGGGCTACCTTTAAAAGCGTTATTGGTAAGGATTCTAATAGATGTCTGCATCTACTGCATATGGTCTTGTTCGGTCCACTGCAAATTAGAAGTTTGGGAGGTAAGGATTATACGTTAGTAATTGTTGATGATTACTCGCTCTTTGCGTGGGTGTTCTTTCTGAAACACAAGTCAGATACTTTCGACATCTTTATTAATTTTGTCAGGCAAGTCCAGAACGAATTTAACTACTCCATTGTCAAAATCAGAAGTGACAATGTAATAGAGTTTAAGTCTGGGGTCATGACAGAATTTTATGAAAGCTTGGGTATCTTTCATGAGTTTTCCTCTCCTCGTACTTCGCAACAGAATGGAGTGGACGAGAGAAGGAATAGGACACTCATATAGGCCTACAGGACCATGTTGAGTGATGCTTCACTTCCAGAATATTTTTGGGCTGAAGCTGTCAACACTACATGCCACGTGCAAAATCAAGCCCTCATAAACAAAAACCACGATAAGACACCTTGCGAACTTCTGAAGGGCAGGAAACCAACTGTCTCAAACTTTAGAATTTTTCATTTTAAATGCTTCGTGCTTAACAATGGCAAGTATCATACTACCAAGTTTAGTGAAAAGAGTTTTGAAGGTATTTTTGTAGGTTATAGTAGCCATAGTAAGGCATACAGGATATTTAAATGAAAAACTGTGTTTGTAGAAGAATCAATACATATTCTATTTGATGAGACAAGCTTGCTGCAAAGCAACTCTTCTAGTGTGCTCATTGAAGATGCAGGTGCAAAGCTAAAAGAAATCAGCTTGGATGAAACATCCGAAGATAAAGGTGAAATGTTCATTAAAATTACCTCTCCAACCCCTATTAGAGAGGTTGATGATCCAGATGAAGAAATTGTTCAAGATGATGAAGTCACTCCGGTGATTGAAGAGAATCCAGATGCAAGGACTCTAGAGCTCAGACATCTGAAGGATCACCCCATGGACCAGATCATAGGAGATCCCCAGGATGGAGTCAGAACTCGTAGAGGTACAACTAATGAAAATTTGTATATAAGTTTTCTTTCACAGGATGAACCAATGAAGTTTGAGGAAGAAAACTCAGACGCATCGTGGATAATGGCGATGGAAGAAGAACTAAACCAGTTCAAGCGCTGCAAAGTATGGAAACTTGTTCCAAGACCCAAAGGTAAGAATGTCATTGGGACAAAATGGGTCTATAGGAACAAGATGGATGAGGATGGAACGATTGTAAAGAACAAGGCCAGACTTGTCGCAAAAGGTTATCATCAAGAAGAAGGAATCGACATCGACCAGACGTATGCTCTAGTGGCAAGGCTGGAGGCAATAAGGTTATTCCTAGCATATGCTGCACTCAAAGGCTTCACTGTCTATCAAATGGATGTGAAGTTTGTCTTCCTTAATGGTGACATAAAGGAAGAAATATTTGGAACAACCTCCAGGTTTCATTGATTCTAACTTTCCTGATTACGTTTACTTATTGCATAAAGCTTTATATGGTCTGAAACAAGCCCCTCGGGCTTGGTTTGAGACACTGTTTGGCTTTCTACTTGAGAACAAGTTCACAAGGGGAAAGATAGACAAGACATTATTTCTTAGGGAAATTAAAGACAAGATTCTGCTAGTGCAAATCTATGTCGATGACATTATTTTTGGCTCTACTGACGATAACCTCTACAAGAAGTTTTCAAAATATATGCCAGGGAAGTTTGAAATGAGCAGTATGGGCGAGCTGAAGTATTTCTTAGGGCTTCAGGTGAAACAATCTGAAGATGGAATTTTCATCTCGCAGACCAAATTCACCAAAGAGCTGATTATGAAATTCGGATTGGAGAACTCAACCTCGATGAGGACTCCAATGGGTTCAACAATGTCTCTGGACAAGGATGAAAAATGGAAACCTTTTGATGAAACCAAGTACAAAAGCATTATTGGATCCTTGCTCTACCTCACTGCAAGTAGACCTGACATAATATTCTCAACATGTATCTGTGCTAGAATTCAGGTGAACTCTAAGGAATCTCACTACGCTGCTGCAAAGCGGATTTTGAGATACCTTAATGGTACAACAAATCTTGGCTTATGGTACCCAAGAAGTAATGACAGTGAGCTAATAGGTTTTTTAGATGCAGATTTTGCAGGGAGTAAAGATGACAGGAAACGCACTTCTGGGACTTGCCAATTCTTTGGAAGAAGACTTATCTCCTGGAGTAGCAAGAAGCAAAACTGTGCAGTAATCTCAACGGCTGAGTCAGAGTACATCTCTGCAGACAGTTGTTGTGCATAGTTACTATGGATAAAGAATCAGTTTGAGGATTACAATATGAAGTTTCAGAACATTCCTCTATTTTGCAACTCTTCCAGCGCAATTACAATAGCCAATAACCCAGCCTCGCACAGCCGAACAAAGCATATAGAGCTAAGGTATCACTTCATCCGGGAGAATGTGGAGCATGGGGACATGAAATTTCAATGTCTCTATAGATAGGCAAATTGCAGACATTTTCACGAAGCCGCTGTATGAGACCAAGTTCACGTTCTTCAAAATAGAACTTGGAAAGCTCAACAAAGAAGATTAGAGAAGATGGATTTTCAAGAAGGCTCAAAGTTCAAAGGTTTGTCAAATGTTGGAATTATAAAAATTTTTAACTCTTTGACTCGAGTAAGAAAATGATCTACTCGAGTAGTAGAATGACATACTCGAGTAGTCTACTTGACCTACTCGAGTAGTGGAATGATATATTCGAGTAGTCCACTTGACATACTCGAGTAGCAGACTGATATACTCGAGTAGTCCACTTCACATACTCGATTACCTCAACTCACATACTTAAGTACTTCAGTATACCCACTCGGGTACTTCAGTATACCTACTCGAGTCATTCCAGACACATCTACTCGAGTACCTTATTTCCTCTACTCGAGTAATATCAACTAACTCGAGTATAATCCTAGAAATTATTCAAATTTTCTTATGCGTAAACCAAGGCTTATGCCGCCACTTCTAAGGTATGATTCACTCATTTCTCAATTAATTAGACCTAAACCTAGGGTTATATAGATAAGAAATTCCGAAAATGTCCTACACAAAATCATTTCCTCCCTCGAGTAGCCAGAAGTATCTTCGCCTTCCTTCATCAATTGTAGAGCCGCGCTAGTTCCTTCTCCCCATCGAAATTCTTCCAAAGGTTTCTGTATCATGGCCGCCTCTTCTAAAATTGGCGCTGGTTCAGAATTGTTTGCCGCCGGGATTGTCGAACTTTCTGACGACTTCCCAACCTCATGATATTTCTCTACATCGCCGGATTAACTTTTATTCTCCAAGAACCATGTCAAATCCTGTTCCCCGAAGTTGCAGAGTTTTTCAGAAACATCAAAGTGAAGCGCCATGGGGCCGTTCTCAAGTCCAAAGTCAGAGGTATCATAATCAAACTTACCAAAACTTCAGTTTCTCAACTTCTTTGATTGTCGACTGTAGATGCAGATGATAATCTTGCGGAAGAAAAATCTGCCATAACCTGTCTATTCTGTGGTATTCTTACTGCTGCAAAGTACATCAAAAGACCTGATATGAATGCTGAAGGAAAATTGTTAGTTGATATAATTGGAAAAGTCCTTCTATGCAGAACCAATTCTATAAGAGACATTGCATTTTACTTCTTTGAAATTATGCAAGCAATAGTCTGCAGAAAGATTTTTTAGTTTGGCTTGCTCATCCTGGACAAAATTAAAGACAACATCAAATTCCCAAATTATGCAAGGATAATTTCTCTACTCCACCATGAGATCAACCTAGAAATCTTCAGTTTCTCTAAATGGAGTATTCTTCACCACATGAAGAAAGTCTGAATTTCCCCCCATACAAAGATGGGAATTAAAGCTGCAAAATTCCCAACAAGCTGCCAAAGGTCATGAAATTCCAGCCATAGAGGACAGGTCCCCATCTCCCTCTACACAACAGGTTGCCAGCTCCTCTAGTGCACCTAATGAGGGGGAGCCTGCTCCTACTGTTCCAGTAAGGATGCCAACTCCTCTAGAACCTCCTCCTCCTCCCCTCTCTCCAAAAGCACTGTTCACTGAAATTCCAAAGGAATCCACTCCAGTTCAATCTCCAGCTCCTTCTCCCTCTCCAGCTAAGTTTCCAGCTAAGTCTCCAGCCAAATCTCCTACTGCACACCAAGAACAGCCAGAAACCTTCTTTATTTCAGATGAGGTATTACCTGAGCCAGCTGAAGATCCCCTCAGAACTTTGGATTTCTATATCCCTGTAGTCACTGAAGATGGGGATGCCCTGATTCATACTACAAGAGCTAACAGCTCTGTCTTCATAGAAAAAATAGCTCAATGGGTAGCTCCTCCTCTTCCTTCAGCTCCATTTGCTCGTGCTCCTGCTATTCCTGCTGTTGCTGCCCCCTCTACTGGTTTGCTAAATCAGATTACCCTTCTACTTCAAGAACAGAGAAGCTACTTTGACACCTCTTTAAAAACTGTCACTGCTAAGGTCACTGCTCTGGAAACTGAGATGAGCAGAGGATTTGCTGAAATTCAACATAATACTAACCAGCTAAGGTACCTTTTCCAAATTGGGGGGAAGCTCCAGACCACACTATTACTAGTATTGGTCAAGTGATGGAGCAAGGTGTAACTCTTGCTGGAAATCAAATTGAGTTGGACAAAAGAACTAAAGCAAACAAAATGAAGATCTGTGAAGAGGTTGGAACCTTCAAAGAGGATGCTATTGAAAAGCTAACTGTTGACGTCAGAAAGGGGGAGGGTTTGGTGAAAGAGTATTTAGAAAAATCAGATGCTCTCAAGCAAGAACTTTGGGAAGCTAAAATAAAAGAAATTCAGGATGATGTCTTAGCACAAATTCACAGTGTCAAATTCCATACATATGACACTGCTGTTTGGATGCACAATCAAATCCTTCCTGAGTTTGCTGCTGATCCCAATATCATTCCTCATCACCTCAATCCTTTAGCTGCTGCTGCTCCTGCTCCTCCTCTGCAACCTACTTTCTCTCCCAGACCTGAAGGCCAGGAAGGTCCTCCTCTAGATTATTATGCTCAACTCTGGGAGGATGACCCTGCAGATATCTTCCTTTAAGCTCCTCCTGAGATTCAGACTTCTAGAAAGAAAAGAAAGTATGGTGAAGGTCCCTCTGCCAGCAAGTCAATTCCAGTCTCTGATGCTGAAAAGAGAAAAGCCCCAGAATTTGCTGAGATATGGTCTCCTACATCTAAGTCTCTCATCTTGGACACTCTCAAACTTATTATGGACTACCATGAGAGCAGGAATATACATTACAGTTCCCAGGAATGGGAGTTATATGAGAAATCCATGACCAAGAGAAGAATATATGACAGAGAATTTGGAAGAAATAACCCTGCAGCTCCTCCAAGACCTCCTAAGTACTACCCCAAGCGATACAGCTACCGGAGGAGACAACAAGAGAAGCAAGACAGGCAACATCATAAAATCTAGGTACAAGGGCATATGAGATTGTGGAAATGATCTTGTTGTAGAAATGACATTTTTGGAAAATCACATTTATATAATTCTAAGTTTTTTGATCATATAATATTGTTCACAGTCCTATGCTTGCTTACACTGATTTATCTACTTAGCACTTTTTATATCTATAATTCACCTTAGTGTAAAGGGTTCTGCCTTCCATAAATAGGGGGAGATTCTTGGGTATTGTATCAACACTAACCCAGATTTGATGAAGTCATTCTTGAACTAAGATTAATTAAGTTGTATTTGATGCTTTGTTTGAGTTATGTGTTTGCAGGATTCTAATGGGAAGTGTAGAAAAATGTCAGTCTATAATGGGTCACCAAACACAGGACCATATATTGTAATCCCTCATTGTGTGATCCAAGGTGTTGACTCATGTATATCCTCTCTATGGGAATACACTTCATATTCATGCTCTATGACTAAGTGAAAAAGACTTGATGCTGGTGTCACCAAAGAAGAAGAAAATTCTATCAAAGAAAATTTACTAAGTGTTTTACTCGAGTAGTTCTATATCTACTCGAGTGAATAACTTAGTTTATACTCGAGTAAGATTACTCATACACGAGTAAGAATGACAGATCTCGTGTAGTCAATTTGCGGCTCTCGAGTAGTTAAGACAACTACTCGAGTAGATTCCCTCTCTTTCTCAGGTTTACAGAATTTTCCTCTCCAAATATTTTCTAAGTGAAATACTCGAGTAGGCCATATATATACTCGAGTAGTTTATCACTTCTGTCACATGTAACTGGATTCTGGCACTCATGTAGTTCTTACTTACTCGAGTAGTCTAAGTCATGTACTCGAGTAGTTCATTTACTACTCAAGTAGTCCAGAGTTTATTCTCGAGTAACTCAGAATTCTATTCCTGAAAATTTTTCTAAGTGAATTACTCGAGTAGTCATTTCCATATACTCAAGTAGTTCTTTTCGTCTCGAGTAGTTCAACTTCTATACTCGAGTAGTCCATTATTCCAGTTCCAGAAATTTTACAAGTCTTTATCTCGAGTATTTTCTCAACCACTCGAGAAGTTAATTCTCATCTACTCGAGTAGTATTCCTTATACTCGAGTAATCCGCTCCACCTCTCGTGTAACTACTTAAGTACTCGAGTATATCATTTTTGATACTCGAGTAGCTGAATTCTTTTTCTTCAAGTTTACTCGAGTAGTTGTCTCCATGTACTCGATTAACTATCTTCTTCTCTCTCGAGTAGTTTTCCTGTATACTCGAGTAGTTATCTTCTACCCACTCGAGTAGTTCTGCTATGTACTCGAGTAGTCATTTCTCTCTCGATTATATTACTTCGATTTTTTTTGAAAATTTCGTTAAGTCCAAATTAACAGAATTCTTAATGAGCCTTGACATGATTGGTCCACGTGTACTTCATTATGAATTAATTATGACTGATCTCCACCGATCCTATATAAAGTCTTGTCAGAACCGACAAACCCTATTCAAGGAGTTTATTCAGAAGTTTTGTAGCCGATCTTTCTCAAGTTATCTGATTTCCTCTCTCTCTCTCTCTCCAAGAAACAAAAACCGCCGCCGCCGCTGATTCCCGTCCGGCTAGGGTTTCGATTTTAGAGGATTCAGATCAAGAAGGCTTTACAGATCGAGATTGCCGCTCAACTCTTCATCCTCCATTCGATCGATCGTTTGAAGCCAAGAAGATCCAGATCTGATATTGCCGAGATTTTCTTCACCATTCTGATAAAGCTGCAAAGCCTAAAAGAAAAAGATCCTAGCCGACACTTGCAGATCTAAAAAAGAATTATTGTTTGTATTTCTATACACAATTTATTTCATTCTTGTAGGAGAAATTTCTCCGAGTGTAGGAGCCTTTGTCTCCAAAATTGTAGGAAGTTTTATCTTCCGAGTGTAGATCCGTTTTGTGGATCGAGATTGTAGGAACGTTGTTCCGAGGTATAGGATTGATTTTCAATCCAAGATAGTGGAGTAGCCGAGTCTAGTATATTGATAGATCGGTAAGGGAAAGTGGACGTAACCAAGGTTGGGGAACGACTATAAATCTTTTCTCGTCTGTGATTGATTGGTAGATAGTTCTGTGCTTTGATTTGAAATTTTTATTCTGCAAAAAGTCACACATCTCACCTATTCACCCCCCTCCACCCCCTCTAGGTGATTTAGGTAGGCAACTATAAACTTTCAGGAATGCACTTTTGACATCCATTTGCTATACTTTGAACTTCTTGTAGGCTGCATAAGCTAGAAAAATCCTTATTGCTTTTATCCTTGCAATAGGGGCAAATGTTTGGTCATAATCTATGTCTTCTTCTTGTCTATATCCTTTAGCAACTAATCTTGCCTTGTTACTTATGATAAGACCTTTAGAATCTACTTTGTTTCTAAATTCCTATTTAGTTCCAATGACTGGGTAGTCTTCGGGTCTTGGAAATAAATCCCAAACTCTACATCTCTCAAACTGGTTTAACTCCTCTTACATTGCAATGATCCAGTGTGGATCTTTCGCAGCATCTTTTATGGATTGGGACTCAGTTTGAGATATGAAGCAGACATGCATCATGTCCTGGTGGAGTTGATGTCATGTCTGCAAACCCACTGATATGTCTACAATCACTTGAGATACAAGGTGATCTCTAAGTGTGACTAATTCAGTAGAAGAAGTTGGTTGTGCAATAGCTTGGGGAATTAATTACTCTTGTGGAATTATAGCTGTTGTTGGATCTTCACTGAGTTTAGTGTCATCATCTTAACTATCTTCAACAACATGTGGAGAAGGATGTGCAACAACCTCATTGGTGAGGGTCAATTCATCTAACTTCTCACACAGATGTGTTTCCTGCAAAGTCTCACTAGTAGAAGGAATCTTCTCCATGTAAAACATGTTAGTCTCATCAAAAGAAATATGAATAAACTCTTCCATTTTCATAGATGATTTATTATAAACCCTATATACTTTGCTTACTTGAAAATATCCAAGAAAAATTCCTATTTTAGCCTTGGCTTCAAACTTTCTAATGTGTTTCTTGTTGTTGTTATGAATGTAACAAATACAACCAATGTAACATCCCTCAGACAATTAGAACCCTAGCAGTGGTTTTGTTATGACTAGATCATGACAAAATCCTTGGAAGACCAAGTGAACCTTGGAATGTATGTGAGATCACTATGGTCTGCAAGTAGTAGATTTATAAACACTAGGTTGGGATGATCATGGGGCTGCACCATGACTCCAAGACCTCACCACAACCTCACCAACCTATTGAAGGTCCACTAGAGCCCTAAGGATCCATTGGAGTCAACTCTGGGGGGCCAAGTTGACCTAGGATCATCCTAGTCCTAAACTGGGTAAGGTACCCAAACTAATGGCAATCTGCCGCTAATTAGCCCAACCAACCCTACCAAGGTCTTCCTAGACCTAATGTGGGGTCAATAGGTCACCAAAGATCCATTGAGGTCAACCCTAGAGCATGAGTTAACCCAATCAACCCTAGCCCTAAAGTTGTCAAAGTGCCCTAACTAAGGTGCAAGTGACCTTCAGTGTGCAAAGTTAACCCTACGCAACCCTTCCTAAACCTTAAGGGAAGCCAAGGGGTCACCAAGGACACCTTGGGGTCAACCTAAATGGCCATGTTGACCAAAGTCAACTCAAGCCCTAACTTGGTCAAAGTAACCTTCCTAAGGGTCAAGTGACCCCCAAAGTGCCAAGACAACCCTACCCAGCCCAACCTATACCCTAGGGGAGGCCAATAGTTCACCAAGAACCCATTGGGGTCAACCCAAAAGGTCAAAATGAACAATGTCAACCCTAGTCTAGTTTTGGTCAACTTAGCACAAATGGGCTAACCCAAGCTCAAGCCTTTTCCATTTGGGCTAAACACCTCCAATTATGTGATAATATGAATTATTGGGCTGCAAATAGGCCCAAGGGATGAATAAGTCAGCCTTGATGACTAAGAGAGAGAGAGAGCTCCACCTCACCCTTAATGGAGGAGAGAGAAAGAGGGAGGAAGAAGCCATTCATTGCTTAGGGAGGCAAAGAGCCACCTTTGATGGCTGGATCCAACCCATCTAGTGAAGAGGAGGAGTTTCCAGCCATTTCCTGGCCACCCCAAGCCAGATTCACCATCCACCACCATGGCCGAGAATGGCCTTTACTGGCCATAAATGGCATTCATCCCACACCCTTCCTCTTCCTCATCTGGTGGTTTTAAAAACTTCATTGGACTCAGGGGAGTCGTTTACACATTTTACCTGAAGAAGACAAGGCGTCCCACTATGTAGTTGCAGAAACCCGGCCGACGGCACCACCACCATGGCAACCCGGAGATCGGCTCATCTCCCGAGCACCAATAAGGTCCTCCCCTCCTCCTCTCTCTATGGGTAGATGGTAGGGCCAATTAGGGATGAAAAACGGGCCCAATTGAGCCCGATCGGGAAGGAAGATTTTCGACTTTTACATGAAAAACGAACCTTTTTGGATTACCGGAGATGTCTCCTCCAGCGGTTGTGCCGCCGCCTAGCGATAACCACCACCTCGATGGAGGTGGTGGTGGCGGTGGCTGGCCAGGGAGGTGGCTGGGTGGCCGACGATAGCGACTTAAAGATGGCCCAGGAAGAATCAATCCTGGCCGTTGGCATGCTGGGGACGATGACCAGATGCCATCCATCATTGCACAAAGATTCGTGCTAATATAAATTAAATTATAGGATAAATATTCATTTCATGTGATAATGTCTTACACATTATGTATTTAATGTTTGCAATTATTAAAAATACCTAGAAAACTCTAGTGAAAAAATGGTAAATATCAAAGTTGTAGCCCTATAGGTGTACTTTAATGTAAAATTGGTCTGAACCATTTTGGGTGTCTGGTTTGATCAGGGCAAATATTTTGGTGCGGTCTATATCTGGGTTAGTCAGAGACTAAATTGAGTACCCCCACTTTATCGCTTGTCCAAATGACCTAAAATTTGGACAGGGAATCACCCTAACATATACCTAGGCCTGTCCAAAAATGGGAATTTTTGGAGATAATGTTTCTATAGTTTTTGGAAAAATTAAATAAATCATGTGTAATTTAATTAGGTGTCTTAAACACCTCAAAAACCACACAAATTTTTGAGGGCGATCTTGGGGAGTATATTTAGGCTCTGGTAAAAAATTCATCCCTTTTTGGGCTTGGTTTGATAGGGTAATTGTGTATACACGGGTAGGCCCTTTTCATGTCAAATTAGGGCTAAGTGCTCTAAGTGCTCTTGAGTTGGCCAACCTCACCCAAAGGTGATTGATCTTGGCACTCAGCTGTATTAGCAAAAAAATACCACCTCCACTATTATTGGGTGGAAGTTGAAGGGTGGAGCTCTAGGACACTAGGGTAGGTCTATGTGTGCAAACCTAGGGTTTGAAGGTCAAGGGGTCAAGTGACCTAGAAATGACTTGAAACATGGTGGAGAGGACTTTAGGGTTGTCAAGGTCCTCTTGTAATAATATCATGAGATTTAGGTGCTGATAAGCTCCCCAAAACCCTAACCCTAGTAGGGCACAAACCTTTTTACATGTAAAATAGGCCATCAAGACGTTATGAAAAGTTCTGAAACTTGGGTAGTGTAGTCATAGGGTAAATATGAGCCCCTGCTAATTTTATTGGAATTTTTGGAACAACAATTTTACTACCCCCTTAGTAATAAATGAATTTGTCGTTGATAGTCATTAGATTATTATAATCTCACTGTTCATTGGAAAATCATGTAAATTGGGCAGAGGGTGTCTTGGGTCATTATACTCATACCTGAATTTTATTATAGTTTTTAGAAGTATATTATCTGTACTTACTTCACAAGCTTACAATTATGCAATTATGTTCAAAAATAGATTTAGAGCTCAATGATGGTTTATGAAACTTATGCAAAAGTGCATTTAGGTCATTATGCTTGTGAGGAAATTTTATCATAATTTTTAGATGAATATTTTTAGTAGTTGTTTCATTGATTTATGGAAGGGGTTCTTGATCAAAATTAAAATTAGAGTTTATTTTTCACTGAAAAATTTGGAAACTTGGTCAGGAGTGTTTGTAGGACATTTCAGTCATGATTGAATTGTCTCATAATTTTTGTATGTCTACTTGCAGTACTTGTTTCTTTAATTGATAAATATGTGTTTACCTTTAAAATTTTGGATCAGAGGCCTAAACCTTGCAAATAAATTGGAAGATTTGTATTTATTTTCTATTAGTTTCCCAGAATTTATCATAATTTTGTGAAGCATTTTGTATGAATATAAATTCCCCTTCATATTCAAAACTAGGGCATTTGGATTTTTAGGAAGAATAAATAAAATATCTGTTTAATTAGGAAAATTCCAAGTTTCTTGATTTAGACTAAATATGTCATGATAGGACCCCATTAATTATCTTTGGGTTATTGGATGAAAATGTGAAGTACCTTATATCGTGTACATCATATAGCTTAGGTTCATCTGCATTTAGTAAAACTGCTGAAAATGTGATGGCATTTGAATAGAGCATATGGGTTGGGGTAAATAGTTGCTGGTTTGGGTAAAATGAAATTGAGTTCATCATTGGAAGTTGGGATGATTAAAGTGTTGAGTCTATGATGAGTTGTAAATATACGTATTTTTGTGTATAATAAATAAGTCGTTTTAGCTACTTTTCGTCATTTTTACTTATATCTCTTTAATAAATTGCTCTTATTTTGTAAATATTTTGCTAACCTACTTTGTTTTGATTTTCTGATAAATTTCAAGAAAGTCAAATTTTTACATGGGTCACGCCCGTGTTCCTTGGGTCACACCCGTGACTATGGCGTGACACAGCAAAATCCAGCAAAATGAACAAATTTTGAAGAAATAGCTTGATACGCCCGGTCACATGCCCGTGACATGACCCATGTCCAGCGCTCGATGATTTCCGCTCGACTATTTGCGCGCTTGCCGATTTCCGTTCAACGATCGTCGAACACTTGTCACGCCCGTGACTTGGGGCGTGACCACTCCATTTAGCTCGACGAATACTCGCGCTCGACGATTTTCCGATCGATGACTTTCCGCTCTATGATTGTCGAACACTCGTCAAGCTCGTGATCTGGGGCGTGACCACTCCATCAAGCTCGACGAAATGTTCCGCTCGATGATACTCCGCTCAATGAAATTTACGCTCGACGACTTCCCACTCGACGATCGTTGAGCAACCCGACACGCCCAACGTCACGCCCGTGACCTGGGCCGTGACTTCCGCCACCTGGCCCGACAAACCGCCATCGACGACTTTGTACGCAAACGACGCCCAGTTCAACCTCCCCGACACGCCCACCGTCATGCCCGTGACTAGGGGCGTGACCGCCGCGATATCAGCCGCCAAGTCAAATCTCCAGTCAATTGACGGCCGCCATTTAAATAGTGTCGACACACCCACTGACACGCCCGTGTCAGAGGGCGTGTCCGATGAAAGTTTTTGTCTATAAATTGCAGCCTTCTGTTTGAGCTGCTGTTCCCACTTTCCCGAACCATTTTGTATAGGGGCTAGCTGTTAGATGCATTTCAAAGATATGTAAAGTTACTTTCTCCCCCTCTCTTATGTTTGTTTTTAGCTTTCTGTAACTCTCATTTTAGCTTAATAAATGTTTAGATTTTTGTCTATTTATGTGGTTTTGGAATGGATCTAAGCCTCTTTATGCAATCTTTTTCTTTCTTTGTTTTAATTTTGTTTTTTGTTTACTTTTAGTACGTATGTGTGTGTGTATGAGATTAATTTTCATACTCTTATACTTAGTCATTTGTACTTAGTTTTTGGTAAGACTTATGACTTTCTAGCTTTTTATGCATTCCTATAACCCCGTAAAAAGCATTTTCAAAGTGGTGTTGATTTTTTTACTAACTTAGATTTTGCTTTTTTAGGTCGTAAAACTTTTCGTCCTTTTTATTTTATTTTCACTTTTTAACCACTTTTGTGGAGTTATAGGAACGTATATATAGTCGTTTTAATTTTTCAAACACTTCATTTTTGCTTTTATTTTCAAAAACGTTTTGCCCGTTTAAATTTTATTTCTTCATTTTATGCATTTCTACTACATTCTATCGGTAGAAATGTATTCATTTCAATTTTTCGAGCACTTGCACTTTTCATTTATTTGCAAAAACTTTTGCTCCTTTAAATTTTATTTTCACTTTTTATTCATTTCTACCGTATTTTAGCGGTAGAAATGTAGTCATTTTAATTTTTCAGCAACTTCGTTTTTCCTATTTTTTGTACGTGTGTGTGCGTGTAGGAGTTAGTTTTTATTGCTTTCATTCAATTTTGAAGAGTGCGTGCGTGTGTTGCATTTATTTTTCGCCTACTCGTTAAGAGTTAAATGGGGTGCTTTTATTTCCCGCCTACTCGTTTGAGTAGGACTTGTACGTGTGCGTTTTCATTTCTGTCGTGTGTGTGCGTATTTAAATTCTAGTAGAGTGTGTTTACTTTTTGTAGAGTGGGTGTGTTTTAATTTTATGTCTAGTACGTGAGTGTTAGCTTTTATTTTCCGCCTACTCGCTAGGAGTTAAATGGCTGGATTTTATTTACCGCCTACTCACTTGAGTTAAATGGCTAGTCTTTATTGTAATAATTGGAATGGACTTGTAAATGCATTTATTTTCTCCTACTCATTTGAGTAGGACTTGCTTTCTTTTTCCCGCCCACTCATTTGAGCCGGTTCTTGCACTTTTACATCTTTCATTTCAGTCCTACTCGTTTGAGTAGGACTTGCAATTTACTGCTTTCCATTTACTGCTTTCATTTTCCTGCTTTTTTTTACTGCTTTAATTTTATTGCTTCCAATCGTTGTCGTCACCATTCCAATGAGTGGCTAACGTTCTTAGCCCTCAGTATCAAAGAGCATTGGGACAGATAAAATAGCTTTAAATAATTGAAGGTCCTTATTTTCTAATTAATTAAAATCACTTAAGGTTTGTTATGGGTTTACGACGCGTAGGACCACATAATAGATATGTGGGCCCTATTTCCGTAGTCCATACGCTAGCTAGCCGAGAGTCCGTGCGTATGGACCGATCACCCCTTTGTAAAAGGAGTTCCGCACTAACCCTCGAGAGAGGAGGCGCGCCAACTCTACCGGATTGGGTTCCCCACCTAATAGCGGGGTTCTTAGCATAATGCGGGCATTAAGAGGAATCCTTTGTCGGACGAGAGCCTGGTCGAATAGTCTTAATGTTCAGGTGAGCGATAGTCCTAGAGATAGGTGAGCTTATTTTAGTGGAACCTCCACGGCCAAGTCTCCGCCCTAATTATTTTGAAACTTAGGATCTTTTTTTATTAAAAGTCTATTTTAGTTCAAATTTAATTCGATGCCATCGAGCTAAGCTCTTCATCGGCTCCACCCTCTATTATGATTTTATTTTCTGCATTTTGTTTATATATATTACCCGATAAGTAATTATCGGTAAAATAATAGTCCCCTCCAGGGAAGTGTAGAAATAATCGAACCGACCCCGAGAACATTACGACCTCTATATTCCACCGGGAATATCCTGTACTACTCACGATAGGTGCACTTGCCTCCTTTCGTTAAAACTCGATCACACCTTTTTATATCCAAATAAATAAATACGAGCGCCCCGTTTTCTAAATAAAAACAAAATCCGCTTTTATACTTAAATAAAATCGCCCGGGGCGCCGCGCATCCTCACCTATTTTTGGAGTTTTAACCGCATTAAGTTTTCGGACTTGATGTGAAAAATATCAATCAAGTTTTTGGCACCGTTGCCGGGGAACATTCGTGTCGTTATTTCGAACTATGGAATACTATTAATTTTACCTATTATATCTATTTTAAAAAAAATGGCCACCAAAATTAAAATTAATAATAAGTATTATTAATAAAAACTAAAACATTTTTAAAAAAAAACAAAAAAAATTACTTTAAAAAATGTGTTTTTAAGAAAAAAAAATGTACTTAAATTTTTTTTTTAAATATTTAAAAAAAACTTAAAAAATTATGTTATTATTATGAATTTTAAAAAAAAACTACTTAAAAAGAAAAAAAAATTTAAAAAACAAAAACTTAACAAAAAAAACTTAAACAACTTAAAAAAAAACTTAACTTAAAAAAAACTTAAAATTAAAAACTTAAAAAATTCTCGATTTGTTTTACCTTGTTTTTCTTTCTTTCAAAAACACAAAAAGTTTGCCAACATATTTCGGCGCGCTTCACACTCTTGTACACTCTATGAGTCTGCATTTCTGTAGCGCTCATAGGCTAAGATGTTAGCTTCGAGTCCCACACGCACATCCCCCCTCCCACCCGCATAATTTCGACCGAGTTTCTGGTTTTTTGTTTTTACTGTTCTATTTTTGCTATTTCTTTCTCATAATGCAGGATTTCAATCCGGGCCTCCCGCACTCGTCTTAGGGCAGCCTCTCCCCTTGCTTTTTATTTTTGTACATATTTCATTTTCTTTATTATTGTTTCGCATACTTAGTTTGCAACATTGGGGACAATGTTGGATTTAAGTATGGGGGTGTTTTCTTATTTTTTTTATTTCTGCACTTTTATATTCTGAAATAATAACAAAAATCATCAAAAATAAAAAAAATTTCAAAAATTAAAACCTCAAAAAAGTTTTTTTTTCTTGTTTTTATAATAAAAAAGCTAAAAAAATCCATAAAACAAACCAAAATTTAAAAAAAAAAAAATTCTTTTACTTTGTAAATATTTTTGTATAAAAATAAATATTTCTCTTTCCTCCCCCACTCTTCTTATTTCTAAAAGCTTGCTTTTTAGCAAGCCCGCGGCGTTTGACTCATCGAACCATCCACCTAAATAAGAGTCTGTTCGCGGGCCTTCGAGTTTTTACCTTGTACCCTTTTTTGTAAAACTTTTCAAAAAAAAAAAATCCAAAAATCCTAAAAAAAACATGAAATACTCTAAAAATCAAAAAAATAAAATACAAAAATTATGAAAACCCTAAAAATCCAAAAAAATATTTTGTTAATTATGTAACAAATAAATTGAATATCTCAATTCTTAACCCTTTTCGCTCTCCGAAACTTTAGTTGCGCGTTAATTTATAATCGAATTTTAGTTATTCTTTGCTTACTATTCGTTTATTAATTGGAGATCGATTGATTTAGATATCTGGGGTTAAGTTTTAAAAAAAAATTTCGTATGCCTTTTTTATTTAGATAGAGACCTGTTTTCAAAATTACTTCTACTTATCTAAATAATTGCACATTTTTTTTGTTAGAACATAACGATCTTAGATTTCAATTATGTTAACTCCAAGCTTTTTTTCGACATATAGGAACGTTTAATTTATAAATGTTGCTCTCAAAAACTTTTTATTAAACATAGTTTTATTTTTTAACAAAACCCTTTCCACTTTTTTTCATGTCATACTTGACATGATTTTGATCCTTAAAAGATCTTATGTCAACGGGAATAAGATTTCGTTCGTAAACATAGGCATCCAATATTTGAAAAGATTATATGTTATGGAGTAAGAGGATAAAATTCATTACTCCTACACATATACATTGGGTTAATTTTATGAAGTTGAAAAAAAAATATTATATTTGGAAAATAAGATTTCATTTTCCTAATAATCAAAAAAAAAAATCATTAGAGGTTCGAGCGAAAAAATATACCCTCGTCTCTAAATCAAAACCCTCTTCATAAACCAACACCCCCTCCGCCAAATTCAAAAGATTCTAGATTTAATTTTAAAATATTCTTGAGAGCATAATTTGTAAATTTTATTATTTCCTATAATTTTTACAAAGCTAAAGTTTCCATAATCAAATCTAATTTTGTTAGCCTAAAAAATAAATTTTTTTGCTATCTATTCGATTATATCAGAAGTTTTTAGCTCAAACTCTTCATTTATTTAAATTTTTGGCATAATTTAGGATTTAACTCGTATACCCCGGATATTCAATTTAATCTTTCTTTCAATTAAGTCAAGCGGTAGTTAAACTTAGGATTTTTTTTATTCCTTATAAGTTCATCTCCAACTTTTGCTCTAGAATAGCAAAAGCTTAAGTATGGGGTATTTGATGAGTTGTAAATATACGTATTTTTGTGTATAATAAATAAGTCGTTTTAGCTACTTTTCATCATTTTTACTTATATCTCTTTAATAAATTGCTCTTATTTTGTAAATATTTTGCTAACCTACTTTGTTTTGATTTTCGGAAAAATTTCAGGAAAAGTCAAATTTTTGCATGGGTCACGCCCGTGTTCCTTGGTTCACGCCCGTGACCATGGCGTGACACGGCAAAATCCAGCAAAATGTACAAATTTTGAAGAAATAGCTTGACACGCCCGGTCACACGCCCGTGACATGACCCGTGTCCAGCGCTCGACGATTTCCGCTCGACGATTTGTGCTCTCGCCGATTTTCGTTCAACGATCGTCGAACACCCGTCACGCCCATGACCTGGGCCGTGACCACTCCATTTAGCTCGATGAATACTCGCGCTCGACAATTTTCCAATCGACGACTTTCCGCTCGACGATTGTCGAACACCCGTCACGCCCGTGATCTGGGGCGTGACCACTCCATCAAGTTCGACGAAATGTTACGCTCGACGATACTCCGCTCGACGAAATTTACGCTCGACGACTTCCCGCTCGACGATCGTCGAGCAACCTAACACGCCCAACGTTACGCCCGTGACCTAGGGCGTGACTTCCGCCACCTGGCTCGACAAATTGCCGCCTACGACTTTGTACGCAAACGACGCCCAGTTCACCCTCCCCGACACGCCCACCGTCACGCCCGTGACTCGGGGCATGACCGCCGCAATTTCAGCCGCCAAGTCAAATCTCCAGTCAATTGACGGCCGCCATTTAAATAGTGTCGACACGCCCACTGACACGCCCGTGTCAGAGGGCGTGTCCGATGAATTTTTTTGTCTATAAATTGTAGCCTTCTGTTTGAGCTGTTGTTCCCACTTTCCTGAACCATTTTGTATAGGGGCCGGCTGTTAGATGCATTTCAAAGCTATGTAAAGTCACTTTCTCCTCCTCTCTTATGTTTGTTTTTAGCTTTCTGTAACTCTCATTTTAGCTTAATAAATGATTAGATTTTTGTCTCTTTATGTGGTTTTGGAATGGATTTAAGCCCCTCTTATGCAATCTTATTCTTTCTTTATTTGAATTTTGTTTTTTGTTTACTTTTAGTACGTGTGTGTGTGTATGAGATTAATTTTCATACTCTTATACTTTGTCATTTGTACTTAGTTTTTGGTTAGACTTATGACTTTCTAGCTTTTTATGCATTCCTATAACCCCGTAAAAAGCGTTTTCAAAGTGGTTTTGATTTTTTACTAACTTAGATTTTGCTTTTTAGGTCGTATAACTTTTCGTCCTTTTTACTTTATTTTCACTTTTTAACCACTTTTGTGGAGTTATAGGAACGTATATATAGTCGTTTTAATTTTTCAAACACTTCATTTTTGCTTTTATTTTCAAAAACGTTTTGACCGTTTAAATTTTAATTCTTCATTTTATGCATTTCTATCGCATTCTATCGGTAGAAATGTATTCATTTCAATTTTTCGAGCACTTGCACTTTTCGTTTATTTGCAAAAACTTTTGCTCCTTTAAATTTTATTTTCACTTTTATTCATTTCTACCATATTTTAGCGGTAGAAATGTAGTCGTTTTAAATTTTCAGCAACTTCGTTTTTCCTATTTTTTGAACGTGTGCGTGCATGTAGGAGGTAGTTTTTATTGTTTTCGTTCAATTCTGAAGAGTGCGTGCGTGTGTTGCATTTATTTTCGCCTACTCGTTAAGAGTTAAATGGCGTGCTTTTATTTCCCGCCTACTCGTTTGAGTAGGACTTGTACGTGTCTGTTTTCATTTTTATCGTGTGTATGCGTATTTCAATTCCAGTAGAGTATGTTTACTTTCTGTAGAGTGGGTGTGTTTTAATTTTATGTCGAGTGCGTGAGTGTTAGCTTTTATTTTCCTCCTACTCGCTAGGAGTTAAGTGGCTAGATTTTATTTACTGCATACTCACTTGAGTAAAATGGCCGGTCTTTATTGTAATAATTGGAATGGACTTGTAAATGCATTTATTTTCTCCTACTTGATTGAGTAGGACTTGCTTTCTTTTTCCCGCCCACTCATTTGAGCCGGGACTTGTACTTTTACAGCTTTCATTTCAGTACTACTCGTTTGAGTAGGACTTGCAATTTACTGCTTTCCATTAACTGCTTTCATTTTCCTGCTTTATTTTACTGCTTTAATTTTATTGCTTTCAATCGTTGACGTCCTCATTCCCATGAGTGGCTAACGTTCTTAGCCCTCAGTATCGAAGAGCATTGGGACAGATAAAATAGCTTTAAATAATTAAAGGTCCTTATTTTCTAATTAATTAAAATCATTTAAGGTTTGTTGTGGGTTTACTACACGTAGGACCACATAATCGATGTGTGGGCCCTATTTCCGTAATCCATACGCTAGCTAGCCGAGAGGCCGTGTGTATGGACCGATCACCCCTTGGTAAATGGAGTTCCGCACTAACCCTCGAGAGAGAAGGCGCGCCAACTCTACCGGATTGGGTTCCCCACCCAATAGCGGGGTTCTTAGCGTATCGCGGGCATTAAGAGGAATCCTTCGTCGGACGAGAGCCCGATCGAATAGTCTTAATGTTCAGGTGAGCGATAGTCCTAGAGATAGGTGAGCTTATTTTAGTGGAACCTCCACGGCCAAGTCTCCGCCCTAATTATTTTGAAACTTAGGATCTCTTTTTATTACAAGTCTATTTTAGTTCGAATTTAATACGGTGCCATCGAGCTAAGCTCTTCATCGGCTCCACCCTTTATTATGATTTTATTTTCTGCCTTTTATTTATATATATTAACCGACAAGTAATTATCAGTAAAATAATAGTCTCCTCTAGGGAAGTGTAGAAATAATCGAACCGACCCCGAGAACAATACGACCTCGATATTCCACCAGGAATATCCTGTACTACTCACGATAAGTGCACTTGCCTCCTTTCGTTAAACTCCATCACACCTTTTTATATCCAAATAAATAAATACGCGCGCCGCATTTTCTAAATAAAAACCAAATCCGCTTTTCTACTTAAATAAAATCGCCCGGGGCGCCACACATCCTCACCTATTTTTTGAGTTTTAACCGCATTAAGTTTTCAGACTTGATGCGAAAAATATCACTCAGTATACTATGTTTAGGTGGTGCTCGGGATCGACAAAAGATCGTCTTTCCTATGGAGGGAGAGAGGGGGTCAAAACAAAATTAGGTTAGATCCAGAGTAATATAAAAGGGATCGGGAACCCGGAATTGACCAATAATAGTAAGTGCCTTGCAAAAGGGAGCTTTGTGCTTCAGCCCAACATAGTTCCTAGTGCCCTTGAGAACCCTTCACGAGGTATTCCTTGGGCAGTCCTATGCTAACCTAAACTGTAGGCAAAATAAACTGCAAGAGTAACTAGTATAACTAGGGATTCACTTTCACTCACCTCGATGTTTCGGGATGTTAGGTTGAGTCACTCAGGCATTAGGCTCGGTGGTTTTGGTAATGGGCAGTTTGTCCCAGCGAGCTTTGGCTCGGTTGTGGATTGTGAGGACAGGATGACCCGGCGAGCTTTGGCTCGGTTGTCGATTGTGACGGACGGGATGGTCCAGGGAGCTTTGGCTCAGTAGCTTATACATAAGGTTGCATGTGCATAAAGTACAAGGTGGTGGGTCTTCCGTGTTGGAAGGTCTTTGCAACGATGCCAATACGTTGGCTCGGCAAGTGTGGTTTTGCACTTCGCCAAGATAAGTCCGGTGGACTTGCCTCAAAGAGTACGCAGGATATCCGCTTAGTGCACCAGCATCGTGGCATACGATAGATCGGACTAGTAGTGCAATTACCGATTGAGAGGTGTGAGAAGCCCAACCCACCACTTCCGTTTGCCACTATGGAGGTATCTTGGGAAGTTAGGCTCCAGAAAGGGGGGACTAAAGGTCTGTGTAAATATTTTTTTCAGAATTAATTAAATCAATGCATAAAGATTTAAATTCAGTTCTAAAATTTTCTGAATTGAAATCAAAGGTGGACAGTACCCGTTCCTCTTCAGATAGAGGTTCTTCACTGTCTGATTGCTCAGCTTCAGATAGGCCTGCTTAATGCATCAATGTCCATCAAGCAAATCTCCTTTGCCTTAGCCTCTTCTTCATCTTCACTGGAGCTAGAAGATGAAGATTAATCTTCAATTTCACTCCATGTTTCAACCACAAAACCTTTCTCCTTCCTTTTATACTTGTTGGAGGATGGCTTGCCGTAGTGCTGCTTCCTGAGTTCCTTTTCTCTCCTTTTAGTTCTCTAGACACTCTGATATAAAGTGTCTTGGCTTCCTGTAACCAAAGCAAACAACTCCTTTAGTTGGGGTCTTGTCATACCTTGGCTTGTCATCTTGCCTAGATGACTTTCTTCTGAAATCCTTCTTTATCAATTTGTAAAATCTCTTGGCTAAGAGACTCAGAAGTTATTCACTAGCTGTTGGAACTTCTGATTCTTCAGATGCCTTGAATGATATGCTTTGCTCCTTTCTTGCTACTGAAGGAGTCTTCTGCTCTGCAGCTTCTCTTGTCTTTATTAGTTGTTCATAGGACTTGAGCTTTCCAAGAAGAAATTCAGTAGAAATCTCATTAAGACTTCTGGCCTCCTTGATTTGCCATATTTTGGAATCTCATGAGCTGGGGAAGCATATGAGGATTTTATCATTGACTTCTGTGAAGGTGATGTCCTTGTCCAGAGTCTTCAGCTTAGTCATGATTGAGCTTAGTCTATTGTACATGTCACTCAAAGACTCTGACTCATCTTTCTTAAAGTTCTTATATTATGAGATAAGATTTGATCTCCTATCCTTTCTCTCATCTGCAGAACCAGCAACAATCTGGTTAAAAGAATCCCAGATAGCTTTAGCTGATGTGTACTCTGCCACTTTCTAGAAGATGTCATCAGACATTATTTGAGCCAAAATATTCATGGCCTTGGCATCATCTATCTTGGCCTTCTTTTGAGCATCTGTCCACTTAGGTGGTGGAACAACATGTGTACTGGAAGTAGATGTAGTCCCTGGAACTGGTGGTCCTGCCAAAATGGAATTAAAGATAACTTCATTAATAGAATTCATATATAGTTTTATTCTTGACTTCCAGATATCAAACTTATTTAGATTACAAACTGGATGTCTGGTGTTTACATAATCTTTGTTTTGTATCATGATATAAAATAAACAGAAAAACAAGGAAAAAGGGAAATCAGATCTAACAAGGATCTTTTGGTTCAAGTGTTAGCTTGTACATCCAAATGAACACCCCTCTGATACCAATTGAAAGATTTGCAAACTCTCTGATACCAATTGAAAGTTAGGGGATAGACCTGATTTACTCTAGCGGGGGGGGGGGGGGGGGGGCTGGGGGGGGGGGGCTGGGGGGGGGGGGGTGAATAGAGTAACATAAAAGTTTTGGCTATTTTAGAATTTATCAGAGTAAAATAGGTGATATTAATAGTAGTAACAAAAATGGGAATAGTCTAAACTAATCTATCACAGCATAGCAAGAACAAAAGAAATTATCACACAAAGACAACACAAGAAATTTATAGTGGTTCCCCAAACTGTGTACATCCACACTTCTACCACCCTGGTAAGAATCCACTATCGGGTTTTTGATCTGGTGACTGCCACCACAAGATCTATTTAAAGGGAGATCTCATAACCCTTTAGGATTTTGATCAGGTGCACAAAAACTAAGAATAAACTTTTGAAGAGAGTTAATAAACCCTTTTACAGAAGGTTGTGAGAGTTGATGGTGTCTTCTCTTTTCTCTATACAATAGAGAAGACATGTGGATTTCTATTGTCAAAGCTCATTCTGAAGTAATGAATGGTTCAGAAAGCTTGGAGCCTTGCTCAGGGTGTATATCTTCGGCCTTGTCTTGAGGAGATGCAAAAATTTTCTGACTGATTCAAAGTTGTTGTCCTTGAATATTCCTGGAGTAGAAATAGAAGAAGATTCTTGATATTTGATTGTTGTTCTTCTTCTGTCTTCAGAAAGAACAAGGTGAAAACAGAATATTTTTAGCACATAGAGAAGAAGCACATATTCTTCTGTATATTTCTGTATCTCTTCTTTGTATTCTCTTGTGTTACCACTGCTGGTCTGTTGTTGTGTCTCTGTTGATCTGAAAAGAGAAAATCTCATTTATATTGTGCTGTCAAAATTCTCCTTTGAAATTTGAATTTCAAGCATTAATTGCTGAACAATCTGGAGAATGAAACGGCGAGAATATATCCTTTAATGAGTTTCCCCAACTGTTCCATTAAAATAAGCAAGAAATTAACCCTGATGAAGACCATAATTAATGCGGCCAATAACAGCTATATTCAGGAGAATACGTGCATTAATTACTCAGGAAATCATTGCTAAATAATATAATAAAGAAGGACAGAAATAAGAAAAACTTCTAAGTCTGGCTTGGGACAGAATTTGTCGAGCTCTGAACAGAATTCGTCGACTGGAGTTCCAAGTTCATCAAGCGGATAAATCCTATTCATCGACCAGAGCTCGACGAACTGCATTCTGAAAATGACTTGCCAAATCTGCACTCCTAGTTCGTCGAGCAGAGAATCTGTCTTCATCGAGCTGAGTTCAGAAAAAATAAACTGGAAAGAATCTGTCAACACTGAACTCCAGATTTTGTCGCGTAGAGAATCTGTCTGAAGGATGAAATCATCGACCTGAGCTCGAATATCATCGAGCTCAACTCAGAGAAGTAACTCTGAGTTCGTCAATCTGTTATCGTCGATCATTGAGCTGAGTTCGAAGAACTTCGAACTGATAATTTTGAACTCTAAATTCTTCTAAGTCTAAGTCTACTGAAGTCCTCTGATGGCTGGTCCATGAAGGTTGAAACTAATGAGTAGACTAAACTCTAGGACTCATATACTTGACCCTAACTATACAAGATGGGTCAAACTCATCATAATTAGTGAACCTAGCCCAAATCCAAACTAGGGATCCAACAGATGGCCTTCTTTGGCCGGCATACTCGTGTCTCCCCATGAGAAACATACCCAAGAGGTTGGTCCACGTAAACATCCTCCTGAAGGTCTCCATAGAGAAAGACATTCTTGACATCCAACTACGAAATGTGCAAATCCCTGTTGACAGCCACAGAGTGAAGAAACTGAATGGTGCTGAGATGAGCAACGGGAGAGAGGTTGTCAAAGTAATCAACACCATAAGTTTGAGTAAAGCCTTTGGCGACCAGGAGGTCCTTGTAACAATCCACATTGCCATCCGTATAGAACTTCACAACAAAGACCCAGCGACATCCAACCACATCAGTGCCCAAAGGGGGAGGAATAAGGGTCCATGTACCACTTTCATTGAGGGTAGAAATTTCCTCATCCATGACAGTCTTCTAATGAGGAACAACAACAGCTTCCTAGTAGGTGCGCGGAGTGGCAGTGGTAGAGATAGCCAAGGCAAACGCCCTGGGAGAAGGAGTTAGACGATCATAGGAAACCATATTAGCTAGCAGCTAGGTGTTGGGTACACATACTTACCCCTTTGCAAAGAGTAATAGGAAGATCCAGGTCGGCGTGTTCCTTAGTTTCCAGGGAATCCGTGGCGGAGAGAGCTGGGCCGAGAGTAGAGAGAGATGGTTGCAGAGAGGAGGGAGATATCTCGGGATGGTGCACACGGAGGAGGAGATGGTGGAGACGATGGAGGTGGAGGAATCTCGGCAGACGTAGATGGGACAGAAGGGGTGGTGTGATAAGTAGGAACATCAGGAGGAGAAGAGGAATCATGAGAGAAGTAGGATGCATTTTTTAAAGAAGGGGACCTCCGCAAAGACGAACTGCTTGCGAGCAACCGAGTCAAAGCTACAATAAACTTTTTGAGTCGTAGAATACCACAGAAAGACACATTTGGTGGCCCGTGGTGAGAGTTTGTCACGGGTTGTTGAGGGAGAGTGCACAAAAGCTGTGCACCCAAAGATACACAGAGGGAGTGGAAATGGATCCTTGCTCAGATATAGAATGGAGAAGGGGGTTTTTCCGTGGAAGACGGTGGAGGGAATGAGATTGATAAGATAGCAGGAGATGAGTACAACATAATCCCAATAGGAGCGAGTAACCTGCATTTGTGTCAGCATTGTGCGCGTGTAATTAAGGAGATGATGGTTTTTGCGTTCGGCCACGCCATTTTGCTGCGAGGTATAGACACAACTATTTTGATGAACAATACCATGTTTAATACAAAAATAGGAAAAATCATGACTAAGGTATTCTTTTGCATTATCAGAGCAAAAAAATTTAATAGAGACACCAAATTGATTTTTAATCATAAAATAAAAAGATGTCCATACATTGAATAATTCTGAGCGATCTTTTAAGAGATACACCGACATACAATGGGATAAATCGTCAATAAAAGTTACAAAATATGAACTACCCCGGCCAATGGTGAGGGTAGGAGGAGGACCATAGATATCAGACTGAACTAGATCCAACGGTCGGGAAGATCCTCGATCTTGCTTTGGTGGGAAGGAGGAGTGGTGATTCTTGACAAGCTGACATGCTTCACAGTTAAGAGGAGGACTCTACGAAGGAAGGTGGGGCATAGGCTGACGAAGAAGTCATGTAGGAGCATGACAAAGATAATGGTGCCACCAGAGAAGATCAGCAGAGGAGGAGGAGATGGTGAACAATGCGAAAATAATGTCGAGGAAGTAGAGGTCGCGGCTCTCAGTCCCAGTAGCAATCGTCCATCGGGATCCAGGATCCTGAAAAGAACAAGAGGTAGGAGTGAATGTGACGGAACACTATAGTTTCTTGTACAGAGAAGTAACAGATAAAAAATTGGAAGGGACCTTTGGCACGTAGAGGGTATCTGCCAAGTGAAGGGACAGAGTGACTTGAACCACTCCCGTTCCATTGACCGGTGAGGGAGAGCCATCCGTAATAAAGACCAGTGACAACCGATCATGCTTTTCTAAGAGAGAAAAAAACACCGAGGATTGCCGGTCATGTGATTGGTAGCACCAGATTCGATTATCCATTTACCTTGAGTAGCGACGTGGGTACTACCTGAAGACGTGACCACCGTGGCGGACTGCTTCGAAGAGGATGCATCGCTATTTGGTCGAAGATGAGGATGCTTCTTCCAATAGCGATCAACTGTATGGCTGATGTGGCCACAGTGAGAGCAGAGAAAACAAGAAGCACCGCGTTTGCCGGATTGTTGGTTGCCACCACTAGAGCTACTCTGCTGAGTTTGGTGAGCATAATTATCTGGTTGAGGGGGGGAGGATAATAGTAGACGTTGTAGCAGAGAGGTAATCGCGGCTATACAAACAATAGTGGCATCCAGGGTGGGTGACTACGCCTTGCCAAGGATCTGTTCACGGATCATATCATAAGACTTAGGAAGTCGTAGAAGATAGCACAAAACTAGAAGCTCCTGGAAGTGATTGTGTTGCTCAGCCAGATCCATAGAGAAGGGGCGATTCTGGAGAATTTCGGCTCCGAGAGCCTGAACTTGTTTGTAAGCAACATCAGAAGACATGGAGGGATAGACAAAGAGGTCCACATACAAAGTATAGATGCAAGACGTCTGAGCCCCCTTGGAGTATAGAGTGGTAAGATGAAGCTAAGCAGCCTTGACTGTTTCATCATGACGGATGACGGGTAGGCATTCATCAGAAGTATTGTTAACCAGCCATGTGCGAACAATTGCATCGTAGGCATTCCAATCATCAAAGGGAGGGGAGTCTTGTGGAGGAGGGTCATCAGTGAGATGATGACGTTTGCATTAGGAACGGAGAAGGACGGTGAAGGAGACACTCCAGTCCAGGTAGTTGGGACCGATGAGTTTGTAAACGGTTCCAAGGTTGACTGAAGGAGTAGGAGGAGGAGCGACAACGGGAGTAGCAGTGGTAGAGATATCAGAGGTGGGCACAGAAGAGAGCAGAGAGCAGGAAGAAGAACAAGTCACGGCTAGAAAAGGAGGGCGCAGAGACTAAGCATAGGTCGCAGTAAGAAGAACAGGTCGCGGCGACTTAGGAACATGTTGAGGCGCCAAGAACAGGTCGCAACGAATTAAGAACATGTTGCGGTTAGAAAAGGAGGGCACGACAACTAAGCACAGGTCGCGACAAGAAGAACAGGTCGCGAGTACTTAGGAACAGGTTGCGACGATAAGAAAAGGTCGCGGCGACTTAAGAACATGTCGCGGTGAGAATAAAGGGAATCAGAGAGGTCGCAAACACAAAGCGCAATGACATGGAGAAAAATAAACCAATTGAACAAGGCGCAATCACGAGGTAGAAATAAGTCACAAAGACAGTTTGCAAGAAGAAGGTTCAAGACGAGCAGACATATCGCACGGACAAAGGAAGTTCACATAATTAGGAGGAAAAGATCAATTCCTCTGATACCATATGCGAACAGAAAACATTAGACCAAAAATTTGGAGTAACAAAAGTTTTATTATCCAAAAAGCTATCTATTATAAAGGTATGACCTCCCTTTTATAGAATGGAGGAGAGAAGAGAGATTTCAAATAAGCAACGTGAGACTAATAATTACAGGAACAAGTATCTATACAAGCCGCATAAGCCGTGCGGTTAGGCTAGTTGCACAATAACTATAATGTGCAGAGGACAACCCGACAATGTCTTCAAATTGCCATAGACAAGCCTCCAGACCGCTCAGACACCAAACAACAATAGCCCGACTACTACGCCGCTGGGAGAAGCCGCCAGAATGACATACCGCCCGGTCTCCAAAATGTAACAGGAAAACTTCTTGCAAAGGACATCACCAGTAGAGCCAAAAATTATGTCAGCTATATAAATTTGGACTAGGATTATCTTGCAATTGACTTCCCTTAGGAATAATGTCTTGTCTATCTTCCATCTTGAGAATTTTATTCTCAATAAGAAAGCTAGATAGGATTTCATACCATGCCTTAGGGGCTTGTTTCAACCCATACAAAGCTTTTCTTAACTCAAATACATAGTCATGAAAGTTACAGTTGACAAAACCTGAGGGTTGCTCAACATAGAACTCCTCTTTCAGGTCACCATTCAAGAAAGCTGACTTAACGTCCATTTGGTAGACATTAAATCATTTTTATGTAGCATATGCAAGAAAGAGTCTTATACACTCTAATCTTATAATTGGTGCATAGGTTTGATCAAAATCAACACCTTCCTCTTGCCTTTATTCTTTGGCAAACAGTCTAGCTTTATTTTTGATGATAACACCATTGTCATCAAGCTTATTTCTATAAATCCATTTATTTATAATGATGTTGTGTCCATGAGTTCTGGAAACTAGCTACCATACATTGCATCTCTTAAACTGGTTTAGTTCTTCGTGCATAGACACAATCCAGAATGGATATATGTTGCCATCTTCAAACTTCTTTGGTTCAACTTGAGAAAAAAGCTTGAATACATTGCTAAATTGAGGCTTCTACTTATTGTTGTAACCCCTTAACTTGCATTTCCAATAATTAGATCTCTGGTATGATCTTTGAAGTGTCTGATAGAAGCTGGCATTCTATCTTCTACAACATCTTGAACCTCAATTTCTGGATCCTGATGATCTTCATCTTTGTCCAATTCACTTGGACCTTTTCTGGAATGATCACACCCTCATCCTCTGCATGTTTAGCAGGAGGTGTATTATTGATGCTCAATTTGTCCAACTTCAATTATTTACCTCAGGATCTAGAGGAGCTTGATAGCTCACTATGAATCATAGCAGACTCATCAAACACTACATTGACAGGCTCTTCTACGACTTAATTCTTCAAGTTGTAGACTTTATAGTCTTTGTTTTGGTTTTTGTACCCAACAAAATTCCCTCATAGGACTTGGCAGCAAACTTTGTCAAGTAGGACTTCCTATTGTTAAGCACAAAGAATTTGCTTCCAATGATTATGAAATAGGCAAGATTTTCTTTTTATCCTTTCATAATCTCACAGGGAGTCTTCATGTGGTACATATTGATAGTGGATCAATTCAGGACATGACACAAATTGTTCACTCCCTCAGCCTTGAAGTATTCTGGAAGAGAAGTTTCACTGAGCAATGTTCTTCCAGCCTCTATGAGTATCCTATTTTTCCTCTTAGCTATCCCATTTTGTTGGGGTGTTCTTGGAGAAGAAAACTCCTGAAATATACATTGCTTTTCACAGAACTTTATCATGTATTCAGATTGAAATTATATGCCATGGTCACTCTGATTTTTACCAAAAAATGTCCTTTTCATTCTGAATTTGTCTAACAAAGGTCACAAAGCTATCAATGGTTTCAGAATTTTTCATAAGAAAAAATACCCACGTAAATCTGGAAAGGTCATCAACTATCACCAGTGTGTAGAATTTCCTACCTAGACTATGAACTAGCATAGGACCAAAAAGACCAGATACAGGAGGTAAAGGCACCTCTTGTAACACCCCTATCCGTCACATGACATATAACAGAAGGTCCAGCTGGAACCCGACGCCATATACCACAGACAGTCGAAAAGGTTACATAAGAATATTCAAACTATCCAATTAAGACTACACGTCCTACACAGAGCATTCTAGCGGAAGCTTTTACAGGTTGAAAGAACCCAAAACTTAAATCCAATAAACATGAATGTCCACAACCACACTACTGGAATGAAACCCAAAATACACTGAAAGGGTACATGGCCTTATGGCCTTACAATAGTTCACTTAATAAACAGTGTTTTCCATACATCGGCTTGCAGGCCGGCCACACATGACAAAAGTAAAGTAAAACTATTCTTTACGGCCTTCTAGGGCTAGCATAGCAACATGGGCTCCAGCCCGCTATTTGGTACTCGGCTCCACAGCACCTGCAAGCACAATTCCACCGCACGGTGGAATTCAAAGCAACGGTCAGCCAAAAGCCGACCAAATTATAATGACCACGCCCCAAACTCGGGACGGCGGTGCTCTTTCCCTGCATATCATTAGGCCAATAAAATAATAAAGCGCAACTATGCTACGCCATAGGTGTAGGCTCGCACGGGCAAACACCCCGTGCACTCAGGGCACATTAACGGTGAATCCAGTCATTACAGCGCCTTCACCACCACCCCCAGGATGGCAACAATATGTGAGCATTTAGCCTTTCTGACCACCGTCTAAGGCTCACGACTATGCCAACGGCCAGTCCCCGTCTTCGGGTCTCTCGCACCGAACCACATAGCCTAGGTCCAATTCCACTTGCCCATTGCTCACGCCATATATACAATTTAAGTCCTACGCACGGGCCAAGCTTCTCTCGGATCCCAAAGTTTTCCAAACAATCTCATAACCCAGTTATGATCAAGGCCGGTTCCCAGACCGCCAAGTTAGCAGAACACGTTTCCGCTCAGTTTTCCGGGTGCGCCTTGAAGCTAACCTCCAAGGATCCCTGCTACAATCTACCGCGTAGAAACCCAAAAAACCCAAAGCACGGAGTCTTCTCCGGCAAAACATATCAAATGCAACATCACCGATCCAAACAATACATGTCCGGATAGGCTTCACACACAATGCCTATGCCCGTACTTACGATTCCAGACTCTATGTGCAACACAAGGGGGATTATTCACATCAACCCTAAGGAACACCACGCACTCACCGCACACTCACGGGAGCGGGATTCCCTATGTAGAAAGAAAGAGCTTCACATCCTCAAGTAGAGAATCGTTACCCTTGTAGTCCTCTTTGGTGCCATGGAAAAACTACACAGATGGAACTCTTTGCAATAAACTTTCCTCCACAGATCCGCTCTCAAATTTCGAAACGGTGCTCCGATGCTCCGCCGGCGGCCGGAATCCCTTCCTTCTTCCTGCTCTTTCCAACTCCTTGAGAGAGAGAATGGTTGGAGAGAAATGAAGGATTAACTCCCCTATTCCCGACCTTAACAGAGCAGGAAACCATCTGGGCCGTTGGATCTTAATTAAAGAAAACGAACGGCTCAGATCCGTTCAAAAATCTCCAAACCTGGGCCGAACACGGCTTGGAACATGGCCGTGTCCCAGGCCGTGTGCCTCGCTCTAGGCACGATCGTCAAACGGAGGAAAGACACACGGGCAGAGACACGCTCGTGTCTCACCTGACACGCCCGTATCGGGTTCCTCAACATGCCCGTGTTCGGGGGCGTGTCTCGCATAACCGCCATGGCAACGGACACGACCCAAAAGAACACAGGTAGGTACACGGGTTGGCACACGCCCATGTCAAATGACATGCCCGTGTCACTTAGCCGTGTTTCTAGCCGTGTCCTTCTCGGGATGAAAACGGCCAAAAACACCAGCCAGACACGGCCTTGGACACGCCCGTGTCCTAGGCCATGTACCACTAAACAGGCACCAAAAATTCCCTTTTTGGCAACCAACTCAAATATAATTTTCGGGGCGTTACAAATCTCCCCCACTTAAGGAATTTCGTCTCGAATTTAAGTAAAGGTACACAAATCTAAATAATACCTGAGTGGAATAACTCGGAGTATTCCTCCAACATAGCTTGCTCTCGCTCCCAAGAAAGCTCCTCATGTCCGCAATTATCCCATCGGACATTAACCATATGGATATCCTTGTTGCGGAGTCGCTTGACTACAACATCTTCAACACGTACTGGCTTGACCCTTGTGGTCTACTCATAATCAACTGGTACTTGATTATCCGCAATTATCTGCGAAGGTTCTTGCACTGCCTTACGCAACACTGATACATGGAACACATCATGCAGCCCACTCAATTCCGCCGACAGCTTAAATCTATACGCCGCCTCGCCAACACGCTCCAGGATTTCAAATGGTCCAAGGTATCTCGGACTCAACTTCGTCAAGCATCGAATCCGCGATACACCCTTGAACGGCTTGATTTTTAGATACACCATGTCGCCAACATTGAAATCCACGTTCCTATGCTTGCCGTTATAGTACTTTGACTGTCTATCCTGAGCGATCTTCAACCTTTCCTGAATTGTACACACCATTGAAGTGGCGTCTTCCACCGCTTGACGTTTATACAACTTCGATTCGCCTGCGTCCAACCTAGACAACGGCGTACGACACTTCCTCCCATACAAGGCCTCGAAAGGCGCCATTCTAATACTTGCCTGAAAGCTGTTGTTGTATGAAAACTCCACCATGTACTGGTGATCTTCCCACTGCTTTCCAAAATCTAGGACAAAGCATGTCCTCCATAGTCTTGTTGACCCTCTCGGTCTGTCCATCCGTTTGTGGGTGAAAGGCTGTGCTGAACTTTAGCTTAGTACCCAAAAGACTATGCACCAACCTCCAGTCATTCGACGTGAAGCATCCATCTCAATCACTAACAATACTGCGGGGCACACCATGTAATCGTACAATATTCTCCACATAGAGTTTGGCTAACTTTTCCACCGGATCTTCCTTCCTGTTCGGAATAAAGTGCGACACCTTTGTCAACCTATCTACGACCACCCAAATGGCGTCATTTCCCTTCTATGACTTCGGAAGACCATGCATAAAATCCATAGATATGTCATCGAATTTCCATTCTGGGATAGGTAGGGGCTTCAAGAAACCTCCGGGCTTCTGGCATTCTGCCTTCACCAATGCACAAGTACGACACTTGGCCACATATAGTGCAACATCCTTCTTCAAACCCGACCACCAGAATAATTTCTTCATGTCCCTATACATTTTCGTGCTTCCCGGGTGGATTGAGTACTTGGTATGATGAGCCTCATACATCAATTCCTCCCGAAGATTATCCGCACTAGGAACGCATAGGCGATCGTCCTTCCTTAGCAAACCATCTTCAACAACAAACTGGGAATTTGACCCATCCAAAGATTCATCCAAGATCTGCTTCATGCTGTTATCCTGAACCAATGTCCGCCGAACTCTATCCGCTAGGTCACACTGCACCTCTGTCCAAAACAGTTTCGCCTCAGCACTAGATTGCTTATCGACACAAGATATCTCCAAAGTCTCCAACTCATGGACCAATCTCTCATCATGTACCGATAAGCAGTTGGTCTGTGCGGGAATCTTACGACTCAACGCATCTGCCACTGCATTTCCCTTCCCAGGCACATAATGAATCTTTAAGGTGTAGTCCCCTAAGAACTCCATCCACCTCCGCTGCCTCATGTTCAGATCCTTTTGGTCCAACAGGTACTTCAAGCTCTTATGATCAATGTAAATATCGACCTTCACACCGTACAGGTAGTGCCTCCAAAGCTTTAGAGCAAATATCACGGCCGCTAACTCTAGGTCGTGGACCAGATAATTTCTCTCGTGAAACTTCAACTGTCGTGAAACATAGGCTATCACTCTCCCATGCTGTAACAGAACACAGCCAAACCATTACCCGAAGCATCACTATAGATATCGAACCCTTCGGTTCCAACTAGCGAACTTAAAATAGGCGTCGTGGTCAACCGCCTCTTCAAATATTCAAAAGCCTATTCGCACTCCAGCGACCACACAAACTTTTGATCCTTCCTTGTCAATATCGTGAGTGGAAGTGCTATCCGTGAAAAGTTCTCTACGAAGCGCCTACAGTAGCCGGCAAGCCCCAGAAAGCTCCGGACTTCTGCCACCGTAGTCAAAGTAGGCCACTCCCGTATTGCCACTCTCTTCGCCGGATCCACAGCTATCCCTTCCCCACTAACAACATGACCAAGGAACGCTATCGAGGATAACCAGAATTCACACTTAGAGAACTTAGCATAAAACTGATTCCTCCTCAACGTCTCCAACACCATATGTAGATGTTCGTAGTGATCCTCCTCGCACTGCGAGTACACCAGGATATCATCGATAAATACTATCACGAAATGATCCAGGTACTCTTTGAACGTCCTGTTCATCAGATCCATAAACACGGATGGTGCATTAGTCAAACCAAACGGCATGACCGTGAACTCGTAATGCCCAAACCGTGTACTGAATGCTATCTTTGGGATGACACTGTAACACCCCAGTTTTTCAAGAGGCTCAGTCTGCAGTTCAGAAAAATATTTTGGGTTTCTGGCAGGAGGCACACGGCCTGCGACACGGGCATGTCGCAGGGCGTGTCGAGGCCGTGTCGACACTCGGCCCAAGTGTCGACACTTTCGATCGACAAAGTGTCGAGAGGGTGGCACACGGCCTGCGACACGGGCGTGTCGCAGGGCTTGTCGAGGCCGTGTCGACACTCGTCCCAAGTGTCGACACTTTTGCTCGACAAGGTGTCGAGACTGGGGCACACGGCCTGTGACACAGGCGTGTCACAGGGCGTGTCCCGCTTGGTCGACGATCTTCGCTCGACGTTTTTCCGCGGTGTCGACACAAAGCCTGTCGACGGGTGTCGAGACTTGGCACACGGCTTGGGACACGGGCGTGTTCCAGGCCGTGTCACCTCTCGGGTTGGTTTCGGGGCCGTGTAGTTGGAGGCACATGGCTAGCCACACGGCCGTGTCACTGGGGACACGGGCGTGTCAGCTGGAACACGGGCGTGTCGGATGCCCGTGTGCGATTCCAGGCGCGTCGATTTGAGACGGCGAATGGGGCACACGGCCCTGGACACGGGCGTGTGCCAGGCCGTGTTCGGCCCAGGTCTTCTGTTTTCCAGGCGAATCGCGGCCATTCTTTTTCTGGTTTTGGGATCTAACGGTTCAGACCATCTCCTGGGAAGTTAAGTCCGAAGTTACGGTTGCAGATCCTCATTTTTTTTTCAAGTCTTCTCTTTCTAAGTTCTTGAGAGAAACTAGAGCAAGGAGGAAGAAGAAGAAGGTCTTGGGCTGTAGGAGGGGTTTCGGAGCTCCAAATCGCGAGCCGAGTCCGGATCCGTGAAGCTTAGAGCGTTATGAAGATTTCCATCCGGCCATTTTTGCCATGGCAAGGAAGAGGAGTCGGAAGGTAACGACATCTCTCCTCTCGGTCTTTAGGATGCACGTTTTTAGCATCGTTTTCTTCTAGATTTTTGGGCACCAAACTCTCAAATGAGAGGGGCTTTGGTTTGCCAAGGTTCAAGAGGAACCTCCGGGTTGATTGAGTCCGTCCCCGACATATCTTGCATTAGAGATCCGCTTCGCTAGTGGATTAGGCATGGTGGGTGAAGCCGTAGTCGCGACCGTTAGTCCGACTCGGTGATGTTGCATATGAACTTAGGGATTCGTAGAGATTTTCCGTTGCGGCAAGATGCCGTTTGTGTGGTGGTGGTGATTGTCCTGTTTGCTTGAAAAGGTACGTGTAGTCGAACCCGGACAAGGTTATCTCCTCGTGGCGGTAGATGGTTTCCTTGAGGGACAAGGTTAGCTCCGTATGAGTTGGAGATGGTTTCCTTGGTGAATAAGGTTAGCTCCGCACGAGTTGGAGATGGTTTCCTTGGTGCGCGGGAACGCTGCAGTACAACGAGGGATTACGATGTATTTAGTCTTGGTTTGTGTTGTGCCAAGGCGTGGCTATGTCTCCGTGGTCGGCTGGCTATCCCGTGACATGTGCGTCATGTATGGAGAGTGTCCCGGCGAGACTAGTCCCCTTCTGTGAGACTGACGAGAATGCCAAGCTTGGGGCAAGCCCGAGCAAAGAGGCCATGAGCGGGTGGGGTCCAGCAAGGCTTCTTAGAATCGGTCGGTCTGTGTTTGTTGGAATCCTGACATGAGACGTCAGAGCTTGCAGGCAAGCCCGGGGCTAAGCCCACGAGCGGGTGGGGCCTTGGCAAGAATTCCTTGTGGCGGCCTGTGCGCCGCTTAAGGGAGAGGTGACTCCCTTAGTGTTTGCGGCTTTATGCCAATTGGGGAAACGTGAGTACCCAAATGATGTGATGTTGTGCTAGATGCATACGTTGTAGGGTACCTTGGGTGAAGCCCGAGTGTTGCATTCATGTTGCATAGTAGGCCCCTAACTTTATATGCTCAACCAATAGAGAACATGTTTGATGATTGAGACATCCAAGCCTATTTTAATGCTTTTCTATTTATAGATGTTTATTTGCATATGAAGTGCTGACTTGCAGGTTGGAGGGTTCCCCGGGGTCCGTTAGGGGCGGCCGGGAGGAGATGTGTTGTTACACAGTTTGAGGTCAGCCTTTGCTGACCCACGTTACTAATAATTTTTACAGGGCAAGGATCGCATGCAGAAGCTAGCACGCCGGCCAGAAAGGCCTAAGCCCCATGAAGTGTTTTTCCCTCTTTTGTAGCACTACATTTTTGATGATGTTTGTTTGAGACTCTTTTGTCCGGCTTGCATGCCGAGGTAGACTAGGAGTGCTATGCACATTCATGTTTGATGTACTATTTACTTTTGGACATTTGATGTAAGGCCTTAAGGCCATTTGTTTACTCTTTTGGTTAGTGGATAACTTCTAGTTGTGCTTGGTTTTCCGCTGTGTTGTGCAAGTGTTTTGAGTTTGGGTAGCTATATCAACTTATAATACTAAAGCTGTGGCGTTCGTATGTTGTGGGGCCCCGGCCGGACCCATATTATACGTCCACTACAGGGGAGGTGTTACAATTTGGTATCAGAGCGAGGTTTGATTCGAGGTCGGTTTGTAGAGAAGTTATCCACATAAGAGTAACGCGGGACCGTGAGTGTCCTTATGTTTTAGTCTTGAGATTGGAGACTAATCCCTTATTTCTTGTTTTCCTGAAGAGTGCAAGCAACGAGGCGGGCACTTCAAGAGCAAGGGATGATCTCTCGGCGAGCAGTGCTACTGCTCCAGGCCTTTTTGGCACGGCTGTAAACACGACCGACTTCTGCCGTATGCTTGCAGAAGCGATGGTGGCAGCCCAAGCGGCGGCTGCAGCCCAGGTAGCAACCCCTGCTACACCAGACACGGCGACGGCCGTGCCAGGCGGAGAAGCCAGGCGAGTGGAGCCTTTGGCAGAAAGGGTGGTGGTAGGACATGGAGACCGACACATTAAGTATTTCCTGAGTTTCCATCCCCCGTCCTTCAAGGGTGTTGGAACGCCAACGGATGCGGAGGATTGGTGGGTTCGTATTCAAGAACTACTAAGGGCGGTAGAGACGCCAGAGGAAAAGAAAGCTGAGTATGCGGCGTTCATGTTGGAAGGAGACGCCAAGTTGTGGTGGGTGAGCCTTAGTGGCCGCCAGTTCCCTGGACGCACCCCGTCGGTGGAGGAATTTGGGGACGCTTTTCTAAAGAGATATATACCAGTTTCTACGCGGCTGGCCCTGCAGAGGCAGTTTCTGCATCTTATGCAGCGAGACAAGACGGTGGACGAGTATGTGCAAGAGTTCACCCGTTTGGGTCGTTATGCGGGAACGACAATGGTTGATGATGTAGAGAGGGATAACCTCTTCTACCAAGGGTTGAGGGAAAATCTGAGACAACCCCTCATCTCCATGAAGAGGGCGGGATTTAATGATCTAGTTGAAGCCTCCAGGAGTTTGGAGAATGATCTGGAGCGAACCCAGCGTCGAAAGGGTTTTACCCCCCAAGCAAGGGGAAGGGAAGCCTTCCCAATCTCATGGAAAGTCTGCTGGGAGTAGGTGGAGGAAGAAGCCTCACACTCCCAGATCTGGTAAGAGGAGCAGCTGGACGCCTGGGGGTTCCCACTCTAGGGGACCGCCGACGTGCTACAACTGCGGGAAGGTTGGGCATATAGCCCGTGCTTGTCAGCAAGGGGGAGCGGGGCAAGAGGCAAGGCAGGAGCAGACTGTGCGCTCCGGCCCCAGTGCTGCAGAGAAGGGAAAGATGGCGGAGTCGAGCGCTTCTCGGTTCCAACCGGTGCAACCAAGGGCCTACAACCTTGGACAGCAGGAAGCGATCCGCCAGACTGATGTGGTGACAGGTATGAAGAAAATTTAAGTTTAAATTTTGTGCTTCATCTTTTTATACTTTTGTGGAATGTCTATGTTGTAGGCTTCGTGTTAGTTTCCGGATACCCCGCTAGGGTATTGTTTGATACGGGAGCATCGCACTCCTTTCTTGCGGAGAGCTTCATCCGGAGAATAGGAGTTGAGTCTTTTTCGTCGGGTGCAGAGCTGAAAGTGCGCATGCCCAATGGGTCATCTATGACCACCGGGGCTAAAGGGCGCATTTGTTGGGAGCTAGACGGAGTTGTCTTCGCTCTGGAAGCAGCAGTGTTACCTTTAGTAGAGTTTGATGTCATTTTGGGCATGGACTGGCTTGCAGAGCAGCGCGCCAGCATTTATTGTTTATCCAAGGTAGTGACTCTACGGAGTAAGGGGCAAACGGAAGTCAAATTTGAGGGCCTTTGTGGAGTGGCCTGTTCCCTGATTTCGGCCTTGCAGTTGGTGCGGGCGGTTAACCAGGGTGGTGTAGCGCTTGTAGCGTTATTGGAGGTTCGTCTCTCCCAACTGTCTATTGAGGAAGTGCCTGTGGTGGCAGAGTTCAAGGATGTATTTCCGGATGAACTTCCTGGAGCGCCTCCTCGGCGGGAGATCGACTTCTCGATCGAGTTAGTGCCGGAGGCTAGACCGGTGTCACGTCCTCCTTTTAGGATGGCACCCAAGGAGTTGGCGGAACTTAAGGTACAGTTACAGGAACTGTTGGAGCAAGGGTATATTAGACTCAGTTCTTCACCGTGGAGCGCACCGGTGTTGTTTGTAAAGAAGAAGGACGGTAGCATGCGCCTATGCATAGACTACCGAGAGCTGAACAAATTGACCGTCAAGAATAAGTATCCGATCCCTCGGATAGACGATTTGTTCGACCAATTGGTGGGGTCAGTGGTATATTCAAAACTGGACTTGAAGTCAGGCTACTATCAACTGCGAATTCGAGATGAGGACATACCCAAAACTGCCTTTGGTACAAGGTATGGACACTTTGAGTTTACGGTGATGTCGTTCGGGTTGACGAACGCACCATCAGTGTTCATGGATCTGATGAATCGGGTATTCCGGGAATACTTGGATTCTTTTGTGGTTGTTTTCATTGATGATATTTTGGTGTATTCCAAATCGCAAGTGGAGCATGAGACCCACTTAAGAATGGTTTTGCAAGTGTTGAGGGAGAATGAGTTGTATGCAAAATTCTCCAAATGCGAGTTCTGGTTGGAGAAGGTGGCATTTTTGGGCCACGTGATTAGTGGTGATGGGGTGGCAGTGGATCCAGCGAAAGTGGAGGCCATCAGAGATTGGCCGGTGTTGAGGACCGTGGCGGAAGTCCGAAGTTTTCTTGGACTAGCCGGGTATTATAGGAGATTCGTGGAGAATTTCTCGAAGATAGCTCTACCCCTCACCTCTCTCACGCGCAAAGACCATAAATTTGTGTGGACCCAAGAGTGCGGTCAAGCATTTGAGGCCCTGAAGGAGAGGCTTATGATGGCTCCGATCCTGAGTTTACCGCAAGGGACCGATGGATTTCAAATTTTCAGTGATGCATCGGGATGCGGTTTGGGTTGCGTTTTGGTGCAACATGGGAAGGTGATAGCTTTTGGGTCTAGACAGCTGAAACCTCATGAGAGGAATTACCCCGTCCATGATTTGGAGTTGGCGGCGGTAATCTTCGCATTGAAAATTTGGCGACACTATGTGTATGGCGCAAGGGTGGAGATCTTCACGGACCATAAAAGCCTGAAGTATCTCTTGGATCAAAAGGACTTGAACATGCGGCAACGCAGATGGGTTGAGTTTCTTGGAGACTACGAAGTGGCGATCCAGTATACGCCGGGTAAAGCCAATGTGGTGGCGGATGCGTTGAGTAGAAAGTACTCGGGGCAAGGAAATTGGATCGAATCTCATGATGAGCGGTTGGTACGGGAATGGGAGTCCCTTGGATTGGAATGTGTTGCGAGAGGCGAGTCTAGCGTGGCTCGGTTGAACTGGATTGAAGTGCAAAACGACTTGTCCGATCGTATTCGGCAAGCGACTCGATTAGATGTGGAGTTTCAACCTTTTGTGTTGGAGGCTCAAACGGGCGAGAGCAGCACCTGGGAGATGATCGGGGGAATCTTGAGAAAGGATGGAAGGGTTTGTGTACCGCAGTTTGGCAATCTCCGTGAGGAGTTGATGTTTGAGGCTCACTTCTCAAAGTACTCCATTCACCCAGGCAGTACAAAGATGTACTTGGATATGAAGAAATCCTTTTGGTGGCCGGGGTTGAAGCGGGATGTAGCTTTGTATGTGGGTCGTTGCCAAACATGTGCCTTGGTGAAGGCCGAATGTCAGAAACCGGGCGGGTTCCTGAAGCCCCTTCCAATTCCTGAGTGGAAATTTGAGGGCATTTCCATGGACTTTGTGCATGGTTTGCCTAGATCGCAGCATGGTAATGATGCTATTTTGGTGATCGTGGATCGCCTAACCAAGGTGGCTCACTTCATCCCGAATCGGAAAGAGGACAGCGTGGAGAAGCTGGTGGAGTTGTATGTTCACAACATTGTGCGACTGCACGGAATTCCTAAGAGCATAGTGAGTGATCGCGATGGACGGTTTACGTCCAAGGACTGGAGACGGTTCAGAAGAGTTTGGGCACGAAGCTAAAGTTCAGTACGGCGTTCCATCCTCAAACTGATGGGCAAACGGAGAGAACGAACCGTACTATGGAGGATATGTTGAGAATGTGCGTTCTTGATTTTGGCAAGAGGTGGGAGGATCACCTCTTCATGGTAGAATTTGCGTACAATAACAGTTTTCAAGCAAGCATAAAGATGGCGCCATACGAAGCTTTGTATGGGAGGCGGTGTCGAACGCCAATGTCTTGGGCAGAGGCGGGAGACACCAAACTTTTGGGAAAGGATGTGGTAGTTGACGCTTGTGAGTTGGTTCGGACCATCCAAGAGCGTATGAAAGTGGCGCAAGACAGGCAAGCAAAATATTTTAATGCTCGTCACCGGAAGTTGGAATTTGTAGTTGGTGATTGGGTTTATCTGAAGGTTAAGCCGTTCAAAGGCGTCTCACGGATTCGCCGACTCAAGAAGTTGAGTCCAAGGTTTTTGGGGCCTTTTGAAGTTGTTGAGCGGATAGGAGAAGCAGCCTATCGGTTGGCGTTGTCCGCAGATTTGAGTGGATTACATGACGTCTTCCACGTCTCCGTTTTGAGGAAAGCCTTGGTGGAGGCTAGCGTGGTGATTGAGCCGGCATCGGTGCCGATTGAGGAAGACTTGAGGACGCGAATCTTTCCAATCGCTATAGAAGATTCGGAGACTCGGCAGTTGCGGAATAAAGAAGTTAAACTTGTGAAAGTTCGTTGGGACAACTGCGGTCGTGAGGAGTTCTCTTGGGAGCGAGAACAGGCCATGCTAGAAGACTATCCAGAACTATTTTTGTCAGGTACAATTTAAGTTTTGTACCTCTTTTGTTTTGAAATTTCGGGACGAAATTCTGTTAAGTGGGGGAGAGTTGTAACACCCCAGTTTTTCAAGAGGCTCAGTCTGCAATTCAGAAAAATTTTTTGGGTTTCTGGCAGGAGGCACACGGCCTGCGACACGGGCGTGTCGCAGGGCGTGTCGAGGCCGTGTCGACACTCGGCCCAAGTGTCGACACTTTCGCTCGACAAAGTGTCGAGAGGGTGGCACACGGCCTGCGATACGGGCGTGTCGCAGGGCGTGTCGAGGCCGTGTCGAGGCCGTGTCGACACTCGTCCCAAGTGTCGACACTTTTGCTCGACAAGGTGTCGATACTAGGGCACACGGCCTGTGACACGGGCGTGTCACAGGGCGTGTCCCGCTTGGTCGACGATCTTCGCTCGACGTTTTTCCGCGGTGTCGACACAAAGCCTGTCGACGGGTGTCGAGACTTGGCACACAGCTTGGGACACGGGTGTGTTCCAGGCCGTGTCACCTCTCGGGTTGGTTTCGGGGCCGTGTAGTTGGAGGCACACGGCTAGCCACACGGCCGTATCACTGGGAACACGGGCGTGTCAGCTGGAACACGGGCGTGTCGGATGCCCGTGTGCGATTCCAGGCGCGTCGATTTGAGACGGCGAATGGGTCACACGGCCCTGGACACGGGCGTGTGCCTGGCCGTGTTCGGCCCAGGTCTTCTGTTTTCCAGGCGAATCGTGGCCATTCTTTTTCTGGTTTTGGGATCTAACGGTTCAGACCATCTCCTGGGAAGTTAAGTCCGAAGTTAGGGTTGCAGATCCTCATTTTTTTTTTCAAGTCTTCTCTTTCTAAGTTCTTGAGAGAAACTAGAGCAAGGAGGAAGAAGAAGAAGGTCTTGGGCTGTAGGAGGGGTTTCGGAGCTCCAAATCGCGAGCCGAGTCCGGATCCGTGAAGCTTAGAGCGTTACGAAGATTTCCATCCAGCCATTTTTGTCATGGCAAGGAAGAGGAGTCGGAAGGTAACGATATCTCTCCTCTCGGTCTTTAGGATGCACGTTTTTAGCATCGTTTTCTTCTAGATTTTTGGGCACCAAACTCTCAAATGAGAGGGGCTTTGGTTTGCCAAGGTTCAAGAGGAACCTCCGGGTTGATTGAGTCCATCCCCGGCATATCTTGCATTAGAGATCCGCTTCGCTAGTGGATTAGGCATGGTGGGTGAAGCCGTAGTCGCGACCGCTAGTCCGACTCGGTGATGTTGCATACGAACTTAGGGATTCGTAGAGATTTTTCGTTGCGGCAAGATGTCGTTTGTGTGGTGGTGGTGATTGTCCCGTTTGCTTGAAAAGGTACGTGTAGTCGAACCCGGACAAGGTTAGCTCCTCGTGGCGGTAGATGGTTTCCTTGAGGGACAAGGTTAGCTCCGTATGAGTTGGAGATGGTTTCCTTGGTGAACAAGGTTAGCTCCGCACGAGTTGGAGATGGTTTCCTTGGTGCGCGGGAACGCTGCAGTACAACGAGGGATTACGATGTATTTAGTCTTGGTTTGTGTTGTGCCAAGGCGTGGCTATGTCTCCGTGGTCGGCTGGCTATCCCGTGACATGTGCGTCATGTGTGGAGAGTGTCCCGGCGAGACTAGTCCCCTTCTGTGAGACTGACGAGAATGCCAAGCTTGGGGCAAGCCCGGGCAAAGAGGCCATGAGCGGGTGGGGTCCAGCAAGGCTTCTTAGAATCAGTTGGTCTGTGTTTGTTGGAATCCTGACATGAGACGTCAGAGCTTGCAGGCAAGCCCGGGGCTAAGCCCACGAGCGGGTGGGGCCTTGGCAAGAATTCCTTGTGGCGGCCTGTGCGCCGCTTAAGGGAGAGGTGACTCCCTTAGTGTTTGCGGCTTTATGCCAATTGGGGAAACGTGAGTACCCAAATGATGTGATGTTGTGCTAGATGCATATGTTGTAGGGTACCTTGGGTGAAGCCCGAGTGTTGCATTCATGTTGCATAGTAGGCCCCTTACTTTATATGCTCAACCAATAGAGAACATGTTTGATGATTGAGACATCCAAGCCTATTTTAATGCTTTTCTATTTATAGATGTTTATTTGCATATGAAGTGCTGACTTGCAGGTTGGAGGGTTCCCCGGGGTCCGTTAGGGGCGGCCGGGAGGAGATGTGTTGTTACACAGTTTGAGGTCAGCCTTTGCTGACCCACGTTACTAATAATTTTTACAGGGCAAGGATCGCATGCAGAAGCTAGCACGCCGGCCAGAAAGGCCTAAGCCCCATGAAGTGTTTTTCCCTCTTTTGTAGCACTATATTTTTGATGATGTTTGTTTGAGACTCTTTTGTCCGGCTTGCATGCCGAGGTAGACTAGGAGTGCTATGCACATTCATGTTTGATGTACTATTTACTTTTGGACATTTGATGTAAGGCCTTAAGGCCATTTGTTTACTCTTTTGGTTAGTGGATAACTTCTAGTTGTGCTTGGTTTTCCGCTGTGTTGTGCAAGTGTTTTGAGTTTGGGTAGCTATATCAACTTATAATAGTAAAGCTGTGGCATTCGTATGTTGTGGGGCCCCGGCCGGACCCATATTATACGTCCACTACAGGGGAGGTGTTACAGTCGCTCTCCCTATCCTCAACTGGTAGTAACCGGACTTCAGATCTAACTTCGAATATACCGTTGACCCAACCTACTGATCAAATAGATCGTCAATCCGGGTAATCAGATACTTATTATTTTCCATAAGCTTGTTCAATTCCCGGTAGTCGATACAAAGCCTCGAGCTCCCATCTTTCTTCTTAACAAAGAGAACTGGTGCTCTCCAAGGCGAAGAACTTGGACGCATATAACCCTGCTCTGGAAACTCTTGCAGTTGTACCTTCAACTCTGCCATCTCTCTTGGCGCTATCCGATATGGAGAGCGTGACACCGGTTTGTCACCCGGTACCAGCTCAATGGTAAAATCAATTTCCTGCTGAGGAGGGGCTCCTGGGAGATCATCTGGGAACACATCAGGATATTCAGACACAATTGGAATACTGTCAAGACTTGTCTTAAGCGTCGAAGTCTGCACTAGAGTGACAAACAGCTCTGCCACAGACCGAACTGCCTTGAACACCTGAATGACTGACATCAAAATCTTACTCGATCCCCTCATGCCCGCTAAAGTAGTCTCCCGATCAGTGTTCAGACCCAACTTAACTTCCTTATGGTTGCAATCAATGCATGCACCCTGCTCCGCGAGCCAATACATACCGAATATTACGTCGTACTCTACTAACGGTAGAACCAACGCACGCAAATCAAACTACCGGTCTCCAATCCGAATCTTCATTACGCAGACCCTATCCACACGCATTTAGCACTACTAGTCAACAACACATCCATTATGTCTTTTGCCATCGGAAGATGTACTCCGACATGCAATACAATTCCTTTGGGTAAACAGGGACGTGAAGTCCCCCCCCTAAACGAACGGTGCTCTCGCCAAATGAACGAAAGTCAGGACAAATCTCAACACAACTAGTTCTAATCTAACATGCACAAGGACGACATGAATTTACAGTTAACTGCTATAACTTTAAACGGGCGTGTCATTTGATACAGGCGTGTGCCAATCCATGTCCCTACCCATTTCTTTTGGGTCGTGTCCGTTGCAGTGGCGGTTATGTGAGACACGCCCCCGAACACGGGCGTGTCGAGGAACCCGACACGGGCGTGTCAGGTGAGACACTGGCGTGTCTCTGCCCGTGTGTATTTCCTCCGTTCGACGATCATGCCTGGAGCGAGGTACGCGACCTGGGACACGGCCGTGTGCCAAGCCGTGTTCGGCCCAGGTCTGGAGATTTTTGAACGGATCTGAGCCGTTCGTTTTCTTTAATTAAGATCCAACGACCCAGATGGTTTACTGCTCTATTAAGGCCGGGAATAGGGGAGTTAATACTTCATTTCTCTCCAACCATTCTCTCTCTCAAGGAGTTGGAAAGAGGAGGAAGATGGAAGGGATTACGGCCGCCAGCGGAGCATCGGAGCACCGTTTCGAAATCTGAGAGCGGATCTGTGGAGGAAAGTTCGTTGCGAAGAGTTCCATCCGTGTAGTTTTTCCATGGCACCAAATCGGACTACAAGGGTAACGATTCTCTACTTGAGCATGTGAAGCTCTTTCTTTCTGCATAGGGAATCCCGCTCCCGCGAGTGTGCGGTGAGTGCATGGTGTTCCTTGGGGTTGATGTGAATAATCCTGATTGGCTCGCGAACAGACTCTTACTGTGGTTGGTTCGGTGAGTCGATCGCCGCGGGCTTGCTTAGGTAGGCAAGTGCACCTATCGCAAGTAGTACTCGATATTCGGGGGAATACTGAGGTCGTATTGTTCTCGGGGTCGTGTTGACTATTCTTACTCCTCCGGGAGGACTATTAATTTACTGAATGTAAGGTGGATTTTTTTTAGTAAGGTTAAGACGGAAAAAGTAAAGGAGCGAAAAAACGTTTTAGAAAATATTCGATGAAGGGTTAACGCTCGGCATCGAATCGGATTAAGACTAAAACAATTTTTAATAATTATAGAACTTAGTTTTCAAATTAATAAAAGGCAACTTGGCCGTGGAGGTTCCACAAATGTGAGCTGACCTAGCTATAGGGATATCGCTCACCTAAACGTTAAGACTATTCGACCGAACGTTAGTCCGAAGAAGGATTCCTCTTAACGCCCGCTTTACGCTAAGAGCCCCGCTATTGGGTGGGGAACCCAATCCGGTAGAATTACGCTTATCCACTTTCGTGGGTATGCACGCAACTCTATTTACCCAGGGGTGATCGGTCCATATGCACGACATCTCGGCTAGCTTGCATATGGACTACGGAAATAGGGCCCACACATCGATATGTGGTCCTACGCGTCGTAAACCCGTGGTAAACCTTAAGTCCTTAAATTAAAATGAAAATAAAGAGCTTCAATTATTATAAATCATTTTAAATGTCCCAATGCTCTTCGATGCCGAGTCTAATAGCGATTAGCCACACATCGGTATGGGGACGGCTTTATAATTTAGTGAGGCGCGAGTTCGAAATTAAACGCTAAACGATTATAAGAAGGGGACATAAGAAAAATAACAAACATTTAGAAAACTGAAAAGTTAGCTAAAACAAGAACTCACGCACACTCCAAATTATAAATTAAACAGGAACTAAGTTACACATGAAAGAAATTTGCATAATTGAAATTTGCGAGTCCCACTCAAACGAGTGGGGGCGGTAAATAACAACTGAAAATTGCAAGTCCTACTCAAACGAGTAGGACTGAAATGAAAGCGAGTCCTCCTCAAATGAGTAGGAGAAAATAAATGCGATTACAGTGCTTTCTCAAATATTTACAGGGAGATAAAGATCCGTCCATTTAACTCAAGTGAGTAGGCGGAAAAATAAAGAAAGAAAATTACAAGTCCTACTCGAACGAGTAGGCGGGAAATAAAGTCCGTCCATTTAACTCAAGTGAGTAGGCGGAAAAATAAAGAAAGAAAATTACAAGTCCTACTCAAAAGAGTAGGACTGAAAATGAAAACGATGCGCCAATTAACTCTTAACGAGTAGACGGAAATAAATGCACACAAACACACACACTCCATATGAATTTCAAGAAAGCAATAAAGCTAACACCTACACTCACACACTCTACACAATTTGAACAAAGCATTAAAAGAAAGCATTAAAATTTAACACCTACACTCACACACTCTACACAATTTGAATCAAAGCATCAAAACATTTATTCTCATACACTCACACACACAAATTAAAAGCAAAATGAAAGTTACCTAAAAATTAAAACTTTTACTTTTTCATGCTTAGGTTTTGCCAAAAACAAATAAAAAGAAGAAATTACAATTTTTAGAAGACAAAAGTTTTCAAAACAAATTAAAAACCAAAGTTTTTAGAAAATTAAAATTTCAACATTCTCATTCCTAGGATTTCATAAAAGTGCTAAAAAAGTTGAAATGAAAAGAGAAAGAACAAAAAGGGTTTTCATCCTAAAATAAAGCTAAGTAAAAAAAATCAAAAATACTTTAGTAACTCTTTTACACATTCATAAGAGTGAAGATGTTGAAAACATTAAAAGAAGATATGAAGAAAAAGAGAAAGCTAATTCATCATTTCAGAAATTTCTAACAAAACCTATCATGAGACAAATTAAAAGCATGTAAAGTAAATAAGTTACACTCATACACACACACACACATTTCATAAATGAAGAACAAAGATGAAACCAAGGATAAAAAGGAGAAGGAAAGTGGGCACAAGAGTTCATTCCAAAGCCGAATAAGAAGAGAAAATCTAACATTTTTATTGATTAAAGGAAACTATTACAAACTATTACAAGAGCTAAAGATAAAGCAAAAACAAACATGAAAGAAAGGAGGGAGAAATCTCCTTACATAGCTCTAGAATCACGGATGCAGCCCACAAAAAGACACTAAAATGGCCCAAAAATCTGAACCCTTGGACCTTACAGAAATGGGCAATTTACAGGCAAAAAATTCTAAGTACACGCCCTAGGCCACGGGCGTGTAGGTGGGCGTGTCAGTACTATTCATGAAGGCGGCCGTCGATTGGAAAGGAAAGTTGACTTCGGGCTGAGTTCACGGCAGTCACGCCCTAGGTCACGGGCGTGACTCTGGGCGTGTCGGGGAGGTAGAACCGGGCGCGGTTTGAGTCAAAAATCTTCGGCAGCATCTTGTCGGGCCAGCTGGAAAGGTCACGCCCCGGGTCACGGGCGTGACGCTGGGCGTGTCAGTTGGTGTCGACACTTGACAATCGTCGAGCGGAAAGTGTCGAGTTGAAATCGTCGAGCTGAGATTGAGTCACGCCCCAGGTCACAGGCGTGACGCTGGGCGTGACGGTTGGTGTCGACACTCGATAATCGTCGAGCAAAAAGTGTCGAGTGGAGTGGACACGGGCTTGGGTCACGCCCCGTGTCGGGTGACACGAGCGTGTCGCCAGGCGTGTCAAGCTTGTACTTCAGAAATCGTCCAATTTCACGGGAAATGCAATGTCACGGCCCTGTCACGGGCGCGACCAAATTGTCACGGGCGTGTACTGCCCAATTTTGGCAGATTTTGAAATGTTTCTGCAAAATTAAAGAAAACAAGTTAGTAGTAAATTTATAAGAAGAGGAGTATTTTATTGAACAAAAATAAGTAAAAATGACGAAAATAAATGAAAATGACTAAATTAATGTGCACAAAAATACGCATATTTACAATTCATCAAATACCCCCATACTTAGGCTTTTGCTATTCCAAAGCAAAAGTTTGAGGTGAATCTATAAGGAATAAAAAAAACTATAAGTTTAGCTACCGCTTAATCAATTATTAGAGAGATCAAAATAAATATATGAGGTGTAAGAGTTAAGTCCTAAAATTATATAGATGATTTAAATAGCGCAAAAGTTTTGGCCAAAAGACTTATTGATGTAATCAAATAGAAGGCAACATTTGTAATGGTTAGATTAACGAAAATAGTTTGGAATTATAAGAACTCTAGCTTATACGAGTGCTACTGGAAATAATACAATTTACTAATTATGCTCTCAAAAAGATTTTTGAATTAATTCTAGAATCGTGTAATTGGCTAAGGGGGTAGTGGGTTTATGAAGAGGGTTTTGATATTTGAGGTGAGGTAATTTTTTCTCGAACCTCCATTTTTTTTCTTTTGGATTATTAGGAAAACGAAATCTTATTTTTCTAATATAATTTTTGTTTTTCAACTTCATAAGAATAAAATTAACTCAATGTATATTTGTAGGAGTAATGAATTTTATCCTCTTACTCCATATATAATCTTTTAAAATTATTGGGTGCCTATGTTTACGGAACGAAATCTTATTTCCATTGACATAGGATCTTTTAAGGATAAAATTTTTCATGCCAAGTAGGTCATGAAAAGTAAGGGGAGAAAGGAAAACTAGATTTTAATCCTAAAAATTTTTGAGAGCAACCTTAATAATTTGTACGTTCCAATTTTTTTCAGAAAGCTAAAAGTAAGTATAATTGAATTCTATAGTCGTTATTTCCTAACATAATATACGTGCCCCTATCAATGAAAAATTAGAAGTAGTGCCTAAAACGAGTTCGTTATTTTTAACAAAGCATAAAGAATTCTTTAAAACTTAACCCCGGCTATTTAAATTTTTCACTCAATAATTAACAAACGAATAGCAAACAGAGAATTAATAGTATTCACATATAAATAAACTCAGAACAGAATTTTTGGATAGCAGGAAAGTTTAAGGATGGAATATTTGATTTATTTGTTGCAAAACATTTTTTTTTTATTTTTATAGTTTTTATCATCATTTTTTTTCTGTTTTTCATTTATTATCTTTTTTTTTGTATTTTTGGTTTTCTCAATTTTTTTGAAATTATTTTTTTGAACTATTATCTTTTTTTGTATTATTTTTTTTGAGAGAATTTTCATTATATGTACAAAAATATGGGAGAAAAAGAGAGGTTTTTACAAGAATGAGGAAGGGGGAGAGAGAAAAGAGTATGTAAAAAAATATTTACGAAGTGAAACTAAATATTATTATTTTTTTTGTTTTGTTATATATATTTTTTTAATTTGTTTTTGAGTTTTTTGGAAAAAAGAAAGAAAGAGAAAATTTTTTTTGGATTTTTTATTTTAATTTTTTTTTCATTTTAATATGTTTTTTAATAATTTTTTTTGTTTTTGTTTTATTGTTATATGTATTTTTTTTTATTTTTGAAAAGCAGAAAAAATTGAAGTGCAGAAAGTAAAGCACGAAAATACCCCCATACTTAAGTCCAACATTGTCCCCAATGTTGTAACGTAAGTATGCGGAACAAAAAGTTAAATAAAATGCGATATGTACAAAAGCAAAGAGAGGGGGGGTAGAAACATCCCTGAAATGCGTTCGGGGAAGTCCAATCAGAAACCCTGCGTTTATTTGAAAAAAACAGCAAAGGTAATGAGGAAAGAGCGAAAAAGATAAGCGAGGGGTGCCTCGCAGGAGCGCTTTGTTTATAGTCGTGTAGCTTGACTATTTTGCCGGGTTTATAATGTGGAGGAAAGTTATGGTTTCGCTAAAACCGATCACTTGGTCGCCTGCTATATAAGACTTTAACTGATGACCGTTTACCTTAAATGAACCTTTTTCCTGGTGGGAGACGAGTACGGTTACATATGGAAAAACTTCTTCAACTAGGAAGGGACTGGACCATCTAGATTTTAAATTTCCTGGAAAATGCCTAAGACGTGAATTATAAAGAAGGACAAGATTGCCCGGAGAAAATAATTTTTGGGACTTGATTTTTCGATCGTGATATAACTTAGAGCGCTCCTTATAAAATTTATTGCTCTCGTAAGCGTTCGCACGCCATTCATCGAGCTCGTTTAGTTGCAGTTTTCTATTCTGAGCGGCTAAGTTGGAGTCGCGGTTTAAGAGTTTTAAAGCCCAAAGAGCGCGATGCTCTAATTCTACGGGTAAATGACATGCTTTACCGTAGACTAACCGGAACGACGTACAACCAATTGCGGTTTTGTATGCTTTTCGATACGCCCACAACTCATCGTCGAGTTTAACGGACCAATCTTTCCTATTTAGTGAAACGGTTTTTTATAAAATTCGCTTAATCTCTCGATTCACTACCTCAACTTGGCCACTTGTTTGTAGGTGGTAGGGGGTGGCAAGCTTGTGCGTGACTCCGTATTTAGCTAACGTCTTAGCCATAAGAGCATTACAGAAATGCGTTCCCCTATCACTAATAACTGCGCGAGGCGTGCCGAAGCGAGAAAATAATTTTTTAAGAAATGTAACGACGACTCGCGCATCGTTGGTGGGGAGAGCTTGCGCTTCCTCCCACCTCGATACGTAGTCGACCGTCACTAAAATATACATATTTTTGAAAGATGGAGATAGGGGGCCAACAAAATCTATGCCCCATAAATCGAATACTTCGCACTCTAAAAACATATTTTGGGGCATCTCGTCGCGACGAGAGATGTTACCCGACCGCTGACAGCTATCGCATGCGCGCACAAAATTATGCGCGTCTTTGAAGAGAGTGGGCCAAAAGTAGCCTGCCTCTAGCGCCTTCCGAGCGGTCCGGTTGGCTTGATAATGCCCACCGGCTGGACCCTCGTGGCAGTGCTTAAGAATTTGCAAGCACTCCACCCCCGCAACGCATCTTCGGTCCGCTTGGTCCGCGCAGATACGAAAAAGAAATGTGTTGGAACACCCTATTACTAATTTGGGTCAGGATCACTATAACTCTAGGAAACAAATGTTTGACCTCCTGTATAGCTCAAAAGGTCAATTAGAATTGAGTCTAAGGGTTAGAAGTCTAGGTTTGGAAGCTGCGCTCAAGACCAGGATTTTCTGTTTGGAGACTAAGTCATATCGTCGATCTCATCACGACGATTCGTCGAACTCCGATCGACGATCGTCTAGCTCAACTTCGACAGATCTTCGAACTCCATTCGACGATCGTTGAGCTCAACTTCATCATATCATCGAACTCCATTCGACGATCGGTGAGCTCAGGTCGACGATCTTGACTCAGCTTTGGATCTCTATCTCTGAGCTCAGTTCGACGATCTTTGAGCTTAGATCGACGATATTTTGCTGCTGTATTTATTCATATCGCTGAGCTCAGTTCAACGATAGCAGAGCTCAGTTCGATGTCTTTAGATAACTTCAAGGATGTTTCTAGATTCAAATTCAAATCAGTTAAGGAGTTATTCTGCAATTAATTCTGAAGATTTCCTAGCCGTTTTCATTCATTTCTGAACCAAGTTTCAAGCGATTTTTCAAGGAATATTTCTATGGACTTTCCTCCAGAAGAGATTTTGCAATTAAGGATGTCATTAATGCAGACCAACGACTATTCTTCTCAGAGAATGTCTTTCCATTCAGTACCAGAGAATAAAAGACAAGAATTTGTTTTTTGAATCTCTAAGATAGACAGACATCAGTATTCTTCAGAACAAGAACAAAATATACTGTCTCAAAGAATTTTAAAGAACACTCATCCAAGGAGATCAACTTTTTCTGAAATCTTCAGATCTCTCTAGTTTTCAAGTGTTCAAGGCCTACATATTTCAAGACTCCAGACATCCAACATTTCAGCTATTACTGAAACCATCTTTTGCTGGAGCTCAAGTTTTGAAGGCCTATCACCCTACAGCAAAGCTTCTCTTCCTGAAAATCTCAAGGACTCAGGGGGAGCTTTGACACCATCAATCCACATAGTCTTCTCAGCTGATCTGAGAAAGAGAAGACTTCCATCACTCTCTCACCCCCTCTCTGTAAAGGGTTTCTCAAACTCCCTTCAAAAGTTTGAACTTGGTTTTTGAGCACCTTGTCAAAAGCTCATTGGTGGCAAGACACCTGATCAAAAAAATCTGATTTGGTTTTTGAGCACCTTATCAAAATCTCATTGGTGCCCAGGACACCTGATTAACTCATCCTGCAGTGGATTCCTACCTAGGGTGGTAGAAGAGTGGATGTACCCAAGTTTAGGGGAACCACTATATTTCCTTGTGTCTTCTGGTTTTGCTTGTCTTTATTTTTGTTTCTGGCCTTGATTATTCTGTGATTAGCTTTTGATTAGTTTAGTTATGTGATTAGATTTATTAATGCTTCCCTGCTCACTCATATTACAATAATTGTTGTAAAAACTTTTAAAGCACCATATACTCTATTCACCCCCTCAAGGGTATATCAGATCTAGCTGCACTTTCAATTGGTATCAAAGCGAGGTTGGTTAAACATACCACACCTTGGTGGTTGCACAGGCTAACACCTGAACCCAAAGATCCCTAGTTAGATCTGTTTTCTTTAGTAGTTTATTATTAGATTTTATTTTCACAAATCATGGCCCAAAACAAAGATTATGCAAGCACCAGACCTCCAGTGTGCAATCTATCCAAGTTTGCACTTTGGAAAGCAAGGATCAGACTGTACATGAATTCTATTGACGAAGATATTTTTAACTCTGTTTTGACAGTATGTTTAAGACCTCCAGAGAACTCCAGTACAAATGTTGTTCCACCTCCATCAGGAACAGATGCTGACATCAAGTGATGGAAGGTAGCTGATGCCAAGGCTATGAACATCTTAGCCCAGACAATGTCTGATGACATATTTCAAAAGGTGGCTGTATGCAATTCAGCAAAGGAAATTTGGGACAAACTCTCTGAAATAGTCTCAGGCTCAGCTGATGAGAGAAAGGATAGGAGATCCCACCTCATATCTCAATATGAGAATTTGAAGAAGGGAGAAACTGAGTCAGTGGGAGATATGTACAACAGGCTAAGTCTAATTGTCAGTGAACTCCGGACATTGGACAAAGAGATCTCACTAACTGAACTTAATGACAAAATTCTAATGTGCTTCCCTAGCACTTGGGATTCAAGAATCTGGCCAATTAAGGATGCCAGAAGTCTGAATGAGATCACTACTGAAGCTCTATTGGGTAAGCTCAAATCTTATGAGCTACTCTTCAAAAATAGAGAAGAAGAACAGAAGGCTGCCTCACTAGCCACAAGAAAAGAGAAGACCATAGCCTTCAAGGCAACTGAAGATCTGCCTGAAGACAAAGTCACAAGCAATGATGAACTGCTCAGTCTATTGGCCAAAATATTTTACAAAATGGCCAGAAAGGACTTCAGGAGGAGATCATACAAGGAGCATGATAAGCCAAGGTATGACAAGTCCATTAATAATAATAAAGACATTATCTGCTTTGTGTAACAGCCCAAAGTTCGGAAATAGGCATTTTTGGGTGACACGGCCTGGGACACGGGCGTGTCCCAGGGCGTGTCAGCTGACACGGCCAGCGACACGGGCATGTCGCAGGGCGTGTCGAGGTTGTGTCGACGATCGGCCTTTGTCTCGACGATTTTTTCTCTCGACGATGCGTCGAGGGGGGGGGGCACACGGCCCAGGACACGGGCGTGTCCAAGGCCGTGTCGTATGCTCGACGATTGTTACTCGACGATCGTCGAGTGTCGAGATGTGAGTGATGAGTGTTGAACACGGCCTGTGACACGGGCGTGTCACAGGGCGTGTCAAATCAGGTCGACGAATTCAGCCCGCCGAAGGATTTCGACAGGGCGTGTCTTTGTGCCGTGTCTGGGCACACGGCCTGGGACACGGGCGTGTCACAGGCCGTGTGAAGTCTCGGGATGATTTGGGATTTTTTTCACCCTGGTACACGGCCACAGACACGGGCGTGTCTGAAGGCGTGTTGGTGACACGGCCCATGACACGGGCGTGTCCCATGGGCGTGTCACTGGTTTGGATAAGTCGGTTGACCACCGCTTGAGGCACACGGCCTGGCACACGGCTGTGTCAGAGGCCGTGTCGGGTCAAAATCCGTGTTTTTGGCAGAATCGTGGCTGTCCATTCCTTCAGTCTGGATCCAAGGGCTGAAGCATCTTCCTCTTTTTCCTTAAAGGCCGAAATCAGAGAAGGATTCTCATTTTTCCTTGGCCTTAAGCTTTCTTCAAGTTAAGAGAGAGAAAGAGAGAGAGAAAGGAGGAGGAAGAAGAAAAGGGGGCTGCTGCTGGTGGTGCTGCGGTTTACCGATGAGAGATCCGAAGCCGGCGTTGCGGAGGAATCAATCTTACGAGTCTTGCAAGCTAGCTTGGAGGTCATGGCACCGAAGCGGTCGTCAAGGGTAACGACTTTTCTTCCTAGCCATGTGAAGGCTTCCTTTTTGGCATATTTTATGATTTCCCCCACCAAGAGGTGGCTGGTTTTGGAAATCTTTGGGTGGATTCTTGAAATCCCCTTTGTTAGCATATAGATCCGGAAATGGAGTACGGAATAAGCATGTTGTCTGAAGCCCATCTGGATAGGTTAGTCTGGATTGGTGATGTTGCATACGAACCGGAGAAGACTCCGTGATAAACGTGTAGTGTAAGGAGTCTACGGGTTATGCCTGCGAAAAGGAGTAGCAGGAAGTACTGGGGTGGTAGCCCAGGAAAATAGCCATGTGATGGTTTTGGGTCCAACCTGTGATTGAGGCACAGGAAGTACTGGTGGAACCAGAAAAGGCCCTTTTGGTGATGCTTGATGTCGTAGGGTGTCCACCTGTGAAGCGAGTAACATGAAGTACTGGCATGAGAGCTAGGAAAGACCCCTGACATTTGTGCTTGTGCGGTGTCCACCTGTGGAGAGAGTCACAGGAAGTACTGGTGTGCCCAGGAAAGACCCGCTGTTGCTGTGAGAGAAATGGGTATAGAGAAATACCCAGGTTTGAATGCCAAGAACAGGATTGGTGAGACCGACCCGCGCCTTTGATATAGCCATGAGTACGCTGTACTCGGAGAAGGCAAGGCGATTTGAGCAACGGGGGGTGGAGGATCCGACCTGCGCTATGTCCGTCCGACGTGAGACCAAAAAGTGCGGTCTGTTGGAGCGCATAGCAAGAGTCTTCGGCCTGCGCGCCATGACACAATGGGGGGCTACGGGCCATCCCGGTGTAGGAAGACTAACTCCGGCTGCACGCCATGGAGGAAATGCTCAAGAGAGTTACCGTTGGGTGATGACCCTGATACGGTGGTGGGAAAGAGGTTGCCAGAACACCAAGAATGTGCCCTGAGTGCACGGACCGTTGGGCCGGGTGGCGAACGGTTGTGATGGCTTGTGTGCGTGAAAGCACATTTTGATGATATAGTTTGCCATACTTGTGATCTAATATGCATGCAGGGAAGAATACCGCTGCCCCGAGAGAAGGGGTAGAGTCGTTATAATTTGGTCAGCTGAACGCTGACCGTTGCCTTTGTTTGCTACCGTTGGGTGGATTGTCCTTGTACAGGTGCTGGAGAGCCGAGCGGGACGCATAGAGGTTGATGTTCCTGCTGGTGTTGCTGCGATTGCTGCTAGCCCTCAAAGGCTAAATGTGTACTTTTGTGTGTTTTCTTTTCTTGTGGCCAGCCTGCGCGCCAATTTGTTTAGGCCACTGTGTGAAAGCCATGTAAGGCCATAAGGCCAACTCTTTTGACTTGTTGTAAGACATTCCTATATGATATAAAATGTGGAGTTTTATGTTTGGACATTCATGAGGAGTTCCAGTTGTAGTCTAGGCTTTCGCTAGAATGCTTTGTGATAGGTGCGATGCGCGACTCTGGTATCATCATATACCTTCACCGACTGTTTTGTGCTATATCCTGTGGGGCCGCGACCGGACCTTCTAGAATATATCATATGAACGGATGGGGTTGTTACACTTTGGTTGCAGGAAACCAGGACACATAGTCCCTGACTGTCCAGATAACAAAAACAAGGACAGAGGGGACAGGAAAGAAAGAAGAAAGGAGAAAGACTCCAAGAGGAATGGCAATGGCAAACCCTTATCAAGCAAAAACAAACATACAAGAAAGGGGTTTGTTGCTGAATCCTGGAGTGAGACTGAAGAAGAGTCAGAAGCCTCATCCAGCTCTAGTGATGATGAGGATGATGCAGAAGAGAAAGAGTTCTGCATGATGGCAATCAATGCCTCACAACACAATTCAGAAGAAGAGGAGTCAGAGTCAGACTCAGAGACTCAACCTGAAGAAGATCAGGTAATCAGTTCTTTTGATTTTAATTCAGAGGACTTCAAATCTGAATTTAAAGCATTGTGTTTAGACCTGCTAAAATCTGAGAAAGAAATTATCTCTCTCAGAAATCAATTATCTGAATATAATACTTTAAAATCAGAAAACCTCAAACTCTCTCAGGAGTTGGAGTGTTGTAGGGAGCAGATAACTTCACTGAAAAGTGAGCTGTCTGAGGCCAAGAAGCTTGAAGAATCCCTTAATTGGAGAAGCATCAAGATGATGGACATCACAAGCACAGTGAACTCCAAATTTAACAGTACACTGGGCTTGGGTGCTTCATCCAGCCAACCTATAGTTCTAACAACTCCAATCAAATTCATTTCTGACAAAGGAAAGGGAGTTGTAGAGGTTGCTAGGAAAAATTCTGATCTGCCCAAGAAAACTAAGTCTCAGCATAAATCGTCGAACGCAGATCGACGATCGCCGAATGAAGATCGACGATCGCCGAACGCTGAAAGATATGGTACCTAAACACCTAGAGGGGGGGGGGTGAATAGGTGACCTAATCCTTTTTAAACTTTAATGGCAGCAGACATTTAATATCACAGATTTCTAACTATTCTATCACAGCAAACACACAGCATACACAGCTACAATCACAATACAGCACAGCAGACACAGTGGCTTATAGTGGTTCCCCAAGATATGGGTACATCCACTTTCCCCCTTAGCCTATCTAGTAGTGTACTAGATTCGGCCAAACTCCTCCACTGTCTCAGAACCCAAATTGGTTCCTACACCTCATGCCCAAAGTCTTACAACTCAGCTTTATCCCAAAGCCTACACTCAGCCACAAAGGCCTACACTCAGCCACCCAGGCCTACACTCAGCCAATCAAGGCCTACACTCAGAGATAACAATCTCCTACACTCAGGCCGAAGGCCCTACCCTCAGCCTTTATAATTATAGGCTTACAATTCACTCAAATCCAAAGGATCCTACAAGATAAAAATGATTATAGAAATAATAACTCAACAACTCTGAAACAAGAGAGGGGAGTTGAGAGTTTCTTGATGAGTTCTTGGAAGAACTCGGCTGGATACAATCTGACTTAGCTTTCTTCAAAGCTTCTTGAGTAGAACTGAATAAGATTGTCTCCTTCTGCAGTTGTTCCTTGACCTCTGCCACTAAGAATTCAGAATAGATCTGAACCCTTCTTCTCAGCCTAGTTCCAACGGCTGATTTCTTGGATGGAGCCCTCTCTCTCCAACTTCTTAGATCTGCACTTGAACTGCAAGATCTTCTTGATTTGATACTCTGTGTACCACTTTAATAACTTGTTCTTCAATAATGTGATCAACTGTTTCTGTAAACTGTATGTGCCTATTTATAGGCTTTCTTCATGGTAACCGGCTGTTCCGGTTCATAACTGTCTTCTGACATCTCTGACAGGTGCTGTAGATCGGCTGGAACGGCAGCTGTCAAGTCATCCAGTCATTTCTTGAAAATCTCTAACTGTCTGAAAGTGTCGAGACTTTTGTCTTTAAGTGTCGACACTTATAGTCCAAGTGTCGACACATGTTGTGTAAGTGTCGACACAAGTCTACAAGGTGTCGACACAACTCCTTGTATGTCTCGACACAGATTCTTCTTCAGGTGTCGACACTGAAATTGAGTGTCGACACAAGTACTTGATCTTCTATCTTTAGCTGAATTTTTCTAAGTGTCGACACATCACCTTTGTGTCGACACAACTTCTTGTGTTGAATCTGTTAAGTGTCGACACTGCTTCTTGGTGTCGACACATAGTCTTCTATGTTGATACTTGCTAAGTGTCGACATAGCTCCTTGTGTCGACACTTGATTCTTCTGTCGAGACTTCAGCTGAGTGTCGACACATTCCCTCAGTGTCGACACTTGTACTTAGAATATTTTGTTGATAATTCTGTTCTTTACTAAGTGTAGACACAGCTCCTTGTGTCGACACTTTCTTCAAGTGTAGAGTCTTCAGCTGAGTGTCGACACATTGTCCTAGGTGTCGACACTTTCTTCATGTGTTGACTCTTCTATTGAGTGTCGACACTTTGTTCTTGGTGTCGACACTTTCTTCAAGTGCTGACTCTTCTGGTTGTGTGTCGACACATTGTTCTTGGTGTCGACACTTTGACTTAGTTTCTGCAGTCTTTTGCTGAGTGTCGACACAACTCCAAGTGTCGAAACTATCTGGTGTAGACTCAGCTTCACTGGGTGTCGACACAGCTCCTTGTGTCGACACTTTCTGTCTGCACTTTTCTTCACTGAGTGTCGACACAGCTCCAAGTGTCGACACTTTCTGTCTGGTGTCGACTCTGCATCCCAGGTGTCGACACAATGACTCCAAGTTTCGACACTGCTTGTCTGGGTGTCGACACAAGCCTTCTTAAGTGTCGACACTTTCCCTCTGGGTGTCGACACACGGACTTAGAAACTTTTTGCTTCAGTCCAGTGATTACTTAACCTGCACAAACAAACTCAACATACATCAAATACATTATGATGTATATCATTGAGTTGGGTGAGGCTTCTTCAAATCATGTACATTTAGCCAATGTACCCAACAATCTCCCCCTATTTGGAGAAGTCATAACCCTTAGTCAATGATATACACCATTCATAATTAAAAATTACAAAGTGATGTAAAGCAGGATAAAGTACAGCAGGATAAACATAACATGTATACACATACATCATTTCAGAACAAATAAGAAATAGACATATACACATTCACAGAACAAACATGAAATATATTGATCATATATTGTTCTAACATTTGTCTTATACATTTTCAGTAGTTTACAAAAATGTTTTACATTCAAAAGATTACAAAATAATCTTCAAGTAAATTCTTAATCTATTTCTGTTCTGGTTCCTTGATAACTATTCCCTTGCCAGGTTGGACTTGAGCTTTGACAGGGACATCAACAGTTTTAGCATCAGCAGGCTTCTTGCCTTTTAGATCCTTCTTTTTGAGCTCTTCAGCTTTGATCTTCTGCCTCTCAAAATAGTGATATGGCTTAGGAAAGTACTTGCTAGGCTCCACTGCAGTAGGAGGTAGCTTTCCCATCTTTGCCTTCCTTCTATACTGAACTATTGCTTCCTGCCTGATCTCATGTTTTCTCCATTCACCTTTAGAAAACCACTTGTTCCTGTCATGAGTATTGTCCTTGGCAGCTTTCCAGGCAGTTAATATTATATTCCTAGAGGTAGGGCTCCACTGTTCAAAGTCTGGCCTTTGTTCTGCTTGTTCCCTAAACCTCTTCTTAGACAACCTTGTCTCTTCCTCCTTCTGTAATGCCTCTTGCATGGCTTCTGAAATAGGTTGAACCACTTTATCCAGAATAACATTAGACTTCCCTTAAGTTGGGCTATACATATGATGAATATCAGCTTGCACCATGTCAAAATCTGGTGGAGGATATATCACTTGAGCTACCTCTGGTTGCTCACCTCCAAGATATGCAGTTTGAATCCCAGATTCAGCAACATTGTCATCATCACAGAGTGGAGGATAGCCCAGTGTAGCTCTGATGGAATTTGATATCCACTTTGCATGGTCAGAGCTAGCTTTGACTAAAACTCTCTCCCCCTTTATGACTTCTCTAGCCATATGATCTCTGACATCATCCTTCTGGAATCTTATTTGACTATCCAAGTATCTGACTCCATCTTTAAAGAATGGTTTAAGCTTTTGAAGTTGTTCAGAGATGACCTTTTGGGAGGCTTGGATAGCAGTCTTTACAGCAGAAAGTTCTTCGTGGAATACTTTATCAAAATCAGCTTTAGCAGCAGCAGTAGATGTAGAAGGTTCAGCAGCCTTGTTCTTCAATTCAGTGACTATAGCATTATGTGAAACAGTCAAGTTGTCATTCATTCTTAACTGATTTTCAAGAATATATCCTTGCTTCAATGCTATATCATCTACCTGTGCCTTAATCTTTTCCTGGTGGGTTGCCAAGAACACCACTGCATTTCCACCTTTGTGAAAACATTCAGTCATCTCCTTCTTGTTGAGATTCATCTCAAACCTGATGGATTTTATATCCTGGACCAGATCAAATTGGAGTGATTTCTGCCCTTCATCTACATACTTCTCTATGGCTTGCCTTTGCTCATCCAACTTTATCTATAATGCAACCATTAAAGCACTATAATCAGCAGTTGGAGCTTGCTGAACTATAGGCTGTGGTGTAATTGATTGTAAAGCCTTTTTGTAACTTTGACTCCTTCTCTTGAAGACATACAGTTTCTTCTTCTTTGCCCTAGCACTCTCCTCATCTTTAGAGGCAGAAGTGCTGGCTATGTCAACCCTCTCCTTAGGGCTTTGAGACTTCTCTTTCTGCACTTCAGGTGCCTTCTCAGTTTCCTGCCTAATAGGCTCTTCCAGAACTTGTACTTGCTCCCCCTCAAGAGCAGCATTCTCTGTTTCAGCAGTATCAGCTTCCTTATCAAAATCTGCTTGATCCAGATTTAGGAACAAGTCTTCCATTGTGTATTCTGGTGGTGAAGAAGCTGGAGAAGTTCTTGGTACTTCAACCACAGGATCAGGAATCACTTGTACAGTAGATGTGTCATCTTCAACAACATCTGGTACTGGACTATCCAGCTGAGTTTGCTGAGGAACATCAGATAAATCAACATCTTCTATAAGATATTCTAAAGTATTTAGGTCAGTGAGTACCTCTTGTATGATGGTGGTGGCTTGCTCACTTTCCAGTGTAGATGGTTCTTCTACAACTGGAGGCTCCCCCTTGTTTTGATCCCTGTGGATAGGGCTAGCTTGTGGTAGCTCCCCCTGGATCTCAACAATCTCTTGAGGAGCAGGAGTCTTCACTACAGGTTCTTCCTCTTGGTCATCAGGAGTGAAAACAACCTGTTCTTCACTTTCAGAACTACTTGTGGACACTTGTTCCACAGGAGCTGTCTTCCTTTTCTTTTTGGGAGGAGTGACTTTCTCAGTAACTGTCTTCTCTGGGGTTGGCATTTCCTTGGACAACACCCTGTCCCATCTAGAAAAGATCCTTAGATCCATCTTCCTCATGTGGTTTATCTTGCTTCCTGCAGCAGTACTCATTACCTCTGGTATCACACCAGCTAGGTATAGACTAATGATTCTGCCCAGATTGGGCTTCTTCAAGCTCTCCTTAATCTTCTCATAAACCACTATAGACCAGTCTGTTTTCAGAGTGAAGATTATCCTTGTCATAATTCCAAACATATTGGCAGACACTCTGTCATGCCCTCCAGGCTTGCTGAGTAAGACCTTTCCCACTATCTCAGACAGGAATTTGCCTTGGCTGTTCATGCCTTTCCTGTTAAAAACAGAACCTATCTTCATCTTGGAATCCAGTCCACACCAGGTTAAAGCTTCCCTGGTCTTGATAGCAGTAACTTCTTCTTCATCTTGAGTTTTTGGTAGCTGGAGCACCTTCCTCAGATTTTTAGGGGATACCTTAACCCTTGCACCATGAACTCTGGATTTGATTTTGTATGCAGATTCATCTATCTGGGCTCCATTTAAGAATTCAAGAACCTCTTTCTTCCAAATCTTTGTAGGTTCAGAAACTAAGTATTCTAATCCAGAATCAGCGACTAGGGTTACTACCGCCTGGATTTCTTGATCTGCTTCTTCAAACGCGCCGCGCACCAGCTCATATCCTTCGTTAACGTTCTCCTCTAGCTTAGGCGCCATTAGGGTTTGTAGAATTTGTCTTTAGAAAAGAGAGGTGTCGACACAGAAGTTTGAGTCTCGAAACTGTGAAAGCGTGTCGACAAACAAAGACAGAACCCTATTAATACCTTTCTGATTTTGAAGATGAACAGGCGGGACAGCTCTTAAAATGTGTCGACACTGGCAATAAGTGTCGACACTGACTTATAATGTCTCGACACATATGTGTCGACACAAGTTTAGTCAACAGATTTTATGTGTCGACACATGTTTATGTGTCGACACAACATAACTCGACACATTGTCGAGACTTTACTTAGAAAAATTCTGAGTAAAACTTAAGTGTCGACACCATATTGTATGTGTCGACACCTACTTGACATGTGTCGACACTAACATTCTGAAGTGTCGACACCACATTCCTAGATGTGTCGACACCTTTTTCCTGAAGTGTCGACACCACTATTCTGTGTCGACATAGACTTGTCTATGTGTCGACACCTTTTTACTTAGCCAATTTTAATTCTGTAAACTTACTCTAAGTTTATCATTCCTAGTTCAATTTTGAATCTATTGAACTTAGCTTCTTCTAGGGGCTTAGTAAACATATCAGCTATTTGATTATTAGTTTTAACATATTCTAATAAAATATCTTCTCTTTCTACATGCTCCCTAAGAAAATGATATTTAATTTCAATATGTTTTGTTCTACTATGTGATACAGGGTTATTAGCTATTGAAATAGCACTTGTAGAATCACAGAAAAGTGGAGTTCTACTTACCTGAAATCCATAGTCCTCTAGCTGATGTTGAATCCACAGAAGTTGAGCACAGCAACTTCCTGCAGCCACATACTCTGACTCTACTGTGGAGATAGCCACACTGGTTTGCTTTTTGCTACTCCATGAATTTAGTCTCTCACCTAGGAATTGACAGGTTCCAGTAGTGCTCTTTCTATCCTCTTTGCATCCTGCAAAGTCTGCATCTGAATAACCTGTTAGATCAAAATCTCCATTCCTAGGGTACCAGAGGCCTAGATAGGGAGTGCCCTTTAGATATCTCAATATTCTTTTGACTGCTGTCAAATGAGACTCTTTAGGGCAGGCTTGATACCTGGCACAAACACATGTAGCATACATGATGTCAGGTCTACTAGCAGTCAAGTATAATAGGGAGCCAACTATCCCTCTATATAAAGTTTCATATACAGGTTTCCCTGCATCATCCTTGCTAAGAGACATACTTGACCCCATAGGAGTCTTCATGGTGCTTGATGAATCCATACCATACTTCCTTATGAGTTCTAGGGTGAACTTGAACTGACATATGGATAAACCACTTCCAGTCTGTTTAACTTGGAGACCCAAGAAAAACTTCAGCTCTCCCATACTACTCATCTCAAACTGACCTTGCATAAGTTTTGCAAACTTTTTGTAAAGGCTGCTTTCAGTAGACCCAAATATAATGTCATCTACATATATTTGGACTAGTATGACTTTGCCTCTAGATTCCCCAAGGAATAGAGTCTTATCTATTTTCCCCCTTGAGAACTTGTTCTCAATGAGGAAGCTAGATAGGGTTTCATACCAAGCCCTAGGGGCTTGCTTTAACCCATATAAAGCTTTCCTAAGTCTATAGACATGATGAGGTAGAGTTGGATCAATAAAACCTGAAGGCTGTTCCACATAGACTTCTTCCTTAAGATTACCATTTAGGAATGCTGACTTGACATCCATCTGGTAAACCTTGAATCCTTGATAGGTTGCATAGGCCAAGAACATCCTTATGGCTTCCAGTCTGGCTACTGGAGCAAAGGTTTGATCAAAGTCAATAACTTCTTCTTGCCTATATCCTTTAGCAACCAGTCTAGCCTTATTCTTAATGATGACCCCTTGTTCATCCATCTTATTCCTGTAGATCCACTTAGTTCCTATTACATTGTGGTTTTTAGGTTTAGGAACAAGTTCCCAGACCCTGCACCTCTTGAACTGATTAAGCTCTTCTTGCATTGCTTCAGTCCATTGTGGATCTTGTATAGCTTCTTCAAATTTCTTAGGTTCAACTTGAGACAGAAAACTGGAGTAGATTGCTGTATTCATGTATCTGCTCCTGGTTTGTACTCCTTGTCTTGGATCTCCAATAATCTGCTCTACTGGATGATCTCTTAGATGCCTGTTGGCTAGAGGCATCCTTACTTCTGGTTGAACCTCTTCAGCATCTCCATCATGCTGTATACCTTGTACTTCTTCAGCAATTGGCACATGTAGTTCTCCCCCTAGACAACAGCTACTGTCTTCTACTTGCTGTCTTGTAGCAGGTACTTCTTCTATAGTAAGCTTGTCCATCTTCTTTGTTAAACCTGCGGGGCTGCATACACTACTAGACAACTCATTATTAATAAGTTTAGTCTCATCAAAAACTACATGCACAGATTCTTCTACAACTTGTGTAGTCAAGTTGTAGACTCTATAAGCCTTACTGTTGTTACTGTACCCAACAAAAATTCCCTCTTGGGACTTGGCAGCAAACTTAGTCAAGTAAGACTTCCCATTATTAAGTATGAAGCATTTGCAACCAAAGATCCTGAAATAGGATAGATTTGGTTTCCTGCCTTTCACAACTTCATAGGGGGTCTTATTGAGCCCTTTAGTGATGGTAGCCCTATTTATAACATGGCATGCAGTGTTTACTGCTTCAGCCCAGAAATACTCTGGCAGTGATGTATCACTTAGTAGGGTCCTACCAGCCTCTATCAAGGTTCTATTCTTCCTCTCAGCAATGCCATTTTGCTGAGGTGTTCTAGGTGAAGAGAATTCTTGAAATATCCCAAAGTCTTCACATAGTTTTGTCATGCTATCAGACTGAAATTCAGTACCATGGTCACTTCTAATTTTGACCACTGTACTATTTAGTTCATTCTGAATTTGCTTGACAAAGCTATAGAAGACACTAGGAGTTTCAGATTTCTGTCTTAAGAAGAACACCCAGGAAAACCTTGAGTAGTCATCTACAACTACAAAGGTATAGACCTTGCTACCTAAGCTGTGAACTGGCATTGGACCAAAGAGATCCATATGCAAGAGGTACAAACACCTCACAGCATCTTTGTTTTCTATGCTTCTAAAGGTGGATTTAGTCTGCTTGCCCTTTTGACAAGCTGAGCAAATACCATATTTGACACACTTAACTTGAGGACCATTCCTCACTAACTCTTTGCTAAAGAGTTTGCTAATAGTCTTGTAGTTAAGATGGGCAAGCCTCTTGTGCCATTTGACACAATGAGAGACTGTCTCATCAGCTACAAGACAAACTGGAGAACCATTGTTCTCAATCATAATGTCTAGGCAGTAGACATTCCTTTTCCTATAACCTGTCAAAATGATCTCTTGATCACTTGACCTCTTGATATGACAACCATTTTTAACAAATGAGATGTCATACCCTACATCACTTAATTGACTTATACTTATTAGGTTGTGTTTCAACCCTTTAACATAAGCCACTTGAGTAATGGTAACTAAGTTTGTAGAAATGTTACCAAACCCTTTGATGATTCCTTTTTCAGAACCACCAAAGGTTACTTTTGGACCATCTTTTATTGGAATATAGTCCTTTAGTAATTCTCTTGTTCCAGTCATATGTCTGGAACATCCACTGCCCAAGTACCATGTTGGGGTATGGCCACTTGGACTCATCTGCAAAACAGATTAATGAACCTTAGAACCCAAAGAATTCTTGGGTCCTTGGTACTTGTTAGTTTGCAATCTGACAAAGCTACCCACTGGCTTTCCAACAGGTAGTTTGGTACTCACTTTGGCACTACCATTGTGCCAATAGTCCACTGCAAAGTGGCCAACTTTGCCACAGCACCAACATTCAAACTTATTGTACCTTTGCTTAGGTACTGTCTTGGCTGTCCTGTCTATAGCAGGCTTGTTGAATGTTGGGGCTTTGTCCTTGGACTTAGACTTGGACTGCTCAGTCCCTGCAGGTCTAATAAAGCCCAGTCCAGCCTTGCCTTTATGATGAACAAATTCATTAATTAAAGGTAGCACTGACTTAGGTTTAGAAAACCTAGCAACAAGATCTCTCTCTTCCTGAAGATTTATCTCCAGACTCTTGATTTGATCATTTTTAAAAGTGATAGTCCCCATCTGAATCACTGTAATGTGTTTCAGCCTGGCTATCTCATTGAGCTTTTGATCAAATTGCTTCTCAAAATCTGTTGCAGCAGCTTTAAGATCAGCAATTTCCTTTTCCTGACTTTTGGCAAGGGACTTGCTTTTCTTGTAAGCTTGCAACAGCACCTTATATTCATCTATAAGCTGATGAATATCATCCTCAGACTCAGATACATTCTCATCACTTGATGAAGAAGAATCTGAATCTGAACTAGAACAAGAAACTGAACTTGAACTAGAACCTTGTACCTTACTGGGTCCTGGCTGCTCCAGTATTTTGGCACTCTCTGTCAAAGCCATTAGCCCTTGGCAATGACTGTCTTCTTGTTCATAAATAGACTCCATGATCTGCATGAATTCTTCTTCTTCTTCTTCTTCAGCAAACAGCCCTATGTAGGCCTCAGCCTCAGACTCAGTTTCTGAAGAAGAGATATCTGAAAGAGTCTTCTCCTTCTTAGCAACAAAAGACTTCTCTTTCTTGCCTTTGAAGTGAGGCTTTTTCCTGTCACCAGATTCCTTTCTCTTCTCTGGACAATCTGCAATAACATGGCCCTGTGTATTGCAGCAATAACATGGCCCTGTCTATTGCAGCAATAGCACACACAATCCCGCTGGACCTTGGTCCTCAACAACTATCTTTGAACCAGTTGCCTTTCTTGACTTTGTCCTCTTCCTGTCTTTCTTTGAAGGCTTTTTCTCCTGATAAAAGACTTCCTTTCCCTTTGAAGTAGAAGGTCTTGACCTCCACTGTTTCTTCTTCAAGAATTTCTGAAAGTGTCTAGTGAAGGCAGCAAAGTCTTCATCACTTTCACTGCTCTCAGTCTTTGTGCTGACTGACTCATCTGATTCTGATTCAACTACCTCTGGAGGTGGAGTTGATGACTTATTCCTGCACTTTCTGGGGACATCTGTCTTGAAAGCAACTGTTCTCTCCTTGTGCTCAGTTCTTGTTGATTTCTCCTCCTCTTTCCTCACTGTCAACTGCATCTCATAAGACAATAATTTGCCAAACAGTGTAGGAGGAGGAATTTCCACTAACTTAGCCATTTCTCTTATGGCACAGATCTTGGTGTCCCAATCTTTGGTTAGGGACCTTAAGAATTTGTCATTTAGTTCATAGTTACTGAACTCTCTTCCATAAGACATGAGTTCATTCACTATTCTATAGAACTTCTTATAGCACTCTGTTATGCTATCACCTTTTCCTTGTCTAAAACTCTCATACTCCTGATTTAGCAAGAATTTTCTATCTTGTCTAACTTCTTCAGATCCTTCCATATACACTATAAGAGTGTCCCACATCTCTTTGGCTGTCTTACAGTGTATAAGATTCTGAAATGTTGCATCATCTATGGCACTCACTATAAGGTTTTGTGCCCTCTTGTCCATGGTGGCTAGGACAATCTCATCCTTAGTCATTTCAGAGAAATCCTTTGGAGTTCTCTGATTTGCATCTAGAACAGATATCTTCATGGGCACATAAGGCCCTTCCTTTACTGTGATGTAGATTCTAGGGTCTGAGGCCTCCATAAACAGCCTTACCCTTTCCTTCCAGATCCCAAAGATCTCTTTCCTGCATATGGGCAATTTCATGGAACGCAATTCCTTGTGATTTTCAGAGGAACCCATGTTTCTTGATTTTCTTGAATTTGTATTTTGCCTTACACTGAATTTGCTAAACAGGATCTCCTCAGACTGTTAGTCCTTTTTGAGGAACCTGGCTCTGATACCACTTGAAAGATATGATACCTAAACACCTAGAGGGGGGGATGAATAGGTGACCTAATCCTTTTAAAGTTTAATGGCAGCAGACAGTTAATATCACAGATTTCTAACTATTCTGTCACAGCAAACACACAGCATACACAGCTACAATCACAACACAGCATAGCAGACACAGTGGTTTATAGTGGTTCCCCAATATATGGGTACATCCACTTTCCCCCTTCGCCTATCCAGTAGTGTACTAGATTCGGCCAAACTCCTCCACTGTCTCAGAACCCAAATTGGTTCCTACACCTCAGGCCCAAAGCCTTACAACTCAGCTTTATCCCAAAGCCTACACTCAGCCACAAAGGCCTACACTCAGCCACCCAGGCCTACACTCAGCCAATCAAGGCCTACACTCAGAGATAACAATCTCCTACACTCAGGCCGAAGGCCCTACCCTCAGCCTTTATAATTATAGGCTTACAATTCACTCAGATCCAAAGGATCCTACAAGATAAAAATGATTATAGAAATAATAACTCAACAACTCTGAAACAAGAGAGGGGAGTTGAGAGTTTCTTGATGAGTTCTTGGAAGAACTCGGCTGGATACAATCTGACTTAGCTTTCTTCAAAGCTTCTTGAGTAGAACTGAATAAGATTGTCTCCTTCTGCAGTTGTTTCTTGACCTCTGCCACTTAGAATTCAGAATAGATCTGAACCCTTCTTCTCAGCCTAGTTCCAACGGCTGATTTCTTGGATGGATCCCTCTCTCTCCAACTTCTTAGATCTGCACTTGAACTGCAAGATCTTCTTGATTTGATACTCTGTGTACCACTTTAATAACTTGTTCTTCAACAATGTGATCAACTATTTCTGTAAACTGTATGTGCCTATTTATAGGCCTTCTTCATGGTAACCGGCTGGTCCGGTTCATAACTGTCATCTGATATCTCTGACAGGTGCTGTAGACCGGCTGGAACGACAGCTATCAAGTCATCCAGTCATTTCTTGAAAATCTCTAACTGTCTGAAAGTGTCGAGACTTTCTGTCTTTAAGTGTCGACACTTATAGTCCAAGTGTCGACACATGTTGTGTAAGTGTCGACACAAGTCTACAAGGTGTCGACACAACTCCTTGTATGTCTCGACACAGATTCTTCTTCAGGTGTCGACACTGAAATTGAGTGTCGACACAAGTACTTGATCTTCTATCTTTAGCTGAATTCTTCTAAGTGTCGACACATCACCTTTGTGTCGACACAACTTCTTGTGTTGAATCTGTTAAGTGTCGACACTGCTCTTGGTGTCGACACATAGTCTTCTATGTTGATACTTGCTAAGTGTCGACACAGCTCCTTGTGTCGACACTTGATTCTTCTGTCGAGACTTCAGCTGAGTGTCGACACATTCCCTCAGTGTCGACACTTGTACTTAGAATATTTTGTTGATAATTCTGTTCTTTACTAAGTGTCGACACAGCTCCTTGTGTCGACACTTTCTTCAAGTGTAGAGTCTTCAGCTGAGTGTCGACACATTGTCCTAGGTGTCGACACCTTCTTCATGTGTTGACTCTTCTGTTGAGTGTCGACACTTTGTTCTTGGTGTCGACACTTTCTTCAAGTGCTGACTCTTCTTGTTGTGTGTCGACACATTGTTCTTGGTGTCGACACTTTGACTTAGTTTCTGCAGTCTTTTGCTGAGTGTCGACACAGCTCCAAGTGTCGACACTATCTGGTGTAGACTCAGCTTCACTGGGTGTCGACACAGCTCCTTGTGTCGACACTTTCTGTCTGCACTTTTCTTCACCGAGTGTCGACACAGCTCCAAGTGTCGACACTTTCTGTCTGGTGTCGACTCTGCATCCCAGGTGTCGACACAATGACTCCAAGTGTCGACACTGCTTGTCTGGGTGTCGACACAAGCCTTCTTAAGTGTCGACACTTTCCCTCTGGGTGTCGACACATGGACTTAGAAACTTTTTGCTTCAGTCCAGTGATTACTTAACCTGCACAAACAAACTCAACATACATCAAATACATTATGATGTATATCATTGAGTTGGGTGAGGCTTCTTCAAATCAGGTACATTTAGCCAATGTACCCAACAAACGCAGATCGACGATCTCAGCCAAAATCGTCGAACGCAGGTCGACGATCTCAAGGTCCTGAAATCAGCCATAGTCGACCGTCGAACGGAGCTCGACGATCTGATCCAAGATCGTCGAACAGAGGTCAGAGCTCTGAAAACGTTTTCAAAGGCAAACAAAATTCAATCCTAAGGGTCCTTCATCCCAAATCTTTAACCTTTATACTGAATGGATTATACCTCCAAGGAGATATCATCCTGAAGGATATAAGAGTCAACCTGGGATGTCCTTTATTTCAGAATTTAAAGGTTATCAACCTAGCCCAAGGTAAACTGGGTCAAAAACAAATGAATTGTCTTACGTCCAGGTTAAGACCTATCCAACATCTAACCAACAATGGTACTTGATAGTGGGTGCTCTAAGCACATGACAGGGAACAGGACAACCTCACATCCTTTAGAGCCAAGCTTGACCCAAAGTTATCTTTGGTGATTCAAACTTTGGACAGACTAAAGGATAGGTGCAGTCTAGATGGATCAGTACTTTTCAAGAAGGTGGCTTATGTGAAGGACTGCAGAAAAACTTAATAAGCATCAGTAGCGTGTGTTGAAGTGCTAGCAGGGACCTCAGCAAAG